>NC_047567.1:19500098-20177598 GCF_902806645.1 Magallana gigas | reverse complement strand
AATAAAAGTCCTTTGTTGCTTTCTGATTTATATCAAATTATTGGTCAGAAAAGAGTTATTATAAAAAGACTTAATAGCCCTTCTGGCCCCTAATTTAAGGAGTCAGCTCCTTTTTCTTGATATCAAATAAAAGGTCTCGCTAATATAAACTTTTCTTGTTCTACAAATGTTCTTGAATGGTTAACCGTTATCGAGATATCTAAACAACTGTATTTTAGGGGCAGACCCTTTAACTCTTTACCGGGTCAACTAACAACAAAATTTATGGTATCATATTGTTCAGAACATTATTTTGAACAACTTTTGTTCTACATTGCTTTTAAAAATATTTCTCCTTTTTCAGATTTTAATGATCAAAGTTTTAAATTCTGGCCCCTTGAATACCCTAATTACGTAATATATGACTTAGGTGTGATACTGTATAGATAAACAGCTGTACAATGAACATTTTTGCTTCTATAATTATTAACAAATTATTGTTCAGTAAAGAGTTATTGTAAGACGACTTTGGAGCCCTCTTGGCCCCTAGTCTAAGGGGCCAGCCCTTTTTCTTGATATCAAATGAAAGGTCTTGCAAATATAAACATATTTTGTTCAACAAGGGTTCACGAAATGTTAACCGTTCTTAAGATATCTTTACAAATGTGTTTTAGGGGCCGGCCCTTTATCTCCTAAATGGTGTCATAAACAAAAAAATTTAAGGTGGCACATTGTACAGAACATTATTTTAAGCAACTTTTGTTCTACAATGCTTTTAAAAATATTTCTCCTTTTTCATATATTAATGATCAAAATTTTGAATTTCTGGCCCTTTGAAACCCCTTATTACGTAACATATGACTTAAGTATGGTACTGTATAGATTAACAACCCAACAATGAACATTTTTGCTTCTATAATTAATAACAAATTATTATTCAGTAAAGAGGTATTGTAAGAAGACTTTACAGCCCTCTTGGCCCCTAATTTGAGGGGCCAGCCCCATTTTCTTGATATCAAACGAAAGCCCGTGTAATTCGAAAGAACTTTTGCATTACATCTTATAACAAAATATTTATACATCAAAAGATATAACAGAAAATGTGCAAAAATTTCGTGAAAAAATTTGGTGCCAATTTTCAGGTTCAAGCGAGCTTTGAGGCCTTTAGCAATTTTCATCATTGGAAGCATGGGGGTACATCTACATACATTCATCTACAATCCCTGAAAATTTCAAGCTTCTATCTTGATTAGTTTCGGAGAAGATGCGTGGACAAAATGACCCTTAAAAATTTACAAAATCGTCAATATCTGAAACCGGAAGTGACGTCATCATTAAAAAAAATTATCATATGTAGCGCCGATCATGCTTTATTCGTCCTGAAAATTTTGTGCGAATCGGTTGGATAGTTTTTGAGAAATAGAGCTCCAAAAAAGTCAGAAAAAGAAAAAAAAAGAATAACTAGAGCAAAGCTCGTTGCAAAGCAACGAGTGGGTCTTCCGATAATGTCGAAGGTAAAGCTAAAACTGTCTCTAAGAAGCAGAGTTCTTAAACCAATAAACATAAGTAAATAAAACAAAAAGAAAAAAAAATCGAATTATTTTTGGTACGAGTTCACAAAATCAAAATGATTCTAGGTACGAATTAGCAATAACATTATCAATTTCAAGAACGACTTAGCAAATACAAATCCGAATGTGTTTTAGTACGATTTAACAATTATCGATATATTTTAGGTACGAGTTAATTAAACTATGAACATAACATTCTTTTCTTTACCAAGAATGTGGAATCAAAATTTCCAGAAAAGTCAATTTTCAAACACCTATATCTTTGTAATGCATCGGCCGATTTTAAAACGGATTTCAGTTTTACATTAAACTTAATAAGCTTTTATTTTTGCTTTTATGATTAAAAACAAATTATCGTTCTAAAAAAGGTAACTATAAAAAGACTTTGTAGCATAGCCCTCCTGGCCCCTAATTTGAAGGGTCAGCCCCCTTTTTTTGATATCAAATTAAAGGTCTCGCAAATATAAACATATTTTATGCAACAAGTGTTCACGAATTATTAACCGTTATAGAGATATCGGAACAACTGTGTTTTAGGGGCCGACCCTTCAACTCCTTACTGGGGCCACCAACGAAAAATGTATAGGTATCACATTGTTCACAACATTATTTTCAGCAACTTTTGTTATACAATGTTTTTCAAAATATTTCTCCTTTTCAAGATAATATTGATCAAAGTTTTGGACTTCTGGCCCCTTCAAACCCCTAATTATGTAACATATGACTTTAGTATGGTCCAGAATAGATGAACAGCTGTACAATGAAAATTTTTGCTTCTATAAATAATAACAAATTATTTTTCAGTAAAGAGTTATTATATAAAGATTTTAGAGCGCTCTTGGCCCCTAATTTGAGGGGCTGGTCCCTTTTTCTTAATATTAAATAAAAGATCTTATTAATATAAACATATTTTGTTTAATAAGTAATCAGAAATTGTTGACCGATTTGGAGATATCTTGACAACAGTGTTTTAGGGGCCGACCCTTAAACTCCTTACTGGGGCCACAAACCATAAATTTTAAGGTACCATGTTCTAAAGAACATTATTTTAAGCAACTTTTGTTCAACATTGCCTTTCAAAATATTTCTCCTTTTTAAGATATTAATGATCAAAGTGTTGGTCTTCTGGCCCCTTGAAACCCCTAATTATGTAACAAATGTTTAAAATAAGGTACTGTGTAGATAAACAGCTGTACAATGAACATTTTTGCTTCTATAATTAATGACAAATTATTGCTCAGTTAAGAGTTAAAATTAAAAGACTTTAGAGCCCTCCTGGCCCCTAATTAAAGGGGCCAGCCCCTTTTTATTAAAACAAAACAAAAGCTCGTGTAAATCTTAACAACTTTTGCATTACATGTTTTAACAAATTATCAACAGGTTAAAAGATATTTTGCAAAACGTGTTAAAATTTTGCCAAAACTTTTGGTGCCAATTTTTGATCGGGCGAGCTTCGGCGCCGTGCGCATTTTCCACAATGTCAAATACAGAGGATCATCTACAGACATTCATCTACATATTCTTGAAAGTTTCACTTTTCTATACCCTTTAGTTTCGGAGGAGTTACGTGGACAAAATGGTCCTTAAAAATTCACAAAATCCTCAAAAGCTCAAACTGGAAGTGACGTCATCCGCTCAAAATTTTACATTCGCAAGCACGTTTTATGTTCTATCAGTCCTGTAAATTTGGTGAAAATCGACCAAATATTTTTGAGTTATAGCTCTCGAAAAATGTCAGAGGAAAAATGTAGAATAATAATAAAAAGAAACCGTAGAATAACAAGAGGGTCTTCCGTTGGAAACGGAAGACCCTAATAAAGAAAAAGAAACCGTAGAATAACAAGAGGGTCTTCCGTTGGAAACGGAAGACCCTAAAAAGAAACCGAAGAATAACAAGAGGGTCTTCCGTTGAAAACGGAAGACCCTAAAAAGAAACCGAAGAATAACAAGAGGGTCTTCCGTTGAAAACGGAAGACCCTAATAAAAAGAAACCGAAGAATAACAAGAGGGTCTTCCGTTGAAAACGGAAGACCCTAATAAAAAGAAACAATTAACGGAAGACCCTAAATATTAACGGAAGACCCTAAATATAGACGGTAGCTTAATAAAACAAGCAGACAAAAATTAGAACTTTTTCAATAAAAAAGCTGCGTGAAGTTTTTTTTTCTATTTGTAAACGTCTTCAAATTTAATTGTTATTTACATATATATTTGGTATCAATAGTATAAAACATGTACTCGAACATTTTTTTTCCTTTTAAGAGCCCTTGAGATAGATTAATTAAACTTTGCTATCCGCCAATTTGAATTGCCATTTTGACAAAATTATAAAAGTATGATACACATTTTGTTATACTTTTAAGAGCTTTTAAGTGAGGTCCCTTAAGAGATATTAATTAAATTTGGCTATTTCCCTATTTGAATTGCCATTTTGACTAAATTATAAAGTATAATACTCACATTGTTTTCTTTTGAAGAGTCTTTAAGAGAGATTAATGAAATGACTATCCGCCTTTTTTTACCTTTTTACCGCCATTTTTTTAAAGATCAACATATTTTCTCGTATTCAGCACAACTTAGTTATAAGAAAATACCATGCTGGACCAATTTGTGATAGTTTGTTTCCTCAGTTTATAAGCCTTTTGAAGAGATTTATTTAATAATTGGCCGTTTGCCATGTTTACCGCCTTTTTGGCCTTATTTTTTATCATAGCTATGATATTTTTCTCAGACCCAGCACGCCTAATTATGCAAAAAAAACCTTTGCTTGACTGAATTATTACTGTTTCTCTCAGGCGTTTTCCTCTTCGAGAAACTTTTAGAAGAAATTATGAAATATACCTGTCTGCTGTTTTTAATGGGTTATTTTAACTCATTAGCGCCATTTTGGGAAGGCAAGCATATTATTTTCAGACTCAGCACACGTTAGGTATGATAACATATAACGATGAACCAATTCATTATTGTTTGTCAATAATGAGGAGACTTTCAGAGAAAAATGTGAGGCAGAGAAAAATATGAAGAAATGTTGTTTTGTTTGTTATAAAATGATCCATTGTTCGATTTATTCAGTTGATAAGACATGAACATTACTTTTTTGAACAATGATGAGTGCATTTTCCCTTACATAATTCGTATCGAACTCCGAATTCTGTGGAGTATTTTCTAACAGTGTATTGCAACCAGTTTTGATTTCCAACAAAATACTTTGGAAAAGTGCTTATTCCCATTCTTTTCTACGATAATTTACCTACAAAATCATATATGACGTGCTTACTTCTATCTGCATGAACAGCCGACAAACATAGCTCGCCGACTGAAAAAGTCGTTTCAGACCACAAACCTTTATGTACTGGTCTCAGGCGGAGTACATGGGAGTCAATTAATTACGTATCGCGAATGGGGTTTGGGGAAAGCTAACGATATCCCAGGTTACGATGTGTAAAGCAAAACATTTTTTTACATTTCACGATCAATTCATTTAATTTGTTTAGAGAAAGATGTAAATGAAAACAATAAAATGATTTCTTTGATGATTCATGTTGGTTATGGAGGTTGCGATCATTGCAGAAAAAAAAACCAGCGTTATTTAAAAAGCCTCAAATCAAACAGTAAAACCATATCATGATTTCTGGTTTGACTTCGTCAATTGTTTCATCAGCTATTTTATATTTTCGTCCTTAACAGTTTGATCCCACCATTTAAAATAAAACAAAAAATATTTGTACTATGAATTCTTTATATTTATAATTTCTCATAATTAAATGATCAAATAACTACCAAAACATACACAAAATATATTAAAGCATATCTATTTAGCGTGATAAATAGTTTTATTCTTTATTCAATTGACTTTTTTCAATAAATATAATCATCAGTAAATAATTCAAATCCTCCATCGAACCGTCATTTATATCAATAAAAAATACGGAGGCAAGCGCTACAAATAGTATTTGGTCATAACTGTAAGTGCTATCAATTAGATCACCTAGCTTTTTGGTTTCCACTCTTAATTTAAAGAATATTGTAAGTATAATGTTTCTTTTTGTGTTGGAGATTTCTCTCTCTCTCTCTCTCTCTCTCTCTCTCTCTCTCTCTCTCTGTAACTTTTTTTTCAAATCTTAAGATCTAATTGTAGAGTATGCTTGATCCATAATGTACAAATAAATAGATACGGTAGAAATTGAAGTCCGCTGTCAGAATTAACGATTCATTAGCTTTTTCTATTTTACTCAATTAAGAAAAAACTCTAAAGATAATTCAATTCACTGCTGTCTCTCTCAAACAGAATGAAAGATTTCATTCACAAACAGTTTTATGAAGTTTAGGACTTTGCCTCATATAAACAAATGCTAGAAGATATTCTGATCCTTACAACTATAACAACAGCATTTGAATATAGCAAATCAATTCAATTAAATTCAACAGATGAACAAAGTAGTAAGAAAATATAGATAAATTTAAGGGTAACCATCCACAAGTCCAGGAAAAGCATAAAATTTTAATTATGATACCTCAAAGATAAGCATATTTAACAAAATGTTGAACATAAAACTATTTATTACAAAAAGGCCCCCTTATTTGTATTCATTATGGTCATTAATAAATAATCTTTACTAGAAAACGCACACATAATTAACATTTTCAACATAAGATATTTAAAAAAAAAAAATATAAGAACAAACACTCACTTGTTTATCTGTCTCTGTTAAATGAAAGGGAAACGCACAAAAGTGGGCCTTAATGGTGATTTCCTATGTGAAGAGGATCATTAGTAATAGATAAAGTATCTTTACATCCGCTGTTGTCTGCTTAACCCCGACGTTAGATTTAAGTCATGTCTGTTTATAATTAGAAATCTTTTGAAATTCAAATAATTTAATTCTGGTTGTAACGCGCTTTCTGATTGGCCAAAAGATTATTTTATATCGTATGAAGAATGTTGCCTACGTCAGAGTAAGACTAACTTCAAAAACGTAACAAAACGCCTGACGTTACGTTTGAATTTTGTACACTTTTACGTCATTTAAAGGTCAAATGACCGTTTTTATTAAAAATGAAGGGCAAAAAAATTAAATTATAAGCAATGAATTCAATATTTATTAGTTTTATACGATATAAAATGGTTTGAAACAGTTTACGCTTTTTTATAAACCGCTTCGCGGTTTATAAATCGTAAACCATCCCAAACCACTTTGGTTTGGTGTCCAAGTAGCGTAGTGGACAACGCACTCGCTTGTCACCGCTGCGACCCGAGTTGGATACCCATGATCGACAGTGGTTGTATGTGATAGGGTATGGCGGTCGCCCGCTTGGACACGTGGGTTCTCTCCGGGTACTCCGGCTTCTTCCCACACCAATGACCCCCTCGCGCTAACATCCGCGCCAACTAGAGATATTAATATAAGTTGTAGAACTTGCTTATCAATCGTTGTAAAATAAATAAAGTTCAGTTTTTTAAAATCATCATAGTTGAAAGAAAACTTAAGGTTGCTGAGTTTCTTTTTACAATTTTGAAGAAATGACGGGAAATGTGTTCGTTTACTCTTGATTTTAAACAATTACTAAAATAGTAACTACAACCCTTTTTTAGAATTACCAACAATTGTCAATGTCAAAGAGAGTCCACTTCCTGAATCACATTATATTTCAAAATGTATATCTACTCAAAACCCTCTTTATTTTTTGCACATAAAGGTAAATATAATAAACAAGGAAATTGAACTTTAAAAGATTGCAAACATTGTACCAGTACAGATTAGATTGAGCATCTTTAAATCTGTATTATCTATGGCAACTTGATTTATAAAGGTTATCGACACAGTTCTTTATGTTGCCAAGTTATCACAATAATTCTTGAAAATCGATGGAACGTAATCTCGAGATGTTTTATGAAGGATTGTGCAAAGATATTCACGGTCTGCCATAAACTAGTCTATTTCTCATACTACTATGGCGCCATTCAATTCAATAAACAAAAAAATCCATTTAACACGCCCAAATATTCAGAGATATTGCTGTGTTATAACTTTTATTGAATTAGATAAGAATCGGTCGTCAAGATCGTTTATTAGATAGTTTGTACATAATCGAAATTTTAAGAAAGAGTGAAGAAAAAAATTTTTTTTTACAAAATTATATTGTAAGCTTTTTGAAACCAACACATACTTTAGAGAAAGTTTTACTCAACGTCCTGATTTCAAACTTTAAAGGATACAGTCAGCTAGACAGGAAAATGTTGCATTCTACGAAACAAATTAAAGTTTTGTTATTATTAAATGGCCACACAAACAAAGCAAATTGCTGCAATCAGCTGAAGTGGTAGTTCATGTCTTTAATTGTTGTCAAATCTGAATAGAGCTTTCAATTTCAAGTTTGTTATTGCAAAAAATTGTTACGATGATCAGCTAGAAAAAAAATAACCAAAAAATATATATTGCCTGGCTTTAGAATAACCGCCTCATATAATTGTGTACTGATTTTAGTGTTAAAAACTCATTCAGCGTATCCGACAAGTACTTGAGTAACCGGAGACTGGATGACAAATCTCCTCATCCAAAATAAAAATAAGTTATTATGGACCTATTATGAATATTTAACTAGGAAGTATTGCAAGCTGTACAAGAATAGGAAGAGAAAACAATACCAGCAGCCTGAAGGTTTGTGTTTGGAAATCTAATATAATGTTTGGAATATTTGTGTTCAAATATACATTGTATGTGTTAAAATAAGGAGCTGGATCTGAGCTTTTTGATTACGAAAGAAAACATTTATTATTTTAAAAGTTTTGACAAGCACGATCAGCATATCAAGAGAGTACACCCCAATCATGAAGTTGTTAATGCATGACGG
The DNA here is from genome assembly GCF_902806645.1 of Magallana gigas. Taxonomy (NCBI): domain Eukaryota; kingdom Metazoa; phylum Mollusca; class Bivalvia; order Ostreida; family Ostreidae; genus Magallana; species Magallana gigas. The sequence continues at coordinate 20,169,196 of NC_047567.1, read as the reverse complement.
AGAACGGTTGTCGATCTAGGATAAACGTAAGGTAATAGTGAATTTACAAACTAAACGTTTACATAGTTTTTAATTGGGAAATCTACTCTCTCTATCTTCACATTGTGCTGTTGACTTGACGGGATATGACGAAATATTTAGTTTAAAAATATATAAAACTATGGGAACTACAATACTGTGATACTGTGCCTTTTTGTGTCAAAGCTCTATGTAATACAAACGACAAAGAGACGTCATATGTTTAATTTTTCTATCAGAATTGCCATCAAGTACAAAAAATGCATAGGTTTTACATCGTATACAAATCTATAAACATTTAATTATTCTTCATAAAGCAGACAAACATTCTTTTACCAAAAATTGTATCTTTCTTGACGATATGACTACCACTCGTTCAAAATACTTCAAAAGCTTACAAATTTATTTGCAAAAAACCGTATGAATGCCTGTTAAAAAGTTCAGAAAGTTCTTAGCATAGAAGCTTGCTAAGAAAGCTCTTTTGTTTACTTTTATTAGCTATCTTGGATTTGATATTCTTTCAAAAACTTTTCAGATGAGGCCCTTGCTTTTATATACACGATAAGATTTGTCATACAATGGATCCTCAACACAGCGCCCAGGATGTGTTGCGGTGTGACCAATGTGATGCACTTGTCCCCAAACTATACTGTGACATCTGTCATCATAACCTTTGCAAGAACTGTGTGGGAGAACACCTGTTGGACGAATCAAAAAAACACAACGTAGTGCCATTCAAAAACCGTAGATCTACAGTTTTATATCCTATTTGTCAAAAACATACAACAAGGCAATGCGAGCTATTTTGTGAACAATGTGCCAGCCCTATATGCTCAAGTTGTGTTTCCTCAAGAGACCATAATAGACACAAATTTCTTGATATTTTTGATAGTCTTGAAAGGCAAAGAGAAGATTTACAAAAAGACTTGCATGAATTGGAAACATATATTTATCCACGATATCAACAGATGGCATCCAACATCATCGCCCGGAAAGCTGATCTGTGTCAAAATTCTCAAAAATTGACAATAGACTTAAACAAACAAAGAGAAATATGGCAACAAGAAATAGAAACTGTAATCAGCAACCTTAAATCTAATGCTGATGAAATGGAAACCAAACAACTTGGTCTTTTGAACAACCAAGAAGATAAGATTTCACGCACTATTTCCGAAATCACACAGAATATTGTTGATCTTAAGAAGTTACTTGATTCCAGTGACATGTGCCTTCTTGTCCATGAATATAAATCCAGGAACGCTGAATTTAGAAAATTTCCCCCTCAATGCAAGGTTTCGTTGCCAATTTTTTCTCCACTTCCAATCGATACAGAACAAGTTCAAAAGCAATTTGGTACCCTGTCACCATTTTCCTTAAAAACAGAAGAACATGTTTACGTCAATGAAGATGCAAATTCTGACGTCATTCCCTCAGGCAGCCCTCTGCTAGATGTCCCCCAGATCAGAACGACCATAAACACAGCTATAGGCCATAGTTTTATAAACAGTGTGGCCTGTCTTAGTGAAGAGGAAATATGGACTTGTGGTGTTGACAGCACTATGAAACTACATAATCTCCAGGGACAACTATTGAAGTCCATCGAAACCAAGTCAGGATACGTGCCTTCTGACATAGCAGTGACAAGAGATGGCTCTCTAGTTTATACTGATCCTGATGACAGAACTGTCAACATGGTGAAGAATACAAAACCTAAGGAAGTGATCAGACAACAGGGATGGAGGCCTCGCAGTGTCTGTGTCGCCATGTCTGGTGACCTCCTGGTGATCATGCTCAGCGACGACAACAGAAGAACTAAAGTTGTACGTTATTCTGGCTCCATAAAGAAACAAACCATTCAATTCAATGACAAAGGTCAACCTCTTTATTCATCTGGTCACGCCAAAAAATGTATCACCGAGAACAAGAATCTAGATATTTGTGTGTCCGACTACATGGCCGGTTCAGTTATAGTTGTCGATCAGACCGGAAATCTCAGATTTACATACAACGGTCCACCGACAAAGAGACAATTTGACCCGATTGGCGTTGCTACAGACGACCAGAGCCGTATCCTGACAGCGGACGGCAACGATTACCGAATCCATATCATTGATCTAAACGGAAAGTTTCTTCGGTTCATTGACAATTGTCATTTGCAAAATCCATGTGACTTATGCGTGGATACCAAGAACAACCTCTTTGTAGCTGAGAAAAGAACTGGGAAAGTGAAGAAAATTCAGTATTGTGGTTCCACCATCATTCGTTGAACGCCAATTTTTGTAGACAGTTGGTGATGGAAGAAATCGGATAAAAACCAAGTTTTGATCAGTTCTGAATATCTTATGTAGGACATGATTGTATCTGTAAATTTCTATATAACATGACAATAAACAAACTATGTGTATTCACAACTATGTTTGTTAAATGCTACATGTTCAAGATTTAAAAGCAACTTGTAATTGCTATTCGCTTTATTATTATAATGTCAGCAAAGTACAAATGTTAAAAGATTATATGGACAATGTACAGCTGCCAACTTTTATATTGTTCTCATTCATTGAATCAATTAAAATTTAAAAGTGGTTGTATTTTTACCCAGTTTGTAAATCAAGAATAAGGCTACATGTAAAAGTTAGGAATCATCTGTATCGATACATGTACTTATCTATATGGAATATTGAACAATTTGAAAAAATGTACGACTTGACATATTGCTTCTTGCAAGGAAAGAAGAAATGACAAAAAAACACGAATGTTTGATCTACAATCCCTCTATTTTTATTTCTGTAAAGTATCGTTTGACTATTCTTGTATCAATACAAATATACAATACATTGAACACAATATATTTACTTCACTTGGAAAGGTTTCAACTTATTTCTCTTATGCAAGATTAAAGTGAAAAATGTATGCGTAACATGAACCTTCAACATACATTAAAAAATCGATACCCGTTACTTGATATGAAAAAGTGGAACGAATCAGTATTAACTAATTTCAAAAAGTCTTCGTTAAAATGTACATGTACATATCATGTAACTTAAAATTGTAAGAATACAAATGTCCCAATACTGTTGAGAGGCGCTCTACCGCCATCGTTGTAAAGAATGTAGGAACGCATGCATGCATTTTAAACCAACCACGTGATCTAAATGAAATAGGTCACTAGATCACCTACCTGGTATCACCATGTTGGATTGAAACAAAGGTTTGTAGTATGTGTGTCATTGAAAGCATATTTATGTACAGCTACTACAAATGTTTAAAACTACAAATGATTTTACTCTTAACGCTGAAAGATAGAGATGATGAAGAAACGAATTTCTTAAAGAAGAACTTTCGATATATCTGGGTTTTTTTATTATTATCTAAATACAGATTTGTTTTCGTAGTTGCTAGATTGCCGAGGAATGATGATGTTAAGAATTCATAAGCGAGGCATAATAATGATATGCCCAACTTATTGATTATCATGGCATAAGTACGTTGTCTTTTCAAAGTACATGTATTCAAGACAAGTTTGAATAGGACGGGCTGTCTCAGGGGCTACTCGCAGACAAAATATTTTAATATATAATAAATTAATTCTTAGCTCTCTGGTCGACTGGTGTTCCTCAACAATCTAGAAAAAATAAAACGTTATATTCACCTACATGTGACCTAGGAGGTCAATATAACATTTAATATTCTTTACAGAGGACCCATGAAATATCGCATTTTTCATTTTTGTTCAGTTATGGCTTAAAACTAAATTTTTTGTATCAGTTCGTCGATGAATCATATAATAAAACAATTATTGCTGTTTTTGATCGATATGATAATTCACCTACCCTTGAAGTACAATATTCACCGAGCCTTCTAGTCAAAAACAGCAATAATTTTTGGTTTTGATCCTATTTGTTAACCTAATGTTTCTCTATTCTTTAAATAAAAGACTATACAGACTATAGGCTTTGTTATGTAATGAAAGACCTTGAATGGTAATATATCTTAGTTTTGTAAAAATGTTTATTGTATTATTCAGACTATGGACCCAAGTAGAAGTACCCAGGATGTTTTATTTTGTCATCTTTGTGAGGTGCCTGTTCCTTCATATCATTGTGATTTTTGCCACTCCAACCTATGTAAGACCTGTGCTGGAAAACATCTCTTGGATGAAACTAAAGAACATAGAGTGTTGCCAATCAAACAGCAAAAATCGACTACTGTTCACCCAACATGTTTAAAACATGTCACAAAAAAATATGAATTCTTTTGTAAAGAGTGTAAAATTTCTATTTGTACAAGATGTGTGACTACTGGTGACCATCAAAAACACAAATTAATCGACTTCTTTGAAAACATTCGAAGAAACAAGGGAGTCATTCGAAAAGATTTAAAGGAATTGGAGAAATGCATATACCCCAGGTATCAGGAAATTGCATCGAGTATCTCATCTCGGAAATCTGATTTGATGGAAAACTCCAAGAAATTAAAAATAGCTGTTTTTGAAAGAGGAAAGGATTGGCATAAAGAAATAGACGAAATCGTAAGGAAACTTGAATCTGATGTCGATGAAATGGAAGCCCAACAGTTGGATGTCCTAAACGAACAGGAAGATAAAGTGACACGCACCAGTTCTGAAATCTCACAAAGCATTGCTGATCTGACAAAATTAGTGGACTCTGATGACATTAACCCTGTCTCTTCATATACATCTAGAAATGAAGAATTTCGACAAATGTCTCTTCTATTTAAGATTTACCTGCCAGTTTTCTCACCCCAAAATATCGACACAGAACATCTCTTTAGAGAATTTGGCTCTATATCAGCTCTTTCCATTGCAACAGAAGAATCTATCTGTCCCATGAGTTCTACAGGAAGTGACTCGTCTTCCTCCGTTAGACCACTACTAGATGTACCGCAGATCATCGCAACTATAGACACTGGATGCAATTTCCTTTTTGATATCACTGGCTTAAGTGACGAAAAAATATGGACAATGGGTAGTTGCGATGGCCATTGCTCCATAAAACTGTATAATTTCAAAGGAGAATTAGAATCATTATTTTCAGTTGGAATAAACCCTTTGTCATATATAGCGTTGACAAAGAGTAAAGATGTTGTTTTTATAGATGCAAAAAATCGGAGATCGCTCAATTTGTGTCACATAAAAAATAAACAAGTTGAAGAGGTGATAAAATTTGAGACGTGGTTACCTGTCAATGTCTGCAGTACCTCATCTGGTGACCTATACATTATAATGATGAGCAGCTATGATCTAAAACAAACAAAAGTTGTGCGTTACGCAGACTTCAAAGAGAAACAAAGCATTCAATTTAATGACAAAGGGCAACCTCTCTACTCTTATGAGCCTAATAAATTCCTATGCGAGAACAGCAACCAGGATATCTGCGTATCTGATTGCGAGGCTGGTGCAGTAGTGGTGGTAAATCGAAATGGAAGACTACGATTTACATACACTGGTCCATCTTCTACAGCTGATAGATTATTTTACCCGTGTGGCATCACAACAGACAGTCACTGTCGGATCCTGACGGCAGACAGTGATGACAATTGTATTCACATTTTGGATCAAGACGGACATTTTCTTCGATATATAAACAACATTGATATAGACTATCCATGGGGTTTATGGGTAGACAAAAAAGACAACCTTTTAGTAGGTGAACTTTGTTCAGGAAAAGTAAAGAAAATAAAATTTATCATGTAATTAAATCTTCTTCATAGTTAGAGAGGGAAAATATTTGACTGCAGCAGTGCATGTATATGACATAAACGAACGTTGAGTATTCAAGAACAATGTTAAACCTAATTGTTTAAAACTGCAATTTTTATATATTCAAATTCGTGTAATAAATTGGCAAACTGCATGCATGTCTTTATTGAAATTAAATACACGAGGTGGCCATTTTTATATTAAATGTAGACATAAAAATTGAATTCAAATGTTTGTTATTTTATAGTGTTGGGTTTTGAAATATCAAAAAGAAAACTGGATAGTGTCAAAATCAATGAACATGAATATTAATGTATTTTAAATCAGCATTAATTGTTGTTGTGACCTACATAACGAGCCCTTCATATTTATGACCTTCATGTATTTCCGCGCGGGAGGTTAAACGTTCGATTCGCTGTAACAAATTGTACACAGCCAATTGTGCTTTACGGTAAAAGAACAATCACACAAAATAAGTATATGACTTTTCAATTCAAACTAGAACTGTCCTAATGGGACTAATACTCCTGCAAGGCTAATTTCAAATGGGACAAATAATTGAATTGAATAATAAAGGTTTGGAACACATTCAAAAAACAAAAAAAAAATTCTAGAATTGTAAAAAAAAAAAAACAAATTAGTTAACAAAGAAAAATTAAAATCAAAATTGTCAGAATTTCACTGTAAATACATATCTATAACAGTAATACATTTACGAATGTATGTATCTGATGATTTTTTTTTAATTTAATTGATTTAAAGAAAACCCAACAAAATGACAATTACCCCTCCCTTTGCAGTAAATGGAAATACTGGTAGCCATGCAATGTTCTTCTGTTGATTAAACTTTCAATATCTTTCTAATAAGAGTCTTGACAGATGCAATTAGTTGTTTCAAATTTTCCTCACTTTCTCCTATGGCACAATGGAACTCCATATCAGAAAATTGATCCCAAAGGACTATATTTTCTTTGATAAGCTTGTTAAATTTAATAAACTCTCAAAACATTACCATAATTACCATACTATGTAAAAATATGTAAAAAAGAGAATTCAAAATTACAAACAATTTTAAAATTGCCAAAACACTACAATCATATCAGTAATTTTGAATTTCAATTAAATTAATGCCCAACAGGGTCACTTCATCAATTTACTTGACTAATAAACTTAAACAACTTATAAAACTAGTTTAACTTCTTTATTAATAATGATAATATTTATTTCCTTATAATGATAGAAACTTTTGGTTTACATGAAACAGTTTTAAAATAGCCCTAAAACCATCACCCATTTTACAGATTATCAATTTTTCCTAAACACATGCTCCATCTGAACCATGGCTCAGATAATGGCTCCCCTGGGACAAATGAATTCAGCCACACTTGTCTTTGATGTTCTTATTAGCTCCTAAGAATTAATCATTGACAAACAAAAACTTTGCATTGTCAGTTGATAGAATATATACTTTAAAAAATTTTAAAAAAATATTAATTCAGACATAAAGACAAAACACCTCCATCTGGATGTATTTATATAAATATATTTTAGAGTGTTTTAATACTATTAATTAATTAATAAAATCTGTAAGGATTACCTCCCTTACTTTTCAACATTAGTGTACAATATATAGAATAAGGAAAATGAAAACTGTCATAAAATCATTAAATCTTGTCTGATCTTAACAAAAATTGCAGGTGCACATCTTCAGATAGTGTTCAACATATGTACAAATTTTCAAACTGTTCCATGCAGTAATAAAAAATTCTATAGGGGGGGGGGAGTTGCGTCTACAGACAGACGGACAGACGGACAGACAGATGAACAGGGTGAAACCAATATCCCCCCTAAACTTCGTTTGCGGGGGTATAATGAACTCTAATGTTTCAACTAGATAATCCAAGATTACATGCAGTGCTCACCGAGAATAGGCATTACCAATTATATATACTGAAGATTCCTTATTGAACGCGAAGAATTTATTTAATATCCGCCTAAAATCGCGGATATTGAAATTTACAGAATTTACAGAACGTGAGCACCATTATCTATATCATGACATGATTCAAGACCACTGAAATGTATTCTTATTTTATCATATGATATATATCAACATCAAATACCTTATCGAATATATAATTGTACTAGTAGTTTCCAAACAAGTATTTCACGCAGAAAGTCTGCTATGACCTTTACATCTGAGTGGAAACTTGATTCAAGGTCAATGAACTAAAATGTACATTTGTACATAATAACAATATTTAACCCAGCTTATACTTTTTGCATAAAGATCGAATTTCACTTTAAAGCAAGAAATAAATTAACAAGAACTTTTATTCTCAAAATCATAAAAAGTATAACGATCAAAAAACAATCAACCAGACAATTCACACATAACGTAGTAATTAGTCTTTGCACGGTAATTGCGAATCTGCCCTCTTGCAGGGTAAACTGTTATATTCTGGCAAAGTTAAGTCGGTAGATAATTAAATGATTCAAACAATTGATGTTACATGATATTTCACCAAACTATGTCAATTGGCCCTGCAAAAAAAAAAGTATTGCAGTTAACGTGAAGGGATCTATAATTGCATTAAGTCATAAGTATGTAGACATTGCAATCTTGTAGCTTGAATTTGTTACAGTAATATTTTTCCTACAAGTTTCCATGGGCATTAATTAAAAGATTAAGTAATTTTCAAATTGGACAATTGTGCAAACTGCTTATTCAATACAACACTTAAAGAGCTTTAGGTCTGATAATAATTATTTGTAAATTAAAAAGACAAATTTAACACGGTAAAACTTGTTAAGTCAAGTGTATAATAGATTGATACTTTAGTTATCTTTTAATCTTCATTGTGAAGAAAGACAAAATGTGATGAACTAGTAAATTCTAGTATATGTTAATAAACAAAAATCACCATAATTTAAGTTATGATTATATATGTAATATCAATTTTACAATTCTTAAAAAGCCATTTATTTAGTAAATACAGTAAAACACGGATATAGCGAACACGCTTATAATGAATTGACGCTTACAGCGAAGTGAATTTCATTCCCCAAGTCTCTATTTCATGTTGTTAACTTGACGGATATAACGAATTATGCTTATAACGAAGTTAAATTGCCCGTCCCTGGGACTTCGTTATAAGCGTGTTTTACTGTAATAACATTTTTTATTCATGACACAACCAGAAGAAAAAAATCTTGCAGGAAATACACAAATAACCTTAACATGCAGTTTCAAAAATTGACAATAGACTTAAACAAACAAAGAGAAATATGGCAACAAGAAATAGAAACTGTAATCAGCAACCTTAAATCTAATGCTGATGAAATGGAAACCAAACAACTTGGTCTTTTGAACAACCAAGAAGATAAGATTTCACGCACTATTTCCGAAATCACACAGAATATTGTTGATCTTAAGAAGTTACTTGATTCCAGTGACATGTGCCTTCTTGTCCATGAATATAAATCCAGGAACGCTGAATTTAGAAAATTTCCCCCTCAATGCAAGGTTTCGTTGCCAATTTTTTCTCCACTTCCAATCGATACAGAACAAGTTCAAAAGCAATTTGGTACCCTGTCACCATTTTCCTTAAAAACAGAAGAACATGTTTACGTCAATGAAGATGCAAATTCTGACGTCATTCCCTCAGGCAGCCCTCTGCTAGATGTCCCCCAGATCAGAACGACCATAAACACAGCTATAGGCCATAGTTTTATAAACAGTGTGGCCTGTCTTAGTGAAGAGGAAATATGGACTTGTGGTGTTGACAGCACTATGAAACTACATAATCTCCAGGGACAACTATTGAAGTCCATCGAAACCAAGTCAGGATACGTGCCTTCTGACATAGCAGTGACAAGAGATGGCTCTCTAGTTTATACTGATCCTGATGACAGAACTGTCAACATGGTGAAGAATACAAAACCTAAGGAAGTGATCAGACAACAGGGATGGAGGCCTCGCAGTGTCTGTGTCGCCATGTCTGGTGACCTCCTGGTGATCATGCTCAGCGACGACAACAGAAGAACTAAAGTTGTACGTTATTCTGGCTCCATAAAGAAACAAACCATTCAATTCAATGACAAAGGTCAACCTCTTTATTCATCTGGTCACGCCAAAAAATGTATCACCGAGAACAAGAATCTAGATATTTGTGTGTCCGACTACATGGCCGGTTCAGTTATAGTTGTCGATCAGACCGGAAATCTCAGATTTACATACAACGGTCCACCGACAAAGAGACAATTTGACCCGATTGGCGTTGCTACAGACGACCAGAGCCGTATCCTGACAGCGGACGGCAACGATTACCGAATCCATATCATTGATCTAAACGGAAAGTTTCTTCGGTTCATTGACAATTGTCATTTGCAAAATCCATGTGACTTATGCGTGGATACCAAGAACAACCTCTTTGTAGCTGAGAAAAGAACTGGGAAAGTGAAGAAAATTCAGTATTGTGGTTCCACCATCATTCGTTGAACGCCAATTTTTGTAGACAGTTGGTGATGGAAGAAATCGGATAAAAACCAAGTTTTGATCAGTTCTGAATATCTTATGTAGGACATGATTGTATCTGTAAATTTCTATATAACATGACAATAAACAAACTATGTGTATTCACAACTATGTTTGTTAAATGCTACATGTTCAAGATTTAAAAGCAACTTGTAATTGCTATTCGCTTTATTATTATAATGTCAGCAAAGTACAAATGTTAAAAGATTATATGGACAATGTACAGCTGCCAACTTTTATATTGTTCTCATTCATTGAATCAATTAAAATTTAAAAGTGGTTGTATTTTTACCCAGTTTGTAAATCAAGAATAAGGCTACATGTAAAAGTTAGGAATCATCTGTATCGATACATGTACTTATCTATATGGAATATTGAACAATTTGAAAAAATGTACGACTTGACATATTGCTTCTTGCAAGGAAAGAAGAAATGACAAAAAAACACGAATGTTTGATCTACAATCCCTCTATTTTTATTTCTGTAAAGTATCGTTTGACTATTCTTGTATCAATACAAATATACAATACATTGAACACAATATATTTACTTCACTTGGAAAGGTTTCAACTTATTTCTCTTATGCAAGATTAAAGTGAAAAATGTATGCGTAACATGAACCTTCAACATACATTAAAAAATCGATACCCGTTACTTGATATGAAAAAGTGGAACGAATCAGTATTAACTAATTTCAAAAAGTCTTCGTTAAAATGTACATGTACATATCATGTAACTTAAAATTGTAAGAATACAAATGTCCCAATACTGTTGAGAGGCGCTCTACCGCCATCGTTGTAAAGAATGTAGGAACGCATGCATGCATTTTAAACCAACCACGTGATCTAAATGAAATAGGTCACTAGATCACCTACCTGGTATCACCATGTTGGATTGAAACAAAGGTTTGTAGTATGTGTGTCATTGAAAGCATATTTATGTACAGCTACTACAAATGTTTAAAACTACAAATGATTTTACTCTTAACGCTGAAAGATAGAGATGATGAAGAAACGAATTTCTTAAAGAAGAACTTTCGATATATCTGGGTTTTTTTATTATTATCTAAATACAGATTTGTTTTCGTAGTTGCTAGATTGCCGAGGAATGATGATGTTAAGAATTCATAAGCGAGGCATAATAATGATATGCCCAACTTATTGATTATCATGGCATAAGTACGTTGTCTTTTCAAAGTACATGTATTCAAGACAAGTTTGAATAGGACGGGCTGTCTCAGGGGCTACTCGCAGACAAAATATTTTAATATATAATAAATTAATTCTTAGCTCTCTGGTCGACTGGTGTTCCTCAACAATCTAGAAAAAATAAAACGTTATATTCACCTACATGTGACCTAGGAGGTCAATATAACATTTAATATTCTTTACAGAGGACCCATGAAATATCGCATTTTTCATTTTTGTTCAGTTATGGCTTAAAACTAAATTTTTTGTATCAGTTCGTCGATGAATCATATAATAAAACAATTATTGCTGTTTTTGATCGATATGATAATTCACCTACCCTTGAAGTACAATATTCACCGAGCCTTCTAGTCAAAAACAGCAATAATTTTTGGTTTTGATCCTATTTGTTAACCTAATGTTTCTCTATTCTTTAAATAAAAGACTATACAGACTATAGGCTTTGTTATGTAATGAAAGACCTTGAATGGTAATATATCTTAGTTTTGTAAAAATGTTTATTGTATTATTCAGACTATGGACCCAAGTAGAAGTACCCAGGATGTTTTATTTTGTCATCTTTGTGAGGTGCCTGTTCCTTCATATCATTGTGATTTTTGCCACTCCAACCTATGTAAGACCTGTGCTGGAAAACATCTCTTGGATGAAACTAAAGAACATAGAGTGTTGCCAATCAAACAGCAAAAATCGACTACTGTTCACCCAACATGTTTAAAACATGTCACAAAAAAATATGAATTCTTTTGTAAAGAGTGTAAAATTTCTATTTGTACAAGATGTGTGACTACTGGTGACCATCAAAAACACAAATTAATCGACTTCTTTGAAAACATTCGAAGAAACAAGGGAGTCATTCGAAAAGATTTAAAGGAATTGGAGAAATGCATATACCCCAGGTATCAGGAAATTGCATCGAGTATCTCATCTCGGAAATCTGATTTGATGGAAAACTCCAAGAAATTAAAAATAGCTGTTTTTGAAAGAGGAAAGGATTGGCATAAAGAAATAGACGAAATCGTAAGGAAACTTGAATCTGATGTCGATGAAATGGAAGCCCAACAGTTGGATGTCCTAAACGAACAGGAAGATAAAGTGACACGCACCAGTTCTGAAATCTCACAAAGCATTGCTGATCTGACAAAATTAGTGGACTCTGATGACATTAACCCTGTCTCTTCATATACATCTAGAAATGAAGAATTTCGACAAATGTCTCTTCTATTTAAGATTTACCTGCCAGTTTTCTCACCCCAAAATATCGACACAGAACATCTCTTTAGAGAATTTGGCTCTATATCAGCTCTTTCCATTGCAACAGAAGAATCTATCTGTCCCATGAGTTCTACAGGAAGTGACTCGTCTTCCTCCGTTAGACCACTACTAGATGTACCGCAGATCATCGCAACTATAGACACTGGATGCAATTTCCTTTTTGATATCACTGGCTTAAGTGACGAAAAAATATGGACAATGGGTAGTTGCGATGGCCATTGCTCCATAAAACTGTATAATTTCAAAGGAGAATTAGAATCATTATTTTCAGTTGGAATAAACCCTTTGTCATATATAGCGTTGACAAAGAGTAAAGATGTTGTTTTTATAGATGCAAAAAATCGGAGATCGCTCAATTTGTGTCACATAAAAAATAAACAAGTTGAAGAGGTGATAAAATTTGAGACGTGGTTACCTGTCAATGTCTGCAGTACCTCATCTGGTGACCTATACATTATAATGATGAGCAGCTATGATCTAAAACAAACAAAAGTTGTGCGTTACGCAGACTTCAAAGAGAAACAAAGCATTCAATTTAATGACAAAGGGCAACCTCTCTACTCTTATGAGCCTAATAAATTCCTATGCGAGAACAGCAACCAGGATATCTGCGTATCTGATTGCGAGGCTGGTGCAGTAGTGGTGGTAAATCGAAATGGAAGACTACGATTTACATACACTGGTCCATCTTCTACAGCTGATAGATTATTTTACCCGTGTGGCATCACAACAGACAGTCACTGTCGGATCCTGACGGCAGACAGTGATGACAATTGTATTCACATTTTGGATCAAGACGGACATTTTCTTCGATATATAAACAACATTGATATAGACTATCCATGGGGTTTATGGGTAGACAAAAAAGACAACCTTTTAGTAGGTGAACTTTGTTCAGGAAAAGTAAAGAAAATAAAATTTATCATGTAATTAAATCTTCTTCATAGTTAGAGAGGGAAAATATTTGACTGCAGCAGTGCATGTATATGACATAAACGAACGTTGAGTATTCAAGAACAATGTTAAACCTAATTGTTTAAAACTGCAATTTTTATATATTCAAATTCGTGTAATAAATTGGCAAACTGCATGCATGTCTTTATTGAAATTAAATACACGAGGTGGCCATTTTTATATTAAATGTAGACATAAAAATTGAATTCAAATGTTTGTTATTTTATAGTGTTGGGTTTTGAAATATCAAAAAGAAAACTGGATAGTGTCAAAATCAATGAACATGAATATTAATGTATTTTAAATCAGCATTAATTGTTGTTGTGACCTACATAACGAGCCCTTCATATTTATGACCTTCATGTATTTCCGCGCGGGAGGTTAAACGTTCGATTCGCTGTAACAAATTGTACACAGCCAATTGTGCTTTACGGTAAAAGAACAATCACACAAAATAAGTATATGACTTTTCAATTCAAACTAGAACTGTCCTAATGGGACTAATACTCCTGCAAGGCTAATTTCAAATGGGACAAATAATTGAATTGAATAATAAAGGTTTGGAACACATTCAAAAAACAAAAAAAAAATTCTAGAATTGTAAAAAAAAAAAAACAAATTAGTTAACAAAGAAAAATTAAAATCAAAATTGTCAGAATTTCACTGTAAATACATATCTATAACAGTAATACATTTACGAATGTATGTATCTGATGATTTTTTTTTAATTTAATTGATTTAAAGAAAACCCAACAAAATGACAATTACCCCTCCCTTTGCAGTAAATGGAAATACTGGTAGCCATGCAATGTTCTTCTGTTGATTAAACTTTCAATATCTTTCTAATAAGAGTCTTGACAGATGCAATTAGTTGTTTCAAATTTTCCTCACTTTCTCCTATGGCACAATGGAACTCCATATCAGAAAATTGATCCCAAAGGACTATATTTTCTTTGATAAGCTTGTTAAATTTAATAAACTCTCAAAACATTACCATAATTACCATACTATGTAAAAATATGTAAAAAAGAGAATTCAAAATTACAAACAATTTTAAAATTGCCAAAACACTACAATCATATCAGTAATTTTGAATTTCAATTAAATTAATGCCCAACAGGGTCACTTCATCAATTTACTTGACTAATAAACTTAAACAACTTATAAAACTAGTTTAACTTCTTTATTAATAATGATAATATTTATTTCCTTATAATGATAGAAACTTTTGGTTTACATGAAACAGTTTTAAAATAGCCCTAAAACCATCACCCATTTTACAGATTATCAATTTTTCCTAAACACATGCTCCATCTGAACCATGGCTCAGATAATGGCTCCCCTGGGACAAATGAATTCAGCCACACTTGTCTTTGATGTTCTTATTAGCTCCTAAGAATTAATCATTGACAAACAAAAACTTTGCATTGTCAGTTGATAGAATATATACTTTAAAAAATTTTAAAAAAATATTAATTCAGACATAAAGACAAAACACCTCCATCTGGATGTATTTATATAAATATATTTTAGAGTGTTTTAATACTATTAATTAATTAATAAAATCTGTAAGGATTACCTCCCTTACTTTTCAACATTAGTGTACAATATATAGAATAAGGAAAATGAAAACTGTCATAAAATCATTAAATCTTGTCTGATCTTAACAAAAATTGCAGGTGCACATCTTCAGATAGTGTTCAACATATGTACAAATTTTCAAACTGTTCCATGCAGTAATAAAAAATTCTATAGGGGGGGGGGGGGGGGGGGAGTTGCGTCTACAGACAGACGGACAGACGGACAGACAGATGAACAGGGTGAAACCAATATCCCCCCTAAACTTCGTTTGCGGGGGTATAATGAACTCTAATGTTTCAACTAGATAATCCAAGATTACATGCAGTGCTCACCGAGAATAGGCATTACCAATTATATATACTGAAGATTCCTTATTGAACGCGAAGAATTTATTTAATATCCGCCTAAAATCGCGGATATTGAAATTTACAGAATTTACAGAACGTGAGCACCATTATCTATATCATGACATGATTCAAGACCACTGAAATGTATTCTTATTTTATCATATGATATATATCAACATCAAATACCTTATCGAATATATAATTGTACTAGTAGTTTCCAAACAAGTATTTCACGCAGAAAGTCTGCTATGACCTTTACATCTGAGTGGAAACTTGATTCAAGGTCAATGAACTAAAATGTACATTTGTACATAATAACAATATTTAACCCAGCTTATACTTTTTGCATAAAGATCGAATTTCACTTTAAAGCAAGAAATAAATTAACAAGAACTTTTATTCTCAAAATCATAAAAAGTATAACGATCAAAAAACAATCAACCAGACAATTCACACATAACGTAGTAATTAGTCTTTGCACGGTAATTGCGAATCTGCCCTCTTGCAGGGTAAACTGTTATATTCTGGCAAAGTTAAGTCGGTAGATAATTAAATGATTCAAACAATTGATGTTACATGATATTTCACCAAACTATGTCAATTGGCCCTGCAAAAAAAAAAGTATTGCAGTTAACGTGAAGGGATCTATAATTGCATTAAGTCATAAGTATGTAGACATTGCAATCTTGTAGCTTGAATTTGTTACAGTAATATTTTTCCTACAAGTTTCCATGGGCATTAATTAAAAGATTAAGTAATTTTCAAATTGGACAATTGTGCAAACTGCTTATTCAATACAACACTTAAAGAGCTTTAGGTCTGATAATAATTATTTGTAAATTAAAAAGACAAATTTAACACGGTAAAACTTGTTAAGTCAAGTGTATAATAGATTGATACTTTAGTTATCTTTTAATCTTCATTGTGAAGAAAGACAAAATGTGATGAACTAGTAAATTCTAGTATATGTTAATAAACAAAAATCACCATAATTTAAGTTATGATTATATATGTAATATCAATTTTACAATTCTTAAAAAGCCATTTATTTAGTAAATACAGTAAAACACGGATATAGCGAACACGCTTATAATGAATTGACGCTTACAGCGAAGTGAATTTCATTCCCCAAGTCTCTATTTCATGTTGTTAACTTGACGGATATAACGAATTATGCTTATAACGAAGTTAAATTGCCCGTCCCTGGGACTTCGTTATAAGCGTGTTTTACTGTAATAACATTTTTTATTCATGACACAACCAGAAGAAAAAAATCTTGCAGGAAATACACAAATAACCTTAACATGCAGTTTTACAATGTTGTTATACAATGTTATTCAAATTTTATATTTCTAGTGATTATATATATTAAGCTTAAAATGTTCATTTAGATATAAAACTGTATTCCAATATTGCATGGTGTTGTTTAGGATAACAGAGTGTACACTTTTTATATTCAAATTTATTTTATAATTATGGTAAAAAGGTTGTAGCAATAAAATATTCTGTATATACCAGGTTTATTATTAAAATTTATTCAGCCTTTAATTTAAGTGTTTTATATATCAACAAAAATCATCTGAGATCATGATAATTATATCATATATAATTAAAACAACAAATTTGGTTTCATACTGTACAATGTCATGCAACAATTAAGTTAAAATGATTGAATTTCATTCAGCCATTCAGTTCACCAGTATTTTATGTCCATCCATAAATCACAAGAAATCTGGATATAGTATAATATATAATTGAATAACAATTGTACATCATTTCATACATGCAACAAATTAATAGTTCACATGTAAAGACTTAAATTTACATGTATATATTAGACTCATGACAATGGGACTATAAATGCATTTGAGCAGCACCTAGGTAACAAAGTTTAACATCGTTCCTAAATCCCTAACAACACAAAGATGCATCACAATAATAAATAATTATATGTTAACACCTTCTGATTATAATATTGTAAATGTAGGTAATAAAGTATAGTTTGGCACGGCTTGAATCACATTTTGCTCTTAGATACATGATTGGCCCACTGGGTAAATGGCACATTGTTCTCCGCGAGTTTCTTCAGAAGTCGATTTGGAACCCAGTGTATGCTGTATGCTGATAACAAAACAAGAAAAATGTCTGTATACGTACTTGTCTCATTTTCCCAGGATGCATTTTCATGTATAATGGGGTCATAACTTAAATTACATTCGATATGTACTGTATATTAATTTTTTATCTTTGCGATGAGGTATTTATGAATTCACTTTTTGTGATCCCTCTCATATTATAAACAAGAGGCCAATTGGCCTTAACGGTCACCTGAGTAGCATATATCCCATACACAAACTTGTCATGGAGTCTCATATACGCATCTAATTAATTAGGTTTCATACTGGAGTAGAAAAATTATAAATTTGTAATGACGACCACATTTCAAAAAGAACTGTGAAACCTATTATTTTGGTGAAAAACTAAAAGATCTGGTCTACAAAATCATGAATTCAGTTTTCCTTTCAGGTGTGTGGGAGTTTTAACGTTATATGCATTAACATCTATACATCCTATTTGGCCCTGCCCTAGAGTCAAAACCCATCCTTGAGGGGACATGAAAATTAAAATTTCAGTAGAGGACTTCCTGGTAAACATAATTATTAGTCAGTTTTTTTTATACAGATGTGTGAGAATAGAGAAGAAAATTTTTAAACATTATATGCATTAACACTATATTGCGATATTGCGCCCCCCCCCCCCCCCCCCCTTTTCATGTTCTGAACCCCTGACCCAAGGACCATGAATTTCACAATTTAGGTAAAGGAGATTGTGGATATCATAACCATGTATTTATTTTTTTGCCCACATGTGTGGGAGTAGAGAAGAAGATTTTTTAAGATTTAAAACATTTTTACTATATGGCCATATTGGCCCAACCCTAGAGCCTGAACACCTAACAAAGGGGCATGAATTTCACAATTTTAGTAGAGGCCCTCATGGACATCATAACCATGTATTCAGTTTTTTGCTCACATGTGTGGGAGTAGAGAAGAAGATTTTTTAAGATTTAAAAAAGTTTTACTATATGGCCATATTGGCCCCACCCTAGAGCCTGAACACCTAATAAAGTGGTCATGAATTTCACAATTTTGGTAGAGGGCCTCATGGACATCATAACAATGCATTTAATTTTTAACAAATATATATGGGAGTAGAGAAGAAGATTTTCTAAGATTTAATACATTTTTACTATTTGGCCATATTGGCCCCACCCTAGAGCCTGAACCCCTGACCCAGGGGTCATGAATTTCACAATTTTGGTAGAGGGCTTCATGGACATCATAATCATGCATTTAGTTTTTAACAAATATATATGGGGGTAGAGAAGAAGATTTTCTAAGATTTAATACATTTTTACAATTTGGCCATATTGGCCCCACCCTAGAGCCTGAACCCCTGACCATGGGGTCATGAATTTCACAATTTAGGTTGAGGGCTTCATGGACATCATTATCATGCATTTAGTTTTTTGACAAATATATATGATAGTAGAGAAGAAGATTTTCTAAGATTTAATACATTTTTACGATTTGGCCATATTGGCCCCACCCTAGAGCCTGAACCCCTGACCCAGGGGTCATAAATTTCACAATTTAGGTTAAGGGCTTCATGGACATCATAATCATGCATTTAGTTTTTGACCAATGTATATGGTAGTAGAGAAGAAGATTTTCTAAGATTTAATACATTTTTACTATATGGCCACATTGGCCCCACCCTAGAGTCAGAACCCCTGACCCAGGGGCCATAAATTTCACAATTTTGGTAGAGGGCTTCATGGACAACATAACCATGCATTTAGTTTTTTCCTCACATGCGTGGGAGTAGAGAAGAAGATTTTTGAAAATTTGGCTTTTTTTTGCATATTTGGCCCCGCCCGTGGCACCCTAGGGGTGGTAGAGCCATGAATTTCACAATTTAGATTCTTCTTACCATAGAGATGCTTCACACCAAAAATGGTAACGATTGGCCTGGTAGTTTTCAAGAAGAAGTTAAAAATGTAAAATTGTTAACGCACGACGCACGACGCACAGACGCACGACGACGGACGAAGACCAATTGCAATAGGTCACCTGAGTGACTCAGGTGACCTAAAAATACTATACACATAATTTATTTCTGATATCGTTTACTAGAAAAAACTGTTTAAATTGCAAAAAATGATTAATGTGAATAATTTTAAAAAGTGACTTATTACCCCATTTTTGCTAATTTTGTGACACATTTAAAAACAACAGATATATAGTATGAGGTTATAACATAAACTATGCCACATATTGTACACCCATCTATTGTACAGGTAAAAATACAGTGATGATTTCTACAGGTACAATAATAAATTTGACCAATGTTCTGCTGTGCAGTGCTCAAAAACACTTGGGCCTCCTAATTAATATACATGTAATTTGCTTAATTAATAATATTCAAATAATTTCACTTTTATTTTTACCAAGCAATCCAAAACAAATGTCAAGTCTCCGATAATTATTACAAAATCATAAAATGTGTGCTTCTTTAAACCCTTTAAGAACTGTACTTTGGTGGCTGGATGAGCAAAATTAAAAAATCACTTACGACATGTTTCATGATAATGGCATATTCTGTCATATACTCTCTGCAGTCCTATCTGGCTGGCATAAAACATAGGTCCTCCTCTGTACTTGGGGTAGCTGAACCCATAGATCCTACAATCAAGATTTTTATCACTCTTTGTAAAAATATATATTGATTCCTTGAAGATTTTTTTAACTGGATTGAGAAATGATAGTTACACGAATTGCACTGATGTGACATTCAGAAAGTGATATATATTCTCTGTGCGTTTTGTTAACCTAAATCAATTTCACATCAATATGATCCCTATTCACAAAGGGCAATTATCACTTAAATAATTTCGGGTAAACATTGTCCAAATAAAATAACAGAATCATGTGTCATAATTCTATATACAAAATACACATTATGAACCGACTATTTCCTTATACTGCAAGAAAAGTCATTTATCAAAACAATTAAATATTTTCATTGGTCTTAATCAATCCTCATTACACCTCACTACATGTAGATACTCCCATTGACCGAAATTCTTATCTTTAACTGTTTTTACATGTATTACATTACCATGAAATGTCTATTTCTTCTGGCATGTTGCAAATTCCTTCTTCTAAAATACGGAAACCTTCATTAATGGCTGAATAAAATTGCCGCTCAAAAATCTCCTGCAAAAAAAGTGAAGGTTAATGTTAAACAATAAAAAAAATATCTAATCAAATATATCAATTATTACATATTAAAAAGCAAGTAAATTCCTAAGTATTTCTGTGTGATTATTTGGTAAATGGTGAAGATCAGTATGAATATGCATTTATGATTTAAGCACTATTTCAGAGTTGAAACTGATCGAGTTTCATGATCAGTTATGTTTAGTGGCTGTGGGGCCTGAATCCGATGATTTACCTGCGGGGTGATTTTTCGTTTGACGATCCCCCTACTCTGTCTGTAGCTGTTGATAATCTCCTCAGCCTCAGGATCAGCTACAGCAGTTTTCCCTCCCACCTTCTCATACAGGTACCAGCCTTTACCTTGAAAAAAAACTTACAAAAATAAGACATGTCTTTTTTTTTTACAAAACATCATGATTCTAAGACTGAGAAATTCTCTATTCTTCTATTCATTTGTGACCATAGGAATTTTATCCAAAGAGCAAGATTGAAGCCATTTGAAAACAGAAATACAAAACCTAGCTAGCTGTTTATACAGCAGCTAAGGTCCTAGTCTTCCTATTACATGTATTTAGATTACAGTACAGTGTACTATATACTAATAATAGTATTAGTTTCCAAGAATGATGCCCGAGTTCAATTAAGAAAATAGCACAGCTGTTACCAAAAAACTCTTTGAAACTGATCAGTATAAATAAGAAAAACAGAGAAAATACACACAAGTACTTAGATGGATAAACATATTTTGGGGATTTTACATTATTGCACTCAGTTTGACCTTACCAGTCTTTCTTCCATATCTGCCTTTATCATAGAAGTCATCATTCAGGCCACAGTATCTGTTGCCCCCCAGGAATCTGGTTTCCTTGGTGATGGAGGTACCCAGGACCTTGGCAACCTCTCTGTTTATTCTCCAGGAGATGTCAATACCTAATGTTTTACAAAAGAAATCATAGTAAGGATATGTGTACATACTAGTACATGACATTCTGCCTCAAATAAGTTTCATTTAATATATTTCAAGTAAAATTAACACAGACAAAAAACTTGCATTTTTCTTATGAAAATATTGAAATGCAACACACCTTTTCCCCTATATTCAATTTTCTATTATACATGTACTTAAAATTTTTATTGCAAACATCAACCAAAAAAATTCATGTAAAGCAATATTCTTGCAAGATGCAGTTTTGATACATTATAAATTGATAATTTTGTAAATAAAAAAAAAAAAGCACACAATTCTTCTTTTTTTTTTTTTAAGAATAAAAAATTCTGAAATTTGCAAGTACATGTATAAACATTTGCCAATAAGCAAAAATCCCTTAAACATTTTACTAACACATATCATCATGCATTGAAATTCCTTCAAAATAATTTCTGTATTCATTGATAAGTTTAAAATGTACATGCAGCTCAGGCATCAATAATTCCTCCTCCTTCACAAAAGAGTGGGTAGCTTAATTGATAATTATATTGAGTTATCAGAAGCAAACATGGTCTTGACAATAAGGACTACTGTTACCTGACAAATCCCTAACTTTGAATGGCCCCATAGGCATCCCAAAATCCTCGTTGACCTGGTCCACTTCCTGTGGGCTTGCTCCCTCCTCTACCAGGAATATTGCCTAAAAAGTCACGGTACATGTACAAGGCTCATAGTGGTTCATCATTTAACAATAGCTGCAGTTGTAGTACTAGTTCTCTGGTTGAAAAATTCGAATAGACAAACCAGAGTTTGGTTTTTTCTATCCGAATTTTTTCAAACAGAGAACTACAGATCTGTAGCTACATTTAACAATAGAATAACAAGAGATGTTTGTGAAACACTTATGCCCCCCTCCCTGGGAAATATCCACAAAGAAAATGAACATAAACTGCAAATATAGGAATTTTTCTAAGTCCAAGGGCCATAACTCTGTCGAAAATGGCTCAATCGTACTCAATATCGAACTTGCCCTAGTAGATATTATTATGATTAACCTGTATACCAAATTTCATTTCAATATGTTCATCCTCTGCAAAGAAAATGAACGGAAACTGTTGGTGGACCAACCGACCGACAGACAGCAGCAGAGCAATATGCCCCTTCTTCTTCGAAGGGGGGCATAATAATATACTGCATGTGTAATTTAAGTCTACATTGATTTAGGACAACAGGAGGACATGCAATGTATGGTGTACTTTTTCAAAGGTTGATATACCTGTGATATATTAGTGTTTTATCAATAAATACTTTATACATAGGCTTGTAATGATAAAAAAAAAACTTACCTCAGAGCTAAATGGGGCATTCATTCTATTAGCTAAGAATCCATGGCAACTCTTCACCAACACTGGCACCTATCAACAAAAAATAACCTTGAAATATAAATGAATTCAAAATACAGTGCAAGACATTTCTAATTATTCAGTGGTCACGATGAAAGTGAATAAAGTTGTGGAATTACTGCACATAAATACTAGCATGAATTTAGCCTTAATGTTGAATGTCAGATTTTAGAGGGGTTGTCTGTCAAAACTCATATAATTTTTTTCTAATGATTTCATGCATAATTGTAAATTGGCACACTGAATACTTACATTTCTAAAAAATAAATTTTAGAGAAGAAAAATATATGTGTATTTTTTAATTTTTTTCTACTCTAACCTTGTTGATGGTCTTTCCCAGTTTCATCACCGTGGCAACAGCTTCAGGTGAGGTTTTAGTTCCATAAATGTTCTCCAAGAGTTTCATGTGATAAGCAGGTGCAAAGAAATGTGTGCCAACCACTTTTTCAGGCCGAGATGTAGCGGATGATATCTAAAATCAAAGAAATTACAGTATACCAAATTTTATTCGTGTGCGAGAAATTTTCACAAAATTAGCGAGAGCCTCATTGTCGAAAATATTTCTCGCAGCGAACCAGTCTGTTAAACAACAAGAGTCTTGATAAGGCTTTGTTGCAAACATTAGTAGTCGCAAAACAGTTTATTGGAGGTTAATCGCAAAATAAAGTAGCCGCGAATAAAAGTTGATTAACAGTGCAACCTTATATAGGGATTAACAGCCTTTTAAACAATTCTGCTCAGCAACAGAAGCTTTAGCTATTACATTATAAAATACACTCAGTTACCAATGAAGGTTAATCTGACTAATTATTTAAAAAAATACATTGGTGTACAACATGGCCGACCTTGAATAGATTTTCTGTAAAACTCACCCTGTTTATGTCAATGGTTGAGGTATTGGTACACAATATGGCTGATGGCTTACATATTTTGTCAAGCTTAGAAAACACCTCCTTTTTGATGTCAAGATTCTCAAAAACAGCTTCTATAACCTGCAAAATACATGTACAATGTGCACAGTTTTGCTGCATTGAGTAAAATATATTTATATTGTTACATGTATTTTTATCGTTTTATCATCAGACAGATACTGGTACATGTAATAGGACAAATAAATAGAAGTACTCATATATTGAATCTAAACATAAAATCAATCACTTTCAATTTTAGGAAAACCTATCATATGATTATTTCAGTTGGGGGTTTTTTCTTTAAACTATATACAACATCCCTCAAGACCTTTTCATTTCATAAAAAAAAAATCAAATTGTTTCAATAGTTTGGTAACAAGCTTTAAGGAAAAAGACTAAAAGATGGACAAGCTGCATGTTTAGATGCATGTTTTTACCAAATCTACATCTTTGATGTCATCATAACTCAGTGTGGGTTTCAGCAGAGTTGCTGCCCTTTTTGCTGTTTCCATGGAGACTTTACCAAGCTTTACACTACCAGCCATGATGCTTTCAATCAGTTTAACTCCACTCTGAAGAAACTACAAATGCAAAAAATTCAATTACACACTGAAATTGTTGAAATCTTTGAAAATCCTCACAGTAATTGAAAACTTTCTTAGCAACATATAATGCTGCAAGTAAGAACTTCTGTCCCCCATCAAGAAATATGTTGCATTCTCAAAGCAGTACATGCAGAATATAATGGAAGATTCAGAATGCTATACACTGTTTTGGTTCGATCTGTGGTAAACATAGATCATAAAGCACTGACTGATGGAAAGAATAGCAAAAATAATTTGACAATTGAATTTTAGGCAAAAATTTTGGCTGATGTGAAAGTCCTAGAGAAATTTAAGATTGTGGTGATATGCCCATGCTTCTGTATTATTAGGTTATGAGAAGAACATATATTTGGTGCTTGTGGGCATTAAATAACATATCTGATATTTTTCACACAGAACTATATTTGGCATATTACAATACTTATTTTTTTTTTGTGCTCCAGTAAATACACAAGTGTTCATTGTAGGCATACATCTCACCTTTTCATTCTGCCTCAGTAGATACACAGGTGTTCAGTAAAGGTATACCTCTTACCTTTGGGTTTTACTCCAGTAGATACACAGGTATATAGTGTATATATACATTTTACCTTTTATTCTGCTCCAGTAGATACACAGATGTTCAATGTAAGTACAAATCTCACTTTTCCATTCTACTCCAGTAGATAAAAAGGTGTACAATGAAGGTATATGTCTTACCTTTCAGTTAGATACACAGGTGTATAGTGAAGGTATATGCCTTACCTCCCAGTTCTACTCCAGTAGATACACAGGTGTATAGTGAAGGTATATGTCTTACCTTTCAGTTCTACTCCAATAGATACACACATGCATAGTGTAGGTATACATCTTACCTTCCGGTTCTACTCCAGTAGATACACAGGTATATAGTGTAGGTATACACCTTACCTTTTCGTTCCGCTCCAGTAGATACACAGGTGTATAGTGAAGGTACATGTCTTACCTCCCAGTTCTACTCCAGTAGATACACAGGTGTATAGTGAAGGTATATGTCTTACCTTCCAGTTCTACTCCAATAGATACACGTGTATAGTGTAGGTATACATCTTACCTTTTCGTTCTGCTCCAGTAGATACACAGGTAGACCAGCACTCAGAAGACACACAGCGATCCCTGACCCCATGGTCCCCGCCCCAATGACCGCTGTACTCCTCACAGGGAGGGGCTTGGCTGTTTTATAACTCCCCCCAGGCATCTGCCACTGAATGAAGAAAAGTACATCATATCATTGTTTTTATGAAAATCAATAATGGTCTTATTCATTACAGCGCATCCCTGAAAAGAAAGAAACTTTTTTATAGCACCCTGTTTCTGCATGTACATGGTTTCTACATGGTCACTTTTAATAATTTCCATTAATAAGGCAAGGTACTGTAAAGTTACAAATTCATCAAAAGATTGCTTACTCACTCATATTTTTTTATAATACCTTTGTATGATAGGGATTCATGAGGGTATGAAGAGAACAAACATTGCAGAAAAAAACATAGCTTTTGTTTCTTGGCTAAATAAATTCTTAATTAATTTCTTCATATTAAAAACCTTTGAACTCAAAAGAAAAGTTTACAGTAGTTTGTGCATTATAATATAAGTATACATGTACAAGCTATATGGCCTGTACTTGTAAAAATGTTCTGGTGTCAAAGATTTTATTTAATATTGCAATAAAGTTTCTTCCATTAAGAAATTAGGATTGAATTACATGTAAGTACCGGTAATGCTCTGATAACAGATAATTTTTCTTATGTTCAGAAAATTCTATGTGTCGATCATTACGAGTTGTCTACCTTTGTTACAGCTCTCTCTGCAAAGAAGGCGTACTGTTGCGCTTTGGCCTGTCCTGATTGTCCCAGCTGAAGGAATAGATCCCGCTCACGTTTCATACCTTCTTCATAGGAGAGTTCCGCTGAGGATCTTACAGCTTGCACACAAGCCTTATGAAAAGGAAAATTTAAGTAATAAAAACAGATATCTATTTATCGTAACAGTAACTTGAATCAAAGGATCATATCACATGCAAGTTGCCAAGTGTGATCCAGCAGATGAAACGCGACACCATTAACTCTTTAGATCAAGTTATTGTAAATGTTGAACTGAACTTTACTTATTTTACAACGATTGATAAGCAAGTTCTACAACTTATATTAATATCTCTCGTTGGCACAGATGTTAGCGTGAGGGGGTCATTGGTGTGGGAAGAAGCCAGACTACCCGGAGAGAACCCACGTGTCCAAGTGGGCGACCGCCATACCCTATCACATACAACCACTGTCGATCACGGGGATCGAACTCGGATCGCAGCGATGAAAAGCGAGTGCATTGTCCACTACGCTACTTGGACATTGTAAATGTTATTATGATACATGTAAATTATACATGTACATCCTTACATTAAAACGTCATTAGTTTCAGCGTGGGGTGAAATGGATTCAGAAAACCACAAAGTGGAGATCCAGAACATAAAATCAACAGTATCAAGAAAGGAAAATTGATTCCATTGCCTGATTGGGTATATTATTATTAAATTAATGCTATCTCATTTTCCTACAATGAAGAGAAAGATCATCAAATGCAGAAGGGATAACTACAGTTTGGCCATTAATATAAAAAAAAAAATTGTGGCCCTTTTTTTTTGCTTACCACAGGGGCTTCAAAGCCCTTGTATTTCTTTTTCACTTGGGTCAGTGCAGCTGCAATATAAAACAAAATTTTTGTAGATAAAAACTGATTTGAAAACATATTCAATAATAGTTTCTGTCAAAACATCTGTAATAAAGGAATAAGAGGTCTATAGACAAGTTCATCAGGTTTTACATCAATCATTTCAATACTGATTACTGTCTGTTTAGCCATGTTAATTCTGTACACTTTAATCACCCATTATGAGTTTTAGATGGGAGTATGTTTATACCTGAGGCATACTCCTCAACTCTGTCAGCATTGGGAACGACCTTGTACCTCAGACATCTGTCCTTGAAAGGTCGACTTTGAACTTCTTGGGCAAACTTTAATGCTGTTTTCAATAAGTCCCCTGACACAATCTAAAAGTTCATTGGAGTAAGATAATGCCTTATTAAGTATATGGCTGCAGTCAAGATCATAGCAACTAGCCTGACTGCTAAGTTGTAAATATATAGGTCTACTAATCAAAACGCTATAGTTTTGCTGCTAGGTTTCTAATTTGAAGTTGGAAATAAATATTCAACGAAAGACTAATTCACTGACATAATTTGTTAATTTCAAGCAGCAAAAATAAATACTAAAATTCATAATGATTACTTATACAACTGAGGATGAACAAAATATTACAAAATAAGATAAAAAAATATCTATGTAGTGACTAGGATAGTTAACCGTTCAACAGCATAGCTGCTACTTACCCCTACCTAGCAGCTACAATCATCGTGAACTCACCCGAGAGTACAGTACTGTGTAAAAGTGGTAATTTACGCGTGGGGAAAATTTACACATTACAGGGTGGGTCTAAAACCGTGTAAAATACCCCCGCGTGTATGGTAACAAAATGAAAATTTCAGAGTGTTATATCACACATCCGCGTATGAAATACCCTGCGTATTGTTTGCTTATAGATTTACATTTTCCAGTGTCTTTGCCTGTGATAACACTACGTATCGATTTTATACTATATAACCCACAATACAAATGACGCCAAATTGAGGTTCCAGCAGGGTTTGCTTATTAATATATAAGAGATAATGGCTTAAAATTATATAAATATAAGTAATAAGGAATCATTCTTTGAAATTATGAGATGATAATTCCAGTCGGGGTGTGATCAAATCTATCATAAAGCCCTTCGGGCTTTATTGGATTTGATCACGCCCCGACCGAAATTATCACCTCATAATACTCAAAGAATGATTCCTTATTACTTATAGAAGACGTGTAGTTTACCACCAGCGTAAATAACCACTTTTACAGTACTCCAGTGTAAACAACATTTGTGTAAAGATACAAGCAAAAATGTGTCCTTAATTGTTTGGAACTTTTTGCATTTTTGTTAACTATTGATGAGTTTATTTTTGCCATATACCTCATCTATAATACCATATTCCTTTGCTTTTCTGGCTGGTACATGGCGGCCTGAAGATATCATCTCCATGGCAACAGGGAGTCCGGTCAACCGTGACAGCCTCTGGGAGCCCCCTGCTCCTGGTAAAAGCCCCAGGGTCACCTCTGGGAATCCTACCCTAAAAAAATATCATAATTATAGATGTATTCAGAAAATGCAGACCTTTGCAATATTTTCTATCACATGAAAATTTGACTGTACATAAAATAATTTCAGTCTTGAAAAGCAATTTTTGACTGAGTTACACATCATAGAGTGTGTACTTTGCTTGTTGATTTGGTGAACAACAAAAAGACATTTGTGTATACCTGAACAGTAATATTATTCTGTAACAGGATGGGAGAAATTATAACAGACCAGACCGGGATTCAAACCCGGGCCCCTAAATCTCTAATCAGGTGCTCTACCAAATGAGCTATCGGGCACAAATATTCAACCAGTCTGACCATCACATTCCTCCCCCTCAAATGATCTTCATCCCCAAAGATCACCCCAGGCTCTTCCCCTGGCAGGAGTTCACCTGTCAGTTCCAGGGGTTGGTCACGGCACCAAATGTAATGGGATGAAAGAAATTATGACGAACCAGATCGGGATTCAAACCAAAGCCCCCTGAATCTCTATTCAAGTGCTCTACCAACTGAGCTATCTGGCACTGGTATTCAAACCAGTCTGCCATCACATGTTAATGTCTGTGCCATATAAATAGTCTGCTTTAAAATGTTGAAGAAAAATATGCCAATTAAATAACTGTATGTTTGGAGAATGTCTGACCTTGCTGAGGATACGGCGATGCGGTAGTGACTGAACAGGGCTATCTCCAGCCCTCCCCCCAGACACGTTCCATGGATTGCGGCCACCACTGGCTTACTGCACGTCTTTATCAAGTTACCCACCGCCGTCAACCACGGTTCTATAAGGAGAAAAAAGTCATATCAGATTGTGAACTGTTTGGGAAAATAAATGATAATTACATAATATACTTGTAATTGTCTTAACCATGTTAACAGATGTTTACAGATAAACAATAATTTCCTAAAGAAAATAAATGTATAAAAAAAAACATGTACATGTATTTGGTTGTATACTATGTTGATTTGTAAATGGTAGATGTTTCATTCAACCAGATAGTTTTTACTGAATGGAATGAATGTGTAATGATTAACAAAGCTAACTGAAATGATAAATAGAGATCAATTATCAACAGGCCTAAGAAAAAAAATTGTGTGTTAAGGGTAACGCTGAGAAAAAAATTAGGTTAGGAAGGTAGGGATATTTTTATAAATATCTAATCATATTTTTTTTTTTGCAAAATCCTAAGAATGTTTGTTTGTGTCATATTTAAAAACAGGTTTTATATAATTATATGACAATCACAATCGAAACAGACATCTAAAACTGGTAGAATTAGGGCATTTTTGTAGGTTAGGTCAGGTAACCCTAAACAAAATTATATGTTGCAATATGCTCTTCTTATTTGTGTAAATTCTTACTTCTATCTCTATTACCAACATGAATTCAATCATGCACGCAAACCATAAAGCACTTTCAATAAAGATAAATACAAGTTGACATGTATGAATTTAATGCTGTTTTATGACGCCAGGCGCCAGAGTGTGGCAGTGCTACAATTGCTGCTCCCAAAGATTCATGAATACGAAATTAGCAAATATGGGATAAGAGAGAATCAAAGTGAAATTGATTACAGTAAACATATTACATAAGTCACATTCAGGATTACGCTAATTCAAATCCATGCCAACTTGTTCAAAAACTATTTTCTACCAAATATCGTACACACCAAATATAATATGTTTACAGTAGCAAGAATACAAAAGCAATAAAGTGACATATGCAAGTGTAAATATACTGATTCACCTTCAGAAGAATTAAAAAGTAAAAAGCAAGGTACAAAGACTTTTGGTTGTCATTCCCTTCCATAAATATCAAGGTATTGTTATTATATGTGTAAATGTATACCTTTGCACAATCAATAAGCCTCGACATCAACCGGAACAGGCAGCTTTACAGCCATAAAAAGTTTAGTTTAGGCCAGAAAAAATAAATGTATTGGTTCTCGGGCATCCCTGCATCACTTAAATGCTATTGCATTAATTAATAATATTTATTTTTTAATTGCAATTTTGAATAACTCAATGAAAATACATGCTAGCTGCATGCATTATATATTTTGAAGAAAAAAATTTTGCACGAAAACCACTGTCTAGTGGTTCATTTTTTGGGCCTAAGACAGAACTTTCTGTAACTGTTGAGTTTACATTTTTTAATTGAACTATTCTACATTTATACCTTTGCTAGGTTTTCCAAATTCCCTGATATCTGCCCCTGCGGGAAACGTTTGCCCTTTGCCGATGATGATGATAGATCTGACTCGGCTGTCTTTAGCCCCTCTCTCTATGCCTGTCTTCAGACCAACGCGCACAGCATGGCTGCAATCATTCAAACGTTTAATTCTGATCTTAAAAACAATTTTTTTTTCTAATCAACTCATATCCCTCCCATTCATTTTGAGAATACAATTAAACTTGTTTTAAATTAATACAAAAGAATGTAGTTAATTTCCTGATAAAGAAAAATTTGTCGATTCCTTAGATGGCAAAATTCTTCGCAAATTATACTATACAAATTATATAACGATAAAATTAGGGACATATAGCTATTAAAGCCAATTACTGTTCCATAATAAATCTATGCTAT
Source organism: Magallana gigas (assembly GCF_902806645.1). Classification (NCBI taxonomy): domain Eukaryota; kingdom Metazoa; phylum Mollusca; class Bivalvia; order Ostreida; family Ostreidae; genus Magallana; species Magallana gigas. The sequence continues at coordinate 20,137,602 of NC_047567.1, read as the reverse complement.
AATCAAGCTTTATTGTAGGGAAAGCAAATTTAATTGCCAGCACAAGAGTGTGATGAATCCCAGGTTGCTCGATCTAGCGTCAGTATTACTACAATAAGGCCAATTGAAAGATTAGGACCAGTGACCCTTTTCACAAAAAATCTTACATCCAAGATAAAAATTTCACAACCATGGAAGTTTTCGATAGAGATATTCTTTTTTTTTTCTAAAATACTATTTACACTAACATCAAAAGTAAAAATTAAAATAAGAGTTTTTGTGATATTTTACAGCATCGATACAAGTTATTTTTGAAGAAAAGGGAAATATTGCCTTTATAGTCGCAGGATTTCTTGTGAAAATTAGGGCCAAATTTAAGGCGACTTAGATTCACATTTCTCATTGTTGGCAAGTTGCTCTCCACTTTCTAAATGTTAATTACACATCCATTTTTCTGACACGTCAAATCTAACAAGTGGGAATAACAGTTTATACATTACATTTTATCTAATTATATTTTCTTAAAAGTCAATTAACATTCTTTTTTTAATCACATATAGGGGCCTACAATGTAATAATTACGTGTATCTATCAGCAGCAATCAATTAAGGTGTCATACTGATCTTATAAATTAACATCAAAATTATAATCATGCTATAGGATGTTGTCAGATTATTATGTTACTAGCGACTTGTCAGGAAAGCAGCCCCCCCCCCCCCCCCCCCCCCCCCCACAACGTCCCTCCCCGGCATCCAGGTGATTGTTTTTTATGTAACAGTTTACCAATAGTCGCATCCAGGTAGAGGTCAAGGTATGCAAAATGAAACTTAATTCAATTTCTACAAGTTCTTCAAGTTCTAAACTATCAAACTGAAGTTGAATTCTTAGATCCGCCACCCTAATAACAACAATATTGCCGCTATTATGCACAGTGCATAAGTAAACCGATGCAGACATTACCCTAGGGCGTTGACAGGCGGATTGTTGACCATTAACACGGCCACGGAGCCATTAACGCTGTAATCCACCATCGCGACGACAGTGCAGAAGATTCAGTCGTCCTAAATTACACTGAACTTCAGCATGGATCTAATTTCTGACCTCTGACTTTTAGTTTCGTAATTTTTGCTCATAAATTGCAAGAAATGTTTTGCTCATTTTATGCACGTGCTAATATTTCTTTTGCAATGAAATATTACATGGTTTCAAAATATTTCTATGAATTTTTTAAAATCTAAATCTCTATTTAGAGAGGAGCAATAATTATTCGAAACTACGGTGTTTCAAAAGTGAAAGTAGGTGTCATCTTCGAAAATACGAGTCGATGCGGACGCGATGGCACACACAGATTGGGTGTATTTATGATGTTGAAAATCCCCAGAAAGCTGCGTCGTAAGTGTCGAAAAATTTTCAGTCGTAATTTTACGGAAATGCAACAGTTTAGCCAATATGCAGCAGACGTTTCGGACTTTAGCTCCCAGTACGGTAGTGAGACTTCAATTTCTTACACTGCCTCCAACTTGGCTGGAAAATGTAACATCTACCCTGCCTACGGAGATTTTACACAAGCCTGTGTATTTGTAAGTATTCTTGTGATACTGAGATAATTTTATCGATACAAAGTATTTGAGCTTCATTTTATGTCTTTGTTTATAACTCTTTCCATCAATGGGTTTTGACATGAAAGTAAGAGTATAGATAAATATGATTATATTATTGGGGGGAGAGGAAACCTTACACTGATTCATTGGTACTCCTATTCAAACTTTGCACAGGGGCTTGTCACGAAGTTTTTTCAACCTTTTATATCTACCACCTCTATACAATAAAATACATGTGTATTGTATAGAGGTGGTAGATATAAAAGGTTGAAAAAACTTTGTGATGAGCCCCTGTGACTTTGGTCAAAATCTTCTGATTTGCAGACATTTCAGACAATAATCTTCAATCTGTATTGTTTGAAAGTAAATGAATAGTTCAATACATGTACATACAGTATATACATGTACCGATGACAGACCCAACCTAACAGAAAGTAAACCCCAACTAAACCCTGGGTTTACTTTCTCGGGTTTACTTCGAGTTTACTAGAGTGAACCCAGAGTAAACCCAAAGTAAACCCAGAGTGGGCACAGAGAGTAAACCCCTATCAGACGTATGTCCCTAAAAGCAGATGCTGACTGTGTATTCCAAATAAACAAGAGGCAGGAATTTCAGGCAGTAAGATGGTAAGATCAAAGACGGGTTTGCTTCATACTTCTGTGTGTACAGTTGACCCAAAAAGCAATTCCCAAGCAAACCCAAAGTAAACCTTGATTAAACTCTCAGTGGACCCAAATTTTCAAAAAGCAGACCCAGAGGCCCCAAATAGACCCCAAAAGTAAACCCAGGGTTTAGTTGGGGTTTACTCCGGTGTTAGGTTGGGTCTGATTGGTACTGTACATCATTGTCATGTACTGGTACATGTACTTTCACTACTTTGTAAACAGCTTCGTTGATTTCGCTGCATGTTACAGTATATGATCATCATGAATTTTTTCAAATACACATTACTTTCAATCATATCATGGGTAATTGATAAGATTTAACTTTTGCAGAGAACCTATGGGCCTTGGTGGAAATATGCTCCCTCTGGAAAACGGAAGTTTAAGCGGACTCCACCAGGCTTTGTCAGTCAGGACTTCATAGGTAAGCACGTGACACAGTGTATGTGGAAAAAAGAATCAATTCACGCAGTTTCCATTGATCTAATTTCTTGTGGAAATCGATTATTATCTTGAATACTGGCAGTTTAAATGACATTTTAACATTAAATTTAACATATCATTTGCTAAATTAAATACTCCTAGAAGTCAGAGCCTCTGTTAACATCCCTACGGCTACACTCGTTATGTTGTGTAACCTCTTGATAGCATGGTAGAGAGTTGTTACATTAGCTTCAATAATGTTTGACTGAATAGGCAAGGGCAGTTTATTTATAATTAAAAATTTCTCTTGTACATGTACTATTTATAACAAATACTACACATGTAAAATAAAACTAAGAATATCTCATTATATGTACCAGTATATAACACAACCTGCTATGTTTATGTAATTTAAGTACTTTTATTAATTATCTAGAATTAGAATTTGAATATGCAGTGCATCCAACCAAAATAGAGATTTGGGAAACTTACAACCCAGGGACCATTGTCCGTATCTTGGCTTGTGATTCGTCAGGGACAGATGTGGACAGGGGAATGACAAGGTGAGTAAGGGGGAGGGGTCCAAGCTTTATAAATTTAAATGTTTATTCACTTAAAAATAGAAACAATCATTTATTTATTTATGAAATCCACAGAGTAGGAAAAGAGGGAAGGTAAGTTTTTATTTTCATTTTTATTTCCTGAAAGTATGTATGTTTTATTTTTAGATTTAATTATGATTTGTTTGATTTCATTAATTTTTTTTTCAATAAACAAAATTATATGTAAATGTGGTTTAGATCAAACTATCAGTATACAGTGGTTATTAATAGATTAATTAAAGCAGAGTGAAATAAAACATTAAGTACAATAATTCAAACATTTTTATTCTCACAAAAGCTCAGGGATAGAAACACACACCTCATTTGATAAAAATTATTAACTTACCATATCACAAATCATTGAAGATATTTTATATTGATCATTATTGCAGTATGTTTTGAATCATATAGCTTAATCCAATTGCAATTTCTCATTACCGGTAGTTCATTTTTTTTTTTTACCACATATGCCTTAAAAATGAACAATAGAGACTTCTCAGACATATTGAGAGTTTAATTTGACTCAAAATAGAACGTTTTTCATTCAGTATTAAACTTTTCTTGTTATTTTCAAATACCATGTAACTTAAAATAATTGAATTATTAATTGAGGAATTTTTTTTAACAGATGGAAAGTTCTGTGGGAAGGAGGTCCAGAAAAGAGTCCACCGGAGTCTCGAATCTTCTCCCCACCCCTAAGACACGTACCATTCTGTACTAGGTAAAGACTTACACATGTATCTTCTCCCTCCCTCCCTTCCCCCCTAGGAAATTATTTCTGTTTTATTACACTTTAATATGTTTTTGACTTTTTCATGTAACAGATACAGTGTCACTGCAATAATATTGAGGCTTAAAATTGTTTAGACCAATTGTAGTTGAAGAAATGCAAGTGCTAAGGAACATTACTCTATTGTTGTTGTTACGGATACATACATGTATATTTTGGGCCAGCTTCTGGAATGTACTGATTTTTTATGACATATTTTCCTTGTTAATGATATCCTCATACTTATTTTGCAAAACTGTCTTGACTCATACTTATTTTGCAAAAATACAAAAATGAAGTAAAATTTTGTCTTTTTTTTTTATAGAGTTCTTCGCCTTGAGTTCTGCCATGACCTGTGTGAGTACTATACCGAGCTGGATGCCGTCTGTCTCCATGGCGAAGATAGCCAAGGCAACTATATCCTGTCCGGGCTAGAGGGCGTGACCTCCAGATCTCGCATAGATGACATCAGTAACGTGGAGGAAAAGCTCGATAATTTATCTCTCAGGGAACAGGTACAGTTAACGGATAAAGTTTAGACACAGATACAGTGAATTCACTGCTGGGGTCCTCATTCTTAATATTTCCTTTTAGAATTCCTTGGTTTTAACGATCGAGCTATATTAGAACCATTTTAACAAGGCCTTGGACTTTCAGTAGGACGTAACTATCTATTTCTTGCGTCAAAACAAGTTCAAAATGAAGCTGGTTTCAAGCGAAATATGCCTGATTGCGTAGTCTTAGCTCAAAAGCCAGACAAATCATGTTGATTTTAGAGAGCCATGGCTCGGTGACCGACACTGAAATAGACATTGCTGGTTAACACAACTACCTAAAGTCCAAGCTCTTGTTAAAATGGTTCTTAACAGTTTTACAAAAAAATTTGAATCGATCATTTAATGAACTTTGTAAATTGGATGACCAAAACGAGTATGAACATGATAAGGAGAATATGAAAGAATTGTTACTTTTTATCCAACTCGATGTGTGCTTAACTAATTATTAAATGTTGTATATCAGATTCTTCTTAATAATAATATGGCTTGGGAAAGAAAAGACAGTGTCTTTAGATGTAAGGGTTACATCAACTCCCCTACACACACAAGCTATAAGAGATTCTGTATTTTATTTATTACCCAGGGTTGGAAATAAGAGCCCGCCCGACCGCCCGGGGCGGTCTGTTTCTTAGGCAGGCGGGGGCGAAACTTCAAAAGACAGCCCGGCGGTCGGGCTAATTTTAATAGCCAGTTCCTAGTTTAAAACCGACAATTTCTATTTTTAAGTTTATTTACCACATTCACAAAAAGTACAGACACTGTCGGTTGTTAGATTTCGTTGAGAATTAGGTAAGCTCTACAAGTTGTATAATCTATTCGCTCATTGGTCTGCATGATTGTTATAGCCAACCAGTGTTCGCAATACAATTTTGTTCGGCACTGCAATAGAAGCAACATGCTAGATGATGCGCAATTTTTGAGTTTGTCGATTCCCAAAAAGCGTTAAGGGAAAAAAAAGTATACAACCAAAACAAAAGACGCCGATGTACAGTTCCGGGATGGAAAGTAGAATGTATGGCTGATAAGTTATGAAACACATGGGAAGCTCTATTGTAAACAATGTCGAGGGTGGATAGGTTGTACACCACTATTATTTTTTACGATATATTCTTACCAAAGTTACGCATATTTAGATGTGGGTAGTTGATTTTAAACAATCTTCTGGCGAAATCTCCCTTTAGAACTTTTAAAACAATAATTCATAAACGATTTAGTAGCAAGTAAACACAAAGACACAAGAGTTTACTCGGAGACATCGAAGTTACTCAGGTGGTTGAAAATCAAGTACAAGCATTTTCATCACATGTGCAAGTCATTGGCATAAGAAAATCAAGTTACCTCGTATTTTTACAAAAGCGGAAAAATTATGCGTTTTAACCGTTTTTATCTCATTGACAATAGAGCCCTGTCACTGGCGGAAAACCCCTCAAAACAAACGAGAAATCTGGAATTATTTTGCTTTTACCATATTTTGAACCTACAGAAAAATAGTGTTGTGAGACCAAAACACAATTAGCAGTTAAATGGAGTGCATCTGACCGAATAAATAAATTTTTTCACATTTATTTACAGTTGTGTTAACTTAAAGCTATACACGCTATAATTTGCGTCAATTTTGAATAAAGGGGAAACTGTATGTGTTTGATTACTAATAAAAGTTACCTTTATGCTGTTAATTATAATGCTCAATTCGATCACGTAACAAATATATCAAATATTAAACAATAAAAAATATTTATTTTCCTGCCAGGAAAGTAATGCCTCCTCGTGAATATCAATCTATCACGTGATATCGACAGCTAAATTTAGCCTATCATACCAAAACTTATGAAGGGTCAACATCTTCATAATTGTGATAGTTTCACAAAGGAAAGGATATTTTCAGTCAAGCATAAATTTGTCCGATATACGGGTACAAACAAAAGTAAAAATTACAAGCCCTTGAGTAGATATAAATACTGCCTTGAAAAAATGACGTAAACCTGTGTTTTCCCCCATGTGCTATTTATAGATACTATAAGTGTTAATGCAGAAGTAAGGGTATCTTGAATGACAAACGTATTTTACTCATTATACATGTATGTATTTCAAATTAACAACTGTTAAGCATATTAAAAATCAAGTTGGATATTTAATTAGGCAAACAATAACGACTACCTAGTTCTCCGCGGACATGCGCAATGAGGTCGGTTTGCTCTTCCTTTATCAATATTCATGAAAAGGTATATTTTCCTGGCAGGAAAATAAACAATTAAAAATCTATATCTTTGTAACGAGATGGAATTCACCCTTGTAATTTACAGATAAAGGATAACTTTTATAAGTAGACAAATACATGCGTTTTCACTGTCATTCAAAATTGACGTAAATTATAGCGTGTATAGCTTTAATCCTTTTCAATATTTGATATCATATTATTGTCAATCTTTGAAATTGTTTAGAAAGTTCATGATTATGACATTGTTAGCTGGCTTCTAAAAGAGGGTTTATAATTATATACATGTAGATGAATAGTTAATTTTTTAAGCATGTTAAACTTAATAATAAGCATTCTTTGGGTTATGTTTAGATATGGTACTTGTAAAAGTTAAAGATTTCGAGGGGCCTGTGTTACAGATGTAAATATTAAGCTTTATGTATAGTTCATTCATAATAATGAACATTTTTATCAGGACTGGCAGATTTTGGGCAGGGCTGGTAACTTTTTAAAGTAGCCAGCCCTGTGGCTGGCTGCTATTTTTGGTGAATTTTCAACCCTGTATTACCATTTTTCAAATGATACATTTAAATTATATTTTCATTCTGTTTTGATTCAAGCAATGTGTACATGTACATATTAGTAAAATAGCACATGTAACTGGTACATGTGATTGGCATTGAATCACATTGATTATTTTTTTTATTTTCAGGAAAACGACACAGTTGGTGATGACGCTATTAGTATAGAAGAATTACCGGTATGCACATTTTTTACATTCTTGTACTGTATATACATTTTCCTATTGCTTTTCTGATTACTGCCCTCAGGTTTTCTTAAGTCATGTCAACACTCTCTAAAGCTGATGATATTGTACTCATTTTTTTTTTTTATTGTACCCACGTAGTCTATACTATAAACTTTTATATTTTGTACAATGAAGGATTTGTTCTGGGTATATATAGTTATCATAATTGCATGTACCGGTATATATTTTCTGGTATGTATAGCACTTGAAACAAGTTAGATTTTCAGGGGTGAAGTGAATTTGTGTAAGCTAGGTAAACTAAAACTAATTAATGTACTGGTGCTGGGAAGGGCCATTTCGAAAATGATTTCAGAGAGAGCATCTTTAATTTCTGATAGCATTTATTGGTATCTATTAGATCATATCAGACTGAAACAGAAGGAAGAGTTTTAGATTCTGTATACATATACATGAACATGTATGTACAATACAATACACAAAGTCAAACATGGAAATTCAAATGGTTATTTTTTAAATGTCCAAAGGTATGTTCAACAAAATCCCTGTTCTTCAGAAGAAATTTCTGCAAGGAATTGCAAACACCAGTACTCAGACATATGATTATACATGTACATGCATTTCTCCCTAAATCCACAACTCAATCTCTTTTGAAAAAAAATGTTGTCAATGAAAAAACAAATTCTCTTGTCGTTCCAGGAAGAAGTTATTCAGTTAATCCTGAGTTACCTTGACATTCCATCCCTGTGTATGGCCAGTGTTACCTCAAAGTAGGTCATTGACCTTGAGGTCAAAGGTCATGCTATGATTTAAAACATTTTTAAAAACGTTATTACAACGTAAATCTGTGTGGTTTTTGTTACGTTATAATAAGATTTTCTAAAAACATTTCTAAGAAATGTTATCAAAACGTTTGAAAGAAACCGGTAATGTACAATGTACACTGTAATTTGTGGATGTATTCTTTTTCATTGTTATTTCTGATGACAGTTTTGTTATTATAGTGATATAAGATGTTATTCCCATTAATATTTTGCTCATCTTTTCTGATAAACAGTTTGTTTTTTATGCTATTGAAGTGTAACTGGTTCCTTGTCTCATAGGTTTTTCTATAAGCATTGTTATGACTCCTTGCAATATACGGAATTGGACCTACAGCCTCACTGGACAGAGGTAAGATGTTAGGATAATGTCCGCCTTCTGTATAATAGACAGGTACATTGTTTGCTTATACATGTATGTAATATTTTACAGGCATTTTTTTATTGAAATCAAATTTTTTCGCTTCATTTAAAGTTCCCCGATCCTCAGCTTGAAAGTTTTTTTTTTTTGGAGCAGCTAAGCCAAGCACTTCATTGAATGACTTTGTCTAATATGAACACTTCAAAACTATTTAAATTTGTCCGTATAAAAGGCATAATTATGGTACAGAAAAAAAAAAAATTCAGGATAAATTAGAGTTATCGAACATTGCTGAGGATCGGATATGAAATTGTTACATGCTGTCGGAGTCAATTATGCTTTTGATAACATACATGTACATTGTGATTTGGGAAGTTTCAGTGTCAAAGTGATGAACAAAAAAATGCAACAACACCGATTATTGGCTAACTTTTTAAATACAAGGCTTTTATGTCAATTTTTTTTTTCCAGGTGAATAACTTTGCCTTGGACAGTCTTCTGTCGAGGTGCCATTATCTGCAGCATTTAAACATATCATGGTGTGGGGGCAACCAGAACTGTATATCCCCCACCACATTCTCCAGGTAAGAACTGTAAACCAACTATTATTTGCAACGACTTTGTTTCATGATTTACTCGAGATGAACTTGTTTGCCACACTAATATTTGCGATCAAGCTTTATCCGCACCTGTTTTTTTTATAACAACCGTATGGCAAATACTGGTGAACTGCGAGAAAAATTTGCAACAAAAATTTATAAATCGCTAAATATACAAATAAAAAATTATGGGTATATACAATGTAAGAAATTTTCATGAATAATTCCAGATTTCTAAAGGAGTGCGGCAGGGACCTGCAGACCCTCTATATGTCTTCTTGTAAATTTGTCAACGGTGAAGTTATAATAGCTGTGGCGGAAAATTGTCCAAAACTTAAAGGTACAAAAATAGTACAATTTTTTTAAATGATTAATATTTATTCCTGTGTATGATTATTTAGAATTTTGTTTTTGTTATAATGATTGACAAAAAAGAATATGAATTGTATCATTTGCCTTGCATTTTAATACAGTAATTGTCGGGGCAAAATTTGACAGGAAAATCTATTTTATTAGTAAAAAAAAAAAATGTTTTGTTTCCAGGCATTACCACCTTTTTTGGCATTGAAAAATATTGCACCATATAAAGAGAAAATACTGATGATTTCTATTTTAAGCTATACAGAGGAAAAAAGAGAGTAAATGAGCAATACATTATGAAATTTTAAGTGAAATTTTGTTAAAAATTAAGTAGATAAATAAACCCAGTGTAAATAAGATTTAATTTTATCTAACTTACCAGAGGAATAGTGTGCATTCAAGTTCCTTAATATTATTAAAATGTTTCACTGGCGTCGGAAGCAAATTGAAAGGGGGGGGGGCTAGACTAATCCTCAGAAATCTTGACAAGCAAAAAAAAAACAACCCTAATTCCAAAAATCATCAAAATCCTAATCCGTAGGGAAGGAGGGGGGAGAGTTCCCCCAAAAAATTCTTACCTACCAAAATTTTTTTGGTAGAAATCATAGAATACCTAATCGGGGGGGGGGGGGGGGGGGGGGGGGGGGGGGGGGGCTAGTATACCTATGAGTCCAAGTTCTCAATATTTCAATCTTTTCAAGGTAAATTTAGGAACAATTATGTTTGCTGCAACAAAAAAGGGGGGGGGGGGGGGGGGTGGGGCTAGTATACCTATGAGTCCAAGTTCTCAATATTTCAATCTTTTCAAGGTAAATTTAGGAACAATTATGTTTGCTGCAACAAAAAGGGGGGGGGGGGGGGCTGAACACTCTCTGATGCAATGTTCCTAATGGTTAGGGCTAACTTTGCAAAAAAAGTGTGGGGGGGGGGCTAAGCCCCCCCCCCCCTAGCCCCCCGGTTCCGACGCCTATGTGTTTTCTTCACAATGTTTTGTACTTTTAATTACTGGTAATGTTTATCAAGCAATTCAAAGGATTGATATGTATTGGGTTTTTTTAAAAATCAAATATTGATAAATGATGTATATAAATTTTTAACACCTGCATATTGGTTTGAATTTTCGCTCGTACAGAGTTGCCGGTTTATGAATGGATTTGTCGCTAGTATAATTTCTATGTACATTTAACACCTATGTTTTTATTAATTGTTCCGTACAGAGTTGAAAGTATAAGTATTGTATATGATATATACATGTATATATTTTACATTTAACACCAGGATAGTATTATCAAATTTTCATTATTTACAGAGTTAGATGTAGGGAGTTGTCAGTCTTTGGACGGTCAGTCTATATCACACCTGTCTAAAATACAAACGCTGGAAAGACTCAACCTCTACCGTCTACCTGTGGATAAAGATAGTCTTATAAAGGTTTTAAGGTTTGGAATTTTAATTAGTACATATTTTTATTTGATATACAGAGTTTATTAATTTTAAATTTTTCAAAATTTTCAGTTCATCAACTAGCTTTAATATTTTAAATACAATTAAAGTGCCGTTAAAATTTGGTGTGAGCAGCAAAGAGTTTTGAGATATCAATTTCCTTATAAATGATTCAAGAAATCAAGGTTAACATACAATGCATAAAGAAATAGTAGTTGGGACAACATATCAACTGTACAAGGTATATATTTTTTCTAAATTTTCAGAGTGTGTTCCAATTTAAAACATTTGAATCTAGGGGCCACCCGAATCCAAGAGTCTCGCATTGATACTGTGATGAAGGTGATTGGATCAAGCTGCAGGTCAGTTAATTCTAGTTTAGTCAGACGATGAAAAATAGAATAAGCATTGAATACTGAATAAATATTCACCCCCATTTTATTTTTCGCCCCTTTGGCCCTTGTTTTCAGGGGACAAATTTAAGACCATGCGAAGTCCAATGTCTCAAATAATTTCTGTTGAACACAATTTTGTTTGGGCGAATTCAAGACGGGGCCAAACAGTTTGCATATAAAGGGTGAAAATAACACAGGGCAAGAATAACCCTGTATACACTGCTTCTCAATAATTTCCAAGTCTTTACTGCATACTAACTTTTATTCACTTGTGAGAATTATTCATACTGTATATATTTGTTATCATCTACAAACAGTAAATACTTTAATTACAAAGTGCCAGGGATGGTCTACTTTGCTTTGTTATAAATGCAATTTGCTATATCTGTTAGTTTCATAAGGATTTTAAGTTCCACATGCAATAAAATTCACTTCACTGTAAACAACAATTCATTATAAGCATGTTAGCTATAAGTGTGTGTTACTGTATAGATCAGCTATCACTAAAATTAACCAATGTTAACCACCGTAATTTGCCATAAAAAAATAAAAAGGTTGTTAAAAAAAAAGTTGGTTAACAGTTCATGTATATAAGACTTTTAACTTTGATGTCGATATCTAGAAACATTTTTTTTTTTCAGTGCAGCTACATTGATTAGAATTTCAAATTAGAGTCAATCAATTTGATTTTTATCCACTTTTCTTATATTTTTTAGCTCACCTATAAAATCATCCTGTTACAAAAGTTTATGTTTAACATAAGAATATCTAGAGAAAAAAAAATGAAAATCTTTTCGTATGGGATCTTTTCTACTTCATTGTCCAGATATTTTGTATATGACTAAAAAAGCTGATTTTATTATTGCTATTGATGAGCGACATGGCCTATGGGCCTCATGTTAAAAGATATCAGTTTGATACTGTATTATTTATATGTATTCAGTTATTGTTCTTATAGTGCAGTTATAAATTTAGTTATATGACAGAAAATAATAATAAATAATAAATCAAATTCTTATTTCATGATAGGTACATGTAGGAACTAAATATTATTCTTTTCTTTTATCAATGTGTAGGAACTTGATTTCACTAGATTTATGGCGGTGCAGATTAACTGATGAAGGATTAGGAGCTATCACTGAAAACTGTCCATATATACAGGAACTGGACCTAGGATGGTGGTTAGTACAACAATTAATTAATGAATTAATAAAGAGGGCTTGAGATCATGGTCATTTTTGGAGTACATCGATCTCAATCCTGAAGAAGAAGAGCGCTGTTTAAAGATAAAGGAAAATGCTCAAGTTTCAAATCAAAATTACAATGAAACACGCTCATAACGAAGTGCCAGGGATGGGCGATTTTGCTTTGTTATAAGCGTAATTCGTTTTATTGGTCAATTTTACAACATATACATGTAGTAAAGTCATGGGTGGAATGAATTTCACTTTGTTGTAAGCATCAATTCATTATAAGCGTGTTGCTATATAACCGTGTTTTACTGTATTTGAAATTTGAATTCTTTACTATATATTTGTAATAGTTTATACAATGTAGCTTATAAAGCATTTTAAGAAAATTTGAGTAGACCTGATGGTTAATTTGTTGACTATCCACACAGCCCCCTTAAGATACATGTATTCAATAAAGCATGTTGATTACTTTGAATTTATTTCATTTATAAAATTGAATCATTTCCTTTTCAGTTCAAATTTAAGGTCAACTACAGGCTGTTTCCTGAAACTTGTGAAGAACTGTCCCAACATTAAAAAGCTCTACCTCACAGCAAACAGGTACTATACACAGAAAAATATTCGCCCCCGTTTTAATTTCGCCCCTTTCACCCTTGTTGTTAGCCGGCGAATTTAAGACTGTGCGAATTCTAATGTCTTTAATTATTTTTCTTTAAACACAACTGCATGTGTCTGGGTGAATGCAAGTGTAGGAGGGCGAAAATTACACGGGGGCGAAAATAACTCTGTATACAGTATTTAATATACTTCTTTATTATGTCGGATAGTTATTTATTTCAATTACTATAAATCAGCATGCTCATGCATTTTCAAAGTTGATTTAGTCTGTGAAATATTTTTATATAAAATCTTTTTTAAGAATGATAAGTATAGTTTATTCATTGCATATGATGTGATTTTCATATTCATTTGTTTATTTTCATGTTGATCATTCGGTTTACAATTATTAAATAATTTCAGGTTTAACATGCTTCTTAAATATTTCATGTTGTACTGGAGTATAATGCAATCTCATGGAGATTTTTCAAGAGTACAAAAAATTTAATGTTGTCAAAAGAAACGTCAGTACAAAATTTTCAGTCTCACTTTAAACGAATCTCGCTGAGACTAGAGTTTTTGAGGACCTAGAATATAGATTTTATAGCTTCAGTTAATAATGACATTTTATGTACATTTTAGGACCATCTGCAAAGGTGACCTAGAAGCAATAGCCAAGTATTCTCGCAAGCTGGAGCAGCTAGACATCCTGGGGACAAGCTATGTACAGGCAGATGATGTTCACAGGTTTGTTCTTCTTAAAGTTATGAAATAAGCAAAAATTAAAATTGACATAGTTTTATCAAGTCAGGTGACCTTCTGTTGTTGATCTCCATCTGTCATCATGCGTCCTACATCGTCCATTATCAATTTTACTTTTTGAACTTCTTGAAAACTTAAAGCAAAACTAAATTTGACACAGTTTTATCATATCAGGTGACCTATTGCAATTGGTCTTCATTCATTATCGTGTGGCTACGTTCATTACATGTATCAATAAACTTTACTTTTTTAACTTGTTTAAAACTACTTGGCCAATTGTTACCAATTTTGATTAAAGCATTTCTAGGATAAGAGGAATTTAAATTCTGAAATTTATTATGTTACCACTACCGGAGCCTCATTGGCAAAGCCAGTTTTCCAAAAATTTCTCTACTTACACATGTTTTGTTTTTGTTTTTTTGTTTTTTGTTTTTTTTTTTGGGGGGGGGGGGGGGGGGGGGGTGGAATTACTACACGATTAAGATGTTCATATTTGTTATTCATGTACATCTTCAGCAAAAAGAGAGAAGAGGAGAGAGAGAGATTATTTTCCAGAAATAAATAAATATGTAAATGTGTTATAATTGATAAAAGAGAAAAAAAATTATTACATGCAGGTACATATATGTGCAATCATATTTAAAATCTTCTTGCAGTGTTCTTACTAGCTGTCCCAAGTTGATTTTCCTGGACGTGTCGTTCTGTGGTAACGTGAACGAGGAGACAATAGAAATATGGAGGACAGAGTTCCCACGCTGCAGCATCAAGAAGAGTTTTCAAGACTAAGATCAACAACTATTCACACTCAGTCTGGTGCTTTGTAAACAACGGGTAAAGAACGAAGAAATTATTGTGTTGTGTTATCCTAATCCATCTGTCTGTCTGTCTGTCAAGCCATCTTGCTTTTTGTAACCTCCTTTCGTATCTTTTACTATAAGATATGAGTAATGGCTTCATGCAGGTTTGCTATATGGTTTGACAATTTTTGATATGTCTCGACCAGTTAGAAAGGGTTATGGTTCTTAGCGTTTCCTTCCAAAGATCAAAGCTTATTTTAGATCTGTATTCATTCAGGATTGATTTTCAAAAACTTTTATCGCCATGCATTCTTACATGTAGTTCTGTTTTATGAATTTTTATTTACATGTATAAGCTACATGGATGTCCTGTAAGTGTTGATATTTTTATAAGGTAACATTCTGTGTTTTTACATATTTTTTGGGATATATTTACAAAATTAGATAATTCCTAAAATGTGTCAATAATGGTGTACGTATTGCAGTCTATCAATTTAATTCAGGTTGGTGATGATATTTGCAAATTTTTAAATTTTAAATGTACTAAAATGTTCCCATAGCTGGCGAACTCATTAATATTTGGATAAAGGGCCAAAATCTTAGGGTAGGTTTTAAAAAAAAAAAAAAGTATAATTTTCTGTGAAAAGTTCTGACACTCTCAACTAAATGTTCATGGATTTTTGGTAACTATACAGACTGAGGTTGGTAAAGTTGCTATAGGGAATGTGAATCATGACATACTGAAAAAAAATTAACAATAATTACATTTTAATATAAAGACCAAATTTCCATACATGTACATTTATGCTAGATGAAATTTCATGTGCATTAACAGCATTAATATTTTAGGTATTTAAAATATATAAATACATGTATCTGAATACTTATGTACTAGAATAATTATAGTTTTTACTCATCGTACTATGTGTTATGCACTATTTATATCAAAGGGTCTTATCATTTTTTTAGCTCACCTGAGCTGAAAGCTCAAGTGAGCTATTCTGATCACATTTTGTCTGTCGTCCGTCTGTCCGTCCGTCCGTCCGTCTGTCCGTAAACTTTTCACATTTTCAACATCTTCTCAAGAACTACTGGGCCAATTTCAACCAAACTTGGCACAAATCATCCTTAGGCAAAGGGGATTCAAAGTTGTGAAAATTAAGGGCCACGCTCGTTTTCAAATGGAGATAATTAGAAATTAATGAAAATTTCGAGAAATTTTCAAAAATCTTCTTCTCAAGAACCAGAAAGCCAGGAAAGCTGAAACTTGTGTGGAAGCATCCTCAGGTAGTGTAGATTCAAAGTTGTGAAATTCATGATCCCTGGGGGTAGGGTGGGGCCACAATGGGGGGTCGAAGTTTTACATAGGAATATATAGAGTAAATATTTAAAAATCTTCTTCTCAGAAACTAATCAGCCAGGAAAGCTGAAACTTGTGTGGAAGCATCCTCAGGTAGTGTAGATTCAAAGTTGTGAAAATCATGACCCCTGGATGTAGGGTGCGGCCACAATGGGGGGGGCCGAAGTTTACATAGGAATACATAGAGTAAATCTTTAAAAATCTTCTTCTCAGAAACTAATCAGCTAGGAAAGCTGAGACTTGTGTGGAAGCATTCTCAGGTAATGTAGATTCAAAGTTGTGAAAATCATGACCCCCCAGGAGTAGGGTGGGGCCACAATGGGGGTCGATGTTTTACATAGGAATATATAGAGTAAATCTTTGAAAATCTTCTTCTCAGAAACTAATCAGCCAGGAAAGCTGAAACTTGTGTCGAAGTATCCTCAGGTAGTGTAGATTCAAAGTTGTGAAAATCATGACCCCCGGGGTTAGGGTGGGGCCACAATGGGGTGGTCGAAGTTTTACATAGGATTATATAGAGTAAATATTTAAAAATCTTCTTCTCAGAAACTAATCAGCCAGGAGAGCTGAAACTTGTGTGGAAGCATCCTCAGGCAATGTAGATTCAAAGTTGTGAAAATCATGATCCCTGGGGGTAGGGTGAGGCCACATTGGGGGGGGGGGGGTGTTGAAGTTTTACATAGAAATATTTAGAGTTAATCTTTAAAAATCTTCTTCTCAGAAACTAATCAGCCAGGAAAGCTGAGACTTGTGTGGAAGCATCCTCAGGTATTGTAGATTCAAAGTTGTGAAAATCATGACCCCCAGGGGTAGGATGGGGCCACAATGGGGGGGGGGGTAGAAGTTTACATAGGAATATACAGAGTAAATTTTTGAAAATCTTCTTCTCAGAAACTAATCAGCCAGGAAAGCTGAAACTTGTGTGGAAGCATCCTCAGGCAGTGTAGATTCAAAGTTGTGAAAATCATGATCCCTGGGGGTAGGGTGAGGCCACATTGGGGGGGGTGTTGAAGTTTTACATAGAAATATATAGAGTTAATCTTTAAAAATCTTCTTCTCAGAAACTAATCAGCCAGGAGAGCTGAGACTTGTTTGGAAGCATCCTCAGGTAGTGTAGATTCAAAGTTGTGAAAATCATGACCCCCAGGGGTAGGATGGGGCCACATTGGGGGGGTCGAAGTTTTACATAGGAATATACAGAGTAAATTTTTGAAAATCTTCTTCTCAGAAACTAATCAGCCAGGAAAGCTGAAACTTGTGTGGAAGTATCCTCAGGCAGTGTAGATTCAAAGTTGTGAAAATCATGATCCCTGGGGGTAGGGTGAGGCCACATTGGGGGGGTGTTAAAGTTTTACAAAGGAATATATAGAGTAAATCTTTTAAAATCTTCTTCTCAGAAACTAATCAGCCAGATGATTATTTATAATTGTTAAGACTTTGGCTCCAGGACAATTCTTTGGCCTCACAAGAAGGTTCAGAGTTTGATGTAGCTTAATATCCCATATATAAACAATTGTAAAGGATCTTTTTGAGGACTGCAATACTCAACATGTGATATGACTTTAAAATCATCCTGATAGAAAAGGGACTAATGATTATAAACATAAGAATATCCAGGGGGAAAAATGGATTTTATTTTTACAGGATCTACATGTATTATTGTACATTGTCCAGATTGTTTGTATTATGACTTCATTAAGCTGATTTTATCATACCCATTGTTCCTCAGGTGAGCGATGTGGCCCATGGGCCTCTTGTTTTATCTTACCGTAATCAATAGATTTGTTTAATTCAAGAGGGGAATTAGAATGATGTAAAATTAACAGGGCAAAAATAACCGTGTATCCAGTATATATTTTTGAAGTGTTATCTACAGTGCATTCTCCACATGTGTGCAGGGATGTCATATTATACATGTTAATGTGATTAGATTATTTTATAAGCTCATTTTTTTTTTTGGGGGGGGGGGGGGTTATTTTGTTATTATGTACATTGTATCTAATTCTTTTTTATTTGATACCAGAAAAGGATTTAGATTTATCTGTTCAAAATTTATGAAGTGCACACTATTAATCAGTAAGCAGTTATTATCATTTGTTATGAATATACCTTCATACTTTGTACATTATAAATAAAACAGATGATGGGGATTATGTCATATATTAATTGTAACTTAAAAATGTTTACATTTCATTTTTAATGATAATTATTGTCTTGGAGATTAATCTTCCTCCTGTGCTCTTTTGACAACAATTAACAAGATTGTATAATTTTATATAGAACCATTTTAACAAGACCTTGGACTTTCTGTAGGATGTAACTACATGTATCTTTTTCTTGACTCGTAACAAATTAAAAATGGCATAGCTTCAAAGATTGCGTAGTCTTAGCTCAAAGCCAGACAAATCTTGTTGATTTCAAAGAGCCATGGCTGAGTGACCTACAATGAAATAGGCAGGCCTACGACACACTGCCGTTTGACACAAACTACCCAAAGTCCATGCTCCTTTTACATGTAAAATGGTTCTAATGGAGAAAATATAGGGAGACCAGCCCTCTGGATTAAGAAATATTTTTTGTTGTGCTGTTTAACTATCTATAAAGGTTTTAATTGATTTGATTAAAGATTATGATTGTTAATGAGTTTATGAAAGTTTGCAATGCATAAATTACAATGGATGTGGTACCATATGATATATATAAATTTTAAGACACTCTATTGTGATTATAACATCCCCATAGTGTTAAGTTTGTGCATTTACATGTATGTAATATAGAAGTTAGTTTATACATGCACTAGTATGTACATGTATATTGTGATTGAGAAGCTGTGATATTGTATTTTTATTGACTATTATGCTGAAGCATACTATTCTTGTATTTTGAAATCATGTGTTGTTTTAAAGAATACATTACTGTTATTTTAGAATCATATGCACTGTCTTGTAATAATTTCTTTCTTCTTCACATTTTTTTTTCTCAGTTAAATTAATGGAATGTTAATTGTAATTGTCGATTCTATCTGTTTAGTGAGTAGGTTCTGTTGTGTATCAAGAGAGAGAGAGAGAGAGAGAGAGAGAGAGAGAGAGAGAGAGAGAGAGCAATGATGTGGTATTTATTTTTCTTAAAATGAAAACCTTATTTCAGAAATAAAATATTTTTGAATATTAAATTTGGTGATTTTGTGGGGAATTTATGCAAGTTTTCTTACAAGAATTACCTTATGACGTTTTATGATACCATGGAGATAGAATAAGAATTCTTAACATGTCTTATTTGTGTATTTTTGGTGATTATAAGACATTAATATTTTACATGATGACGAACAACGCCCTTTGTATGAACAGTTATATTTCATGGAAACAAAAAAAATTAAAATAATAATGTCAAGATAGTCTTTTATTAGATTGTTTGTGGTATTTAGAGGTTTTTAGCAACCTCTGACTTCAATATTAAGCTACGACAGCAGGAATTGCATAAAATCTCGGTGGTCCCGAGATGTGCAGTGTGAATCAGCCCTGTGAATCAATGGACAATCAATCAACGTAAAACTTTATTTCCCGATGTATCACTGACAGCAACATCTTACCGGAAGTGCCAAACGACGTCATTATTTTTTTTTTTAAATGAAGGGGGAAAACAATTTTTAAAGTATTATGATCTGACAAGTAAACTATATCTATTGACATCTAAACTACATGTATATCTATTTAATGTCAACTAATACGACATACATGTATCACCATGATCACAGGGGCTCGTCACGAAGTTTTTCAACTTTTTTATATGTATCTACCACCTCTATACAATAAAATACACTTTTTTGCTTTGGTCCGTCCGCTGTTCGTCGGGATTGTCGGGTTTTAAATAGATTCATCTATCTAAAAGCTTTTATTTGGGTCACTTTAAACACGTGCACATTAGTTCACGTTTTTAAAAAGTTTCATTAGCCCTTTCTCGTGTTTGCTACTACTAATATTATACGCAACCGTGGTAACTGTAGGGGGGGGGGGGTCAAAAAGAGATTTTACATTCATATATGTACTTTATGACAGACGAACAGGCAAACAGACAAGACCTAAGCTGCCAAAAAACTCCATAGATGTGTGGATCCAAAACGCTGACAAAATATTCCGTACTACCTATCATTAAATACAGTTTACTTGTCAAATATTTCAGAGCTCAAATTTACATGACTGTGATCTGTCTTTCTTGGAAGAAAAAAAACCAGGATTTTGATTTATAGATATGTAGATATGGATATTACAACCATTCACTTATCAAAGCATCTTAAATTAACACCGCGCGTAAAAAGTGCTGACAACAGCTTCAACTTTGTTTTCTATTTCTAGGACTCGATTTAAAACAATTTCTAATTTTGTAAAACTCAAGGTTGTATATGAAATGTATATAGCGTTGTAATTAATCAGGATATTTTGGTTTGGGATTTTTTTCTAAAGTCTATTTTTGAAAAAAGGAACCTTGCTGGTTCTTGAAATGAAATAAATGTGAATACATGAATAGATTTTCCCCTCATAAGTATGAATTAATTTAAGATAAGATGCCAGATTGAGGCTCCAAGCAAAAAGACCATGGTGCTTACTTTGATTAAGGGAGATTTAGCCACTGATACTAATTAATACATTTACACATCTCTTCTTTTCAATATTATGTAAGCTCTTTTTATAGCTATAAAATTAAAAGAGCTTTGTTGATGTGTAAGGATATACATATATAAAAAATACTAGACTTCGTTAACCAATATTCATTCTGATTTTGCATCTATTATAATTGTATTTTAATTAAAGATTGAAATAATGACTGAAAAACAAGAAAATTTATTTATGAGATCAGTAAATGAGTAAGGCATTCGCGAAAGTTTGGCGTTCTATCACGAAAGTTACGCTTTGATTTGCGAAAATTTTGCGTTCTGTCAAGAAAGTTGCGATTGATTCGCATGTACGCTTAAGTTTCGCGTTTCTTCGCAAATTTTTCTCTTTTTATTAACATGTTTTATCGAAAGAAACGCGTTTGTTCTCGAATGAAGCGCATTTTATCGCAAAAATTTATTAATCGAAAAATATTTTATAAGCTATATGATAATAAGTTTAAAACTCTTTCGTGTCATATGAAATGGGTACACGTACATATGTATACAATGTATTTTCACATTGATGATCTCTTTACGAACGTGAATCCGCTCCTAACAATATCAATTAAACTTAATCCATGGACAGATTTGAAAGGGGTTCGTATATTTTAATTCATATGAAATTGCTGTCCACTTCTTCTTTATATAACTGTGTTCATACTCATGTATCTATGTTATTTCAGTACAGACTTAAACCCTTCTTCTTTACACTTTATTTGTTTATTCTTTATTTGTGTTTAAGTAAATATAAAGATGTTGTTTAGCATCGAACCATGCACCTCAGTTTCCATGTGTAAAACCAAATAAATGCAAAATTGTTTATTTGACAAACAAGTCTTTGGAGAACTTATATTCTTGTGTAAAGACTTTTCTTGCTATCAATTCCAATTAAACCCCACAAATTATCCTTTTTACTTGTCCAAGAACTGAATTATGTAAATAAGCAATTATTTCTTTTATTAACCATGCACCTATATTGATAATATAACCCATTTCGGTAAATCTTGATACCAGGTTATGAAATTGATCGCAACCCTCGCACGCGTATTCAAGAACCCACCCTCAGCTAACTATACATGTAAACCACAAGACATCTCACGGGCTTCCGGTCCGCCAGCTGACGTCGGAGTGACAGACAAGTTTGTCTGGGGGTCACCGTGCGGTGGGGTCCCAAATTCTGGCATTCCCTGGTGTCCAAAACCCAGATCGAAAACGATTTCACAAAGTATACATGACCAAGCGATCTTCAATGAGTTGTTTTCCCCAACTCGCTAATGGGAGAAAGTGCTGTAAAGTATCGTGTGATGATCAGTGCGGGCTAACACTGGTCCCTCTGAAGGGGACTGGAGGAAAAGAAACGTAGATATGGGTGCTCCACCATGAAACCCGGGTTTGTGCGGCCATAGAAAAAGTTTGGGTAAATATGTCGATCAAAAAATGATTGGATACATTTTCGATGATATTTGAGGTCTTATCAGAATTTACACACGTGTATACAAACTTTTCTAATGACCGCAGTCAAACATTTAGAGAGCCATTTTATAGGTCCCCTTCTCAAACCCTACCCCAGGTTTATCTGCCTGGGCCTGGAGATAATAAAATGCAATTCAAAGATTGTTGTTGTTAATGTAATTTATGTAATTGACTTAAATGTCCAAAAGATACCGGAAAATTAAAACATCATGAAGATAACAACCTCATTGAAATGCAATTTGAAATCCATTTTTGAAAATTCGGAATTTCGAGAGGATAACTATTAAAAATTCAAATTTTATGCAAAAAAGGCATACGGTATAAATCAGCGTTTTCCATGAATTGCTCATCCATTGATTGATTATCGTTAAGTTTGCCATTAACAAATACCGGCTGCAGTTCGAGGAAAATTTTAAAAATTGATGAATTGATGAAGCAATGAACAGGGCATGACAACGAGCTCTTGTGAAATGTTCAACCTGTCTCTGATATACAGTTTACAATGTAAATTTAGTCCCTTGTATTAATTATAATTTCAAAAGAAACCATAATTTACTTTACTTAGAGGAGAAAGAATCGATAGATTAATAGTAATGTGTAATCAAAACGTACCAACTGTAATTGCAACAATGACAAGGATAATCGAATTCGATAAATGCAGGATTATAAAACAAAAGAGAATGGCATTTACCGATAACCAATTCTTGGAATTTACACATACGTATGCTATAAATTGATGATGATGATGATGATGAGGAGGAGGACGACGAAGACGATGATGATTCATCATAAAGCGCTGAGTATTTTGTTTGAGGAGAACAACAATACGATTTTCAAAAATTGACAATTATAAGTAAATGACGATATTACGATGCAGGCGGCAGACGACAATGATGATATATTGATATACGAAATATTGATATATATACGACATACGTACAGTGTACATACGAACATATTGATAATTTTTCCCCTTTATTTTAATGCAAATTATCATGTGTCATTACATATTTGTAACTTGTAAGAACATATTTTACTTAGATGAGAATAATTTATGGTGGTGGCAGTTAATGAGGGAGAAAATTAAAAAAAAGAAATTCGAAGTACACGGATTAAGCACATAATTCTATCTATGACTAATCCACTCGTACGTCACTCTTGTAAAGGGGCGGCTTAATCGATCTGGAATCATTACAACTATTGATCTGCTGATCATGGCGACTTTACAGCCAGATCCTATCTATCTACCTGAGTCGCATTCCAGACATTTATAATTACTCGCGATCGCTTGTAAACAATCATAATTTGAAAACAAACATCGTAAACTGTAAAAATATGACAGCAATGAAAATGGACTGAATTGGAGAGTCCTTTTGTATTCTCTAGATTTATAAATGTTAATTTGATGTTGGTTTTTCATTCGACAGCAGATTTTTGTGATATGCATCTTGTAAACGCACCGCAATTATATATTATAAAAAAGTATAAAAGGAAAGAAAGAAAGAAGAAGCTTTGATATTATTTCTTATGAGATTAAAGAGACTGATTTTCAGACTTTCGAACAATTTACTGATAAATGACAGAGCCATTATACATGTACCACGACAATTTATTAAAAAGACTCGAGCTCGTCTCTATCGAAACATCTCCTGTCTTTTTTAAAGTAGTTAATCGTCCCGATAATTTGTTGGTTTTCCGAGCTGTGAAATTTTCCTCAAAGGAGGTAATGAGGGAAAAATATGTCCTAAATTTTATTTCATAACATATCAAATGAGAATCATATGCAGCGATGGAACAGTTTTCTAAAGACTTTTTTTAGATAACAAAATACCCTAATTTCCATTTACAATGCGCCTATTATTGATAATTAGAAACGATAGGCAAGGGAAGAAACCCTTTTAGGCCTATTCAACTGGAAATTTATTTGAAGTCAAAATATTTTTTTTTATTAATACATTGCAGACATTTTCACTTGAGAAAGTGAAAATATCAAACCGATTTAATTTCAGTCGGTCGAAGAGATGCCATCGGTCCAAAGTACATGGCGATGTGTCTCCAAGCAGACTAGCGTCCATATTGAAGGGTAAAGGAAAATTGTTTTTATTTTCTTAATAATTATGAGGACGATCTAATACCATTACAGTGGTAGACACAAAATCAGTTTATCTACAGACACATTAAATCAACATTCGCCCTTGTTTTCCTGGTGTTTTACTAAGCCCGGACTGCTCGGCGCCGCTTAACATGCTCGCATTAATCAGGCATAGCATAATTAGCCCCGCCCATAAACAAAACCGCAGTCCCGCCTACACTTCAGACTCGTTTAAATGTTTTGTACAAAACAAACACTTCGATGAACCGGATGAATACGGCAAGCTCCGCCCACTTGATTAGCATAGCCATTCATCATCCGTGTTTACACTTGAATGCTCGCGTAAGAGGATCGACTGACAGGCCAAAAGCCGTGAAGACGGCCCAGAGAAACGGCCATGTAGAAAATTTCACCGTGTCTCCTTTTTTATACTCAGATAAAAATCATGTCATAACAGAAGACCGTTTTTTAAGTGATGGAAAAGTAACATGGCGACATTAGTTCCGAAGAGAGAGGCAATGCAGAGGCGGTAGCAGTGATGGCAGCCGAGTGATCGCGAAAACCCGCGTGCTGTTCACCGATGTCCATGTGTGTGCTGGATATATTATTGTGTTCATATAAACATTGAATATTGAGTTTGTTTTTGTGGAGGATACAGAAGATGTATTTCACAGGGTCGACGTTTTCTTCCACGCTTATTGTCGCTGTCTTCGCACTGTCGATCAATAACATTCACGGTAAGTGTCCACGATATTGTAGTAATCCTCCAATAATTGTACAAAAAATCACAGAAATTGGACCCTTAATCTAAAGAAATTTGAAACTCAACAAAAACCTTTCAGAACTATACCTACTTTGTTCTAAAACTAAGTACATATACTGAGAACTAAGAAGCTACCCCCCCCCCCCCCCCCTTCTCCGCAGGAAATATTTACCTGTGAAATGATATAGGTGACAGAAAAAGGAATAGTACATGTATGATAAAATCCTTACATTGTGTCTACATATTTCTATCTACGCTCGTACAGCTAGATTCTTAAAGTCCTGTATATTATGAAAGAATAGTCAGTACTGAACACTTGTACTGTGTGACCATTGACTATGGTCGATACTGTGCACGAGACAGTTACCCACTCACCTAGTCTATTAACTTTTTTGATCCAGCATTTTTATTCTCATTTAAAAGAGATGCAGTGATATTGTCGTAATCCATGGAAAGTTTATGATGACAGCCAAGCCGTGCTTTATCTAAAGCCTTCACTTAATAGAATCTCTCTCTCTCTCAATCTCTCTCTCTCTCTCTCTCTCAATCTCTCTCTCTCTCTCTCTCTCTCTCTCTCTCTCTCTCTCTCGTAAGGAACACTTTGGGAGATGGATAAATCAAACTTATATACACAATCGCACAGTTATTCCTTAATTAAGATCACAGATAAGGTAAACTATTTTATAACCTGACATTAAACTCCAATAAACATTTGTTATCTTTTAATATTATCGTTCCTTTTTAGATTGGATGATTTATGTCATCACATCTTTTAAAACCATTATAGAATAAAATCGCACGGTCACACGCAAAATATTCAAATATACACCAGAGATAAGCAGCACGAAGTCGGAGACAAAATAATCGTTCATGAATCTCGTATCAGTTAGAAGGGAGAATGCGTTAAATTGTGTAAAAAAAAAAAAAATAATGTCAAAAATAAATAAGACGCTTAACCTACGCCATGGGACGAATTAATGCTGTGCGGCAGACATTGGCCTGTCGTTCATAAATCATAGTTTAATATAGTTCTTCCTACAAAACGTCTTTTTTATATAATGCATCATGGGCAGATGTAGTGTTGACTGAATGAAATGAATAGAAATATCCTCCTTTGGAATCTTTTCCCCCCTCGAAATTATAGTGTCGACCCTTTCGGTGAGAAGTTCTTTCATTCCTTACATCTCTTCAAATCGGAATACCTACAAATTGTATCAATGAAAATGATAACAGAACGTATGAGAATTGTGACCAGTATAAATACACCTGACAGTGTGCATTGCATGTAATTTTACATGTACAGGTGTAAATGCAGGTGAGGCCCAAACCTTTCAACAGGTGTGTTTAGTTTTTTTTCAAACGTATTTTACACATCTTTAGATATTCTCTCTCTCTCTCTCTCTCTCTCTCTCTCTCTCTCTCTCTCTCTCTCTCTCTCTCTCTCTCTCTCTCTCTCTGCTCTAGACCGGATGGCTCAAGGCTTTAGTGGAATTTATCTTTTACGATAAAAAGCAGAAGAAAGTTAATAATTTTTAAAGCTATGTACCTTTCCGTTTTGTCGTCAATCAATAATTTTAAAACGAGCATTATGTAGTTATCATGGCCCTCCATGGCAAGGATCATCAATCACCGCGGCGAGATCGGGCCCCGAAATCTGTACGTTTAACCAGGGACAATTAAATTCAAATCTCCACGAGGAAAAGAGAGAGAGAGAGAGAGAGAGAGAGAGAGAGAGAGAGAGAGAGAGAGAGAGAGAGAGAGAGAGAGAGAGAGAGATTAGGCAAGTGGGATAGCTTTTTTTTTGGTCCACGGGGCGAGGTTGGGTGGGGTTACTAAGCATTGCAGTTGTTATGTCATTTCTGAGTGCGCATGGAAATATCATATAAAGCCATAATTTAAACGAAGTTCTCTAGTTTGAGTCTTATTTACATAAACAACAGTTTTTACAAACTTCGAAAGAAACTCAAGAATGTCGTTATGTAAAAAAAAAAATTACTCAATTTTCGACTTAGAATTCCATAGGACATGAGCTATTTTAATATCGTTGACTCTTTTAAAGCGAGCAATAAAAAAAAATCCCACACTTTCTCTCTCTATATTTGTAAAAATACAAAGTACCTGCACTTCAGAATTTGAGTACTGGCGACATTATATTTCCATAAACGTTCTGCTGAATTAAGACTTGAAGAGGTCTACACTACTTCAAAGAAGTGTTTGCTGGACCAAAACGACATAATCCATACATGTACCATTAATACAGAAAAAGTGTTTCCTGATGTCATAATAATTTGTTCTCATAATGAAACAATACATAAAACATAATCATATAACAAGTACTTAGGCAATAGCCCTATTATACATGTAGACTCTCTCTCTCTCTCTCTCTCTCTCTCTCTCTCTCTCTCTCTCTCTCTCTCTCTCTCTCTCTCTCCATTAATTAATCGCCGTCTCTAAATCCACGAGGCGCCTAATTATCGACATCTCGTTAGTGGATGGAGACATAATTATTGTTTCGGCTCTCGCAGTCGACTCGGAGTCCTATAAAATCCATCGTATTGGACCTCTGGCCGCTCTACATCTGTCACTGGGGCGACATAGCGCTAATGTACTGTCGCCGACAAAGACCGATAATCAATAATTACAGCGTAATTATGACCAGCTAGATCATTCATTTGTACATATGCATGATATCGGCTTTCATAAAAACCGACGACGACAAGATAGGGGGCAAAGATAAAATTTGGAACCGAACCAACAGATGTTAGTCCCGGACGCTCAAAATGACTCCGGAAATCGGATTTTCGGACAAAGACTGAGAAATCTCTTCTTCTTTTTTTAATTCGGTCTCATCTCCCACCATCAAGGACAACGTTTTGTAGAACTAATCGATGTCGGGCTATTTTTTTCTTTTACAGCTGCCATCAGAATTAAGTGGATCATTCAGACTCCCTACCCGAGGTTATTTCCGGTCGCTTATTTGCATATCCGCTAACAGGCTTTTGTCACATTGTTTAAAACGTTCTAATGATCATGACACATTTTCTGTCAAAATATAAAAAGAGGAGAAACGGGAAGAAAAATCAATTCCGAGACTGATGTAGCAGACGATCTGTCTTTAGATCTTTTAATTAGAATAATTAATGACGCCAGTATTCCTCTTTGTAACAATCCAGTATTGAATTGTTACTTTTTAATTTTATTAATTCAAAAAATGAAAGCCTAGCCAAATTTACGGAATATATGCATATAGTCGTCCCATGCAATTTATAAACCACATAGATGAAATAAAAAATTAAATTATGAAGAGATATTTTCCTGTCAAGAAATTTATTCCCATTTGTTTTTAAAAGACACGGGAGTACTCTTCACCAACAGCCAAGTCATATCCGCGTCTTTGAATAAGGGCTTACACAGTCAAAAATTCGCGAGAGCTTGAAATATACAAGTGTTAAATTACGTATTAACAATTCCAGGAGTTGCTATCTGATTAACGCTGTAGAAGTGATGAAAAAGCCCGGCCTATCAGTTACCGTGTGTTATAGAATTAAAGGAGGTTTGTTGAAATCGCTACGATCTTTCCTTAGTGCCTTACTCTCTTGTTAAACCCTGATGTATTTGCGTCAAAACAATTTTTGCAGTCTTTGTTGGCTTTTTTTGAGGGATATATCCTTCTTTTTTTATTTTGAGCAACGTGTGTGTGTGTATTTGACGGGGTAACATGTACCGATGGATCTTTTTTGAAGCCTTGATGTTGTAATTTAATATTTAATGTGTTGAAAAAAGTAATGCCCTATGGTGATGGACTGGTTGACTCGGTTTACTATGTACGGTCGATAATTCTAAAAAGCTACGCAAGCTATTAATTGGATTGAGTAATCTCTGGATAATCTGTAATCAAAAACGGGGAAATTGCTGAAGACGAATTCGATATTCTTATATAAATTGATGTTGACCCAGAGAGAGAGAGAGAGAGAGAGAGAGAGAGAGACAGAGACAGAGAGACAGAGAGAGAGAGATCGTTCTATAGTTTAGCAGAACAAGATCCCGAGGGGGACAAAATGACAAATTCTACGCGATTCCCGACCTGGGTATACAATATTTTGTCGCCAAAACGAGAGTTGTGTGTGAGAAACCCGATCCATGACCAATCCATTGCGATAAAATCGAGTGTCAGGCGAGCTTTTTTTTCCTGCTCATTGTTTGAGCGACCTCGCATGGCTGGCAGTGTTGTTCACACTTTGGGGGTAGCATTGTACATGTCTGAGGACGTGTAGATTTCACTTATTGTCTATATGGTCCTTTATTCCAAATTGTGGGAAGTCATTCAATAGTGTGCTAAAAATCTCAATACAACTTGTCTCGTTTCGTTATTATAACACGAAAAAAAAATACTCCCCAAAACAATTACATAAGATGAGTCATAATTGTCACGTAAATGGAGAATTTTGAACATATTTGAAAAAGATATCATTATATAGAGAACTTAGATTAACGAGTCGGAGTCTTTTATGCAGTGTGTGACATTTTATACTTCTATGAATTAGTCATAAATTGAAAAAATGAAATATATTTTCTTTATTAAACAGCAAGCAAGATCCCTAAAAGACACATACCGGTATGCCCCCCCCCCCCCTAAAAAAAAGAACATACACTCGACTGTAGCTTCAGGTATATGAAAACGATTATAGGCAGAAGTTAATATTTAAATTAAACAGATTCCACGCGTAATCTGAAAGTGAAAACCGACTTTGGGCCCCAGTCAATGTTTATCTCTCCTTATAGAAAATTTACTCTCCTGTCTGAAGACTCCCCAAATGTATCGAGTCCTCCATGGGCCTGATAGCATTGAGACGAAGTCATAAATCTAGCAGCGCTCGGGCGATTTTTTTTTTTACCTTGTAATGTATTTACACAGGTTGATATAATGGGCCTCGCATTTGTTTAAGGTCTGGGCCATAAAGAAAAAAGGGGGACTCTAGCCCTAAACAGTTTAGCAGGTACCCGGCAAGCACTACCGGGTGGAAAGTAATTAGGGATGACACTGACGTGTTAAATAGGTTTGTAAATTTATAAAGAAACACTTTCTCTTTAACAGGTGCCCATTTATTCATTTTTTATGACCATAAGACATGATCAAAAAAAAAAAAAGAAAGAAAAGAGGAAAGATTTTTATCCCGTACTTCTAAGTC
The DNA here is from genome assembly GCF_902806645.1 of Magallana gigas. Taxonomy (NCBI): domain Eukaryota; kingdom Metazoa; phylum Mollusca; class Bivalvia; order Ostreida; family Ostreidae; genus Magallana; species Magallana gigas. The sequence continues at coordinate 20,107,189 of NC_047567.1, read as the reverse complement.
TCAGCAAGGAATTTTTTTTTATTTCTTCAGCCACCTAGTCAGTATATTCGGATTTAGATAGTTGCTCGAACCATCCTTAAAATATGCAGTAGTTCTGTTCAGCAGTAGCTTTGTTTTTCCAGACAAAAAAAAAAAAACTATAAGCACGTCTTCGTCTGAAATTTAAACCAAGGTTGAAAATAACGACTGCAATAAAATATTCTAAAGTGAAAATAGATCTGTTCTGCCAGTCTTCAGCAGTAGAAAGATGATTCTTGGCGCAATATTTCGACACCCCTGCAAAGGCACGACAAAAACATATTCAATTATAGGCTAAAAACCCCAAAGAAACAAAGCAATATATAACTTCACATATATAACGTGTTACAACGAAATTCCCGCCATCATAAAGAGAAGCAAAGCTGAGCAATGAGGACGAGCTCAGATACATGTATAGTTTTTTATGAATACTGGGACAAAACCTGCCTTCTATCTGGCTATTTATCAGGGAGAGGGTATCAATTTGTTGGAAAAATGATATCAACGACCGACGGAAGTGAGAAATAAATCTGTTGTCATTGGCTGAGCTCCACAGTACCAAGCAGACTGGAAATGCATGAGAATAATAATACAGTAGTACATTTCATTTATGTTATATGACTTCTTTTAACCACATCCATTAATTTCTCTGCTGGATTTTTAGTTCGGTCAAAAATGGAGGGAATGTTAATCATATACAAAACATGTCGAACATTTCGATTCGTGTAATGATAATTTTACATGGCAGACGACACTAGCATGGTGACGTATCGCCAACCTACGTGCACTGATTCAGAAGGGTTAAGCAGTTTCAATATCAGTGTCATTTAATGGGCTTTAAATCATATTATAACGTCACATTAAATTAGAAATTTCCGACTATCACTGCGGTTCTTAATGAAATTCAAGACAATAGTAATGTAATGTTAATATTCTTTGCCAAATTTCTCTAGTGGATGTGGTATTTCCCGTTTTGATGTATTGTTGCATAGCATGGGCCGTTACATCAACTACCAATAAATAAGGGCAAAGTTGCTGAAACATCGTTTCATCACCCAATGTACTTTTCGTCTATCGGAAGCGTCTGCGTAACAAAGACAACGAGATTTCAGAGCGAGAGTGCATCTCCGGGTAGCTAAAAATTCTCCTGTCCAGAAAGCAATCGATGCCGGAAACACAAAGGCGGTGCCGAGCGTAGAAGCGACCATGTAAAGCACCGTAATGACATTATATTATCATTTGCACATGCTGTTGCTTATTGCAGATAAAAGTGCACAGCGGAGCAAGATCAAATGTCAACGGGGGGAAAACCTGTTGTTTGTAGACGCTTAAAGAATGCGTCCTTTGGTGTTTCTAAATAGCGACCAACATGCTGCAAGCGGACTTTTTTTAAGTCTATCATCGATTTGAGAGACTCTCTCTCTCTCTCTCTCTCTCTCTCTCTCTCAATTTTTTTTAATAAAAGTATGTAAGTATAAAGAGAATATTGAATCAAGGCGTCAAATAGCCCGATCAGCTTCCTGACCTTTGACCCTGATCCCGCGGCGCCCCTTAGAACATTCGCCCCGTGCGATGAGACCTCGCTCGGGTCGCTTCTGTGGTAGGGCCACCGTCTGTTGTTCATTTGATGTCATCTGCCACAGGCCTAAAATTATGGTTGAAGGTTGGCTTTTTTTCTTGGTCAGATTCCATCAAAAAAAAAAAGGTAGGTTGCCTCGGGTCGAGTTTAGCCCCGTCATCTTTGAAGCGGTCAAAAGGCGCATGCGTTGTAATTATTTATTGCTGATTATAGGGAGATGGACTTTACACTGCCCGGTGCGATATTGAAAATACCTCTTTGCAGGAATTAAGTGTTTTGTTAGATGGCATGTGGCCATATCAAAGTGAGCATTAAATCGAAATGCTTTGTGCATGACTTATGCACAGCGTTTAATCATGTTAATGAAAAATATGCAAAATGGTCCAGTATGGGTATATATTAGATTCAGGCAAATTGGAACGTATTTCATTTATATTCAAATAAGACAGATGTTAAGTGAATTATTAATGTTCTCTATCAAAGCCCCGAGTTAGTGATTGAAGCAATAAATATACCAGAAAATCGATTCGTTATACATGTACCAGATCAAAGACAAGAAAGTGCAAACAAAAACACAAAACCGGGAAAAACACAGAGGACCTCCGATGAACATTGAACCACGGAGACAAACTCTCGGATCTTTTTTCTATTTCACTGATTATGTTTTCGCGAAGCAAACAAGACTATCAGATCCCATTTAGCGTTAATCCTCCCTACCCGACGATAACGAGAGAGAGAGAGAGAGAGAGAGAGAGAGAGAGAGAGAGAGAGAGAGAGAGAGAGAGAGAGAGAGAGAGAGAGAGAGAGAGAGAGAGAACGTTGTCTTTCATGTGGGTTCCAACAGCAATATGTCTATATCTACCTTAAAATTGTATCGATATTACGCTTAGCGAAATACAACGGCGTCTTGTTGGCGCGAGCTGTATGGATCATAACGTCAAACGAGTGAAGAGCTCGCCTCGCTACTAAAGAGAAAACTTAATTCGGCGTAGAATATGTCAGCAGAGCCTCTTCGTGAAAGTGTCGACGTCCTTTAGTTTCATTTTGTCGAATGCCGCCAAACAGCAAACGTTTTATGGAGATCACAGAGACAGAATTTCGATTATAACGGAGCAGTACGATAATCTGGCAGACAAGAAATTGATTTAGCAATTACGGATTATATCATCCGTTGTTGGTTCTTTCCTTTAGACACCGTGACGGCCCCTTGCCGGTGTAATTAAAACGGTTGCCCCCAAGCATCGTATTTATATTTGTCCCATTTTTAAGAGATTCATTAATAGATATGTATATTACCAAAGGCCGAATTACCGGGCAATATAATTTCTTTTCATGTATTCAGAGATTGGAAAAGGGGGAATATACCTAATGTCTCTCGAATCTTTCGCTCAAGAGACAGGTTCGCCATGTCCCTCTGTCTCCAGCACACAGTGAAATCGGCTAATCAGTGATCCTGTCAAAGCGAACTATTTTGTATGTAATCTCTAATTGCCGCGCAACAAACTGGTGATAGAGAGAGGGCAAAACTTCAATGGGTTTGCAAACAGCAAGGAAAATATGCCCTTTTTTCGAATTAGAGACTTTAAAAAGTCTTATTCTTTTTATTTCGGCCGTGCTATCAATTTGTATTGAGTTTTATCTTTTGCTGACATAAAGGCAGAAAAATAAAGTGGTTCGGATACCAAACGTACGTACGCACGGGCTTCTAGGTTCACAAAAGCGCAATCGAATCATTCGACTATATGTAAGGGGAAACACTTTTTTTGCATGGCGACAGCTCGTGGGATACGTTTTTTTCGCCCTTTTCATTAAATTTTTGTATCTTACAAGAACAAAAAGCAAAATCTAAGTATAAAAAAGATACAACTTTTCTTTGATGGTAGCGAAATTTCTTGTGTGAAAAATAATTGAGCAATATTCCCATCTGCTATAAAAAAAAGATTTTCCTCTAAGATTTTTTTTTTCATTCCCGAGAGAGAAGGTTTTTTTTTTTCTCCTTTCCTTTATTGTGCCCTGTCCCGACAAGACAGGCATGATGCCGACTTAGCGACTGGTCCAAGATCTTAGATCTACATCAAGGCATAACAAGCAACCAAGGAAACATGCTTTTAAATCTGCTTGTAAATATTTTGATCATTATCACCAACTTGACGACAGTGAGCGAAATAAAAAAAAAAAACAGAGAAAAAAAAAATTCAGTTTATCCTTGGCGGAGATCTGGCGATATCGCGGAATAGGACGAAAATGAAAGTTCGCTGTCTGAAGGAAATAGAAAATGTCTGTGTGCGTGTGTGATTGCTAGTTCATAATCTGCCTCAAATATAGTGTACCGACGTGAACATTCTAAGATTGTTTTCTTTTCACCCTCAAATAAAATACACAGTTATCATGACATGTAAATTGCAGAATTTCTCTTTCTTGATTTGATTTTTTTTTAAATTTCTTCTTTCGAATCTGGTTTTGATGTAGATAAATAGGAAAAAGACACGTTTGTTGTCTTTAGAAGTATTCCCATGATAAACTGATGTCGCACTTATCCAGACGTCTAGTTGACTTGCCGATAAATAATTGATAGCGGGTTTTTTTATGTTATATGTACAGCGATAATGGATTTCTTGTATATATTTGTGGTCTTTTCTAACGTAAGACACTTACATTTTACTCAAAATCTCCATAGTATAAACCTGGTTGTGATACATGTATTTCAAGTATAAGAAATACCAAGGCATTAAATATTATCAATTATTCTAACTTTCCCCTAGTATAATTTTTTTTTTTTTTTTTTGGTTTTGCCATTTACCCTGAGAGACACTGCCGAGTTCAAGTGTAATTCAATTATCTTGCACTTCTCGTTTAATTGCCGTCTAACGAGATTTCAATTACTTCTCTTAGCCGAAGAGATTTCAGCGATTTCAAGAACTAGACGAGTCGGAAACGAAATTTGTCTACAACTATTTAACGTAGAAAAGTAACTGTCTGCCTAGAACTTGGCGAAGTCTGCTGTAAATAGACCAAAGTCTATAGCAGTTTGACTAGTACATTAATATTTAGTAGTCCTATCATGAAATGCGCTAATTTTACCTCATATTATATGTAAAACTGTAAAATATTTCAAAGTTTATTTATAGATGTGTGCAAAGTCATAGAAGGAGCTCAAAAGTCACAATTCGAAAATTTTTGATAATCATGACGAAGATAACAAAAAAATGACCTGGATTTCGATGATGCATATAGTTTGCCATTGTATTCAGTTGTGGTTAGGAAGTCAAAAGATTCATTTATAAAACTCATCCAATTTTGTTTGTTGTATATTTCTCATAATCTGACGCATTTTTTTTTTACTTTGTGGGGCATTGATCATGATGAATTAGCATCGTGCCGCGCCGTCTAACAATATTACCTCGGGTTCGCTATTCATAGTTGTTGGCGTCTATAGTGCTGGGTATCCCAGTCAAAAACCATCAGTTCTCGCCGTGTGCGAGATTAGCGATAATCTACTTCAAGATTTTCAATCAATCGAAAACACTACAGAACCTCATGTCAATCCGAGGTAGACGTGAAGGCATGGAGATCTGTTTTTCATCACAATGGATTGTTATAAATGTTAAATATAACTTCTGAATTCTCATCTCGCGCACATACGTAATGTTTTGAAGTTTAAAATTTATATATTTTGCAGTTTTAAAATGAATTGACAGCAGTTATGTAAATACATGATTAACATTCAAAGACCCGTTTTGGCAGGAATTTTTGCGTCAAGAATTATTGATATGAAAAATTATCCGCATAGGAAGCGCTTGTTAATTGGATTTTAGGGTCATTGTCTTTTTCAATAATCCCGTTCAGCTTCAGAGCTGGCTTCTGTGGTTGCTAGATTCCAGTTATCCCAGCCAAAATGGAGCATGATCAAGCCCTCATAAAAATTCCGCGGCACCGAAGCAGATAGGAGCGCATTGGGTGCCATATCTGGTCCCCATCAGCCATAATTCTCCCCGACACCATTCTCAAAACTAATAAAGTTTTCTTGAATTTCAACCTTTTTTGACCCATGAGCATGTTGTCATCCAATTAGCAGATCACATTCCATTTGGCTTAACAAAGTTTCCTTAAGTATCGCAAGCGTCAGTTGGGCGCTCATATTTTTTTTTCTCTCCCTGTGCGGAATACCAGGGAAAAGAAAAAAAAACCGCCAGAAAACCTTTATGAGACTGCGCTCTAAAGATTCAAAGAGACTTTAAAATAAATAAATGCAGAATATACAAGTATTTGTTTGTGCATATTGTTTGAATGAGAGATGGGAAAGAAAGGACGAGAAAAGGGGAATAAATGTATACATATATAATAGTCTCAGACACTATAATGAATGCGATCGTTAGGGATACCATCTTGAACCGAAGGCTGTAACTCGCTACCACGACAGATAGTCGCGCCCCCAAGTGTTAAAAAGACGCCCGGATCAGTTTCGATTGTTACATCGTTATAACAATCGCCAGACGGCGCTTCCAACTTAATTGCAATGTTTAGCGGTTTCCGCTCGGCATTCCGAGAACAAATTAGATTTAGTGAAGATGATCCGTAAAATTTGTTTTGTCTTCAGCTCTGCTTGATGTATGTAAGGTAGATATGTGAATTCATGACAAGTCGAGGAAAGGGGCACTGATTTATTGAACGAGACGAAACGTTGTTATGAAATGCCTATTTAATGTTCAGAGATTGTAGGCTGCAAAAGGGTTTCAACATTGGTGTTGTGCCTTTGCGGTTTTGATTTCCCCCATACATCAAGAACATTGTCTTTGTTTTACCAATCCATACATGTATATTATCTGATTTTGAAAACTGTTCTATCATAACAAAAACCATTAGATAACATAATTATATCCTTTATGATTTTATAAGTCTGAACTAACCAAGCCCGTATCTATAACGGAAAGTTTGACGAGCTGTTGATCTCTGTTAATTGTACATATACAAACGGTCTCTACCAATAGGGTAGAGGAAATATACATGTTAAAAAAGTTTGAAATCTTTTCAAGACATCAAGTCATTTATTCTCTTGAAAGTTGAAAGTTTCAAGCAATTTCAATTTCTTTGAATGACAAGCTATTAACGTCTTGTTAAATACATAATTCTTTTAAAAATGACGCTTTTTGGTAAAGAGCATGTTTTATAGATATTTCTCTTTTTTCTTTGCAGGGGAGATAAGATGTCGATGTAACGAGCCAGAATGCGTCAGTTCCGGTACACAGATATGTAAATCGTCAAACATCAAAATGTGCTACGTCATGAAGACGTTCGATGAGGGGACCGGAACTCCCCGATATACGCATGGCTGCATGGACGCACTCGTCAAGAACGAGAAATACAAGAATATCTGTGACACAGACAGTGAGACCAACAAACCTGCCGAGAACTTTGTCACGTACCGCCATGATCCTATCGTGCAATGCTGTAACAAGGATCTGTGCAATTATAACAACATTGTTATGGCCGTCCCAACCAATAGATCGCTGGCCAAAGCAGGTGAGTTGTTGTAAATAGTGGTGGCAAATTTTGTTGGTTTTTTTTTGGTTCTTGTCATTTAAGATATAGGTGTGCATGCCTATTTTCGTTCATGGCATAGAGATAATTTTCTCACGTGATTATCACGTGATTATAACGAGAGAAGAGTGAATATAGGAATTTCGGAGAAGTTTTGAGAACTGTAAATGAATCACGTGTATGTTATTATTAGTGTAAATTTTAAATACTATAGGAAAATTGCAATCCATTAAGAAAAATTAAATCTTTTTAACGATTTAAACACAACACTATTTCCTCTCTTTATTCATGTAACTTGGTCCCATATTTAAATCATTATTAATCTCATAATTTTGTATAATCTTTTCATGTGATATGCAATTATGATAAAAAGTATGAAAATAAAAAATAAAAATAAGTTATCAACACATCAACACAAGACATGCATGCATCGACAAATGCTCAGCACATTAAAAAGAAGGCGACAGTTAATTAAGTGGAAAAAGGAACAAAAACCTGCGTGCACTTGTGTATAACGTTCAATTGAACAAGAATGGTAGCTCGACAGATAATTAACCCCATTCAGATCTTTTCCTTGTTCGGGCGTTTGTAAAACTTTCGTATATTGACGTTTATAGTTGCCATAAAACTCGTTTTCTTTTGATGATCTCATTTAGAAATTGTTCACTACGAAAATTGTCCTTGTATTAAACCAACTGCGCATAAATTGTATTGCGCACGGAATATTACGGAATGGGCTGTAGCTTCTCAAAAACTGAAGAGCCGACTTTTTGACAAGAAATCATTTTGTGATTGAAGGGGCTGGGGACTGATCTTCTCTCCCATACTTTCATTCATGCCGTTATAGCGTATTGCCGACTTGTCTGTCGCTCATCTTCTTTGATATAAGAGGCCCCCGGTCAAAACAACGCAACAAATGTCATCGTTGATGAATGACTGGTATTCTCGTTAATTCTCGTTACAACTCTCGTTATGTTAGCAAATCACGTTACAGTAGTTCAGGATTTCTGAACAACGTGCGGACATCGTAATACAAGGATATTTTTCATGTAACTTTAACCAACTTTTTGTTCAACCTTTTGAACCCGAAATAAGTTACAGAAGTTTATTCTCGGTCTATGTATATGTATAAGAGTAACAAAAGAGTTGATAGTCCCCCTTATTGCAAAAAAAAAACCTACAAAAAAACCGGCCAGGGTTTTTTGTCGTCTGCGTCGCTGCGACAGTCCTGTATGCTAATCTCCACAAGTTTGCATTCCATTACGTAGCCAAAAGAAAAGAATGAAATCTAGGCATTATGAATACATATTGTTCTTAAATAGAATAAAAATATGTGCCTTGTCCTCTATCGGGGAACTTATCAATCATCACTGTCGACGGTCCGCCATTAGGAAAGTGTTTTGTGTTTGTTCTTTTCATTCAAACGCTATCAGTCGCTCGCTGAGCAAACACGTTAGTCAGTACGTCCCCGGAGACTCAGCTATGCCGAGATCTGGGGTCAGGCCCCGACAACATTGCTTAATGTCCCAGGTATAAACAGGCACCTGTTGATATCGGGTACATGTATACGAGTTCTGGGAGTGGGTCCGGGAAAAATATAAAATCCAAACGGAGTCGGAATTTCCGTTATTGGTTGATTCTAAAAAAATTATTTCAAAATGTATTTTGAATAAATTAATTACCATTCAAATAATTATAATACGTGTATACTTTTTCTATTTAAACCATTGCAACTTTGACCCAGGAATGCAAAACAAAATAGTTGGAATCTGTTTTATCTTAAGTTTTTTTTATGTCTTTGAGGAGAGATTTTACCATAAGTAAAGTGCGCGATTTATAACGATTATTATTAAAATGGTAATTAATTGATTTCTGGAATTATGTGTTGCATAAAGATACTATTGTAAATCTTCTAAATTTTTTTTTTTGAAATTCTACGAACGCTTAGAAAATTAAAACGTTTCCGCATCTGCTTATCAATTAAAGGAAAAGGAAAGACATTTCGTATTTGTGTCTCTTTAAGTCGTTATAAAAAGATTTATCACTTTCGACGACTATACTATTAGCATTCAATGACAAATTAAGAAAACTGCTGTCAATTTTTTTTGTTTTAAATCAGAACAAAAGAACAAATAAAAAAGTTGACTTTATTTTGTCATTCGTTATCAAGAATTCTTCAGCTTTTACGTTTCGTAACAGTTTCACAGTGTAAAGAATATTAAAAGGTATATAGACAGTAAACACTTCAAGCATAAAGGATTTAATGTATTTAAATCCCTCTCAACCTGGCCCATGAATAAACATCCCCGCCCCCTGTTTTTTTTTTTTAAAGATCGAGGGGGGATTTTCGACAGCGTGCAAGCGAAGTTTTTAATCCGACATAACACCTGTCTCCAGCCGCATTATAACAGCCAGGCCTCTCTTTCACGGTACCCGTCCGGAAATCTCTGGGTCGTCGCGGATTAGGTTTTAGCTTGATCGTGTTAATTACGGTCTTGTGATCAATTTGAATGGATTCCATTTTTCTTCGCGCAAAATCGCGTATGTCTGTCTCTGGAGAAGTTGACCATCTGAAATAAGCTGATCAGGACTCGCTAGCCTTATCGACAGTACAAAACACATTTATATCCACTGGGTCCGGGTAGTATTTCGTATTCTGTTAAATGGAATCGATGGGTCTTATCTTGTAGTATTTATGAGCCTATTACACCTGTGGGTTTTTCTTTCCACAGAACGTTTGATAAAATAATAAGCCCCCAACATTTTTAAAGAAAAATTCGTCATATATTAATAACAAAGGATGAAATCTAATATACATGAATGATAATGAAATAAATAATTACTGTGTATCAGTGAATGTATATTTATATTTGAATTTATCACTATAGAAGGGACCTCAGACCACCCCTTCCCCCGCCAAAAAAAACCCCCAAAAAAACCAAAGAAATCGAAAAAGACCTCCCAAATAATGAAAGAAAATAAAAGTTATAATAAATAGGGGATAACCTATAAACAAACACCCCTAACTACACTTTAAATATACTTCCCTATTTAAATCATGTGTTAATTTGAATACAGTTCAAATTTTGATTAGCAACTAAACGAAATCTTATGTATAATTATAAGGACAGTACTCTTCAACATAAACAATATGTACCAATATAGCATAAACAAACGCACCAACCACCTGTTCCCTATAGCCTTTTAGACAAGTAACATACCTAATCTCTCTCTCTCTCTCTCTCTCTCTCTCTCTCTCTCTCTCTCTCATCATACATGTCACATGACATGTTCTTCTACAAAACAAGCCGGAAAATTCTCCTTAATAAACTTTAAAATATCGGATTCTTTGTGCAATCATTTAAAAGAAATTAAAGTTAAAAAAAAAAGGTGAAACCCCAAGCCCATTAATCCGATAAAGCACGAAATAAATTTAATTGGACTGAGAACCCGAGAGCCTGTGTACGCTTAACGATATAGAATGCATTATTCCATCAGGGTTTGTTTTTTATCGGAAGAAATCGCGTTAAAATCCAGAAAACCGTGACGGACCGCCGGATTGACAGCGCTTGTTGGAGACAGCGGTTCTTCTGATGAAGAGATTAATACGGGAAAAAAATATTACTTAATGTGATTTAGGAAGGAATCTAATGCAAATATCACTCTCTCGGGGGTAGATATGTAACGAACGCCATTTTTAATATTTTTTCTTCCTCTCTTTCTCCTTTTTTCCATCAACATCAAGTTTTAAATGGCAAAGTGGTGAACATTGTTGGAAAAAAAAACCACCTATCTTTGAGGGCTTGTCACAGAAGCGTACAGAACTATAAACTTGAAGCAATTACGAAACAGGATAAAGATATAGAGAGAGTGGAAAAATTAAAAGAGATCGTTAACCAAATTTATTGAATTGTCCGGGACGTCACAAACAATGGAGGAATCCATGTCGGGTTGCCCAGTGCAGTTCTTATTTTAGAATTTAACGGTTTTAATAAAAGTAAAACTAAAAAAAAATATTTGTTGAAAACTGCGTGATTCTAGACTCCCATATTTTTCAGCATTTTTGTCTGACATGGAAGATGATATGGAAGCGACTGCTCTATGAATTCTCGCCAAATCTCGCCGATTATCGCCGCATGCTCGCAGTAATAGATTACGAACAGTCGGAGGTTTTGAGTCTCTTGTCTCCTGAGAGAATCATGCCATTATACAATCCTCCAGACTGATAATTCTTATGTAATTAAGGCAGGCTAACTATATTACCGATCATGACACTCGCGCCATAGTAATAGAAAATGGCGGCTGGTGCCGCACGAGGGCGGATATTAAACTCGACTGGTACATGTAGGTTAATTTAGTGGCAACATAATAAATGATATCATATGGAATAATGATAATAAAAAAAGGAGCAAAACAAGAGATAAAAATTCTCTAGGGCAAAATTTATTCAATGTTTCTTCATGATAAATGAAACGTTATCAAAGGTCATCTCTTGAATCCACCATAAATGGACGGACAATTGTAACAAATATGTTGGTCGAGCTTTTATTATTGATCTAACGCACAGCGACTTTGAAAACAAGCACCTAGAAATCCTTTCCGAGAGACCCATGTCTCGCAGAAGGTGAGGCATAGCACGGACCGTCGCGACAAAATGGCGACAGGATATCCCAGTGGACGCTACATAAAAGCCAGAACCGGACGCGGCGTTTCGTTATTAGACTGAAATATTAAAAGATTTTTAGCACTTAAAGGGGAATGTCATTAAGTGATGGAGTAGAGTACAGGCGGTGTTTCCGCGGGATCAGAGAGAGAGAGAGAGAGAGAGAGAGAGAGAGAGAGAGAGAGAGAGAGAGAGAGAGAGAGAGAGACTAATTAATAATCACTTACTTGTCCTTACAGAGGCTGTGTACTTCAAATATACTAGATTCCCTGTTGGATGACAGGAAACTCACTTTACAAAAATACTTGTTAGATTACGACTTAATTCTTAAAATTTAATATTGCAATATAAATACATAAGGTATTAGATTTAGGGCTTTTTTCCACGTTTTTTTTTTATTTGAAATATCGATACAACGGTGTGAACGATGTCCGATGATGAACGAACAATGCAAAGCAATAAAATTATTCATAACAGATTAATATTCATTTCTTTTAACGTTGCGATCTAGTTATTAGTCTTAGATAACTTTATGACATGTACATCACTGTCAATGACTTCTATGTGATAAAATGATATCAACTGTGATATTATATTGGTGAAATGAATTACGTTACATGTGTACTATTTGATGAGAACATTAGCATTAGGCCTATATTGCAAAATGAACAATCGGCTGTATAATGTATATCAGTTCGATAAATCATCAATTATATATCATATACAATTGACTGTATTTTGCATGTCAAACAAATGTTTACAGTTATGAATTATCTTATTTTCAGACCCCGTGAGCCCAGGGCCCCCGGAGTATATTTTCCCACATTCCATTCCAGAAGACACAAGATCCGCCAACCAAGATAAGGACCTGTGGTTCAAGGCTGCAGTGATAGCCGTCCCCATAGCGGGGGGATTCATCCTAGTATTATTAGTGTTGCTGGCCGTGCGCATGCTCAGAGCAGACACGCGACGCCACAGACAATTTATAGAGTTTCGGAGAGAGAGAACTAGTTTAACCAAAGCGCATCTCTACGTCACTGACCATTTTAGTGAAAAAGTGGGGCGGACTTCGCCGTTTTTTGGCGGAATGCATAATCCACTGTGTAAGGACACCCTAGTGAATAATGCTCGAATGAAAAAGGACGGAAAACTTTACGAAAAAGTCAACACAAAACCGGAAGTTCACCGTGCGCAGACGCCGATCATAATATGGGGTAAACCCTCTCACAGAGACTTCGCTACTGTCGTGTAGCAAAATACCCCAAGGTCATACCTTCCCCTGTTTTTGTCTTTCTGTACAAGATGTCGCCCGTCGACAACGGGAAACCACTATTGTGCCTTCTTGGATTTTGATTTCCGCTTCCGTTTTTGGTGGCAATTGTATTGAAAGTGACTTTATGGGGGGAAAAGTCTCGTGAACATTCAGACACATGCGCTTGGGAGTGCAGTGTCTGGGTGAGTGCTATATGTCTATTGTTATTATTTTTATTCTATTATGAATATTGGTCTAACTTTCAGCCATGTAATGGCGTGTTAACAAAAAGTCCATCCGAATTTTCACTTGTACTTCCACACGCTTGACTTGAGGCGCTATTACTAACCTTAAAATATAACATATCCATTTGAAACATTAAATTGAACAATTTTCAAGCAATTAAATGTCGTAATAAAAACTTTATGGCAACAGAACAACATCTTTGGCTCGCTAATGCACCGGTAACATCGGTAATGGATTTTATACAAACGTTTATCTTGATGAAAATAGGATGGACTCTAAAATGCAGTGATGCGTGGAAAAAAAGATGTTCGTTGGAGCGAGGCAGATTGAGCACCACGTGCCATTTTCATTCATTTTTGACAAATGTGTCTTTCACATGTATTTTACCCCATCTGTCATTGTATGAATGTGTATGAATTGTACGGATGTTAATGCGGTGGGCGAATTCTTCTTCTTCTCCCTCAAAATATACTTTGTAATATTGCATTCTTTCTCTAGTTTTAGATTTTTTTTCAGTGGGCTGTAATTTTTTTATATTTTGTACCAGTCAATTTTCTCCAATTTATGTTAGGTCTAGATGTTGGTTGTTTTCCGGGGTTTTGTTTGTTGCCAGTTTAATTGGTTTAGAAGCGCTATGAAGTCTCGTGCAGATTTTTGGCGTATAATGTCTTAAACTTTGTCTGATTGAAAAAATTTTAAATGAAGATAAAAAAGATATGACGTTAATCAACTTAATAATTTCCGCTAAGTATTGTGTTTAGATTATTTAAAGAAATGAATGAAAGGACCTTAAAAGAAAGAAAGCATGGATGAAAGATGAAAAAAAAATGCGCGGGTTGATGATTGAAATGAAAGAGAAAAAAAGGAATATTGTGTATATGTATGGAGTTTTTATTGTTGAATGTATCTCACTTTCGTTGTTGACTACAAACTATGTATATTTAAAATTCTTATTTATTTCAGTTCAGAAAAAATTAAAATTGTTGTTTTTTAAATCTTTGTTCCGTTTTATTTACACGTTTTTTGAAACAAGAGTATCGGGTTGTCACGAGAGTCAATATGGTACCTTGACACATGAACAACCCTAAATATTTTACGGTGCTTCGTTTCTTTAGAAGGAACGACAACTTTTTCAGTTAGCTATCGTATCAAACTTTATTCCACAATTCACAATACTCTCAAGAAAAAGATGAAGTGCTTATTTAAGTGATATAAGATCTAAATTGTTCACTGCATGGGAGTGACGTTTCTATTACTAACCTCTTTAGACTGTAAAAAAATATAATATCAGAATATATTATATACATGTATAATTATCCGTTTTATCAATTACACAAACAGCCAATGTACTTCCTGTGAGGAATTTTGCAAGCATACGGTGACTATCGACAAAAACAATCTTATATATAAAACACTTTCTGACATTTTTATATACTAGCTGAATATCGTACATAGAGACTGTCACATATTGCGCCCCCTTAATTACAGGTTCATCAAATTATGAATAATGCTTAATAAGTATACAAAGGGCATGATGATAATTTAATATGGAGAATATCCAGTGCAAGCTCAGGAGCCGATTGCCAATTAAATGACTTAACAAGTACTGTCTGTCGGTAGTAATTAGGTAAACTACAGACATTTAGTTTATATTTGAGAACATTTAGATAATTAGATGTCAGTTTCGTCTTCATATATATACCAAGTATTTCTGACATTGTTAACCTCTTGTATAATTATAATTATGTGTGTCCAAATGCTGTTTGGACCTTTTGAATTCGCTAGGGCCAATTTCTGCGGTTTGTTAATTTAGTGACTGGCTCTAAACGTTGAGGACCCATTATCGTGCTAGTACCAACCAGGATTCGAGATGTTGTCTTGGTTTCTTTTATACGATCTCATCCAAATTATTTTCATTTCCACATAGTTGATGCAAAAAAGAGATGATCCAATGCCATCCTCAATTAAAGGAGCTGGATGACCTTGGGAATTTGCAGACTTTTTAAACCTCCAAGATTTGAAGATTTCTAGAAAAAATATTCTTTTGAGATTAAAAGTTAATTAAAAGTTAGATCTAAAATAAGTGGGGGTTTTCTCTAAGAATAGTGTATTGCTAGAAATCCAATTTTATTCTTTTTTTTTCTCCAGGCGAATATGATTGGCCACCAAGAACCCTTTTAGTGGATTACCGGAAGAATCGAACTCGTGCACTTGCACATCTGTGTATAGGGTTATATTATATAAATAGTGCCTGTTTAGGAGGGTAAGAGTTGAAATTGACACCCCTCAAAAACCATTGTCAACCTCCGCTTCCACCCCTCAAATACCATTGTCAACCGACGCGAAGCGGAGGTTGAAAATGGTTTTTGAGGGGTGTCAATTTCAACTCTTACCCTCCTAAAAAGACACTATTTAATTTATTATACTGAATGTCTTAATTTTAAAGAAAACTTAACTGCTTTTATATCTGAATGACATGAATTCTATGGCGAACCGTACGCGCATAGTTTACGCGCATGTAACAATTTGTTGCGTTACCCGTTGCCAAGTGTGTTGCTAACGCTGAGGGTAATAGAACGGATTATCAACTGCGTCTTAACCAATCAGATTTCAGTATTTAACATGAAAGTATAATAATCGTCAATGTTTCATTTTCGCCCCCATTCGAACACGCCCTTAAATGGCGAATTTAAAACTTTGCTTGTGCAACATAGAAAATTATGTTTTGTTCTGGATTTATGTAATGTCGTTGATTATAAAAAAAATAATATTGAAAATATCTCAATGTCATTTTGGGGAAATATTTTTCAACTGTTTAAACAACAAGTACTGCAACATCTAAAAAGTTCTGTTGACATTTATTTTGTTCCTCATATTACCGATTTTCTTTATCTTTATGAGTTTAAATCAGAGAAATTGAAGAAAAAAACATATACGTTACATTATCTTCTTAAATAATAAATTGTGTGTACATGCATTGTTATGATGTTGGTACTTTGATACTTAAATTGAGTGAATATTGAATCAGATAAAATGCAAATACTTGATTTTGATATATACTAGTACGCTTTGATGTGGTTAAAGGTTAAACAGCGCGTGTATGAAGAAGTCAGTAATAAGTTTTATGCGTTAAGATAAGCACAGTAATTGCATTAAATCACAAATCCGAATTGCACTACAATATTTTACCTCTTAATTGTGTTTTCTACACGTACCTTTGCGATTAACAACAAAAAGAAAACGGAGGCAAGCTGACACTAAAGGCTAGATGACACAAATAAAGCTAGCTGACCAAAAGGCTAGATGACACAAATAAAAGGCTAGCTAACAGCAAAAAGCTAGCTGACAGCAAAAGGCTAGCTGACACAAAAGGCTAGCTGACAGCAAAAGGCTAGCTGACACAAAAGGCTATCTGACACCAAAAGGCTAGATGACACAAATAAAAGGCTAGCTAACAGCAAAAAGCTAGCTGACAGCAAAAGGCTAACTGACACAAAAGGCTAGCTGACACCAAAAGGCTAGCTGACACAAAAGACTAGCTGACATCAAAAGGTTAGCTGACACAAAAGGCTAGCTGACACCGAAAGGCTAGCTGAGACCAAAAAGCTAGCTGACACACAAACGGCTAACTGACACCAAAGGCTAACTGACACAAAAGCCTAGCTGACATAAAAAGCCTAGCTGACACCGATAGGCTATCAGACACAAAAGGCTAGCCAAAAGGTTAGCTGATACCAATAAGCTAGTTGACACCAAAAAGCTAGCTGACACAAAAGGATAGCTGACAGCGAAAAGCTACCCGACACCAAAGGCTAGAAGACACCAAAAGGCTAGCTGACAGCAAAGGCTAGCTGACACCGAAAGGCAAGCTGTGCCCAAAAAGCTAGCTGACACAAAAGGCTAGCTGACAACAAACGGCTAGCTGACAGCAAAAGGCTAGCTAAAACAAAAGGATAGCTGATACCAAAGGCTAAATGACACCAAATGCTAGCTGACACAAAAAGCTAGCTGACACCAAGACCAGCAGACACCAAAAGGCTATCTGACATAAAAAGATTTGTCGGCACTAAAAGTAGTTATCTATACTTCCCTAGTCCATCCATTCATATTTTTGTTTTGAGTGACACACGATCTACGTACATGTATAAAGCTTTTAATTCTTCAACCGTTCAACCACGAGCTGCAAATTCCTTTTATCCTTGAGTTCATGCAATTACTTTAACATATATTTACTATAGGACTTTGGGTTTTTTTTATTTATTTTTTTCAGGCGAATATGATTGATAATTTGTTAACCACCTAGAACCCTTTTAGTGGATTACCAGAAGAATCGAACTCGTGCACTGGCACATCTGTGTATAGGGTTATATTCGTCAATGTTTCAGTTTCGCCCCCATTCGAACACGTCCTTAAATGACGGCTTCAAAACTTTGCGTGTGCAAAATAGAAAATTACGTTTTATTCTGGATTCATGTAATGTTGTTGATTAAAAAAAGAATAATATTGAAAATATCTCAATGTCATTTTGGGGAAATATTTTTTAACTGTTTAAGCAACAAGTACTGCAACATCTAAAAAGTTCTGTTGGTATTTATTTTATTCCTCAGATTACCAATTTTCTTTATCTTTATGAGTTTAAATCAGAGAAATTGAAAAAAAAAACATATAAGTGACACTATCTTCTTGATTAATGAATTGTGTGTACATGCATCGTTATGATGTTGGTACTTTGATACATAAATTAAATTTGATACTTAAATTAAATCAGATCAAATATTTGGTTTTGATATATACTAGTAAGCTATGATTATGGTTAAAGGTTAAAGATAGCGTGTATGAAGAAGTAAGTAATAAGTTTTGTGTATTAAGATTAGCATAGTTATTGCATTAAATCCCCAGTCTGAATTGCACTACAATATTTTACCTCTTAATTGTGTTTTCTACACGTGCCTTTACGATTAACAACAGAAAACGGAGGCTAGCTGACAGCAAAAGGCTAGCTGACAGAAAAGGCTAGCCGACAACAAAACGCTAGCTGACAGCAAAAAGCTAGCTGACACCAAAGGCTAGATGACACAAGTAAAGCTCATAGGCGTCGGAAGCAAATTGAAAGTGGGGGGGCTAGACTAATCCTCAGGAATATTGAGAAAAAAGTAATTCCCAAAATCATGGAAATCCTAATCCGGGGGGGGGGGGGGGGGGGGGGGGGGGGGCTAGTATGCTTCTGAATCTAACTTCTCAATCTTTCAAGGTAAATTTACGAACAATAATCTTTCCTGCCAGAAAAAGTGGGGGGGCTGAACCCTTTATCATGCTATGTTTCTAATGGATAGGTATAACTTTGCCAAAAAAGTGGGGGGGCTAAGCCCCCCCTAGCCCCCCCGGTTCCGACGCCTATGAAGCTAGCTGACCAAAAGGCTTGCTAACAGCATAAAGCTAGCTGACACCAAAGGCTAGCTTACACCAACAGTCTCCAGTTGACAGCAAAAAGCTAGTTGACACCAAAAGGCTAGCTGACACCATTAGGCTAGTTGACACCAAAAAGCTAGCTGAAAGCAAAAGGCTAGCTGACAGCAAAGGCTAGCTGACAACAAAACGCTAGCTGAGAGCAAAAAGCTAGCTGACACCAAAGGCTAGATGACACAAATAAAGCTAGCTGACCAAAAGGCTAGCTAACAGCAAAAAGCTAGCGGAAAGCAAAAAGATAGCTGATACCAAAGGCTAGCTGACACCAAAAGTCTCTAGTTGACAGCAAAAAGCTAGTTGACACCAAAAGGCTAGCTGACACCAATAGGCTAGTTGACACCAAAAAAGCTAGCTGACACAAAAGGCTAGCTGACACAAAAGGCTAGAAGACAGCAAAAGGCTAGCTGACACAAAAGGCTAGCTGACAGCAAAAGGCTACCTGACAGCAAATGGCTAGGTGTCACAAAAGGCTAGCTGACAGCAAACAGCTAGCTGAGACCAAAAGTATCTTGTTGACACCAAAAGGCTAGCTGACAGCAAACAGCTAGCTGAGGCCAAAAGTCTCTAGCTGACACAAAAGGCTAGCAGACAGCAAACAGCTAGCTGCATGACACAAAAAGTCTCTAGCTGACACCAAAAGGCTAACTGACACCAAAAGTCTCTAGCTAACACCAAAAGTTGTTATCTACACTCACCCATCCATTCATATTTTTATTTTGAGTGACACACGATCTTCGTACATGTATAAAGCTTTTAATTCTTCAACCGTTCAACCACGAGCTGCAAATTCGTTAATTTTTATCTTTTTATCCTTGAGTTCATGCAATTACTTTAACGTATATTTATACTATAGGACTTGGGGTTTTTTTGTCAAGTACGTTATCATCCTATTTGATCCTATATCTCTCATGCTTGTGGCGAATTCGAGTTGAAGTGAATGCACTTTTCGTGCAAGAATAAATAGGATAAGGTGGAATTCTAAGTCAATTATCAAAGTTAATTAACTGGTAGGAGGTCGAGAAGAACGGCTTCAAGATGCATTTTGAAGTTGCTTGATTATAACTTCTGATTAGTCAGGGGGAGGGTCTTTATAATGAATGCAACGCATGCCTTATCAAAAAGGTTATTACAACAGCTACATTTTTTTTCTTTTATGTATAATCATTAATGAACATTTTTTTTTACTTTGTTGCTGCGAAGCATGCCGCTAATCGCTATCAAAAAACTTCACATAAAAAGTAGGAATAGTATTTCTGTGTCAAGCCGAAGGTGATGATGGGTCAGAGACAATGCAATTTTTTTATGGATATATTAAGATGAATTGCATACCGGTATATGCATGCACGTGCAACTAGCAACCACGTGCAATCTGTTGACTGGATTCTGAGCTGTTGTCAAAAAAAAGACAATTCATCAATGAGATGGCATTGATGTAATGCATTTGTGAATTATTTGTAGAAGAATTTGCATTATGATAATCATTTAAACACAATCGATTGTCTACATTTCTTAAAATGCATTAAGTAAAACGCCGCCAACAACTGTACACATAGACTAACAAATAAAACTTTTGGACAATATGTGCATAGACATTAATTTTACATTACCTCTATATAATTTATCTCTTCAATTTTTAACATAAGCGCCAATTCAGTGGCGTCGGAAGCAAATTGAAAGTGTGGGGGGGGGGGGGGGGGGGGACTAGACTAATCCTCAGAAATCTTGACAAGCAAAAAAAACCCGCTTAAATCCCAAAATCATGAAAATCCTAATCCGGGGGGGGGGGGGGGGGGGGGGGGGGGGCTAGTATACCTATGACTCAAACTTCTCAATATTTCCATCTTTTTAAGGTAATTTTAAGAACAATTATCTTTGCTGCAAGAAAAAGTGGGAGAGGAGGGCTGACCCCTCTATGCTGCGTTGTGCCTCATGGTTATGTCTAACTTTGCCCAAAAAAGTGGGGGGGGGGGGGGGGTAGCCCCCCTCCCCAGGCCCCCGGTTCCGACGCCTATGCAATTATCATTATATGTATTATATTTTGAAAGGCACCGAAGTGCTAATGAACAGAAAAATTAAATAGTCATAGTATTTGAATTGAAATACTAGTAATGCATGCAAACAGAGGGTTGTTGTTTTTTTGGTCTTATATAATGTTCTAAATTCTGAAAATTGAATACAAAATTTAATACAGGTCTCAGTATGTTCTATTTTAAAGTTAGGAACAGATTACCCTTACAGCAAAGAAGCAATGCAATATTTCTGCCCTTTCCGACAAGCGAAAAAATCCAGAGCTCCACCGAATAAATCCAAGAATTTGCGTATGGCATCAAGTACTACGTAAAAGAACTCTATATGGTGAAGCGCAGACTTCAATCTTCAATTTTTCTGTAATGAAATAAAAATACACGACGAGGATGGGATTCGAACCCACGCGGGGAGACCCCAATGGATTAGCAGTCCATCGCCTTAACCACTCGGCCACCTCGTCATATAATTCAAAATGAAATGCGTGCATGGTTGCTCAATTTACGTGAATTATTTCGTGGTTTTCCCTTGACAAAGATATTTAAATCCTCAACGACTTATGAATCTTTATTAATTATTCATAGATGTAAAAAGTGAATCCACGAATTTACGTGAACACGTACTTGCTGGGGGGAAATGGTACGAATTTAACGAAAATTGTCCCCCACGAATACAAATGATGTTCTGTTCCGTGCAGTATTCATTTGAATTGTAGCACTATCTTGAGTCATGCAGTTGAATGACAGTGAGACTGTGATGTTTTGGAAAAACTTTCTTTACCAATCAGACATTATGAAGCGTGCTTAGAAATTCGATATTAGTTCAAAAACTAGCGATAACGACTTTTTTTCTGAAAAATGCTTAATTTTCTGGTATTTTACAATTACATACAAAATGAATGGTGGAAAAATGAAATAAAGAAAAATAAAAGCAAAAAATCCGTATTTACATGTACTTCCTTTTCATGCAGACTTCGAATTCCCAATACCCTTTTCTTTCGTTCCTCAATTGTTGCAATGTGTATGGCTAAATTACTAGTAATTATTTTCATTTAAACGTTTTTATGACAAAATTTAATGAGATTTCAACACAAAAGGATACTGATTACGATGATAAACATCATTTCGGATTATACATCCTTCTGTCCCGACACAGACCAGGAACATTATTAAATTTTTGGGGTTTTTTAAAATAAAAATGAATTCAGAATTAATTTCAATCAATATTAATGTTAAGCCTTTATTAAGGATTTATTAAGTATTTAGTCTCTTATTTAAAAATATTATTGTTTGAAATGTCAGGTATGTGAGGAAAAGGAACATGTAAACTATACTTGCAAATTAATAACTAGATATCAATTGAAAATTTTCTCTTACTATTTAACTAATTGTACTATTATGAAATAATTTTTTAAAATAATTCATGCCACGAATGCCACCTTCCTTATTAATAATTAAAATTACGGTATATAGCTTTATGAATAAATAATTATGGATCATGCCAGCAAGCGAGCGACGCGTCTGAATTGCAACAAAGCGACTCAAACGCACTTTGATTACCACCATTGAGGCGTCGAGGAGACTATGAGAATTCAATGCACGTTTTAATCACTCTCCAATCCCGGAAGTAATGGGAGGACATCTGGCGACAAACGAATGAGGATGTTATCACAGGCTTCAAAAGAATAACGTCCGGTAATTCTCTGACGTACGGCGACGTCGCTAGGAATTATAAAAGAGGAAATCGACATCGGTGGGAATTTTTACGGTTACATATTTGTTTGATTTTTCACATTGTGTGACATATGCTCATAATTGCATAAGTTCACTTTTTTGTTTTCCCGAGAGTTCTCAATTTTTTTTTTTTCATTTCTCTATTCATGTATTATAAGTCACAAGTTCTTGTAGCTATGAGCTACATAATATCATTTAAACAATAAAGGAAATTTTGAATACGTGATGAATGGAATAGGCATGTATGTACATTGATGGTTAAATATATAATTAATAAGTTTACACTTAACAGTTTTTAAGGTTTAAACGGAAACATTTTAAAATTTATTGCGCAACACAAAGCAACACCAGCGCGTTGTTTTATCAGATGGCTGATATAATTAATTTATAGGTAATGTAATGACTAACCTGAGTGGATCATGTTTGAAACAGTATTTTAACCCCCCCCCCCAAAAAAAAAAAATGAATAAATAAAAGATTTGTGTTCACATTAATATCTATACTAGAAAGTGCATTTAGAAGCTAAAAAACTAAATTTGTATAAGTCGATTTATAGCATTATCAACCTAATTGTAACTAATAGGAATTTTTGACAAGTTTTTGAAGAGGGTTTTTTGTGTGGGCTTTTGTTGAAAAGTCTATAGGTTTGTTTCTTTTACTTTCAATATAAAAAGAAAATCCCTAGAGAGAGAGAGAGAGAGAGAGAGAGAGAGAGAGAGAGAGAGAGAGAGAGAGAGAGAGAGAGAGAGAGAGAGAGAGTTTGCCACTGTGTCTAAATTGATTGCGAAAAAGGCATTTATTTAGGTAAACACTATCAATTAAATGAGCTGGAATTCGAAATATTAGACGTTACAAATTGTATACTTAAATAAACTGTATATTTAAGAATTTAACGCAGAAAGTCCAAGAAAAGAAAAATACTAATGTCCTAGTATATGAACTTAAAAATTTAAAAGACGTGATTTAATTAAAATCATCTTTATTGTAAACAATGAATAGATACACAATTTATTCATGGAATGATTCCACGTCCGTTTTAAATTTTAAGAAGCTAATTAAAAACGTAAATTTATATCTAAAGCCCTCGATCTTGATAACCATGTCTGGATTACGGGAACTATAAACAAGTAAATTCTACACCACCATTCATAAAAATACCAATGTAAACGGAGAGATCTTTAATTGGAGACTGATCATTTGCATTTTTCGTTATTTTAGTCCGGAATAACTGGAGGCTACGAAATGCCTCGACACCGGTGGTTCGTTGAGCCCCGCGTCGCCATGTCAGCTCTTGTCTTATTAATAACCCATGACAGTAATGTGCCTTTCTGAATTTATAATCAGCGGTATTAAATTCATGTCTATTCCATATCAAGAAACGGGAGACTGGAAAACGAATGAATTCTTTTAGACCTGGAAGATTGGAAATATATTAATATCTAATTTTCTGGAATATGACTGTGGGGTTTTTTTTAAATGTAGAAATTCAAACAAAGAGCCAGTGTCTAGCTGAAATAAACATGCGCAACTACTTTTGTGCTATAAATTTTTGTAAATAAAAGTCAAAGATAATTATTTACTTCGATTTTTTTAGTTCCCTCAGAGATTGGATGGACATACTGCCCTTGGACAAAATCGGGATATGAAAACCTGTCAAATATTTCGAAGGATCAAATCTTTTTATGATGATTCAAATGAATGCATCTATCTCCAACTTTAAAGTTCAAAGGCAATAAAATCAAACAAACTGACAATGTTGTCAAATTACTTTATTGTTATCTGTTTGTAATAAACGAAATTAACGAAATGATAAATGACAAAATATATATTTTAAAAAATTCCTAAGGGGCATCGTATATTTTTGAGTCGAAATCTCGAGAAAACAAATCGAACGTTCGATGTGAACCCTCGTGTGAATAAATTCGGTCACGTATAATAGTTAATCGAACGCGAACAGTTGCGGCTTATTGTAAAATATAAAAGGAAAAATAAACGTCGTTTCTTTCTTCTCGAATATTGTTTGTCTATATTTGGAACTTTTCATCAAGAAGTACCTTTAAAATCGTGTTTTGTCTTTTTCCCTTAGGTTTGTTTTGATAAACGTAATGCGTGTTCTAAACGAATTATCTCGTGTACGACTTAAGGAAGACCTTGTTTTATTCCCATAATGGGCTTTGTACAAAGACAATAAAATCAAACGAAACAAGGTTGTCAGTCTTGTTAAGGTCCAAAACACATTTTGATGATTTGTCAACAGGCTCCCATTAAAATGATGAGAACAGCAAATTGACATTTTTGTTTTACCTTCGAAAAAATGTCTGATCGAGCTCTGGAAGCCTAGAGGTAAATTCCCTGTACACTGCAATATTGAAGATTACAGTGAAAACTCGAGTTGTCAAAGATAAATGGAAATCGATATGAAAATGATTGATGACTGATGATGATGTAGGTGTTGTTTTGCACTTTGACAGAAAATATCGTTCGCTTGCATAAACGATGATCGTTGGATACTTAAAGCAAGCTGTGCATTGTTGCTAATTTCACAATCCGTTGCGAATAGGAAAATACTGACATACTTTTTCTTCTTACTATAGGTTTTCCACCTAAAGCAATGTAACTATGGTTTCTTGAGTTCTAAAACACAGGAAAAATAAAATGTAGGAAAAATTCAAAGCATTGGACGTATTGCATATTATAAATCATTAACGAAACTTTAATTGTGTCAGTATTTTACTCTTTTCTAGATGCTGTTCCCATTAAATTCAATATACTTTTTCAAATATGTTCATTTTTTTTAAATTAAACACATAAAGTATATCCTTCAAAACAAATTTGACAAAAAACAACCTCTTTTGTTTGTTTAATGGACATTTTTTTTAAAGGAAAAGTGATAATTTACCCCCCAATAAGAGTTGTCTCTCTTGTTAGAAGAGCGTAATCCTTAAACATAAATATATATAGCTGCTCTTTGCTGTTTAAATTTGATTACTTAACTTATACTAAAGTGCCTCTCACCTTTTGAAATTGTTGATTCTTTTAGATTTTTTCAGTCAAACCATTTCCTTAGGTCAGACGCGACCATTTCATTATTTGAAAAAGAAATTCCTTTCCCAACAATGTGAAGATTTCCAAAATGTGATTCTATCATTATATTCCATGTTATACGTGTATGATATTGTTCTATTTGGACAAATAGTTTCAATGGAAATTATATCTTCTGATCTTAATTATATGCATCCAATTGAATTGTGCATGCTATTATAATTTTTTTTTTCCAAATATACGTGTAGCTTGGTAAATTTAGGACATTAACTGGTTTAAGTGCAAATAAATAAGGATTAAATAATCTAGCTTTCATGGAAAATTATCTAAAATTGAGGAACGTCTTGTGTGTATATAACCAATGAAATCGACGATTTTACCTATAGAGTGAAGGCCTCTCGATTTTGTCAAATTGTCTGTTAACTTTAATATTTTGGATATATTCAATGATTTTACTCGCTGTCAAGTTATCCTTTAATTGGATTTTAGATTCGATAATTCTACATGATGTCCAATCATCTCTTAGCTGTTCACATGCAAAACGCCTTATAGTTTTCTCTTTAGTCAGTTTTTTTATGTGATTTTGTTACCCGCCAGTAATGTCGAATTTTTTGTATTATAGCTGCATATAATACATCTAGCTTGAGTACCTGTATGCGATGTTTTTACCTGATGTTACAGAATATTGTGTGGAACCTTTGTCTTAAATTATTTTGTCTTCGCTGTCATTGCCAGTTTCAGATTGTCTGAATATTTTAAAAGTTTGATAGTTTTACTTGATGTCAAAATGTCTAACCTGATCCCGAGGCATTTTCGGATCAAGTAACAACCCTCTTGAGAAATTCAAGTTTCTTGAATTTACAGAGTAAATTACTAAAAATATACCCCCTCCTCCCCTGCAAACCTAAATATCCCCCGGATTCGCACCCCCCCCCCCCCCCCCCGAAATATTTTTTTCTGGATCCGTGCATTTATCTTGAATTCAAACATTATACATTGTACAGTTGTACATGTATTAAAAAAGTAACATAATTAGATTGGTTACTAATACTAGTATATGCATGATTTTCAATAAATTAAAGCGATATTTTCAGACTTAAAAATAAACTCCATGACAACACGAGGCCGTTCATTTAGAAATGACACCGCGAGTTCAGTTCGGTAAAATGCCTTATTTTTGGAATAAGTCTAAATTTATAAAACCTATTAATTAATGAATCTATATCTTATTTCTAGAAAGTGACGCCATTTGCATGTCTTCATTGAACTGATTAGATATTGCCATTTTCAAGATTTTTCTAAAAGGAAAAAATAGAAAGTTGAGGGATTAAAATTTCCATAAGTAATGAATCATCATTACAAATAAGATCACTTTGCCCTTTTCTGTTATTTATGAGATTCCCAAATTAATCTTTTGTTTTATCTTAGGTAATTTGTTTCGGACGAAGGTGAATTTTTTTTATGCATCAAAATAGCAAATTCCTTGTAAAAATTACCTATATGCAGTAGCATTTATATAGAATTACGTACATTTTCTTACGTCATAAAATGATGAAATTCTAATATAACACCTGTGAAATTGTTTTAAAAAAGGCGATTCTATCCCACTTTTTTGCAGCAGACAATGTAAATTATTGTGGGCCAAACCCAGCAGACATTGCAGACATCGTGGGAAGGGAACAGACTGATCACTAGCTCATAGTCATAATTCATATGGCCCATCAATCAGAGATATTTCATTCAGATTTTTTCCCTTTACCTATGAATCAAGCAGCCGATAGAATATTAATTGGCGCCAATTGATGAGGTCATGAGCAGACGTGCAATTTCATGAATATTTGTCTGATTATTGTTATATATACATACTATTTTTTGCATCAAAGATATGATCGCTAAACTGATGAGTTACTTAATGTGATAGATAGACTATGAATAACTGGCCATGTGAATATAATACTTGTATTAAAAGTTTACTTTTTCAATTGAACAATATC
Organism: Magallana gigas; assembly: GCF_902806645.1. Lineage (NCBI taxonomy): Eukaryota > Metazoa > Mollusca > Bivalvia > Ostreida > Ostreidae > Magallana > Magallana gigas. The sequence continues at coordinate 20,079,633 of NC_047567.1, read as the reverse complement.
GCATGCTCACGTGCACTTTGCCAAGAAGGGGAAATGTCCACTAGTACTCAACTGAAATATTTACGATTTAACTGGAAGATGCGTGTAATATATGAGACGTATTAAAGTAAGAAATACATATATACATATACATGTGCATGTTTGGAACTCGGGCTATATGATATCAAACTTGTGTTACGTTTTATCATTTCGATAACAAAGCATCATTTTACGTTAATCAAGGAGATGGTCGCCAATAAATCAAATTACTTCGTACTAACTTCCTTCCTTCCTTTCAGCTTCTCTTTATTGTCCACAAAAGATATTGGCATCTTTCATGGTCATACTTTATATAAAACCTATTCAAAAGAAGATCATTTAGATTCTTAAATGTTTTCTATTAAAAAATGTTTATAACTATGTAGTATTTACATGTCCGTCTGTAATTTTCTAGTATCGAATGTTTAGAGAAAAAAGCACTATAAATTTGACATACATGTAAGTATAAAACATGTGTAGCACGGACTAATTAACCACGTTTTGATGGATTGAACTATACAATGCATAGTTAGATGTACATGTACACACCAAAATGTAACTTCACGACTTCACACAGTTGGTGTGATTTACACAATGGTTTTATCTTGACTCCCTTTCACTTTCTTCACCAAACATGGCATTATAGATTTAGGCCTCCAAAGGCCCGTAGAAGGAAGAGGGATAACTCTTGTGTAACTCTTAGAACCCAATCAGAATGAGACTGTCGGTATATTAAAAAGGAACATGTACAAGGATTATTTCCGCTGACAAGATAATAATGATAATGTTTTTTTTATTCTAAAGTGTGCCAGGTTCCTGTGAGAAAGAATCATATTTTTTCGGTATGAGAATACATGACTTTGTATTTAACATCTTCGAAAAATTAAACAAGCAAAGAATATGTTGAACTCAAGAAAACATTTTCGACGTAAATCTTACAAGAAATACATGTTTTAAAGTGTATAAGATAGTCATAAAAAAACAGTCGGAACTTTAACGAAATACAATTATGTACATTCTGAATTTCATCATAAAGTGCTGAGAGAGAGAGAGAGAGAGAGAGAGAGAGAGAGAGAGAGAGAGAGAGAGAGAGAGAGTCATTTACTTTACAAAAACTGCATAGACAATTATATCTAAATTTTGAACAATAAAAGTTATTTTGATGATTTAGCACGGTCATTATAATGTGAAGGACATAAACCACAATGGACACTTATAGTCCCGGGGGTGGGTCTTTACTCTACAGCAAATGGAAGTCAGATTGACAAACAATGCAGTAAGTCCTTGGAGAGGTGTTAAACAAATGAATTCTCTCTCAATGCCATAAGTTTAACAGAGGCATACTATAAGTGTGTTTAAAGCTTGTGACATGCATATATATATGCAGATGAGGCGAAAGTTAAAATCTTCAGAATAGATTAAGACTTAACTAATTATAAATTACAATAAATGCCTAAACATGATAATCATTTGTCTGTTTAACAAAAGTTATTTTTTCCTAATGATTAATTATATGTTACTTTTTCATTTGCCTCATCAGCAATAGCACAAAGAAAGCTCTTTTAACTGTTTTATTTATGAATTAATGTTATTATAAATGTAGATTCATAACGACTGACCGTTCAAATTTTTAAAATGATTTTTTTTTCCACTTTATAATCACTTTGTAATAACATTGCTGTAAGACGTTTCAATGTCTTTTGCAATAAATTGAAGAAATTTAATTAAACCCCTTTTTGAAATTTTAGTTTAAACGTTTGTTTGTTTTGTTTTTTGTTTTTGTTTTTTTTTTTTGGGGGGGGGGGGCGGACAATTTTGTCATGAATTATTCTTCTTATCTATAGCGCAAAAAGGAAGCGCAGTAGAGATTATAGAATTAAGGATGCTGTGTGATAAACAAATTACTCATAAGATTTACCTTAAGTGTTTAGAATTTATTTTCTTTGATATAAACTACATGTATTACAAAAAGTATAAAAAAAATTCAATATAGTTTCGATTTTTTTCTATATCCTTAAACAGAACTCTTCGTTTCTAGGAGATAAATAAAATCTAAAAATGGTCACAACCATCCAGTCTTCTTAATGCACGACTACTGTTTGTGTTTCTGCTTATTTTTGATAATTCTTTAGATCAGGTCATACTAGCATATTACATTCAAGATATATCCGTTTGAATAGTGTCTGTTGGTTTCAATTGAATTATGATAAATTGTTTAAAGTCTAAATAAAGTTATCAAAATAAATGTAAAAAATACCACATCACCGGACACCCCTAATTATTCTCGGCACCATCCAAATGGTGATAGTTTCGTATTTTTTATGACTACTGACGCCGCTTATATGCATATTAATTCTGTCGATATTTATATATCGCGATGAAATCTTTGCTTCTCTGTCGACTGAAATCTTAGGCATGTAAACGAAATAAATGTTCATGGTGTTACCTTTCAGAAGTATATAAATCCGAATTCAAATGATATCTGAACCAAACTTTGCGTTTTGGGGTGTCTGGTTGTTTAATCATTCAGAGGACTGATCGATTAATTCTCGTCAGAGTCCATTGTTGTTTCATAGTAACTTTTTTAACAAGAGACGTCCATGTATTTATTTCATATTCATTTTTTATCAGCTGATTATTAATATTTCATTGCACCTCCTAGTTTTCTGTCGCTATCTTTTTATCTATATTTTGATAAGACTTTTTATTTCGTTATTTCATTTTGTTTGCATAATATTATTAAGGGGGCGTCTTCTGTTTTTATTAATTTCTGTTTAATATTTTTAGTTTGTTTGTGTGAAATCCTATCCAAAGTAAAGCAGGGTGAAAAGTAGATGGAGACAGGGCTGAAAATGACGGAGAGAGAGAGAGAGAGAGAGAGAGAGAGAGAGAGAGAGAGAGAGAGAGAGAGAGAGAGAGAGAGAGAGAGATTAACTAAATAAAAACTGTAACAACATCTGATAATTTAGCGCGGTCATTATACATGTAATGTTTAGGACATAACCACAGCGGACACTTATAGTCCCGGGGGTGGGTCTTTCCTCTACAACAGGCGGAAGTCAGAGTGACAAACAATGCAGTAAGTCCTTGGAGAGGTGTGAAATAATTGGACAGAGATGTCGAAATCTCTAGCTCTTAATGCCATAACTTAAAATATGTGTTGTGACATACATTTTGTGGAGATAGTGAGGGGATTGTGAAAATCTCCAAAATAGATTAAGACCAAGCTAAATTACTATTTATGCCTCAACATAATAAGCATTTGTCCGATTATGGAAAGTATTTTTTTCTTCTCCTAATGATGAATTATATGTTACTTTTTCATTTGCCTCATCAGCAAAAAACCCAACGAATGGTCCTTTTGCCGCTTCATTTATAATTTAGCTCGTTTTTGGGAAATTTGCTAGTTTTATGTATGTTTCTTATTTTTTAGGATTAATTTCGTAATGAAACTACATGTAAGATACCAGTCTAAGATGCATTAAGGAAGCGCGGTAAAGAGCATAATTAATATAGAATTTAAAAAAAATGGGTGGTCAACAGATTACTCTTCAGATTTACTTTAATTTTTTGAAAATAATTTTCTTTGCTATATACTATCATTGAGTATACAACAAAAATTCAAAATATATAACATTTTCCTATATCATTATTCAGAACTCTTCTTCTCCGGGAGAGCAATATTGTCCAAAAATGGCCACATCCACCAGATTAATGAATTTTCTTTATAAGGTCATACCAGCTCAAGATATCCGTTTAAATATGATTGTAAATTAATTCTATCGACATCTATGTCGCAATGAAATGTTTGCTTCCCCGACGACTGAAATCTTAGGCATGTAAACGAAATAAATGTCCATGGTGTAACGTTTCAGAAGTATATATATATATATATATATATATATATATATATATATATATATATATATATATATATATATATATATATATATATATATTCGAATTCAAATGATAATCTGAACCCCACTTCGTGTTTTGGGGTGTCTTGTAGTTTTATTATTTAGAGGACTGGTTGGTGCAATATCAATATTCAATTTTCATCTGATTGTTAGTATTTCATTGCACCTCCTAGTTTTCCTTCTTGTCTTTTTATATATATTTTAATTTTATTTCGTTATTTTATTTTCTTTGCTTTTTATTGGGGGTGTCTTTTGTTTTTTTTTTTTGTTAATTTCTGTGTAAATATATCTTGTTTGTTTGTGTGAAATCCTATCCGAAGCAAAGCAGGGTGAAAAGTAGATGGAGACAGGGCTGAAAATGAGAGAGAGAGAGAGAGAGAGAGAGAGAGACAGAGAGAGACAGAGACAGAGAGAAAGAGAGAGAGGTGTCATTAACTTAATAAAAACTGCTTAAACAACGACTAAATTTTGAACAATAAAAGTTATTTTGATAATTAAGTGCGGTCATTATAATGTGTAGGACATAACCACAGTGGACACTTATAGTCCCGGGGGTGGGTCTTTACTCTACAGCAAATGGAGGTCAGATTGACAAACAATGCAGTAAGTCCTCGGAGAGGTGTGGAATAATTGGACAGAAATGTCGAAATTTCTCTTAATGCCATAACTAAAAATATGTGTTGTGACATACATTTTGTGGAGATAGTGAGGGGATTGTGAAAATCTCCAAAATGGATTAAGACCAAGCTAAATTACTATTTATGCCTAAACATAATATGCATTTGTCTGATTATGGAAAGTATTTTTTTCTTCTCCTAATGATTAATTATATGTTAGTTTTTTATTTGCCTCATCAGCAAAAACCCGACGAATGTTCCTTTTACCGCTTTATTTATAACTAGAGCAGAGCTCGTGGCAAAGCCCCGAGTAGGTCTTCCGTTGTTGCTGCGAGTTAAAAATATATGTTATATGGTGTCAAACGATTATAATGACTATACTTTCAGTTCTGCTTTTGTTATAAAAACGTGTTGTGATTGAAAGCCTGTATATAAAACGTGTTTTGAAAAAAGAATGGAAGAAAATATTTTAGGAAAACTATTTGTCGAGCAGAGTTTATGTAATCGTTTCAAACATTCTTTAAAAAATGAGATGTTTAATGGCGAGTTAAATTTTCAAAGGGTAGCAAGCATTGTTATAAACAGTATGTACTCGTGATTCATGTCAGGAAGTGTATTTCTTTTTTAAACTAAACCCGCCTACAAAACACGTAAACTTTTCTCAAAGATAACTTCTATATTAAAATATTTCTAAATTTTTTGAAGACTATGTGCAAGTTTAGAATTGCGTGCTGACAAAATTTACAGACCCTAAAACGTACTACTACACCAAAAAAGCGTGCGGCCTACGTGCGAGAAACGTTTCGTGTAAACCTTTTAGAGTTTCATGTAAACCGTTTAGCGTTTCGGGCAAAGCGTGCGAGAACCGTGAGAAATGTTCATCAGATTAATATACAATTAACTCTCTGACAAGTTAATTGTTTCAAAATGGCGCCCGTGTTTTACATTACTTTAACAAAATTGAACGAATTTTTAACAAACAAAAGAAAGGTATATGTATTAAAAGACGACTAGTTACAGAGTACATGTATATTTAACGTTTTCATGCGATGTTTCAGTACTGAAACAATATTAAAATTCGCTATACATAAAAAATATTAAATACAGTTAGTGAAACATGATTTCTATTGGAACAAACCTAAATCAACTTTAACTTGCACGATCATGTTTTGATAGGCATGTATTTTTATCATTTATTTACATCGATAACTCTTACGATAACTCTTACTGAGACCATTCGGCTGTGTACAAGCAGCACACATAACCTCGGACATCGGGTGAGACCTGCACCTGGCTGAACCTGTCAATCAAACTCTGTGTATTTGTTTTCATTGGATGGTCAGGCGTCTCTCTTTTGTCAAAAGCCAATGGAAAATTAATGACTTCAAGGTAATCGGAATCAGTATTTGATGAAGCACACAATTTAAATGATAGAAAATTTATTAATAATTTGAAGAAAATTAAATGTAAACATAGAAAGGAAATAAAAAAATTAATTATTATGGGAATCTATACGCATGATACTCAATTCAAATAGATTATATTATGATTTTATTATTTTATGTAGTAAAATCACCCTTCCAACTGTTACTCATTTACATAACAATTGATGACCTGGGGCTATAAATGTTCTGAGCTGTGTGCGCTGAAGCGACACAAGATTCTCGGTCGCATGCGGCAATTAAATTAACACAGACTGGCCGAATAAACAAAGGGGTGGGAAAGTGAAACAAAATGTTACACATAAGAAGAAACCACCAAAAATGATTTTCGACAGATCTTGCTATCTTTTCTCCAATTCAAAAAAAAAAATCCAGCGCGAGCACCTGTCAGCGGGGCGGGAGGAAAGGGGGGGGGGGGGGCAGCAATGAGTTCGCTTCCACAATGAAACTACAGAAGTGATTAATATGTGACCGATAGAATCTAATCTAAAGTTGTTTAAACTCATGTGAATATTTTTTAAAATAATAATCGAATGCCTCAATTCAGGGCATTCCTTTATCATGCTAGCCCCTACCGCAAACATGGAACTTTGATTATAATTTGATTTCATGTTTAAACTACCTTGTACGCTATCGTATAAATCAATGCTTAATCAACTGTACAAGTAAAATCAATTTATATTTTCGTCTTAAACCAATATAATAGTTGAAAACATAATAAAATATAGTTGTGTCCGTGCAAAATATGAAACATAAACGCGTCATAAGGTACATGTAGAAGAATACGAACCGACGGCGGATCACTTATCCACTCGCGCCGGATCTCCTCAGCCATGTGCGAGGGATGATCATCATTTAAAGGTTTAATATTTGAAGGGGGGGGGGTGTTGATTTAAAACATTAATTGTACAGTTTTTAAAGCACTTTAATTACCTGAACAAACGAACCATTAGTTTATGTATAACGATTTTTCCGATTTGGAGTAATATCGTTCATTAATATTCATTTACACTCAAATATTTAATTAAATATATATACAAGTAGGACAACCTTTTATAACATAAAATTAAAACAGTTCTTGTATATACGGCTATATTAACTCAAACACGTTCATATGCATGCAAGTGTAAGTCGCGGTGTGCAAATCTTGTGTATTAAATAACCGCTTACCGCTAGGTAATGCAGCCGTGGCTGATCTCCTCGGCCGTGGACGAAGAATAGATTACGTAAAGGTACAACGCACAGAAACGCACAGCTCAGAACCAAGGAAGATTTGAAAAGTTTGCAGTATAATGACCTTACTCTATCAAATAGAAGTTATATATTTTAAACTTAAACCCCACAATTGATCTATGTCTATTATTGCTTTAGAGAATGACATTGCTTTTATTAATTAAATGAACTATTTCTTACTTGACATCCACTCGTTTAATCCACAAAAGATTTTGTGTAATCAAAACTAAAACAATTCTTGAGTTCGCGGCTAAATAAACTCATATATGAGAGACGCAACTCTCGTGTATTAGATAACCGCTGACCGCTAGGTAGTCCAGCCGAGAGCATGGTAACCGATTTTCTCGGCCGCGGGCAAGGGAGAGCTTACGTAATGGTACACACACACATGCAGCTCTGATTCAAGGTAGATTTTAAATGCATGGAGTTAATAACTAAAATGTAATGCACAGAGTTTTTTAATTCCAAATTTTGTGGTTTACTAGAAAAGAATAAGAATGTTTTGTTTTCCAATTGCCGTTTTTAATGATTGTGCACAATAAGAACTTAACAACAATGACTTTAACTCCTAAAGGAAAAGCTTATACTCCAACAACAACAAAAATTCTTATGAATTAATGCCTCCTGTATAAACCAGCATACTTTCTGCGGCAACTTTATGCCAGTTGTACGCACAAAGACTTTCGTTAACTTGTCAAATGAAAACAGGTACATGTCAACATGTAAAGCTTTTTACACTCATACTACACAAATCACTTACAAAATAACATTGTTACGACCTTTATGAGATCCCAACAAGCAACTTTTTTAGCGACAGCCATATCAAAATCCTAACCGTTTTTGAGTTATTAAGCAAAAACTTTTAGAGGCTATTGGCCCTTAATTTAAGGGGCCAGCCCTTTTTTATTGGTGTTAAATGAAAGCCCTTGATATTCTGCACAACTTTTATTCTACATGTCTTTACAAAATATTTTTCGTTAAAAAGATATAAAGGAAAATATGTCTAAATTTTTGCACTTTTTGGAATCCTGTTTTTTGACCCCCTACCTTTTCCTAAATAAAAAACGTAATCTAAAAACAAAAACTAATGTGCACCACTACAATGTCTCTGCTATTCAAATTCGTTGGATTCCCATTCCCTGCTATCATAGTCTAGGAGCCTTTGTCTGGAAACCAAAGGCCCTAAAAAAATTTAAAAGGGGAATAACTCGTTACCGGAAAGGGAATTCTATCTTTTATGAATTGATGAAGATAGTGTTTTGTAAAGTCCATTAGCCCTGAAAATTTGAGCAAAAACCGTTCAGAAATGAGCACGATATGAAGCCTCAAAGTTCGCGTCTAGGAAGAAAAAAAAAAAAAAAAAAAAAACTAGACACGATCTCGTTGCGAGCAACGAGGAGGTCTTCCGTCTGATTTTTGAATTTGAGATATATGTTCGATCTTGATTTTGCTATTTAACAGCTAAACATGATTTAGAATAGAAAAACGGGGTCTACATTCTAAGGGCCAGATATTATTTTGTTTCAGGGATAAGAGCTTTGTTCAACAAGTGTTTAAAAATTCGTCACCGTTCTTGAGATATCTGAGAAAAAAAGTTTTAAGGGCCAGTCCCTTACCTCCTTTTTGGAGCCGCTGAACCAAATTTTGAAGGTTGCATTTTGTTAAGTACATCATTTTGAGCATCTGTTCTTCTACACTGCATTTCAAAACATATTCCTTTTTGAGATATAGGTGGTCATAGTTTATGGACTCTTGACCCCTAAAAAATCCTTATTCCATAACACATGAATAAATCATAACATTACTTGGATACATAACTGTAAGATAAACATATTTGCTGCTATAGCCTTTCATAAAATTTCCCTCAGTAAAGGGCTACAGATGAAAATTTTTAGAGCCCTTAAGTTCCCTAATTTTAGGGGCCAGCCCCTTTTTTATATCAAATAAAAGGTCATTTAAATCTCAACACATTTTGTTCACCAACTGTTTAGAAATTCGTTACCGTTCTTGAGATATATGGGAAAGAACATTTTAGGGGCTGATTCCTTAACTCCTTATAGGGGCCGTTTAACGAACATTTGAAAATTGCATAGTATTTAGTACATCAGTCTGAGTATTTTTTCTTCTTTACTGCATTTCAAAATATTTCTCCTTTCTGAGATATTGGTGATCAAAATTCTATAATTTCGGCCCCTAAAAACCCCTTATTATGTAACACATGATAAAATCATTACATTGCTTGGATACATAACTGTAAAATCAACATATTTGCTTCTATAACCGTTCACAAAATATCCCTCAGTAAAGGGCTACAGATAAAAGACTTGAGAGCCCTCTGGTCCCCTAATTTGAGGGGCCAGCCCCTTTTTCTTGTTATCAAATTAAAGGTCATTTAAATCCAAACTCATTTTGTTCAACAACTGTTTAGGAATTCGTTACCGTTCTTGAGAGATATGGGAAAGAACATTTTAGGGGCTGATCCCTTAACTCCTTACAGGGGCCGTTAAACGAAATTTTGAAAATTGCATATGATTTAATACTTCATTCTGAGCATTTTTTTCTTCTATACTGCATTTCAAAATATTTTTCCTTTCGGAGATAAATGTGATCAAACTTCTGAACTTTTGGCCCCTAAAACCCCCTAATTACGTAACACATGATAAAATCATTGCATTGCTTGGATACATAACTGTAAGATAAACATATTTGCTTCTATAACCGTTCACAAAAAATCCCTCAGGAAAGGGCTACACATAAAAGACCTGAGAGCCCTTTGGTCCCATAATTTGAGGGGCCAGACCCTTTTTCTTGTTATCAAATTAAAGGTCATTTAAATCCAAACTCATTTTGTTCAACAACTGTATAGAAATTCGTTACCGTTCTTGAGATATATGGGAAAGAACATTTTAGGGGCCGATCCCTTAACTCCTTATAGGGGCCGTTAAACGAATTTTTGAAAATTGCATATGATTTAATACATCATTCTGAGCATCTTTTCTTCTATACTGCATTTCAAAATATTTTTCTTTTCGGAGATAAATATGATCAAAATTCTGGACTTTTGGCCCCTAAAAACCCTTAATTACGTATCACATGATAAAATCATTACATTGCTTGGATACATAACTGTAAGATAAACATATTTGCTTCTATAACTGTTCACAAAATATCCCTCAGGAAAGGGCTACAGATGAAAGACTTTAGAGCCCTTTGGTCCCCTTTTTTGAGGGGTCAGCCCCTTTTCCTTGATATCAAATGAAAGGTCTTGTAAATATAAACTTTTTTTGCATTACATGTGTTAACAAAATATTTTTCAGAAAAAGATAAACTAAGAAAACCATTAAAAATTACGACGTTTTTTTAGTCTCAGTTTTCGGGACCAGGCGAGCTTTAACGCCGTTTAAGCATGACAAATATGAATGCCAAATAGCACATCTATAATCTCTTGTCTACATTCCCTGAAAGTTTGAAGTCAATATCTTTTACCGTTTAGGAGGAGATCCCTGGACAAGCCGACCCTCTGAAAATCGCGAAAACGTCATTATCTCAAGAACGGAAGTGACGTCATCAAAATAAAAAAATGTATATTAAGTTCGGATTAATATCTATTAGATCTGAAAGTTTCACGAAAATCGGCGGAGTCATTTTCGAGAAATCGCCTGCACAAATTTTGTAAGAAAAAAAATAATAATAATAGGGAAAAAGAAACCGAACGAAAACAATAAGGTCTTCCGTTGGAAAACGGAAGACCTTAATAAGAATAATCTTAACCAGCACAATAATAGAAAGGTCTTCCGTTGGAAACGGAAGACCTTAATTAAAATCGTTTTTGGAAATTAGCTACGCTATAAGTTTTATATTTGTTTCTTATTTTTTAGGATTAATTTCGTTATGAAATTGGTTTACCAATCTAAAATGACATTAACGAATCGAAAAGAAAAACACAAGAAAACACTTTCGACGTAAATCTGACAAGAAATACATGTAAAGTATATAAGATCGTCATAAAAAACAATTGGAATTTTTTACCAAATACAGCCTACTCCGGATATATTGAAATTCAGGGGACCATGCAAATTATTTCAATATATCCGTATTTCAATATAAGCGAAATTTGACTGACGTGATGCCGCCATTTTTGAAAGTTCAATCCCGATGTAAGCATAGAAAACCAAACCGAACAAATTATTAGATCATCATTTATCTATTACAATAAACGGATTACATGGAACCTTAGTCCTTGAAAGTTTGATTAAAATTATATCCGAAAGTTTTGTAAGTTTCCTTTTGTTACTATCTTAAACCGCATCATTATCCGGATTGCATTCTTTTACGTTTTAGAAAAACGTTAGAGAAAAATCACCACACTCAAACGCTTCAAGTTTTGCTGAACGCTGCTTGTATATCATCGTAAGTGTACACGCAATAATCTCAAAATCTTTAGCTATTTCGAATTTAGGTTTTGTTCTTTCATCAATAGCCATAACTAGTTTGTATTTAGCGTCCGGAGATAAGGTATTTCTTTTCCGTGGGGTTTCCATATTACGTCTAGCCTCAATATATCCGTATTCGTAAAAACAAAAATTAAACAGTGAATAAATTTTACTTTTTAATAAAAGTATAAAAACACACATGTAGAGAACTTATCAATTCACACCTTTGTATAGGGAATTGTGAAAGGGCTCACAGGCTTGGGTCAAAAAAGAATAACAAACCACGTCCAATCGTTGTAAAATTTAACAGATTTCCACACCGGGAAATGGTCCGCAAATGTTCCTACAAGCTCAAAGACACGCATATATCCATTGGGGAACAGTTCCCGAAAGAAATCCAAGAGCGTAGGAAAAAATTGCTGCCAATTTATAAAAGGGCCAAGGAAAATAACCAAAAGGCTGTCTTAGCGAGGGACAAATTATTCATCGACGGAAAACTTTACTCCGATGATGGTCCTGTCCAGATGAAGGCAACGCCAACCCAACCGAAGGCATCGGGAAGAAGAGGTCAAAAACACGGCAGAGGGAAATAGAGGGGTCAGGAGAACCAAACTGGACTGCGCATAATAGCATGGAACATACATGGAGGTCTCGAAAACAAATGGAGTGAGAGAAATTTCAAATCATTTTTGTGTACATACGACATAATCTGTCTTTCTGAATGTTGGATTGGAAAGGATTTCAACATCAGTGACCAAAATTTTCAATCATTTGTGTTCCCAAGGAAATCAGGAAAATCACAGGGCGGGGGAACAGTAGTGCTTATAAGAAATGTTTATACTCCGTTTATATCCTTTGTGGAATCTTTACATGATACTATTGTTTGGCTTAAGATAGATAAGAGTTTTTGTAATCATACGAAAGATATTTATATTGCATTTACTTATTTTCCACCTAGTAATTCAACTTTCTTAAAAGAAAGGGATATAGATTTGTTTATGGAATTAGAAAATCAGTTAAGTTACTACATGTCTATTGGTGATATCTTTTTATTTGGCGATTTTAATAGCAGAACAAAAACTTTGCCTGACTATATTGTGAATGATCAGGTGCATGAGTCTGTACTGGACAACAACTTACAATATAGCTCCGACAATCAGCTGACTGAAAGGGTCAACCCAGATCTAGGTCACAATGAGTACGGACAGCGTCTATTGTCATTGTGTAGATCTACGGGCGTGCGCATTGTTAACGGTCGGCACAGTGGAGGACATTCCAATGACTACACTTTCAACGGCGCTCGCGGACTCAGCACAATTGATTATCTACTAACTACATATGATATGTTTGATTTTATTAGTAAATTCATTGTCTGCAATTTTACCACTTTCTCAGACCACGCACCGCTACATATTGAATTCAAATGTACTACACTACTAGACCCTTGTGATACGTCTAGCCACTATAGAACTCGAAATGTTTTCAGATGGGATTCTTCTTATGTTGATTCATGTAACGATTTTTTTAACTCTATAGAGGGCACATGTAACTTTGTGGATTTCGAAAAAGTTACTTCCCAAAGTGACTTAGATGAATGTATGTTAAAAATTACAGACATGTTGAGTAAAGATATTGGCAATTTTTTTTATGTAAATTCTAAAAATAGTAACCAGTCCAAACCAGCTAATTCAAGGTCAAGGTATTCTACTTATCTGTCTACGAACGATAAACCCTGGTTTAATGAAAACCTAAAGTCTTTATATAGAGATTATATTACAGCGTTACGTACATTCAATGTTTGCAAAAATGCCCAAAATCACTTGAATTTGGTTAGTAAGAAACGTACATACAAGAAACTAGAAGCAAAGCTAAAGAGGTCGTATAAACAAATTGAAGGTAACAGGTTAAACATTTTGAAAAAAAACAACCCTAGACAATTTTTTGCCAAATTCAGAAAAAAGCCAAAATCAGTGGGAAATGTTCCTATCGAAATTTTTTTTGATCATTTTAAAAAAATTACCAATGTAGATGGAAGTTATGATACCAATTGTGAACAAGCAACTGATGAGTGTGTTTTTTATGAATTAGATAAGGAAATCGATGTAGATGAAATTAGAAAAGCTATTAGTAATTTGAAGCGGGGAAAATCCCATGGGGAAGATGGTATTCTGAACGAATATTTTATTAATTTTCAGCAGCATCTGTTGCCTTTGTTATACAGTCTATTCAATTGTATACTAGATACTGGATTTTTTCCTAAAAGTTGGTCTTCTTCCATCATTGTACCTGTTTATAAAAAGGGTGACTGTACTAATCCTGACAATTATAGAGGTATAAGTCTGGTTAGCAATATGGCTAAATTGTTTACATCTATATTGAACAACAGACTGTTAGACTGGTCGAAAACAAACGATGTAATTACGGATGCCCAGTTTGGATTCAAACCTAATTGTGGTACACGAGATGCAATATTTGCTCTCCATTCTATTGTAACAAATACTTTGTGCAAACGGAAACGATTGTACTGTGCATTTATCGACTTCAAGAAAGCTTTTGACTCGATTGATAGATCTAAATTATGGTTAAAGTTATCTAAAGTGGGCATCCAGGGTAAATTGTTAAATGTTATTAAAGCTTTATATAATGATGTTAAATCTTGTGTTGTCGTGAATGGGCACTTAAGCGATTATTTTTGTAACAATGTTGGTCTTATGCAAGGTGAAGTGTTATCTCCAATTTTGTTTAATCTATATGTAAATGATTTTGAAATGAATTTTTTAAAATCTGGATGCATACCGCACGAATTATTATCATTAAATCTGTTTCTACTAATGTATGCAGATGACATGGTACTTTTCTCTGAATCTGTTGAAGGTCTACAACTACTTTTAAATGAACTGTCACATTATTGCAAAACTTGGAACTTGTGTATAAATGTTGAAAAATCAAAAATTGTAGTTTTTAGAAATAAGGGCAAAATCAAGTGTAATGAAAAATGGTGTATTGGTAATGACGTATTAGAAATCGTGGAACAATTTACTTATTTGGGAATAATATTCCAGTACAATACTAAATTTACAAAAGCTGAAAAGCAATTATCTGACCAGGGTAGAAAGGCAATGTTTGCGTTTAGGAAAAATATTAGAGGCATGATACTTAATCATGAAACATTATTATCGCTTTTTGACTGTTATGTTGGTGGCATTATTAATTATGCTTCAGAAATTTGGGGCTCTCATAAAGGTAACAATGTTGAAAAACTGCACCTTGATTTTTGTAAGCAAACCCTGGGTGTGAAAAGGTCTTCATTTAATGCTGCTGTGTATGCAGAGTTAGGTAGAATACCTCTTATTACAAAAAGGTTTTGTTCAATTTTAAAATTTTGGAACGATGTGTTATGTAGTAATAATTGTATTATACAAAAGTGTTACGAAGAAATGTACATTAACTGCGAATTACATGGACACAAAATTTGGGCCTCTGATGTAAAGAAAATTTTAAATGAAAGTGGGTTCAATGAAGTTTGGAATAAACAAACAATTGATTCACTAACTCTAAAAGTCATAAATCAACGAATCGTAGACTTGGCTAAACAAGATATTTTTGGTAAAATAGAAAATTCGCAGAAATGTCATTTTTATAAATATTTAGTGGATGGATTTTATCTTCAATATTACCTGAGAAAGTCAGTCCCTGTAAAATTTCAACAGTGTATATCAAAATTAAGATTGTCCTCTCATCGTTTAGCTATCGAAACTGGAAGGTACAATAATACACAAAGAGCCCAAAGGAACTGCTTTTCATGTAAAAATTATGTTGAAGATGAATTCCATTTTATTTTAGTGTGTCCAGTATATATTGAATACCGTCAAAAATACATTAAAAAGTATTTTTATGACAAACCATCGATGTTCAAGCTGTTGCAATTGTTTAATAACGAAAATTTTAAAGATATGTGTAACCTCGGCAAATACATTTATTATAGTATGAAATTAAGAAACGATATATGTAATTAAGTGTAGATGTTGTTCTTTTTTGATTTTTTTCGCCTTTACTTATGTCAATTTTTCATATTTATGTATGTACAATGTAATAGGGGCTCCTGTAAAATACCCACTTCTGTACTTTAATATGTTTAATTTGTAAAATCTGATGAGCTGCAAAGCTTAAAGAAATAAAGAATGAAAGTATATCAACCGGTCAGTCTGGCATAATTACTGACACCAACCGTGACGACAGCCGCCACGGAGAACTTCAATATAACCGTTATAAAAACAACTTATTATCACCTTTTGAGACCGATCAGTGGCTTCAATATAAGCGATATTTCAAAATAACCGATTTCATTATATCCGTGAAATCAATGCAAAGAATATGAGCGGTAAAAACGGGGGATTTATTTCTATTTCAAAATAAGCGGAATTTCAAAATAAGCGAGTTCAATATAAGTGGAGTAAGCTGTATAATTACGTACATTCTTAATTTCATCTTAAAGTGCTGAGAGAGAGAGAGAGAGAGAGAGAGAGAGAGAGAGAGAGAGAGAGAGAGAGAGAGAGAGAGAGAGAGAGAATCATTAACTTCATAAAAACTGTATAAACAACGACTAAATTTTGAACAATAAAAGTTATTTTGATAATTAAGTGCGGTCATTATAATGTGTAGGACATAACCACAGTGGACACTTATAGTCCCGGGGGTGGGTCTTTACTCTACAGCAAATGGAAGTCAGATTGACAAACAATGCAGTAAGTCCTCGGAGAGGTGTGAAATAATTGGACAGAGATGTCGAAATTTCTCTTAATGCCATACCTTAAAATATGTGTTGTGACATACATTTCGTTGAGAATGAGGGGTTTGTGAAAATCTCCAAAATGGATTAAGACCAAGCTAAATTACTATTTATGCCTAAACATAATATGCATTTGTCTGACTATGGAAAGTATTTTTGTCTTCTCCTAATGATTAATTATATGTTACTTTTTCATTTGCCTCATCAGCATAAACCCAACGAATGGTCCTTTTACCGCTTTATTTATAATTAAAATCGTTTTTGGAAATTAGCTAGGCTATCAGTTTTATATTTGTTTCTTATTTTTGGGAGTTGATTTTTAATCAACTCTCCTATGCAGTCACGCGGACAAACCGAAAGTGAAACAGTGTTTGGACCTCAGCACAAATCATTGCTCCTGACAAGACTTAGTTCTTGAAAATAATTGATGAATTCGATGTAATGTATGCTAAAGCATTTTTTTAAACGAAAATTATTTACAAATACCTTAAAAATAGTCAGATTTTAAATGGTACGAACAATTTAAATATTTTTTGTAGTCGTATGTATTCCTTCGCCAGAGTTCAATATAGTCTCGTTCAACTCGACGCTCGGCTGTCTCCGTAAACCCTTGCCGGAGATTTACGGTGTCAGCCGAGCGTTTGGTTGAACGAGACTAGAGTTCAATATAAAATAATTGCTTGGATCCATACAATTTTCGAGAAATATTTCTACCACTGATACATAGTTTGATTGAATTAATTTTATCTTTAAATATTATTTAACATGATTCATATGGAAGTTTCTCGACATTCTAGTCGAAAAAGTTCAAAAATTCATATTATAAAAATATGCGTAATTCAAATTAGAAACTACGTATACATGTACTTGTCATGCCAAATAACATATAATTGATTTCAAAATAAATAAACATCGACAAAATCAACTCCCGCCAGTTCTTCAGTACTTTGATTTAGGATTAATTTCGTTATGCAATTGGTTTACCAATCTAAAATGACATTAACGAAGCGCGGTATAGAGCTAAGATGATAAATATAGAATTAAGGAGGCTGGGTGGTCAAATTCCTCATCAGATTTACCTTTAAAAAAATTTAGAACTTATTTTCTTGGCTATAAACTATCATTGAGTAAAGAAAACAAATTTCCATACATATTTCTTTATAGAACTCTTCTTCTTCTTCAGGAGATCAATAATGTATAAAAACGGTCATACCAGTTATCTTAATTGATGCATGATTTGTTCTGTATGTACATGTATAAGTATGTGCATTTTAGATAATCCACCCATCTCTTTTTCTTTATCAGGTCATACCAGCATATTACGTTCAAGATATCCGTTTAAATAGAGTTTGTTGGTTTTAATTGAAATATGATAATTTTTTTTAAAAATCTAAATAAAGTTATCAAAATAATTTACAAAAATGGGGGTATCATTGGAAACCCTTAATTATCATCGGCACCATCCGGGTGGTGATAGTTTCGTATTTTTTATGTCTCCTGACGCCACTACCGTGTGGTAATATGCAAATTAATTCTGTCCTTGTCTATTCTCAATAAAACCTTTACATCCCTGTCGACTGAAATCTTAGGCATGTTTTAAACATTTATGGTGTTACTTTTCAGAAGTAGATAAATCCAAATTCAAATGATATCTGCATGAACCCCACTTTGCGTTTTAGGGTGTCTGGTTGTTTTATTATTTAGAGGGCTGGTCGATTCGTTCCTGTCCTGTCCTTAAGAGATATATTATTATTTCATAAATGTTCAATTTACATCTGATTTTTAATATTTCATCGCATCTCCAAATTTTTTGTCTGTCTCTATCAATCTATATTTTGATTTTATTTCGTGATTTTATTTTTTGTTTTTGTTTTAATTTCATAAAGAAACATTTGTATATATGACAAAAGACTTGACCTGTCGGGCCGGTTTTGGTTTCTGTCTTTACAAAAAGCATATCGATTTCCGTACAACTTCTTGATTTGTCCATACACATTGAAATTAATTTAAGAGGAGCGTGGTTTATACTATGTTATTTTCTCATGCATGTTATTTTTACCTTAAAAAAATTCGTAAGTTGTCTTAATTACATGTACCTTGTAGTTTTATTCAATAAACAACATACGATAAAAAAAATACCGAAAAAAGACACACACACCCAAACAAACAAAAGAAAAACGAAAAAAAAAAACAACAAGCAAATGTATTGTACAAAAGGTCTGCAACAGACAAAATATAATTTATTTATTTTGAATTTTAGTGGTACAAAGTAGTAGATGAAAATCAAACTTTGTCGTAACGAGAGAGAGAGAGAGAGAGAGAGAGAGAGAGAGAGAGAGAGAGAGAGAGAGAGAGAGAGAGAGCTCTTATCTTCTCCTTTAACAACACGGTTATTCCTTGAATGAAATTATCAATAGGGAAATTCAATATATATCACTGATAAGTAATAATTCACCATACCACAAAGAATGCACACAAAGTGATGTACAGTTACCTTATGAAACTAGTCATAAAGTGTTCCAAAGCTTAATTAAGGTTAGACTACTCGTTCCTCGAGCAGATAATTATTTTTCAGAATTTCAACGGCCTGATAGTATATACCAAATAAAATTATTAATATTATTTATTAATCACTTTTAAAATGATATTTTTTTTCACATATTGTAAGATTATACACTCAAAAAAACTTTAAAGTGTTCACCTAGTATAATGTATTTCCTATATGAAATAAGCACATTTGTTTGTCTTTGCCGTCAAGGTAACCTTTTTTATGATTAACTTTCAAATTGTTAAGAACGAATCATTGACCTTGACCTTTGCTAAATATCACAAATGCTTAAGGGGCCGGTTGTTCAAAAGGTGGTTTAACACTGGGTTATCTAGGTGGTGTTATCTTGCGTGTTAAATTTAATCAAGATTATTTTGAGTTGACGCTAAAAATGATGTTACACTTATGACATAGAAAAATTGTGTCAAAAATGCTGTTTCTTTCCTTCGTAATTTAACAACGTCGAGGGCAAAACAACCATCAAATTTAAAGTGAGTACAATCTATTAACATTAATATTGTGGATATCAATATTCTAACGGCCCTCGCTGTGTTCTCAAGGATCATTTTGGCCATGTAAAGTGGTTTTCTTTGTCAAACTATCACCATGCAAAGACTGTAATATCAATCACAAAAAAACTGCCAATCATATTAAGCAAGCGCAGAAAAATACCAATTTGGTATTTTGACGTCTCGTCACGGGTAAATGATTTCATTCAGTGTTGCTTTATTTGATCTGTGCGATTAGATTAGACGACATTAATGGATAATTTTCAGTTACGGAATGTTGGAAAATTAACATTATTTTATTTCGTAATTTCAAAATCATTCTATTTATCAGGGTGAACACTTAGAAATGTTTCTGAGTGTAGACAGTTACGTGTAAAATGTTTCAAATATCTCGATTTTTGGAAACATACTTATCCACGAAGTACTTTTTCCTTTGAACTTAAAAGGGTCAAAATATATTTTGGGGAAAAGAAAGACAACTCTAATCGAAAAAATGACCCCATAAGCATTATAGGGCTGCATTCCTTGTCAAAAAATTTATCATGAAGAGTTAAGTTAAATCCTTCTCCTTGCCATTAGGAATGAATGTTTATTTCAATGGTACATTAGGTACAAAAAACAAAATTGTTTACAAATATACAAATGCAGAGTCAAGTTAGGAAGAGTACAGAGTTAATGTAAATAAATCGAGCTTATATTTTTTTTTAACAAATATGGACAATTTTTTTTAATGAATCAATGTCATTGGTATTCATAAGGTTCCAAAATTTATTAGAATTAACATTTGTTGAATATTTTTCTTCAATTAATTTAAATTTGTTGCGGAATCAAACAAAATTAGGCGCATAAGGCCGGTGCTTATCCCCGGTCTCCGAGGTGTTAACGGGATGAGAGTCATTGACTCCCACTGGATGGGACACCAGTACATCAGCTTGAGTTCGGTTTATTCGCTCAAACCAAATAATTCGGTACAAGAGGAACATCTTTAAACAAATGACAATTTCCATTCTTACACTTGTTCTGTTAAAATATGCCTGCTTGATCAAAAAACAAGCTCAGTCTACTTGGTTACATGAAGGTCTTAAAAGCAAATAAACATAAATAATTATATAGAATACACAAATTAAAAACCAAATCGTCAGAGGTATACATACAGGTACATTTTAATACAGTAAAACGATACAAATAATTTTACTCTCAGAATAAGCCGATACCCTATTTCATAAATTGACTATGAATAAAAGTTAATTATAATAATATATTTTGTCATTTTGTTAGTCAATTATTAATTTCACGAGAAAAAAACCCCCGACATCCAAGTTGGAGCTCATATTGCTTTCATTTCTTTTGGCATGTTTGACTTATTAATAATTCATCCTATTTGTATGTCTGTGTAAACAAGTGTCTTAACATTGCCTGCCGACTGAGAGTTAATGCAAATGATTTTAACTTGTTAAATATCTTTGCACAATATAAAAAAAAATACAATATATAGAACTCCTCTCATTACGTCACTCATTACATCACACTAATCTGCTTTTGACAATGTAACACTAAAACAAATCTACTTTTATCGATAAGCTCCCATTAGTGTTGAAAGCCACAGGATTTCAATTCTCTATTAACCTTGACCTATATACGTCTTCAAAACAACAACAACATTATTTTAAAAATGCAAATAAGATTGAATGATTATGGCCATTTTTAGACCATCTTTATCTCCTACAGATGAAGAGCTATGTATCGTACAGATACGGGGAAAATATTTAAATCGTAAATATATTTATTTGAATTTCTCTTAACTAGATGATAATTGGTGATAAAAAAAATCATTTTCAAAACTTACAGGCAAATCTGATGAATAGTTCGTTGACCATCCGCCTCCTTAAATTATCACAATAACGCCATAAAACTTATTCCTTTCACAAAATTTGTTTTAAGTTAAATTAATCTTGTGTTCTTTGATTTGAACATACTTTATTCTGCATATATATATATATATATATATATATATATATATATATATATATATATATATATATATATATATATATATATATATATATATGGATTATGTAGCAGGCAATGCCTATGTAAGCCTTCTCAATAAGGTGCAAGGTAATACATATAATGTGCAAGATAATATCTTATTATATATTATAAACGACAAATAAAATAATACTCTTTTTTATATATTAGTATGATGTGGGATAAAAATTTATATTCAGATGGGAAAAAAAGTTGGCAAAAAACCGGTTTGTGGAGAAAAGAAAGAAGAAATAAATAAACCAAAATAATAATATAAAAGTTAAATAGTACAGTTCTTGTGTTCGTACTCATACTAAACAGATTACATGTATCTATAATTGTAAACGAACAAGATTTGGTGTGGTAAAAATATAAATGAATTTCTGGATATAAAGAATTTTTCAGAAAAAGTCAAACATGAATGAATATTTATTTCGTTGTCTAAAAATATGTTTCATAATGTGATTAAATCAAAGATTATATCTATTGATTATTTTATCCGATTGTCATGATTTTGTAGACAAGCTTTTTTTTGAGATCTTATTTGAAAAGTTCTACATCATTGTCTTCCTTTGCAAAAACTGGTTTGCTATAAACATTTATACATCAGATTCAAGTTCATTTATCTCAATCTGAAAACTACTTTAGAATAGTACACGTATAAAGAGATTTAAAAAAATACATAAACATTCATGATTTTCTTATTAAATAACAACGGCATTCGTGAAAATATAAGTATAAAGAAAAGTTTAAGAAATGTAAAGTACAGAAACTATTGGGGGAGCATATTCTATTTATTTTCCTAATAAATGAACATAATTTTCTTTAAAAAACATTGTTTACTATTGGACATTGTATGTTTAAAACTAATGGTTTTTATTGTAATTCTGGTGTAACTTTCTGGTAAGTATTTACTTCTTTCTCGTTGTAATGACGTACAATTAAGAATATAATGTAATTCATCCCCAATTTCGTGCTTTGTGCATTTTTCACATCTGATGCCTATAGATTTGCTGACTATCCAATTCTTCATTCACCAAATGTATCATATGGTCAGATACTTCATGATCCACTTAGAGCAACACAAACCTGGTGTGTTTTTCTAATTTAAGATTATCGTTTGAGTAATTCAAATTTTGCGTGTATTTGAGTCATTAATATTTCTTAATAACGAAGCGTTATAATTCTTTTGTCAGGTAAAAATCAATAACAATGATTCTAATTAACGACCGCTTTAGTCGACATGCATTTACCTGGTTTCCGGTCAGTTTTAACGCCGGTAGAGACATGTCGGTATAATTATTTTAGATAATTCGACGTACATAGGTGTTTATAATTAAATCATAATCTGATTGATTTAAAAATGAGCCATAGGATTGTGACGTAATATAGCTTACCTAAACCGAGGAAAGTAGTTTAGTAAAATCAGGCAGCGCATTAGGACGTTTAATATAGACGAGGAGCGGAAAGCAAGACAAGACAACATTTCAAAATAGCTGTGCGTCTGAAGAAAAAACCCCCCGAATGCAGTATTTCAAAAAAGCAACTTCGCATCTCTAAAGTAAAACAAAAGACGGTGTAGATTGAATGGATGGCTTGATACCTTAATCAACGTAAGGGGAGACTGGCTCGATCAACGCAATGTTTGTCAACTCCAGCAAACAGTCCTGGGAAGGGTTTTCAAAACCAAACAAAGTAGTTCTTGGGGATACAATTCAAATTCCCATCGGGATCGTCATCACCAGCGCCAACCTGCTCTCCTTCGTGGCCCTCTACCGGTGTTCCCGGCTCAGCTTCCAGATCCGGATTTTGGCCATCAACCTGTGCATGTCCGACATCTTAATAGGAGTCAGCATGGTTCTCCCAGCTCGGATTTATTACATCAACAACTGTCTCTTCAAGAAGTACATCGCTTCGGCCTTTGTCGTTGTCTCCTCTCTCACAATTACAATGATAAACCTGGACAGGTGTCTAGCCATTCACTATGGAATCCGATACTACACCTACATGAGCAAGAAGGTTCTGACATCCATTTGTGTGGCCTTCTGGGTCCTCAGCATGGTTTTGAGCTACCTAATGTATTTCAACTCGAACAGCGAATTTGGTATTTCCTGTCAACCTATATTTTATGTTCCAAAGAACAGCGTAATTATTGCTGTCAGCGTATTTCTGGTGCTGATTATCGCATCCAATGTGGTCATGTTCACTTACCTGGTACGGGCCGTGCGCAAGAGCTTACACGTGTATCATTACAGGTACGGCCACGTGACTGACAAGTACAGGGACCAGCAGACCATCGTGATACAGAAACTAGTGGTCATCACCGGCTGTTTCATAGCGTGTTCGCTGCCGTACATGATAACAACGTTCCCGATTCTGGGTTCCGACATTCCCTCCCGCAAACGGGCGCACATAGTAACCAGCATCATCTTCACGATGAACAGTGCAATCAACCCCTTTCTGTACGTGTGGAGACTGCAAGAGACGCGGTACCAGATGAAACGTCTGCTGTGCTTTTGGAATCGGAGTTACACGGAGAAACTTGAACAGAGAAACAAGGCAGACACGGCCACTTACTGTATCAACGTCATCGATTCGTCATAGCATACAACGTACTGCAATTTAATATTATTTATTATAATATTTATTATTATATAGGAATTGCTAACTGAATTCATAAATAAACCATTAATTTTGAAAAGCAAATCTTGTGATATGCTCCAACGCTTTTTTTCCGCCAAAGATATCCAGTCTTTTTTATTTTTAAAATTTTGATTGCTATTTCTATGCCAAGTTATAGATAAATATGATGTTTAATTTTCCTTACATCTTAATACAATGGACAATTTTTTGAATAAACTTTCATTTTTTGATATGATAAAAAACCCATAGAAAACTGCTTTAAACGTTTTTGTGACCTAGATTTTGAATTAAATAGTTTTCTAAATCGCACAAAAATAACTATTTTTATACCCCTGTATACGAAGTTTGGGGTATATACATGTAGGAATCCCCTTGTCCGTATGTCTGTCCGGACAATATCTTTCTAAACATTGGAAGTACTGAGGGTATGTCATGATTTAACCCAAGGTCATTTGGGCAAGTTCAAAGTTACTTGAAGAAAAAAGTGCAAAATTCGTGTCCAGTCTATAACTTTCTAATGAAGAAACATTGGACTTTCCTTCTTCACTTAAATATTGCTTATGACCTGAGGGTGTGTCATGACCTTGACCCAAAAGTAGTTGTGAAAGTTCAAAGTCATTGTTTTAAAAAAAAAATTCATAATTTCGGTCTAGACAAAATCTTGTAATGGCAAATGATTAGAAGCTAAAATTTAACACAAAGATTGCTTGTGACCTGTTAATATGTCCTGACATTGAGCTTTGGTCATTTGTGCAAGTTCATTGTCACTATAAGAAAAATGGTGCTTCCATTACTTAAGAGAAATACTTGAGTTATCATATTTTCCCAACGAGGGTACCATTATCTAGGGTTTTTTTTTACCTGCATTTTAATTCAGTTAAACTTACAGTCAAAGGATAGATTTGCGTCCAATTTCTCGATATATATATATTTATATATATATTGAATGAATTATGGTCGATGTTTATCCTAATCACTGAGCAATATGCACTGAAAACGTAAGCATTAAGAAGTAATAATGAAGTCGAATATATCAATTTTATTATTTTTAAAATTAAGTTCACACTATCAGCTATGAAACAAAGTCAACATTGGATATGTGATTATTATGATAAATTCAAACAATGTTGTAGAAGATCGGTGAGTGTTTATATGAATAAAATCTATTGATTCAGATAAAGATCCTTCTTAAGATGCTAATTTACAAACAGCTCATATTGCACGATACTGGTCAATAAACACTTTAATTAATTAAAATCATTTCTGAGAAGGGTATCATGAAAATGGTACAGGTATGTTTATAATAGGGTTTTGTGAATCTGACACGGATTGTGTACAGTGGATTTAATTCGCTATACCCGTGATTCGTAATATTCGTATAAAGAATTCGATATAATAAGTATAGATAGCGAATTCGGTATACACCAGGCACGTAGCATCAGGGGGGCCAGGGGGGCCTGCCCCCCCCCCCCCCCCACTTTTTCTCGCAGGAACCAATTGTTTTAAAATTTACATATAAAAAAGTGAAATATCATGGAGTTGCCCCCCCCCCCCCCACTTTTTTGGAAGTATGTAAAAAGTTGATATAAAATTAAGGAAATGAGGAGTCAAATTGAAGTGACATAACCCCCCCCCCCCCCCCCCCCGGATTAGGATTTTGAAGATTTTTGAAAACTTTAAATTTTTTTTTTTTTTTTTTTTTTTTTTTTTTGCTTGTCAAGATTTCTTTGATGAGTCTGCCCCCCCCCCCCCCCCCCCCCACTTTCAAAAACGATGCTACGTGCCTGTACACATGATTTTCGTTTTTTTTTGTTTTTTTGTTTTTACCTTTACTGTACTCAAAATCAATTCGCTGTATCCCTAAATTCGTTATATCCCAATTCGCTATTACCGAGGACTTTTGCAAGGATTTGTTAAAGATTTGCTGTGGACTAATATTCTACTAAACTACGATCGACCGCTGTATATATCCAAGATGTCTCATATTCGTGTTCGTACTGAACGAGTTTTACTGAAATATATTATACAAATATTGACTGGGGTTGAGGGCAACATTGATTATATTAGCCCCCGAGGGACGAAATATTGCCTGACGCGAATAATATAGTATATACAAAGCTTGTGATTCTTAGACTGTAATGATTGTGTTTAAAAGATTTTTGTTGTTGTATAACAGGTAAATGGCATACCGTATAGAAAAATTGTTGTTTTAGGATGTAACTTTATTGTGACTGCAGTGATATACATGAGCAATGTAGGGATATCTCAGTTCACATGTTTTGTTTTCTTTTCTTGATTTTTATCAACATTGGACTGAAAATTGAGACTGGGGGTGGGGTTGACCGGACCATGTCCTATATTTTCCTCTGTGTAGCAGTTTGTAACCTGTGAGTCTGAAACTGTTTAGAGACTGTCGGTATGAGTTTGGAGCATGCTAAGCGTACGTAATATACGTGTACAAGAGTGACGTAACTGGATATGCAACATCATTAAAGTTTATGTTTAAAGATCATTATAAAGAGAATTATGCCAAATATAATTAAAGCCTTTTTTCTGTTCTCAGTTTTCAGCTATGGCAATTAAAAGCAACTCTCTCAAATTGAAGCAATTTTTTTTTTTAAATTTTGAATAATGAGAAAAATATTTGCAATTAACGGAGTAGCGATTATAAAGGATGGTATCTGGATGATTTGCAGTGATTACAGTCTTGATGACGTCGTCGCACAATCAAGATGAATAGATGAACCTCAAAATATCGTCCAAGATCATCCGATCGACAAATCTCTATAACTACAAATTGTAAGTTATTGTAACAGATGAATTTCATAATGAATCGTGCGATGAAAAGATAAATCTACCAGCCAAGGAAATAGGTCGATTAGTTTTAAAGATGGACAACAAAAAGATAAGATTTCCAAGTTCATTTTTTTTATTACATGTAGCATGCCTTAAGATCACTAGGTTGTTCATTGATTACATCAAAACACAAATATTGCAGAACACGCATCAGACCAAAAAAAATCAATGTAATTTAAACACCTTATATTCCAAAAAGAAACGAAAATAATATCCAACTGATGTAAGAAAATTGCAAAAGTTGTTGTTATACAGTTCAATTTTTCAAAAAACTAAATAATCGTTGTGTCTACTTTGAGTGGTAGTATACATTTGACATAATATTAATTTTTGCTGATATTAAAAATTATATTATTATTAAGTTTGTTTTTGTTGATTCCTATTATTTTACGAACCACAAATTATATGTACATGCATGTACATGGTTATCATTAAACTGTTAAAAAAGAACATGAAAAACTATAGACTCGAACTATACATGTAATGCCCAATCAAATAATTTTGAAATTCCTGAATCCACGCCTTCGAAAGTAGGCAGGTTATCACTACGAGCGAGTATATAGTTTGTTTACATTGGTCGGGATCGGGGATTTGTCAAATGTAAACGTTTCATATGTATGTATGTGGACCGTCACATGTCATACCTCACATTTAACGTAAGTATATTACTATCTTTAAAATCATTCAACACCTCGGTATACAAGGCTACATGCAAGTTTAACTGTTCGTTCGTACAAACCATTGTCAAACATTATCGTTTATGTTTAATGTTGATGTGAATGTATACGAACGTGTATACGCACACATAAGAAGTGTTAACAATAGATAAATAAAAAGATATATATGTACATGTGCACAGTAATATTTTCTTTTGTAATCGTTTTTTGGCCGGAGGCCGATTAACATTTATATAATAATAAATTACACGTCCTGAAAACGAAAGTAGCACGATATCTGGCATTTCGAACCCAACGTTATTTTTCGAGGAACGTCCCCAATATTACATGTATATGTAGGAGCTAGCCCAAACAGAAAAAATAGCCTACGGGACCATATCAACAGCTGATCAATGACTTGTGTGTAAATCATGGTTTTGAGATGATTTCGGTATAGAAAAATTTCACATGCAAATGAGTTAATGGATCATGATTCTCGGATGATCTGTTAAACTAAAAAAATTGCAAGAAAACCATGGCCCTGGTATGATCTGTTGTGACTAACAACTCGTATCAAAACCATGGTCCTAGTATGATCTGGTGTAACTAACAACTCGTATCAAAACCGTGATCCTTGTATGACCTAGCTGTTAAAGGACAATAATTATTATACAATAATTTCTTATAGAAAAAAATGAACACTTGATTTATAATTTGCAACAGACTATTATATTCTTTCAATATTTGAAATACATTGTCAATTACCAAATATGAAAAATAGTATACAATAAGTCACATGAACTGTATCGTTAAGCCAATATAATCTGAATTAGAACAAAGGATCAACGCCCTCCATAATTTAGAATGATAATTATACTGTTATTTCAAACTCTTCTAGCAATTATTACATGAATTGTACAAATTCAAATATAGTATACATATGCATTTCAAAACCTAGCTGCAGGTCTGTAGCTCCCGGTCTGAACTAATGATACATGTACATCCATGCATTAGTTGTTTGCTTCACTGAATAAATCACTTGATAGTGTACGTATTGTAAATTATAGTCCTTATAAAATATTATTTACCTCAAGTGAATAAGAATATATTCCCCCAAAATACTTCCATAAATTCACTTTATAAATATGCCAAGATGGAGCTAGATGCCCAACAAAAACAAATTTTCCTGACAAGTACATCACATTTGGGCTCCAAGATGAACATTCAAAATTTGCAACTCAACTTCCTGTTATGCAGAAATCTTAATTCTTAGTGGTCAGTTTATCTAGCAGTTAACGAATCATTTCAAACGCATCCTCTGTTGCCTTCTAAGATAATAGCACATACCAGAATCACAAGAAAATCATAGCAGACTCAAATCCAAGAAACAAACCACATCAGGATCTGATTCTTCCTTATTCGTCACCTATGATTTGGGTATGATTCATTAAATGGATCATGTCTAAATCATAGAGCAAAACCATGAATTTGTGAGTTTGATATGATTTTTAAGTGATTTTGATATGATTTCTTTGGAAAACTTTTTGTTTGGGAGTTTGCCAGTATGGGGGAAGAAAGTTTATTACAACTGGTCCTAAGATCATAAATTGAAAACAGACTAACATGAAATTATAGATTTTAAACTTAATTTGATATTTTTATCAATCATAATGCTTTAAAATTTCAGTGCAAGTTTGCATAATTTACATTTTGAAAGTGTACATACGTAAATTACACGTGACGAAAAATTATTTCATATGCAGCGTTATTTTAAAAGTTGAGCTAATTTATAATTTTGAATAAAATCTGTTTAAATTTTATGATATTATAGATTAATTCGATAATTCAGGAGGGGAAATGTCTTCTGTTTCATGATAAGATATAGTAGGACAACTGTAGGATTTCAGTAAGACTAACATTAATATACGTGTGTGTGAATGTCATTTTAATTTTTTTCTCATTGATTGCGAAAAAGCATTTACCATTATGCCTGGTGTTCGAATATCTGTGGACCCCCAGGAGGCATTAATAGATGAAGAAGTGGACATCCGACTAGAGGGACTTCCCCCGAATGAGAGGGTCACTATCAAAGCCTCCGTCAAAGAGGGGGGAATCCCAATGTCGTCCTATGGGTGTTACACGGCTACAGAGCGGGGCATAGTCAGTGTGAGGGACCAGGCCTCATTGGAGGGGACCTACACAGGTCAGTTATACACCTTACCTATGGGTTCTGATTATTAACAACAACAATTTACAAAATACATACAGGTTATTGACTGAACCACTGTTGAATGGTATATGAATTAAATTGTAAAAATCTGTATTAAACACATCACATATCATCCGGAATATCAACTAACACCATTCAAAGAGGTCAGCCAATTTGAAAGGAGAAATTTATTTTCCTGATCTAGACATGCAGTTCATGTATAATTTTTGTACAGACACACGAGAAGTGCCCATCATTCCTACATGTAATATCTTTACTGTGTACATACAAGTCACACTAATGAAATATTTATTTAAATACTATATGTTCATTGTATGTGTGAACAAACTTTCACACGCGGTCTCCGCTTGAACATGTACATGTATTGTGCTATGCATGAGGTGAAAAAAGTGATACAATAAGTTAATAACATAAAAAATGCATTTCTCTCAACCAAATTTCTTCACTTACATGTAAGTAAATTTACCAATACACACAGTTCTGTAATTTGCAGTGTTCAATGTAATATTACCCAATATTTGTATATAATATATATATTCAATTGTTTGTCTTAAATACAAAAGGTATGTCACTTCATGTATCCATTTGTTCACACAGTTAAGAAAATTTAACGTTGTTTTAATGTTGATGAAACACAAAGGACCCCAACTCTATGTAGCATTAGCTTTCATTTCTTTCATGTTGAACACACCTGGGAAATTAAATAGGCTTTCACTGTATGCCTCGAAAATCTTTTGTCCATAATACTGTTTTCTCATACTTTAGTTTCTTTTGATTTCCATTATTTTTTTTTACTTCAGGCGTGGAACCCATGGGACTTTTCTGGAGTCTAAAATGGGAACCGAGCTACACAAGGCGTGGGCGTATGATTAAATATGACGTGGACACGCCCCTCATTGTGACGTTATTTGTGATTGACGGCCACTATTCTTGGAAGAATTTGTTTGATCCGTCCATCAAACCACTCGCAATGATAGAGGTGCGCAGACGGTACAAGCATAAGAGTATTCGACGTATAGAAGTAAAGCATGGATCGACGAGGGGATCACTGTTCATTCCCCCGGGTGAGTGAAACAAATCTTGCATAGCTCCGTTAAGACAGTTTAATAGAAACAAGTTTTGAAGTGGCATTTTACTTTTTTACATTACAGTCAGTAAGTGATATATATTGAAATAATAAAACTTGATTGTGTACTATTTTAATTATGCAACAATAGTTTGT
This sequence comes from Magallana gigas, assembly GCF_902806645.1. NCBI lineage: Eukaryota > Metazoa > Mollusca > Bivalvia > Ostreida > Ostreidae > Magallana > Magallana gigas. The sequence goes on along the minus strand of NC_047567.1, from coordinate 20,048,489 downwards.
TACGTTTATAAATGGGAGAATTCTTTTTTTCATTTCAATAATACTTGTATTTTTCACATTTATGTCCTCGTGTATATCTTAAAATGAATATGAAACTTAATTCATGTTGACTACAAACATTTTATATTTTTATAATTTTTATTCGTTAACAGAATAACTTGTTGAGAATGACTCAGTAGCAGTTTTGTAGAATCCCCTCATATTGAGATTTTTGGTTATCATGTCATCAGATACTGTAACAATCTTGTTAATTAATCAGCTCAGTTTCCAAGGTTAAAGAATTTGGTCTGTCGCGACCGGGAATCGAACATACAACCTTTAACACACGTAGCGAGCGCCTTCTACATGTAACAGATGGTTGCCAACATTGGTTTGTTTCCTTGCAGGACATGGGCCGTTCCCCGGGGTGATTGACATCATGGGGGCCACAGGAGGGTTGCTTCATTACCGAGGGGCCTTATTAGCTTCCAAGGGATTCGTTGTTTTATGCCTTTCTTATTATAAATATGACGACCTGCCAAAAAAACTAGAAGACATTACGTTCGATTATTTCATAGTAAGAACTACTTTTTCTTGAATATATTTATTTAAGAGATAAAGAATAATCTTGTTAAGATAACCTGGATGTTAACTGGGTTTGTACATTATCAAATCTTCTGAGAAGCCCTTGGCTTCATAGGATTTGATTACATGTACGTGCACAACAAACTTAATATCCCCATGAACTTTTTAACTTTGCTGAATATTACTTAAACGTGCATGTACATTGGAATTTAATGACATTCATAGTTTTAAACTAAGCTTAACGAACTCCGATCCTCAGCAAAGTTCGATAACTCTAAATTATAAGAAAGGTGTATAGTTTCATTCTGCTGTGACTCTATCAATTAGCAGACGTATACATTGTCACAGAAACTAGTAGTTAGAGCCCTTGAAACGTTTTGCCACAACACTTGCACGGTTTAATTTGGTACAATTCATGAATGAAACGGTACGTTTTTGAACAATACAGTGCCAATCCATTCTTGCGCTGTGCGGTAAGGTTTGGTCACTTTACGGTACGGTACACTTCTTGCAGTTTGCTTAAATTGAATAAATGCACGCTTTGTGAACTGTTTGCACAAATGATGAATGAAAGGATAATTGTTGCAGGTGAATTTAGTCACTGCTATAAGACTGAAAAAAATTAAGGAATATGGAATCATTCTTCGAGTATTATGGGCGTGGTCAAATCCAATAAAGCCCAAAGGGCTTTATGATAGATTTTACCACGCACCAACCAAAATTATTACCTCATAATATTCAAAGAATGATTTCTTATTACTTATATTTATATTATTTCAAATTTGTACACTTTAAAACAACATTATTTTAAAATCACTATTTTTTTTATGTAGCACATGCTATGTATTACCGCATGGCGCAGCCATTACCGTTTTTCAGTTATGCTATAAGACACGTCCATTTCATGTCACTAAAGTTTTATGAAGTTATTGGGTTTTAGGGTTCAAAATTGATTCGTAATGTTATCACAGTCAAAGACAGTTGAAAATGTAAATATATTGATCAGAAATGAAATTGATGTAATTCACTACCCCCGTAAGTTACCTTTCTTGTATACAATACGACTTTGTCTGAATATGTAGCGTCATGGTTCAGGGTCTGTATGTTTTTCATATAGATGTTTATACTGAAAACACGGAGGCCCATGCGCCGTTACCCTAGGAATTTGTGCCACATAAGGCGCTTGGTTAAAATTGTTACCCTAAATTAATAATAGCATACATATAAAGGAGCTCTTTTTCCTTGTATGAATTTACATTATATTCAATTTTTTCGCCAACCTTGGACTAAATATCGCGAGATACGTAAACAAAAGGGGCACGACTTTAGGACATTAATGAATTAAGGGCCTCCGAAAATACTACATGTACTCCACTTTTGGTAACCCTTTTTATTGACAGGAGAGTACTGAGTGGTTTTTAGGCTTACCGGAAGTAAAGAATGATGGAATTGGTATAATAGCAATGTCCAAAGGAGGCATGTTTAGCTTATTGCTATGCATGCATTTCCACCAGGTAATGAGTACACAGTAAAGAGAAACTGAAATCTAAAAGAAAAATTTTCAAGATTAATTTCTTCATTGACATGCATGTCTTTGTTTCTTTCAAGGCTAACGAGATAGTAATGAAAGAAATTCTTACGTTTTTTTTAAATTAAAAAATCTGGCATTTTGAACAACACGGCTGACCCTATTTCAACATCATTATCCGGGTACTTTCATATGTCTTTCCATTTTTTTTTTTCACGGAAGATAAAGGCAGTGGTGTTATCCAGCAGCGTGACTTTTGTCTCTGATTATCCTTTGAAATTCTCCAAGGGAGACATTCCAAATGCCTTGTGAGTAAATCTCTTAATTTACTTCATATGATATTTTTTGTGTTCAGCTGACGAAGACTAGTATCAACACGAGTTTCGTAAAACTCAATTCGAACCAGAGATGTCAAAAACATGGCGACTGATGTGCACGAAGAGTTGTTACAGGGTTAATGTGATTTATCTCAACTTGATGACAAAGTGACTACTTATGTTGCATGTGGAAGGAATATTTGCGGCTTCAGGAAAAAGGAATAAAACTTTTTGGCTCACGGAGACAAGTCGGGGGGGGGGGGGGGGGGGGGGGAGATTATGCAATACACCTGTTTTTATTGCAGGTCCTGTTTCTGAGTTATTACTTGTCCTATCTTCACCAAACATGCGTGGATGATGCATCTGAACCTACTTATGGACTTGAAAGATTTGGATATTGAATCTGGCCCATGCATTATGAATTTCAGATGCTGGAGGAGGTTCAAGTTTTTGGAGCAGGTTCAAGTTTTGATAGCAATTTCTACGTTACTACTGGTCCTAACTTCACCAAAACTTGCATGGATGGTGCATCTTATGATACTGATGCACCAGACAGGCTTAAATGCTGAATGTAAGCCATAGGTTTCGGATGCTGGAGGAGGTTAAGGTTTATAGAGCTGGTTAAAGTTTGTGGAGCAGGTGCCCTCTGACAATTATATCTTAGTTATTACTGGTCCTAACTTCTCCAAACTTGCATGGATGATGTGTCTTGCAATACTGATGCACCTGACAGGATTGAATGCTGAATCTGAACCATAGGTTTCGGATGCTGGATGAGGTTTAGTTTTTTTAGAACATGTCACATGTTTATTGGATAATAGTACTATTTCAAACTTGCATACATGTAGTTGATTTAACTACTAGTATGATATAAATGAATCACAGAGATAGCTTCAAATGCAGAGCCTGATTTCCATTATCAAGGATACTAAAGAATATTATATCTTAGAAACTACTGGTCCTAACTTCACTAAACTGGCATGGATGATGTGTCTTATGATACTGATGCACCTGACAGGCAAATGCTGAATCTGAGCCATAGGTTACTGATGCTGGAGGACGGTAAGGTTTTTGGAACAGGTCACTTGTTTTATAGATAATAGTACTATTTCAAACTTGCATAGTTGATTTGACTATAATATAAATATAGCCTCAGACACAGAGCCTGATCTTTAATATTAGGATGCAAAAAAAAAATCTCCTACCTCACTCAATCCTGCTCAGTTGATAGATGTGTTTGTTGTTTAATGATATAACATGATTCCTATGATATAGTATTGTATGATACAATATTGTTTTATATGATACAATACTGAATCATATATTATATTGTAAAAAGTTATATGATACAATATGATAATGTATCAATTGTTTTGTACATTATGATATGATATATCATGATATTGTTATGTATACATGTAGTATTGTATATTTTGATACAATCATGAACGATATGATATTGTATCAATATTATTTATTATATTGTTTCATATGATATTGCAATCTATAATAATGTATCATATGATACAATATTGTATAGTAAATGAAATTGTATCATATTGATATTGTATCATATGATACGATATTGTGTAATATGATATTGGGTTATGTAATATATTATCATATCATATGAAAGTGTATAATACGATATATAATTTATTACTTTATCACATGAATTGTATCATATGATATAAAACAATGTTTTATCAAATTATATTGTATCATAAGAAACAATATCATATTATGTATCAAATATGATACAATATCATAGAATACAATAACATACTATATTATTATACAACATTATATCATATGTTACAACATTGGGATGTTTTATTTGATTTTGTATCATATAATATAATGTTGTATCATATATTATGATATTGTATTATGTAAATAAATACAATAATGTATAACATGATAAAATGTCATATCATAAGTAACAATATCTTTATATGCATCGTTATTTATTACAGTAATATATTTTATCATATGATATATATTGTAAGTATCATAGGAATCCATATCATATTTTATATTATTGTATCGATATTTATTGTATCTTATAATACCATATGAAATGAAATGAACTATGATTTTCATTCAATATGATAAAGTTAGTCTCATAAAGGTGATGCCTCATAAAGGTAATGCCTCGTCTCGGTGAGCTTTGTAATCTGTGATTACCTATGTTCAGAGTTAATGCCAGCAATGGCATTTGTCATGTTTAAAAAAAAAATATTATTGAGACCTGTTGTAGGCACGCTTTAAAATAATTAACATTGCAATAAAAAATGGGTAATATTTTGAATGGAATTTAGATTTTAAGGAAGCTGGGTGGTCGATAGATAAGCCATCAGGTCTTGATAATCTTTTTAAAATATGATTTTCATAAACAATAAAATGCTTTCTTTGGTGATTTATGCAGGATATGAAGGTAGTGGCATTGTACAAAAAATACGAAACCCCCGTAAGCGTATTGATACTAGCTAGCGAGCGAGAGAGAGAGAGAGAGAGAGAGAGAGAGAGAGAGGAGAGAGAGAGAGAGATAGAGAGAGAGAGAGGAGAGAGAGAGAGATGAAGTCCTTTATATTTTGTTTTATTTTCTAAAAGGAATGTGGTTCAAAACATTCTAACTACGTCTGAAGGTGACGAAATCTTCGACGTCTATCAACCAACTGATGATGATTTCATCAAGGTAAATTTTGAATCATTAGAGTCTTAAGCCAGCCTTACCCTTTCTCTGAGCCCTGCCTCTATAGTTTACGGAGAGATTTTCCCTCCTTCCCCCCTTCTATGAGTCACTATTAGTGAGGCTAGATGGCCAACAAATTACCTATTATATCTACCCTATTATATTTTTTATTGATTTGTTGAGCTATAAACTATCTTTTAGTAAAGTAGAATTCCAATTATTTAAGCTTGGAATTTAAATATTATTTCTATTTCTTAACGCTCTTCTTTTCAATGAAATAAATATTTATTAATCAGAAAAATAGCCACGATCGTCAAGCCCTGTTTACCTCAGCAGGAACTTGATAACACAACTTTTTCACCCCTACCCCACCCCTTTTTACCTCAATCATGAGTCTCTTCTAACTCACAGAAGTGACTGTACAATATGACAATATGACTTTATTTGCTGACAGGTATGACAATATGACTTTATTTGCTGACAGGTATGGGAGAGTTCGGCGTCGGTCCTGTGTTTTGTTGGGGACGATGACAGGTGTCTGAACCCCGCCATCACAGAACGCTTCATACAGCTGGTCCCCAAGGAACACAGACATCGGTTCCAGCTCCTCAGGTATCCGGACACCGGCCACTTTATCGACCCACCATACTCGCCCTGTTTCCGGACATCGTTTCATGGATTGTCAGGTTCGTACATGTAAATTCATACCAGTCAGGTACGTAATAATTAATAAATTTTGTTAAATAATTAAAATGAAAGGAATGCTCGAAACTCAATGTAAATACATATATGTTATATCGCCTTGACACACGCCTCCTGTTTGATGTTTATAATTTTAAAAAATAATATTAACATTTCAGGGGTTAAAGGGGCATGGTCACGATTTTGGTTTTAGTACTTGCAATGCTTTAGGAATGCATTTCTAATGATCAAATGAAATTTGGGTGCCAGTTGTTGAGTTTTAAGCAAGAAACAGGGCTCACAATTCTTCGTCATGTAAACAAAGCTCGTGCCCTGTTTTTGTTTACATAGGTTCAATATACCAGTAAAAATTCTTTTTAAAAGCTGGTTTGTCTATCTTATTATTCATTTAAAGCATAAATAAACATTTCCTAACGATTAACACATTTATTTTAGGTCTAAAACTGGAATTTTCACGTCAACATTCGAAATGTAAATGAACGCTTTATTTACATATCGAAGAATTGTAAGCTCTGTAACTCGCTTATAACTCATCAAATGACACTCAAATTTTGGTTGCCTATTAAAAATGCCTTCCTAAAGCATTGTAAACATTAAAATTGAAAAAATAATTTTTGACCAAAATCGTGACCACCTCCCTTTAAACATGATCATAAGATATTCCATCCTTATCGAATAGAACAACATGTACATGTGATATTAATCACCTTTGTAAGATGCACGTTATGTAATTATAATTAAATGTACATTCATTTATTTATTTTCATTAGGATCTGTGATTGTCTGGGGCGGAAGTCCAAAGGGAAGCAACTTGGCACAGGAAGATTTTTGGCGGCGAACTGTGGACTTCTTCTCCCGTCGTCTGGGGCGCGGGAACGCACGTGCAGTGGTCCCGTACAAGTCCAGTAACCTTTAGATTTGGAATAACTGTTGGACAGTTTAAAATCGTCTACCTGTGAACCAGTTTTTAGGTGAAATAACACATCACTAAATTGCTGAACTCTGATCAGAACGAAATTTCGATTTATTAAAAGGATTTTAACGACAGCAATATGTAACTTACTCCATAGCCGTGAGGATAAAGTGTCGGGTTTGTGATCTGTACATCCGGAGTTCGAATCCCGTTGGGGCTTTTGTTGTTACTTTTGTTGTTACTTACTGAATTCAATTTTTGATATTTTTTTCCCCCAAACTGCAAATTCTTTGATTATTTGACATATGTAAAATTTATTTATCATTATATCTTTCATAATCAAATAATTTACGGTAAATTTGAGTATCTTTTTGAATTCAAACTTTCTGAAACTATGTGTATGGATAATGTTGAAAATCAGTACGATTAATATTGAAAATCAGTATGATTTTTACTTGATTTGTTTGTCCCGCTTTTTCTTCCAGCGCAATAATAACCAAATATTAAGTTTATTATCTTTTTGGTAATATTACGGACCAATGACGTAAGCTACATGATGTCATCAAATGAAACAAAGTCGGAACAAACACCAAATGAAGAGTTTTCATTTATATATAGACAGTAGCATGATTCTTATCCAAATTATTAGGAATTTTAGTATGCAATAGTCGTAGTTAACGATAATAATTCATATTACAATGTAACACAAGTGAATTGCAATTTTATTATATGCACACATATGTTAATATATGGTTAATTTACATGTACATGTATTATCCACGATGTTTATTATACAAAAGTTGATATTATTTTCTGTTACAAATAATGAATTTATTTGTAGTATTTTTGTTGTTTATTAATATATTTTAAATCCATATTATTTAACAAATTTTAACGTTCTCTGTAAGCATTTAAACTTTTTCGGCACGCATAGAAACGGATTTTGCCGAAATTTTTTTCAGAATGTAGACCTTATTAAACTATCTAATATGCAGATGCCAAATTGTCTATATACTGACCAGTTTCCATGGAAACTTGACCCAAACTTCATTTTTTATCAAAAAAGGCCATTTTTAAATGCGGCAAGCTCAATGTTTAACAAGCATAGAATTAAAATCATCAATCCTTCATCTATCTAAAAATGTAAAAACATGATGGGGAAGCTATCCTTATTGTTGTGAAATAATAAGTTAACAAATGATTACCTTTTTGGAATATGAATTATCTCCCTTTACAATTTAGAAATTTTTTGTGCTGAGAGTTCAAAAAGAGAAGTGTTGAAACAGCATGTCAACAAAGTTGTTTTTTCCCAAAATCCTGGAAGGTTTTATCCTTATTTTTGTTAAGACCCATAGATAAGTGTTTCTGAAATCCTATCCAATGCCTAAATATCATGTTAATGTAGTGCAGTTGGATTTAAAGGATCTTTGTTACTTCAGGTATGTTATGCATATGAATTACTGAAAAAATCATAAATTACAAATAAAAATACCAGTTATATTAATTACAATATCACTGGAACTTATTTTACATGCATGTGTTATTAATGTTTCTTTCAATCTAAAATATATGAGTTGTTTCCCCTTTTAGTACCTTCAATCCCTGCATGAAAACAAACAAGAAAATCAATACACACAAGAAAACCAAACTAATTAAATCTGTAAGCCTAAAAAAAAAATGTGTGCAAAGATATAACTATTATGATACATATTCTGGTATTCTATTATTAATATGAAAATTATCCCCTCCCTCACCACAATTAAAAGCTTGGAAAATACACACAAAATCACATATGTATCATTTGGAAGTTAGAAAATTAATTGTTAAAACCAAACACTTTTCACATATGCTTATATGTACATGTATTCATTTTTAAAATACATGTATTATATGGAAGGGAATTACCGCCAAAATTCTATGTATCTTGCTTTTTTAAGGTCTTCCGTTTCCAACGGAAGACCTTATAGTGATTGTAATGTTTCTTATTATTATTATTATTATTATTATTTTTTTTTTTTGTCCGTTTTTTGTCCGCAAGATTTCTCAGAGATGGCTGGATGGATTTTTTTGAAATTTTCAGGACTGACAGAAAATTATAACATCTCCAGGCGTTTTTTTCATTTTGTCAAAATTCACTTCCTGTCGTCCGTTTCCTGTCCCGCGACAAAAAGCTATGGACAATGAGATCTCAGAAACGATAAGGACTTGAACATCCAAACTTTGAGGGATGATAAACCTATAGTTGTAGATGTGTTTAAACTATTTTGTTTTGTTCGTCGTAACTTCCGGTCGTCACCGGAAGCTCTTCAAAAATTATGCTTTTACGCATTTAATATATTTCTCGGAGAATTGAAATATAAGTATAAATGCTTACATATGTCATCTATCCGATGATTAATAAACATAAAAATTCTACTTCCGGTGAGATATCTCAAATATCTCATGAAGCCTTTTTTAAAGTAAATGTTTGAACCCCGAGATCTCAGAAACTGTAAGTGATCAAAACACGAAACTTACAGGGATGATAGACATTTGATAGAAGATGTGTTTAACCGTTTTTATTTGGTTGACCGTCACTTCCGGTCCACACAGGAAGAGTTCAAACAAATCAAGTTTTTTAAAAGTTTAACTCGATTTTTCAGAGATGCATGGATGGATTTTCTTGAAATTTATAGGACTGATAGAGAACGAAAATATCTCTAGGCATTTTTTTTCATTTTTTCAAAATTCCCTTCCTGTCGTCCGTTTCCTCTCCCGCGACAAAAAGCTATGGACAATTAGATCTCAGAAACGATAAAGACTTGAACATCCAAACTTTGAGGGATGATAGACCTATAGTTGTAGATGTGTTTAAACTATTTTGTTTTGTTCGTCGTAACTTCCGGTCGTCACCGGAAGCTCTTCAAAAATTATGCTTTTACGCATTTAATATATTTCTCGGAGAATTGAAATATAAGTATAAATGCTTACATATGTCATCTATCCGATGATTAATAAACATAAAAATTCTACTTCCGGTGAGATAACTCAAATATCTCATGAAGCCTTTTTTAAAGTAAATGTTTGAACCCCGAGATCTCAGAAACTGTAAGTGATCAAAACACGAAACTTACAGGGATGATAGACATTTGATAGAAGATGTGTTTAACCGTTTTTATTTGGTTGACCGTCACTTCCGGTCCACACAGGAAGAGTTCAAACAAATCAAGTTTTTTAAAAGTTTAACTCGATTTTTCAGAGATGCATGGATGGATTTTCTTGAAATTTATAGGACTGATAGAGAACGAAAATATCTCTAGGCATTTTTTTTCATTTTTTCAAAATTCCCTTCCTGTCGTCCGTTTCCTGTCCCGCGATAAAAAGCTATGGACAATGAGATCTCAGAAACGATAAAGACTTGAACATCCAAACTTTGAGGGATGATAGACCTATAGCTGTAGATGTGTTTAAACTATTTTGTTTTGTTCGTCGTAACTTCCGGTTGTCACCGGAAGCACTTCAAAAATTATGTTTTTACGCATTTTATTTGTTTAACACTGAAATGATATAAAGGTATAAACGCTTTGATATGTCATCTATCCGATGATTAATAAACAAAAAAAATTACTTCCGGTGAGATATCTCAAATATCTCAGGTAGTCTTTTTAAAACAAATATTATGACAGCGAAGTCTCATAAACTGTAAGTGACCAAGACACAAAACTTACACGGATGATAGACATTTGATAGAAGATGTGTTTAACCGTTTTTATTTTGTCAACCGTCACTTCCGGTCCACACCGGAAGAGTTCAAACAATTCATGTTGTTTAAGAGATTTACTGCTTCTGTTTGACAAAGTAAGACAAATTGATAGTCAATTAAGTCCTGTTGTCTAATGGTTATGAAATACTGAGAGAAGCAATGTCTTACAGTTAAATTGATACATGTATATCAAAACGGAAGACCTTTTTGTTGCTTTTGCAACAAGAGTCTAGTTTCTTATTATGCTTACTTCTTTATTCTTCATTACATTTTCACTTGCATGTCACTTTATTGTTTTCATATTCATGCTTATCCAATTTCACTTTGATTCTCTTTGATCCTTCATTGTTTGCTTAATTCTATGTTGCAACATTCTCTTCTTATTCGTGTAAATTCTTTCTTCTATCTCTGTTACAAACGTGAATTCAAACACGCAAACCATAAAGCACTTTCAATAAAGACGAATACAAGTTGCATGAATTTAATGCTGCATTATGACGCCAGGCGGCAGTGTGCGCGCCACAATCGCTGCTCCCCGAAAAAACCCAATGTAGCTAGCTAAATGTGGGATGTTTCGCACCATGACATTTGGCTCCAATGTTTATATGTTCAGATCAAGAAATGGAGGGAAGGTTAATGTACTAAGGGATAATTTATAATTTTGTTTGCCGGGGAGGGGGGGGGGTAGGTCGAGTTCTATTTTCAGTAGGTTTACTTCATATGTGAATTTAAAAAAGTTTGAATATTCAAGGGTGGTGGGGTGACTGGACCCCCCTCCTAAAATAAAATAAAATTCTAAGTCTGCCCATCAGTTATATTTATGAGACGATATAATCTTACAGTTCTCATAATTAGCACCCGTATCATAATTATCATCATCGCAAGCTTGATATGGAAGTCGGTCAATTCAACTATTCATTTAATCAAGACGACATGTATGAGGTTTATGTCTCTAAGTTACATGTATCATAGCCTAAACACCTTCAAATCTAAACATGGACATCCAGTTACATGTACATGATTTATATTAAAATAAACAAACCTACAATAAGCATGGTTGTGAGTGATACATACACATTTTTATCACTTCAAAAATCTGTGTAAATAAGAAGCATACATTATTAATGTTTTGTATTTTGGAAGAAAAAAAATATTTTATTTAGAACTTTATATAAGAATTTTTATTTAGATTTGATTTAGATTTTAAACCAAAACGCATAAACAGTCATATCACATACCGTATTTTAATCTCTCTGTCTGGTTTGTTTTCGTATACTCATTGTGTAATTAATTAATTTAGATTCGTTAATTTTACCGCGTTTACTTCTGCGACTCCACCGTTCTGTGCCGAATCGCAAGAATATATAAGATCGCGTGCACCAAACTTAGTTTTCATATCACAAGTTCAAAACTTTTAGAAAATAAAATAAGTGAGATTTTAAAACCTGCAGTTTTATGTTTTTTAACCCGGAATTTCACGCGGATATTAATTCATCGCATTTTATCAGGGATACACAGTACTGTAGCCTAACGAGAGGTACATAGTGATTCATGCAAGTGATAATTTTCACACGTACTGGAGTACAAGAAAAGCTACTTCTAATTATTTCGTACCCCAGTCCTTTTATTGTTTTTCAAAAACATCTTTAAATTTGGTTTAAATTTATTTCTATTTCATCTACATATTCCGCGGGTACCTGTGGACAGAACCGTGCATCACCCCACCTCTTTTCACCTCAAATGAAAATAAAGTCCTGTCGACAAGTACTTGTGACATGTTCCTCTTCTAAAAATTAAGCGTTCCTGCAAATAATTTGCAAATAATTTGTTACTGCATATATATACGGTACATCATTGCATTGCGGATCTAGAAGGAGATCAGATCCACCCCCAATGGAAAATTCACCCTTATTTAATCAACCAATAAAAATGTTACATGAAAAGTTTAAAAATTTATCAATTTAAACTTAACTGTTATATAAACTTTTATAGTTAAGTTTAAATTGATAAATTATAAACTTTTAATGTAACAAAAACATTAATACAAAACTAGAGACGAGCTCGTTGCAAGCAACGATTAGGTTTTCCGTCGTAGCTGCGTCATACTTGTGACGTATTACAAAAAATTTATAGCTGACCATAGTACAATATTAGATGTACAAACACTGAGAAACAAAGTATTTTATTACATAATCAAACGGATTTTGTTGTTTTATTACCAATTAAATATTTGCGTCTATTTTGAACTGCCGGTCAATAGACTGCGATCTATTAGACCGCCGGTCAGCCGCCGGTCAATAGACTGCGATCTATTGGACCGCCGGTCAATAGACTGCAATCTGTTGGACCGGCAACGTATTTCAGAACGCGGGTATGTTAATGTTACATCCTTTCGATAGTTCTCAGGGAATGTATATTCCTTTACATAGACGTTGTTTTTAGTACTTGGTGAAACTAAATTCAATGTTATCAAAATGGAGTATCAAATAATCAACAGCTTTAAAGCCTCAAATAAGGTAAAAGACTATTTAAAATCTAATGGGTTTAAGCCCCCCTTCTTTTGTTTAAACTACTATTAAATTGAGATGTTGTAATGCATGCAATGTAATGCTTGAACAGTCAATAGACCATAGATCATACTGAGCTGTTCCCTGCACCAAGGGAAAAAAATTCTGGTCTATTGACTGCTCAAGCATTAAATAATTGTATAATATTTCTGTGACCGCGTAGATTTTACGGTGCTAGAGAATTCGTCTGGATCTGCATCGGTCGTGTGCAGTACGAACCGGGTGAGGGAATGTTGGCGTAAAGTGTATAAGGTATAAGGTAGTGGCGCGCTGTGGGCTGTAAGCTAAAACGAAGGGTAGGTTTGCCGTATTCCCGAAGGTCCACCAGTATACAGTTCCAGAGAAATAAACAGGCAATTGATGCAGGATTCCACATTAATTGGACGACACTCAACGATGGCAACATTATAACAATTTAACAGACAGACATGTTACAAACAAGTGGCCTCCGGACTCAAAACTCTGGGAGAGTCGGACGTGGCCGGAGCTGGACGCCGTATTCCAGACTGCGCATTGACAATTGTACATAACTATTTACAAGTAATAGCTGTCCAAAAGGCTTGCCTGACGAAACAAATTTATTCAATGGAAGCATGCATGTATTAATTACGCTATCTTATCAGAAATGAATTTTAACTTTCGTTGCTGATCATAAATTTATAAACGGAACGTGCAAATTTAAGACGAAATGTCAGTCTTTTCTTCGATCTAGAATATGTACATATATCACTTAAAATTAATTTATTTTATTAATTCAGTTTTTAGGAATGTACACATATCATATAAGTGCATGTAAGCTTGAAAGCTGGAGAGTAAATAGTCGTTTTTTAAAATTGTATTTGTTATATTAAGATGGAAAATCAAATGAAAGGCATTTTTAAAAATTTCCAACCATATGAAATATGAAAGGGTATACAAAAACGTATTGTTTTTTAATGTGTGTGGGCAGCTTCATCAAAATCATCTTGACAAGCAATTAAAAAAGGTTGAATTCTCAAATTCATAAAAAAAACCCTAACTATAACTTCAATTCAATTAGAATTCTTTATTTGCAGTTTCGTTTATTGCATGCTCCTACAAAAGTGTGGGGGGGGGGTTCCATGATATTTCCATTTATCCTATAAAGTTAAAGGGACCTGGTAAAGCTCAATATTGTCATTTTTTACATTTTTGTTGTATTGGTGTAAGTTTCAATCAAATGTATCTCTCTTTTGCTGATTATAGTATTTATGATGACATGCATTATTTTTAATTGGTTTTTTTACATGTCATTTTGTCTAAGAAATGGTAATTTTCCACATTAAATTTTTTGTAAACAACTATAAGACTCGAGCTTTGTTTACATAACAACCAATTCTTATCTCTGTAACTCGCTTGTAACTTGACTTTAACATTCAATATTTTGGTCAATCATTTAAAATGCACAAATGCACATTTTATACATAAAAAATAAAAATAAAATTTTTGATCTTAAATCGTGTCCAAGTTCCTTTAAGAAAAGTGCCAGCTGCCAAAACAGTGGGAAGGGGGAAGCAGCCTCCCTCACCCCAACCCCTGATGCTACGTGCCTGTGATGTAAACACATGGTGTGCTCTGGGGTATTCGCATGATCCCAACGGACTCGTCAACTATTCGGCGCGCAAAAATTATGAATGAGATATTATGGCGCGAACTCATGCTATCAGCGTTCACGCAAGGAATGAACTCATCCATTGGCAGAGGGGTCAGATGAATTTTTTGACATTTGTTTTGTAACAGCTACATACATGTATATTATACATTGGATCGATGTTTTGGAAGAATTCTATCGAATTAAAAAAACACACTAGCTTGATTAGTAATTGTTAAATGTAGTAATGTACATTTTGTAAGACACGCGAGTTATGACCCCTTTTCAAGATAAATGAAATCGCCCAACTGAACGAAAATCGGGTCACACCCCGCTTTGGCGATTTAGGTCCTCCAGTAAACATTCCAGCTGTATAAATATTTATTTGTTTTAACCCAAACTGATGACTCTCTTGCAATAATGATAATCCAATGCCAATTATTACTTACATTGTACCGTAATAGACAATATGTTACAACTTATTGCGATGAACCCCTCCCCCTTTTTCACCGTTCAAATATGGTGGAATGCCTGATCTATTTTTAAATCAGGATATACACGCGTGCACTGCATGGTTAACGTCCCTTTCACTTGAAAACTCTTGCTCGCTGTTGTTATAACATGCCATATAACATTTTCATCAATTGTGAATGTAAATGCTGACATCTTAAACATGCATCGGTAAATCTTTTTTGTGAAATATCATGATATTGCTTGTCCCATTGTCTGCACTGTTTCGGAGATTGCAACTTTTAAACCTTAGATATGCCTGACGTCATGACGTCAGGCAATAATAATCTTAACAATGAGTATAAATTGACAGGCAATTAATAAGTAAGCTGAGTGAAAGGTTCACAGATATAAAATAATTAAATAAACTCAATGAGTCTTTGATGTCCAAGAAATGAAAATCTGATAATTGCACAATGTTGTTTTAAGAGATAAACAGTCCTTGAGACATGACACTCTGTCTCTTTGAAATCACATATTAAGTCTGAAAAGTGTACATGTCAATCACTAAATAAAAAAGTAACTTTGTAAGAAATAAACTGTGAGAAAAAATTATACGAAACAGATGTTGAATTTTACAAGTAAAGTAAAAAAAAATTATAATTGAACAGTACATTTTGCACGATGATACTACATGTTTATAAGCAAATACAGATCTTAACACGTTGTCTCTAGCTTGATTCGCCGCATTTTATTCACAGAGTGGGACTATGGTTATGCCCGGTACGAAGGTAAAAAGACCATTGGCAAACTTTTTACACGCATTTTTATCGAACGCAAGCGCTAATGAATCTCTTAGTATATATGCGGATATCCTGGAAATTTTACAGGGGGTTTTGAAGAATAATTTTGTATTTCGAGGAGGGGGAACATGCGCGGATCAGAAAATTTTTCCGGGGTGGGGGTTGAAAAGTCAGACAGTTTTTTGAGTTTGCCAAGGGATGTCCGAGGCATATTTGGTAAGTTTATAATGTACACGTAATTGAAAGAAATTTCGCTGGGGGGGGGGGGGTCTGGAACCCTTCCCCTTCTAGATCCGCGCATGGAGAAGACCGGTGCCGGTAATTTTACTGCAATTTTAACCATTTTTATTTATTAATTCATGTTCATAATTATCAGAAAACCAATATTATCTTTCAAAGCAGTTAAAACTTAAAACTTACGAACCATTTAGTCTCGGTAAGTATTGCGTCCGCGTACGAAAGAAATGGCAATTTTCAAGAAATTCGGATGGACGATCTGTGTCCTAGGTCGTCCATCCGATTCTTTTTCAGACTAAAAGCTACAGACCTGCAGTTAGAGATTGTCAAACTTTTATTGATTATGTCAATTTGTTTGTCTCAAAGAATCATTTTTTAAATCAATAAAGTTTTACCTTAAAAAAAGAAAGAAATCGGGCACAATTTTCAATGTTAGCATTTTACAATTTTATGGTCTAATAAAATTTCAAGAAACAACTCTTCATTGTTTTATCCGAAATATTGCATGAAAAAAAAAATTACATCGCATTTTTTAAATTACAAAAGGATATTCAAAATGAACTTGGATTAACCGCTAACAAACAGGCATAAAGAGAGACTGAGAACCAATTTCTTCTTCTTCTTTTTTTACATCAAAAGAAATTCAAAAATAAATCAAAATATATTTTTTCTTTGTATGCGTTAATGAAAATGTAGATCAGCAAAGGGTTCTTTGTCGTGCAAGCACCTACTTAACAGATTGTTACACGGGTCTACAACGATGACAAATATCGAAAAGGCAATATTGTGGGTGACGGATGAATGTGTAGTTAGTTTTTGAAGTTTATTTTTGATACATGTAATTATATTTATCTGGATCGGTTATGTATGTTGGTTTGTTTTGTTTATTAAAGAAGGGAATAAAGAAATGAGTAATTTCCAGACACGTAGCATCGTTTTTGAAAGTGGGGGGGGGGGGGGGGAACTCATCCAACAAATCTTGACAAGCAAAAAATGAAAAAAAGAAGAATAATTTTGAATTTTTCAAAATTGTCAAAATTTCACCCATAATTTCATGATTTTCATACCATTTTTTTTACATGCTACCAAAATGGGGGGGGGGGGGGCAACTCCATGATAATTCAATTTTTGTATGTAAATTTTAAAAAAATAGTTGCTGCGAGAAAAAGTGGGGAGAGGACATCTTTATGTCATATAACATGTAAAACTGATTTCATTCCACCCACAAGCTTGAAATAATTTTAATGAAAACAATATAAATAGACGTCATAAATCCCATATCAAACGACATATTACCACTTGATTCTGCGCGTCTTTTTAATGAATTTATAAACAGCGGCAAATTCTAAAATGTATTTTTAAAGGTAATGTTAGCTGCAAGTGTGTAGACCTTGTATGAAAAATTTCGGATGGTAGTCAATTTTTCCGGGATACAGACCGAGCGTATACATGTACTAATCCTTCTTCACAATGTAATTTTTGTATATATCTTCTCTACACTGTAAACACAGTTTATTGAGAATAAAGTTCATTGTCATTGGTACATATATGCAGCTAAGGTAACTAAGAATGCTTCCAATAAAATACTAAGTTGAGTAATGCAAGCTTTTAAGAAAGCAATACTTATATTTGTTTAAAATATTACACCCCCAACACTTCGTCTTACATTCGCTATTTGTAGAACAAGCAGAACCAGTATCAGTCCGACCGGCCTCACCATATACATTGTTGAAATTTAATTGTCCTAGCATTGCATTGCTCTGCATGTACACAATTTCTTTTAAAAATTAAACACTTAAAGTGTTCATCTATATGGCTACACATAACGTACACACTTGATTCAAAATAACGCAGACGGAAAACGGTAAATAATTCAGTCATTAGGTCTACATTTTATAGAACTTGTAAAAAAACACATTGCGGGTCTGAATGTTTGTTGATATGTCAATCTATCAATATACAGTTTGTTAATTATTTTCGATTGCTAAGGCTACAGCGTATTTGATAAACATTGAACAACATTTATTCCATGCCACTTTTTTCCATGGAAGATAGCGAGTACAAGTATAAAGCATTTATAAAATTTATTTAATTACCTCTTTAGAATTGTGTATGGAATAAATAATTTATAAGTTGCTGCTGAAGGTTGTTTGGTATTTTCGTTTGTAGATGTTTTGCAAGTAAAAAACGTGAAACGCGGGGCAAGTCATAATTAATATCCCTAATAATCGTAACTTAAAACTAGCGGCTTAGGATTCAAATATTATCGTATACGAATATTACATTCACTTTTTAAAATCATCTCCACGATGATAATTATATTATGTCCATCGCAAATCAGTATTTTTTTTTTGCTTTAAAAGAAATGTTCTATCGGGAGCAATCCCGCGTTCGCGTACATTTGTCATGTCAGTAAAACGCATTGTGCTTTATAAGACGGCCGTGTATACGTATTGTAGAAAATTTGAGTTTAATTACCAGGTATTGGAACCATTTTATTAACACATCTCCCAGTACTGAAACAATTCAAAGTAACACAGTGGGGTGTTAAACGTGAACGTCCAGCTCTACAAGCACATACACTGTCGTCTAGGCGACGGCCATGAATACAGCTAGCGACTCTCCTATCGATCGGTTACCTGAGTCTCGTAATGCATCTAAATATAGACAGGGGCACAGTTATGAAACAAACAACAAAAATAAGGTCAGAGAGGTTCATCTTTATGAAATGAAAATGTACATATGAATAAAAACATTTGGGAATTTTATGTGGAATTATTTTTGCGCGCTACATGTATCAGTTATTGCATTACAAGAAGTCCTTTCATAACCTCATAAACGTGCGCACCCCCACAAAAATGGACCGAACTGACAACAATTGTTTCTGCAAATACTGACTATAAATTACGAAAACATTAAATTGAATACTATGGAAGGATTCAAAATTAATTTCTTTACAACTTTGCTTCAATAATGCATTAGAAATTTTTATTCCTTTTTAAGTTATTGACAAGAAACTTTGGACGCCTCTAACTCCCTAATTATAGGGGCCAGCCCCCTTTCCGGTATACCGAATGAAAGGTCTGAGTAAGACCAAGAACTTTTAAAATACATGTTATAACAAATTTTTATCAGGTAGAAAACTAACACGGAAAATACGCGAATTTTTTAAAAAAATTTTCTTACCTTTGTTTCAACATCTATACCACCCCTTTTATTTGCATTTAAATAATAAATGAAATATATCTCGCACAAATTCAATGTACTAGCTTCCAAACCAGCCCATCTTTGAGACTCTGCCAGTCATCGTTATAGCCGCGTTTAAACCCCCCTGGACAAAAGAAGTCGTTAAATTTTACTAAAAGGGGAATAACTCAAAACCGGATATGGATTTTCCTCAACTAAAATATGCAACGACAACATCACGCGGCATCTTATCAGTCCTGAAAATTTCAACACAATCGGTGAACAAACGAGCGAGATATTAAGGATCAAAGTTGGCGTCTAGAAGAAAAAAAAAAATAACTAGAGCAAAGCTCGTTGCAAAGCAACGAGTGGGTCTTCCGTTAATGTCGGAAGTAAAGCTGGAAGTTCCTGTAAGAAGCAGAGCTCTTAAACCAATAACAAGAGTAACTAAAATGAAAAGATAAAAAAATCGAATTATTCCTGGTACGACTTAACAAAATACGAATGATTTTAAGTACGACTTAACAAACACCTTTCCGATTTCAAGAACAACTTAACAAAAAAAATCCGAATTGTTCAAGTACGACTTAACAATTATTTTTGGTACGAGTTAATATTACTTTGAACATTACGCTATTTTTTAAACCAAGGACGCGGAATCAAAATTTCCGGAAAAATCAATTTTTAAACCCCGATATCTCTGTAATGCATCGTCCGATTTTAAAACAGCTTTCAGTGTTTGATTCAGCTAATTAAGCTCTACAAAACACATATTCATTTTTCATTTGATCAGAAAATTCATTTTTTCGAAAAATTTGTTTCACTTCCGGTTTCGACCGGCAGTGACAGATTTTCATTTCCAGCCTTATTACAGAGGTAAATCGACCAAATCATCACCATTGAAATTTTCAAGCCTCTTTCTTAAAGCGTTTTTGAGAAAAGTCCGGGACAAAATGACTTTTTAAAATTTTTAAAAATGACGTCACGTCAAAACAGAGGTGACGTTCTTTATAAAACTTTAACATTTTTGAGGGACGCCAACTTGCAAACATCTCTGAAAATTTCATCAAAATCGGTTCAAAACTTTTTGAGTTATGAAGCAAAAAAGGAGTCAGAAGAAAAGAAAAAGAATAATAATAATAACTAGAGCAAAGCTCGTTGCAAAGCAACGAGTGGGTCTTCCGTTAATGTCGGAAGTAAAGCTGGAAGTTCCTGTAAGAAGCAGAGCTCTTAAACCAATAACAAGGGTAACTAAAATAGAAAATGAAAAAATCGAATATTCCTAGTACGACTTAACAAAATCCGAATAATTTTAAGTACGACTTATCAAAAACCTTTCCGATTTCAAGAACGACTTAACAAAAAAAATCCGAATGTGTTCAAGTACGACTTAACAATTATTTTTGGTACGAGTTAATTTTACTTTGAACATTACACTATTTTTTAAACCAAGGACGCGGAATCAAAATTTCCGGAAAAATCAATTTTTAAACCCCGATATCTCTGTAATGCATCGTCCGATTTTAAAACGGCTTTCAGTGTTAGATTCAGCTTAATAAGCTCTACAAATTACATATTCATTTTTGATTTCATCAGAAAATTCATTTTTTCGAAAAATTTGTTTCACTTCCAGTTTCGACCGGAAGTGACAGATTTTCATTTCGAGCCTTATTACAGAGGTAAATCGATTAAATCATAACCATTAAAAATTTCAAGCCTCTATCTTAAAGCGTTTTTGAGAAAAGTCCGGGACAAAATCACTTTTTAAAATTTTTAAAAATGACGTCACGTCAAAACGGAAGTGACGTTCTCTTTAAAACTTTAACATTTTTGAGGGACGCCAACTTGCAAAAATCTCTGAAAATTTCATCAAAATCAGTTAAAAACCTTTTGAGTTATGAAGCAAAAAAGGAGTCAGAAGAAAAGAAAAAGAATAATAATAATAATAAAAAGAAACCGAAGAATAACAAGAGGGTCTTCCGTTGAAAACGGAAGACCCTAACTAGAGCAAAGCTCGTTGCAAAGCAACGAGTGGGTCTTCCGTTAATATCGGAAGTAAAGCTGGAAGTTCCTGTATGAAGCAGAGCCCTTGAACCAATAACAAGAGTAACTAAAATAAAAAGATGAAAAAAATCGAATTATTCCTGGTACGACTTAACAAAATACGAATGATTTTACGTACGACTTAACAAAAACCTTTCTGATTTCAAGAACGACTTAACAAAAAAATCCGAATGTGTTCAAGTACGACTTAGCGATTATTTTTGGTACGAGTTAATTTTACTTTGAACATTACGCTATTTTTTAAACCAAGGACGCGGAATCAAAATTTCCGGAAAAATCAATTTTTAACCCCCGATATCTCTGTAATGCATCGTCCGATTTTCAAACGGATTTCAGATTCGTGTTCAGCATAACAAACTCTACAAACCTCGTAAACATTTTAAATTAAAACGAAAAATTCGAAAATTCGAAAATTTTAAAACACTTCCTCTTTAGACCGGAAGTGACGGAAACTAATTTCCAGTCTTATGTCCAAATAAAAACGATCATTGCTTCAACACAGAAAATTCCAAGTCTTTATCTTGAACCGTTTTTGAAAAACGCCCTGGACAAAATTACTTTTTTAAAATTTAAAAATTGACGTAACGTAAAAACGGAAGTGGCGTTGTAGTTGAAAATTTTAAAACTTTGAGGCACAATAATGCTTCATAATCCCTGAAAGTTTCATGTAAATCTGTTGAAAACTTTTTGAGATATTAAGCTTTGAAAAAGTCAGAAAAATAAAGAAAAAGAAAAATAATAATAACTAGAGCAAAGCTCGTTGCAAAGCAACGAGTGGGTCTTCCGTTAATATCGGAAGTAAAGCTGGAAGTTCCTGTATGAAGCAGAGCCCTTAAACCAATAACAAGAGTAACTAAAATAAAAAGATGAAAAAAATCGAATTATTCCTGGTACGACTTAACAAAATACGAATGATTTTACGTACGACTTAACAAAAACCTTTCTGATTTCAAGAACGACTTAACAAAAAAATCCGAATGTGTTCAAGTACGACTTAGCGATTATTTTTGGTACGAGTTAATTTTACTTTGAACATTACGCTATTTTTTAAACCAAGGACGCGGAATCAAAATTTCCGGAAAAATCAATTTTTAACCCCCGATATCTCTGTAATGCATCGTCCGATTTTCAAACAGATTTCAGATTCGTGTTCAGCATAACAAACTCTACAAACCTCGTAAACATTTTAAATTAAAACGAAAAATTCGAAAATTCGAAAATTTTAAAACACTTCCGGTTTAGACCGGAAGTGACGGAAACTAATTTCCAGTCTTATGTCCAAATAAAAACGATCATTGCTTCAACACAGAAAATTCCAAGTCTTTATCTTGAACCGTTTTTGAAAAACGCCCTGGACAAAATTACTTTTTTAAAATTTAAAAATTGACGTAACGTAAAAACGGAAGTGACGTTGTAGTTGAAAATGTAAAAACTTTGAGGCACAATAATGCTTCATAATCCCTGAAAGTTTCATGTAAATCTGTTGAAAACTTTTTGAGATATTAAGCTTTGAAAAAGTCAGAAAAATAAAGAAAAAGAAAAATAATAATAATGAAAAAGAAACAATAGAATAACAAGAGGGTCTTCCGTTGAAAACGGAAGACCCTAATGAAAAAGAAACAATAGAATAACAAGAGGGTCTTCCGTTGAAAACGGAAGACCCTAATAAAAAGAAACAATAGAATAACAAGAGGGTCTTCCGTTGGAAACGGAAGACCCTAATAAGAAATTTGAAAATTTTTCAGAATAATAGTAAGGTTTTCCGCTGAGAGCGGAAAACCTTAATTATCTCTCAGATACCCCCCCCCCCCCCCCCTGATTTTTTTAGAACCGCGCGGAGGCATTTTACATGTACACAAAAAAACCCCGTATCTTTTTAAGTCTGCGTATATCGTGGCTTGTTAAAAGTTAATCATATTAACATGTATTTCATATTCCTATACTAAGCCCTTAATTTGAGATGTTTTCACGAATTTATTAAAATGTATGCCATTTGTTAGTTTCGTTTTAATAAATCTTCGGGAGCAGCAATTGTAGCGCACACACTGCCGCCTGGCGTCATAATGCAGCATTAAATTCATGCAACTTGTATTCGTCTTTATTGAAAGTGTTTTATGGTTTGCGTGTTTGAATTCACGTTTGTAGCAGAGATAGAAGAAAGAATTTACACGAATAAGAAGAGAATGTTGCAACATAGAATTAAGCAAACAATGAAGGATCAAAGAGAATCAAAGTGAAATTGGATAAGCATGAATATGAAAACAATAAAGTGACATGCAAGTGAAAATGTAATGAAGAATAAAGAAGTAAGCATAATAAGAATAAAAGCAAGATACATAGAATTTTGGCGGCAATTCCCTTCCATAGTATTACAACTGTTTGTTGGATGTACATTTATGCATTCATAAATGTAGGGGATACAATCAACAGTCAGAGGTATAATTTCTAAATTTTTGGAGTAGAGAATTTTGTTACTTTCTTATAAGTTTCCTGCTAGCTATTAAGAAAGTTGAAACATGTTACCAAACTAACTGTTATACTGTTTGAGGGAATTATTTTTCCAAGCATACTCACATCAATGAATAAAAATGCATGTAAGTAATGTATTGATAGGTATTATTTTAAATTGGCTTGTGTTTACTGGTCTTTATGCCAGTAATGTCATTGGGATATAGGAATAGGACTGTATTCGCAGATCTTTTAACTTTTTATTTCTTCAAAAATTTGAGTATAAATAATTTGCCATTACATGCACTGATCTATAGGGTGTCGGGAGTCAGGGTCACTTCCCCTGTTGTATTTAGAATTACAAATTTCATAACGAGAACTATATAATGACAATGAATCCGGCCTACCCAGGAAAACATTTAAAAATCATATTTATTAAAATGTATTGTGGGGTCCATTGTATTATGATAGTAGTTACCTTAATTTACTTTTATTATCTATTGAAGTTAGCGTATTAATTCACATACCTTAAGATTTATAATTATTATAAACTTTTGAAATCAGCATCAATTTTATGACATTTGGGATAAGTAATGAATTTATAGCTTACTATATTTTATGTATATACTCCTATGCTGAGTTCTATATAAATGAGCCATTCTGATTCAGCCAAAACTGTTAATTAATTGGTAGGATTCAACAATGAAAGGAATGAAATAATTTGCATTAGGAATGTAAACCATAACTTTAAATACAAACATGCTATTTGGATGAACATGTTTAAAAATTTTCTGCATTGGTAAATTGCAGGAATTGTATTTTTGTAAATAATGCATGTAAATTAATAGTTATAACATCATATTGGATACTAATATAGATTGTGAAGGTTTAAAGAAGATAATTTGAAAATTCTTGATCCTTGATTACAGTTAAACAGGAAATATGGAATGAAATTTAAGCAGCCATGCAAATACTTTGATCTAAGGGGAATAGAGTGTTTCAAATACAGTTCTATTACAAGGACTTATTTGGTATTAAAAGTGTATATCTGGTAACTGAAAAATAACCTTGTATGCTGAGTAACAGTTTCCAGATAAATTTTTAAGAATATGGTTATAAGCATATGGGTTCATCCATGAATTAAAAAATCAAGTTGTTTGAGTAAGTGAATTAGCATTTTTAGCATTGGAGAAATGGAAACTACAACAATTGGGATTCTGACCAGCATATTTATAATTAATAGAAGTACTTTTATTTTTATTTTGCAGCTAAGAAAAATGCAAGCATTCATAAACATAGTTTATACTTAATCAACACATGGATCATTACTTACAAGTACATTTGCATGATTATATTTTTACATATATACATACACTTGATTTTAAAAATTAATTAATTTCAGCATTCTCATCTTTATGCATTTTTTTTTTAATTCATTAAAGTTATAATTAAATAAAATACAGATGTATGATTTTATTAGTGCTGCAACAATTACTTGAGGGATTGAAAAAGAAGATGGCAAAGGATGTCATGATAATTTATATTAGAATACTATTTATAACTGGTATGAGTAATAATTACCATGATAATATATTTCAATACCTTAATCATTAAATTATTTGAATGAAAATTTAACATCAAGGAAGAAGTCAACTGTTTTTTTTTCGCACTAAATGAATACATGTACATGTAGCATTATGATCCTTCTTACCATATAATATTATAAAATATTATCAAAGCAATAAGTTATGCAAACAAGAGGCCTGAGGGTCTCATGGCTCACCTAATCAACTGTAGCTATAACTCTGATGAAATTAGAACACTGTATCTCGACAAGTTAGTAAAGTAATTCTTGTTTAGAAAAGATCTTTAAAATTTTCTGCGTTTATTTTCATTTTAAACGTCAAATTTTTTGTCTTCGAGAAGAACATTTTGAATTTTTTCTTTTTATTTCTATGTAAAAATTCACCCCTCTTATTGTGGGCTCACCCTACTCCTAGGAATTATAATTTTAACAAATTTAAGCTTTTTTGGCCAAATGATTTTTGAGAAGATTTTTAAAGATTTTTAATAATTATTATAAATAAGGGTCATTCTCTGAATGTGACCTATAGTGATCTGTTTGTCTGTACATTCATCCATCTAAACATCTGTCCATCTAATGATGTCATATCAGATTACTCTAGAAAACCTCTAAGCATATACACCCTCCTTTAAGCTCCGTCTGGTTCATACTTTTCATAAACAGAACTTTTTATATAAAAAGTGTGCAGTGACCTTGAACCAATTTCAAGGTCAAATGTTAAGATCATAGCAGATGTTTAGTCCTTTATCACCCCCCATTGAAAGAGGGTGTTACCCTTATTCTAACAAATTTGAACCCCCTAAACTTCTGGATGATTTATGCTAAGTTTGGTTAGAATTGGCTTAGTGGTTCTGGAGAAAATGCTAAAATGTGGAAAGTTCACAGATGGACGGACAGACAGAGACGGATGCCCTCCAAAAAGCTTTCAGCTCAGATGAGCTAAAAACATAAGTTTGATAAAATATGCTCTCCTTTTTTTTCATCAAAATTTGGTAATCGTTACATAATGAAATGAGATACAAAGACATAAACTGTCTATTATACATAGAATTGAACGAAATTTTTTATCATGTTTCCATGGTAACGATTGTTTATATATCTTACCTAGATTCGATAATTTGTAAACCAATATTACAAATACTCAATTTATTGCATATTTAAATATTCACATATTTTTTTCTCAAAAGGACATAATTTACAAATATTTATGAACCATAGTAAGGGTTTTATGAAGTTTGAAAGTTGTAAAATATACACTTTTGTTTCCATGGAAACAACAATTTTGAGGTAACTTCCCCATCATGTTTTGATTGTTTCTGATAACAGAAGACCCAGTCATTTCAGGATTGGTGTCGGTTTGCATCAACCTGTCCGCAAGAATTTACAGGGCATCACCAAAAATGCCTCATTTCTAGGTTTTTTACAAAGTCGTTATAATTAACCAAGTACTTTTAAGCCCTTGGTACAATGAAGAAAAATAAATACTTTGTTTTGATTTATGTATTATTCAATAGATAAGGTGTTGCTTTGAGAGTTTGATGAAGATTTATCACAAACTAATCTAATTCAAATAAATATTTAAGCTGAAAAAGTGTGTTCTTCAGTAAAAATCAAGACCATTTTGTGCTAAGAATTATGGGTATGTGTATCCATGGTAACAGAGTTGCCTAGCAACTAACTTTTGGTGTTTTTATGATAGGTATATGATAAGATGCATCATATTAAAATTTGAGAAAAATCGGTGACTATGCGTGCCGAACCTCCTATACAAGTGTTTAATTGCTTACAGAGAATGGCTCTTAAAAATTCAAAGAACATGAAAAACTAGACTCGAACTCTATAAATGCAAATAATGCCCAATCAAATAATTTTAAAATTCCTGAATCCACGCCTTCGTAAGTACGTGGGTTATCATGTTATTAATAGACTCCGCGTATAGTTTGTTTACATTGGTCGGGATCGGGGATCGGAGATGTAAACGTTTCATACGTATAGGTCACATACCACTATTTTTACCCCGTGCTCATTGAAATTACTGCTTTAAAGTCTTATTATGTCAGTTTTTTCCCCTCTTTGTGTCCTAGAAATGTAACTACCAACAAATGTAGCATGTGTATGAGTTTGGTTGCTGGCATTGAACAGTGATTGCCCAAGATATATGAGGTCTGCTAGAAGCTTTACTATTTGTAATACTGTAGTAATATCTTTTTGGCACTCTCATCATTAATTTGAGTCTTGGTCATCATTGTTCATGGTAACATACCAGACATTTTCACCTCTAAATGCACAATGTATGTAGAAACCCATGACTTTGAATGGTGAATCCTAGCTACAAAAGGTATGATCTCCTCAAGATTAATCACACCAGATAATGCTGAAAGAAGGTGATGGACTTGTAATTTCTAGAATAGTTTCTTGTTAATGTTTGTAAAAAATCCCTACTTTGGATTTTAATGTGTAGAGTTATCTCCCTTTGTTTTAAGAGTACAGTTTTCATGAACCAAGGCTCCTTATGAATTAGGGTACATTTAAGTAATTTATTCAGTGTATATGTAATGAATGGACAAATAGAATTCATTCTAAATTCTTCTAAATTGTTAGTTTTGTTTCAAAAGGCATTTTATGCCTATCCATATCAGCCCTGTGTACTCTGAGTTAATCTACTTTGGTCAGCAAGTGCCATTTCCTGAAAATGTGTGAATGGTTCTATGTGATTATCTGCTTAATGTAAACGGATTAGCCACTGTATATTTATCAAAATACCTGATTTCTATAGCAAACTAAATGCAGAATATTTTAAATATTTTTTCAAGCTCATAGCATGTGATTAAATGTTTCATTTTTGGCATTTTCTGAAAAATTTAGCCATATTTGGGGTATTTATTTCAAAAATTTCCAAAAAATAGTTCCAGGTGTAAAAGAATTAAATCATTATTAGCATCATCATGTAGACATGTTAGGTTAATAAATGTAATAGATTAATGAAACTTTTGACAAGTAATTAATGTTAAATGTAGCTCTTGAAATTTGAATATTGTGTGTAACGTGCTAGATTTTGCATGTTATTTCAGCCTTCCTGGACCATATTTCAAAGGCCTATAACTCTGATGCAGAATACACAATTCCCGCCAAATTTCCCAGGGAGGTGTATTATGGGTATAAGTGTCTACCTACCAAGTTTCATCAAAATCAAAGAAGAATTGTGTAATTATTAGGTCACATACCACTATTTTTACCCCGTGCTCATTGATCACGCAAGTAGTTCCATTCTAAAAATGTATGTATTATTTCAAAAATTCCTAGGGGTACTAAATGGTCGAATTTGGTTCCTTTTATGGCATGGATGGAAAGAAGAAGGTTTGAAAAAAAATACAGACAGGAAAAATTTTTGAAAAATTATCTTTACAGGCGCAATAGAAAGGGTGTGAGGAGGCCAATGTTTACACACATTCCAAAGTGAAAGTGAATTTTTCATGGTAGGGGTTATTTTAGGGGCCATATCTCAGTCCCCTCTCGATTGATTTTCCTGCAGTTTGGATATGTTGTTGGACTAGTGTCATTCTATTGGTATGCTGTATTTGAACTCATTTGAGCCGGTGGAATTTTTTATATGATTTATTTTTGTATAAAGGAATAAGAGGGAAAAATAATTGTGGTCTGTGTCCTATCAGGTCAAAGGTCAAAATCCACGTTTATCAACTTATGTCTAATTTTTCGTTATTTTTCAAACAATTAGGATGAATAATGACATTTTGCGGGGTTCTTTTTCAATTTTGGCAGATGATATGAAAAAATAACGGTAAAAATAGTGTGAAATGGATTTGAACGGGGTGTGAACAGCATGGTGTCATCAATGAGTCAAACAGGGGACGTAAGTACTTGCAAAATGTCTAAAAACACTTTCTAATGTTAACTTTACTTATCACCCAAATCATAAAAGAATTGGTCGATTTGTCATTAAGTTATAAAGCCTTAAATATACCCACCTCTCTCTCTCTCTCTCTCTCTCTCTCTCTCTCTCTCTCTGATATTAATCATAGTACATGTAAAAGTATATATATATATATTTCCTTTAATATTATTTTGATTAAATTATAAGGAGGAAAGTAGGGCTTATGTTACTGTATGATTCCTATGAATGATGACATATTTCACTGCCTAGCAGATTGCATGACAGGACATACAAGCTGGTAAAGGGGCACCTGCTGCCCCCCCCCCCCCCCCCCCAGTTAACACCATTTTGACAGAGAATAATGAAGAAAACAACAAATGGTAAGTTGATTTTATTCATTTATTCATATTTTTCTTACAATTTAACACTTGAAATCTGATGGTGAGAAGGCATCACAACATTTTCCTCAGTACTTTAGAATATGTAAACCATCATGTATAGATATTTATATGAGACATATACATTTTACTGGTGAGAAATAGTCATTTTAGCATCTAAATTATCGATGCCTTGCAAACTTTTATTTAAATTACTGCTTTAAAGTCTTATTATGTCAGTTTTTTCCCCTCTTTGTGTCCTAGAAATGTAACTACCAACAAATGTAGCATGTGTATGAGTTTGGTTGCTGGCATTGAACAGTGATTGCCCAAGATATATGAGGTCTGCTAGAAGCTTTACTATTTGTAATACTGTAGTAATATCTTTTTGGCACTCTCATCATTAATTTGAGTCTTGGTCATCATTGTTCATGGTAACATACCAGACATTTTCACCTCTAAATGCACAATGTATGTAGAAACCCATGACTTTGAATGGTGAATCCTAGCTACAAAAGGTATGATCTCCTCAAGATTAATCACACCAGATAATGCTGAAAGAAGGTGATGGACTTGTAATTTCTAGAATAGTTTCTTGTTAATGTTTGTAAAAAATCCCTACTTTGGATTTTAATGTGTAGAGTTATCTCCCTTTGTTTTAAGAGTACAGTTTTCATGAACCAAGGCTCCTTATGAATTAGGGTACATTTAAGTAATTTATTCAGTGTATATGTAATGAATGGACAAATAGAATTCATTCTAAATTCTTCTAAATTGTTAGTTTTGTTTCAAAAGGCATTTTATGCCTATCCATATCAGCCCTGTGTACTCTGAGTTAATCTACTTTGGTCAGCAAGTGCCATTTCCTGAAAATGTGTGAATGGTTCTATGTGATTATCTGCTTAATGTAAACGGATTAGCCACTGTATATTTATCAAAATACCTGATTTCTATAGCAAACTAAATGCAGAATATTTTAAATATTTTTTCAAGCTCATAGCATGTGATTAAATGTTTCATTTTTGGCATTTTCTGAAAAATTTAGCCATATTTGGGGTATTTATTTCAAAAATTTCCAAAAAATAGTTCCAGGTGTAAAAGAATTAAATCATTATTAGCATCATCATGTAGACATGTTAGGTTAATAAATGTAATAGATTAATGAAACTTTTGACAAGTAATTAATGTTAAATGTAGCTCTTGAAATTTGAATATTGTGTGTAACGTGCTAGATTTTGCATGTTATTTCAGCCTTCCTGGACCATATTTCAAAGGCCTATAACTCTGATGCAGAATACACAATTCCCGCCAAATTTCCCAGGGAGGTGTATTATGGGTATAAGTGTCTACCTACCAAGTTTCATCAAAATCAAAGAAGAATTGTGTAATTATCAGGTCAAAGGTCAAAATCCACGTTTATCAACTTATGTCTAATTTTTCGTTATTTTTCAAACAATTAGGATGAATAATGACATTTTGCGGGGTTCTTTTTCAATTTTGGCAGATGATATGAAAAAATAACGGTAAAAATAGTGTGAAATGGATTTGAACGGGGTGTGAACAGCATGGTGTCATCAATGAGTCAAACAGGGGACGTAAGTACTTGCAAAATGTCTAAAAACACTTTCTAATGTTAACTTTACTTATCACCCAAATCATAAAAGAATTGGTCGATTTGTCATTAAGTTATAAAGCCTTAAATATACCCACCTCTCTCTCTCTCTCTCTCTCTCTCTCTCTCTCTCTCTCTCTCTCTCTCTCTGATATTAATCATAGTACATGTAAAAGTATATATATATATATTTCCTTTAATATTATTTTGATTAAATTATAAGGAGGAAAGTAGGGCTTATGTTACTGTATGATTCCTATGAATGATGACATATTTCACTGCCTAGCAGATTGCATGACAGGACATACAAGCTGGTAAAGGGGCACCTGCTGCCCCCCCCCCCCCCCCCCCCCCCCAGTTAACACCATTTTGACAGAGAATAATGAAGAAAACAACAAATGGTAAGTTGATTTTATTCATATTTTTCTTACAATTTAACACTTGAAATCTGATGGTGAGAAGGCATCACAACATTTTCCTCAGTACTTTAGAATATGTAAACCATCATGTATAGATATTTATATGAGACATATACATTTTACTGGTGAGAAATAGTCATTTTAGCATCTAAATTATCGATGCCTTGCAAACTTTTATTTAAATTACTGCTTTAAAGTCTTATTATGTCAGTTTTTTCCCCTCTTTGTGTCCTAGAAATGTAACTACCAACAAATGTAGCATGTGTATGAGTTTGGTTGCTGGCATTGAACAGTGATTGCCCAAGATATATGAGGTCTGCTAGAAGCTTTACTATTTGTAATACTGTAGTAATATCTTTTTGGCACTCTCATCATTAATTTGAGTCTTGGTCATCATTGTTCATGGTAACATACCAGACATTTTCACCTCTAAATGCACAATGTATGTAGAAACCCATGACTTTGAATGGTGAATCCTAGCTACAAAAGGTATGATCTCCTCAAGATTAATCACACCAGATAATGCTGAAAGAAGGTGATGGACTTGTAATTTCTAGAATAGTTTCTTGTTAATGTTTGTAAAAAATCCCTACTTTGGATTTTAATGTGTAGAGTTATCTCCCTTTGTTTTAAGAGTACAGTTTTCATGAACCAAGGCTCCTTATGAATTAGGGTACATTTAAGTAATTTATTCAGTGTATATGTAATGAATGGACAAATAGAATTCATTCTAAATTCTTCTAAATTGTTAGTTTTGTTTCAAAAGGCATTTTATGCCTATCCATATCAGCCCTGTGTACTCTGAGTTAATCTACTTTGGTCAGCAAGTGCCATTTCCTGAAAATGTGTGAATGGTTCTATGTGATTATCTGCTTAATGTAAACGGATTAGCCACTGTATATTTATCAAAATACCTGATTTCTATAGCAAACTAAATGCAGAATATTTTAAATATTTTTTCAAGCTCATAGCATGTGATTAAATGTTTCATTTTTGGCATTTTCTGAAAAATTTAGCCATATTTGGGGTATTTATTTCAAAAATTTCCAAAAAATAGTTCCAGGTGTAAAAGAATTAAATCATTATTAGCATCATCATGTAGACATGTTAGGTTAATAAATGTAATAGATTAATGAAACTTTTGACAAGTAATTAATGTTAAATGTAGCTCTTGAAATTTGAATATTGTGTGTAACGTGCTAGATTTTGCATGTTATTTCAGCCTTCCTGGACCATATTTCAAAGGCCTATAACTCTGATGCAGAATACACAATTCCCGCCAAATTTCCCAGGGAGGTGTATTATGGGTATAAGTGTCTACCTACCAAGTTTCATCAAAATCAAAGAAGAATTGTGTAATTATTAGGTCACATACCACTATTTTTACCCCGTGCTCATTGATCACGCAAGTAGTTCCATTCTAAAAATGTATGTATTATTTCAAAAATTCCTAGGGGTACTAAATGGTCGAATTTGGTTCCTTTTATGGCATGGATGGAAAGAAGAAGGTTTGAAAAAAAATACAGACAGGAAAAATTTTTGAAAAATTATCTTTACAGGCGCAATAGAAAGGGTGTGAGGAGGCCAATGTTTACACACATTCCAAAGTGAAAGTGAATTTTTCATGGTAGGGGTTATTTTAGGGGCCATATCTCAGTCCCCTCTCGATTGATTTTCCTGCAGTTTGGATATGTTGTTGGACTAGTGTCATTCTATTGGTATGCTGTATTTGAACTCATTTGAGCCGGTGGAATTTTTTATATGATTTATTTTTGTATAAAGGAATAAGAGGGAAAAATAATTGTGGTCTGTGTCCTATCAGGTCAAAGGTCAAAATCCACGTTTATCAACTTATGTCTAATTTTTCGTTATTTTTCAAACAATTAGGATGAATAATGACATTTTGCGGGGTTCTTTTTCAATTTTGGCAGATGATATGAAAAAATAACGGTAAAAATAGTGTGAAATGGATTTGAACGGGGTGTGAACAGCATGGTGTCATCAATGAGTCAAACAGGGGACGTAAGTACTTGCAAAATGTCTAAAAACACTTTCTAATGTTAACTTTACTTATCACCCAAATCATAAAAGAATTGGTCGATTTGTCATTAAGTTATAAAGCCTTAAATATACCCACCTCTCTCTCTCTCTCTCTCTCTCTCTCTCTCTCTCTCTGATATTAATCATAGTACATGTAAAAGTATATATATATATATTTCCTTTAATATTATTTTGATTAAATTATAAGGAGGAAAGTAGGGCTTATGTTACTGTATGATTCCTATGAATGATGACATATTTCACTGCCTAGCAGATTGCATGACAGGACATACAAGCTGGTAAAGGGGCACCTGCTGCCCCCCCCCCCCCCCCCCCCCAGTTAACACCATTTTGACAGAGAATAATGAAGAAAACAACAAATGGTAAGTTGATTTTATTCATTTATTCATATTTTTCTTACAATTTAACACTTGAAATCTGATGGTGAGAAGGCATCACAACATTTTCCTCAGTACTTTAGAATATGTAAACCATCATGTATAGATATTTATATGAGACATATACATTTTACTGGTGAGAAATAGTCATTTTAGCATCTAAATTATCGATGCCTTGCAAACTTTTATTTAAATTACTGCTTTAAAGTCTTATTATGTCAGTTTTTTCCCCTCTTTGTGTCCTAGAAATGTAACTACCAACAAATGTAGCATGTGTATGAGTTTGGTTGCTGGCATTGAACAGTGATTGCCCAAGATATATGAGGTCTGCTAGAAGCTTTACTATTTGTAATACTGTAGTAATATCTTTTTGGCACTCTCATCATTAATTTGAGTCTTGGTCATCATTGTTCATGGTAACATACCAGACATTTTCACCTCTAAATGCACAATGTATGTAGAAACCCATGACTTTGAATGGTGAATCCTAGCTACAAAAGGTATGATCTCCTCAAGATTAATCACACCAGATAATGCTGAAAGAAGGTGATGGACTTGTAATTTCTAGAATAGTTTCTTGTTAATGTTTGTAAAAAATCCCTACTTTGGATTTTAATGTGTAGAGTTATCTCCCTTTGTTTTAAGAGTACAGTTTTCATGAACCAAGGCTCCTTATGAATTAGGGTACATTTAAGTAATTTATTCAGTGTATATGTAATGAATGGACAAATAGAATTCATTCTAAATTCTTCTAAATTGTTAGTTTTGTTTCAAAAGGCATTTTATGCCTATCCATATCAGCCCTGTGTACTCTGAGTTAATCTACTTTGGTCAGCAAGTGCCATTTCCTGAAAATGTGTGAATGGTTCTATGTGATTATCTGCTTAATGTAAACGGATTAGCCACTGTATATTTATCAAAATACCTGATTTCTATAGCAAACTAAATGCAGAATATTTTAAATATTTTTTCAAGCTCATAGCATGTGATTAAATGTTTCATTTTTGGCATTTTCTGAAAAATTTAGCCATATTTGGGGTATTTATTTCAAAAATTTCCAAAAAATAGTTCCAGGTGTAAAAGAATTAAATCATTATTAGCATCATCATGTAGACATGTTAGGTTAATAAATGTAATAGATTAATGAAACTTTTGACAAGTAATTAATGTTAAATGTAGCTCTTGAAATTTGAATATTGTGTGTAACGTGCTAGATTTTGCATGTTATTTCAGCCTTCCTGGACCATATTTCAAAGGCCTATAACTCTGATGCAGAATACACAATTCCCGCCAAATTTCCCAGGGAGGTGTATTATGGGTATAAGTGTCTACCTACCAAGTTTCATCAAAATCAAAGAAGAATTGTGTAATTATCAGGTCAAAGGTCAAAATCCACGTTTATCAACTTATGTCTAATTTTTCGTTATTTTTCAAACAATTAGGATGAATAATGACATTTTGCGGGGTTCTTTTTCAATTTTGGCAGATGATATGAAAAAATAACGGTAAAAATAGTGTGAAATGGATTTGAACGGGGTGTGAACAGCATGGTGTCATCAATGAGTCAAACAGGGGACGTAAGTACTTGCAAAATGTCTAAAAACACTTTCTAATGTTAACTTTACTTATCACCCAAATCATAAAAGAATTGGTCGATTTGTCATTAAGTTATAAAGCCTTAAATATACCCACCTCTCTCTCTCTCTCTCTCTCTCTCTCTCTCTCTCTCTCTCTCTCTCTCTCTGATATTAATCATAGTACATGTAAAAGTATATATATATATATTTCCTTTAATATTATTTTGATTAAATTATAAGGAGGAAAGTAGGGCTTATGTTACTGTATGATTCCTATGAATGATGACATATTTCACTGCCTAGCAGATTGCATGACAGGACATACAAGCTGGTAAAGGGGCACCTGCTGCCCCCCCCCCCCCCCCCCCCCAGTTAACACCATTTTGACAGAGAATAATGAAGAAAACAACAAATGGTAAGTTGATTTTATTCATTTATTCATATTTTTCTTACAATTTAACACTTGAAATCTGATGGTGAGAAGGCATCACAACATTTTCCTCAGTACTTTAGAATATGTAAACCATCATGTATAGATATTTATATGAGACATATACATTTTACTGGTGAGAAATAGTCATTTTAGCATCTAAATTATCGATGCCTTGCAAACTTTTATTTAAATTACTGCTTTAAAGTCTTATTATGTCAGTTTTTTCCCCTCTTTGTGTCCTAGAAATGTAACTACCAACAAATGTAGCATGTGTATGAGTTTGGTTGCTGGCATTGAACAGTGATTGCCCAAGATATATGAGGTCTGCTAGAAGCTTTACTATTTGTAATACTGTAGTAATATCTTTTTGGCACTCTCATCATTAATTTGAGTCTTGGTCATCATTGTTCATGGTAACATACCAGACATTTTCACCTCTAAATGCACAATGTATGTAGAAACCCATGACTTTGAATGGTGAATCCTAGCTACAAAAGGTATGATCTCCTCAAGATTAATCACACCAGATAATGCTGAAAGAAGGTGATGGACTTGTAATTTCTAGAATAGTTTCTTGTTAATGTTTGTAAAAAATCCCTACTTTGGATTTTAATGTGTAGAGTTATCTCCCTTTGTTTTAAGAGTACAGTTTTCATGAACCAAGGCTCCTTATGAATTAGGGTACATTTAAGTAATTTATTCAGTGTATATGTAATGAATGGACAAATAGAATTCATTCTAAATTCTTCTAAATTGTTAGTTTTGTTTCAAAAGGCATTTTATGCCTATCCATATCAGCCCTGTGTACTCTGAGTTAATCTACTTTGGTCAGCAAGTGCCATTTCCTGAAAATGTGTGAATGGTTCTATGTGATTATCTGCTTAATGTAAACGGATTAGCCACTGTATATTTATCAAAATACCTGATTTCTATAGCAAACTAAATGCAGAATATTTTAAATATTTTTTCAAGCTCATAGCATGTGATTAAATGTTTCATTTTTGGCATTTTCTGAAAAATTTAGCCATATTTGGGGTATTTATTTCAAAAATTTCCAAAAAATAGTTCCAGGTGTAAAAGAATTAAATCATTATTAGCATCATCATGTAGACATGTTAGGTTAATAAATGTAATAGATTAATGAAACTTTTGACAAGTAATTAATGTTAAATGTAGCTCTTGAAATTTGAATATTGTGTGTAACGTGCTAGATTTTGCATGTTATTTCAGCCTTCCTGGACCATATTTCAAAGGCCTATAACTCTGATGCAGAATACACAATTCCCGCCAAATTTCCCAGGGAGGTGTATTATGGGTATAAGTGTCTACCTACCAAGTTTCATCAAAATCAAAGAAGAATTGTGTAATTATTAGGTCACATACCACTATTTTTACCCCGTGCTCATTGATCACGCAAGTAGTTCCATTCTAAAAATGTATGTATTATTTCAAAAATTCCTAGGGGTACTAAATGGTCGAATTTGGTTCCTTTTATGGCATGGATGGAAAGAAGAAGGTTTGAAAAAAAATACAGACAGGAAAAATTTTTGAAAAATTATCTTTACAGGCGCAATAGAAAGGGTGTGAGGAGGCCAATGTTTACACACATTCCAAAGTGAAAGTGAATTTTTCATGGTAGGGGTTATTTTAGGGGCCATATCTCAGTCCCCTCTCGATTGATTTTCCTGCAGTTTGGATATGTTGTTGGACTAGTGTCATTCTATTGGTATGCTGTATTTGAACTCATTTGAGCCGGTGGAATTTTTTATATGATTTATTTTTGTATAAAGGAATAAGAGGGAAAAATAATTGTGGTCTGTGTCCTATCAGGTCAAAGGTCAAAATCCACGTTTATCAACTTATGTCTAATTTTTCGTTATTTTTCAAACAATTAGGATGAATAATGACATTTTGCGGGGTTCTTTTTCAATTTTGGCAGATGATATGAAAAAATAACGGTAAAAATAGTGTGAAATGGATTTGAACGGGGTGTGAACAGCATGGTGTCATCAATGAGTCAAACAGGGGACGTAAGTACTTGCAAAATGTCTAAAAACACTTTCTAATGTTAACTTTACTTATCACCCAAATCATAAAAGAATTGGTCGATTTGTCATTAAGTTATAAAGCCTTAAATATACCCACCTCTCTCTCTCTCTCTCTCTCTCTCTCTCTCTCTCTCTCTCTCTCTCTCTCTCTGATATTAATCATAGTACATGTAAAAGTATATATATATATATTTCCTTTAATATTATTTTGATTAAATTATAAGGAGGAAAGTAGGGCTTATGTTACTGTATGATTCCTATGAATGATGACATATTTCACTGCCTAGCAGATTGCATGACAGGACATACAAGCTGGTAAAGGGGCACCTGCTGCCCCCCCCCCCCCCCCCCCCAGTTAACACCATTTTGACAGAGAATAATGAAGAAAACAACAAATGGTAAGTTGATTTTATTCATTTATTCATATTTTTCTTACAATTTAACACTTGAAATCTGATGGTGAGAAGGCATCACAACATTTTCCTCAGTACTTTAGAATATGTAAACCATCATGTATAGATATTTATATGAGACATATACATTTTACTGGTGAGAAATAGTCATTTTAGCATCTAAATTATCGATGCCTTGCAAACTTTTATTTAAATTACTGCTTTAAAGTCTTATTATGTCAGTTTTTTCCCCTCTTTGTGTCCTAGAAATGTAACTACCAACAAATGTAGCATGTGTATGAGTTTGGTTGCTGGCATTGAACAGTGATTGCCCAAGATATATGAGGTCTGCTAGAAGCTTTACTATTTGTAATACTGTAGTAATATCTTTTTGGCACTCTCATCATTAATTTGAGTCTTGGTCATCATTGTTCATGGTAACATACCAGACATTTTCACCTCTAAATGCACAATGTATGTAGAAACCCATGACTTTGAATGGTGAATCCTAGCTACAAAAGGTATGATCTCCTCAAGATTAATCACACCAGATAATGCTGAAAGAAGGTGATGGACTTGTAATTTCTAGAATAGTTTCTTGTTAATGTTTGTAAAAAATCCCTACTTTGGATTTTAATGTGTAGAGTTATCTCCCTTTGTTTTAAGAGTACAGTTTTCATGAACCAAGGCTCCTTATGAATTAGGGTACATTTAAGTAATTTATTCAGTGTATATGTAATGAATGGACAAATAGAATTCATTCTAAATTCTTCTAAATTGTTAGTTTTGTTTCAAAAGGCATTTTATGCCTATCCATATCAGCCCTGTGTACTCTGAGTTAATCTACTTTGGTCAGCAAGTGCCATTTCCTGAAAATGTGTGAATGGTTCTATGTGATTATCTGCTTAATGTAAACGGATTAGCCACTGTATATTTATCAAAATACCTGATTTCTATAGCAAACTAAATGCAGAATATTTTAAATATTTTTTCAAGCTCATAGCATGTGATTAAATGTTTCATTTTTGGCATTTTCTGAAAAATTTAGCCATATTTGGGGTATTTATTTCAAAAATTTCCAAAAAATAGTTCCAGGTGTAAAAGAATTAAATCATTATTAGCATCATCATGTAGACATGTTAGGTTAATAAATGTAATAGATTAATGAAACTTTTGACAAGTAATTAATGTTAAATGTAGCTCTTGAAATTTGAATATTGTGTGTAACGTGCTAGATTTTGCATGTTATTTCAGCCTTCCTGGACCATATTTCAAAGGCCTATAACTCTGATGCAGAATACACAATTCCCGCCAAATTTCCCAGGGAGGTGTATTATGGGTATAAGTGTCTACCTACCAAGTTTCATCAAAATCAAAGAAGAATTGTGTAATTATTAGGTCACATACCACTATTTTTACCCCGTGCTCATTGATCACGCAAGTAGTTCCATTCTAAAAATGTATGTATTATTTCAAAAATTCCTAGGGGTACTAAATGGTCGAATTTGGTTCCTTTTATGGCATGGATGGAAAGAAGAAGGTTTGAAAAAAAATACAGACAGGAAAATTTTTTGAAAAATTATCTTTACAGGCGCAATAGAAAGGGTGTGAGGAGGCCAATGTTTACACACATTCCAAAGTGAAAGTGAATTTTTCATGGTAGGGGTTATTTTAGGGGCCATATCTCAGTCCCCTCTCGATTGATTTTCCTGCAGTTTGGATATGTTGTTGGACTAGTGTCATTCTATTGGTATGCTGTATTTGAACTCATTTGAGCCGGTGGAATTTTTTATATGATTTATTTTTGTATAAAGGAATAAGAGGGAAAAATAATTGTGGTCTGTGTCCTATATGGACCGTCACATTATAATAAATTATCATACCTCACATTTAACGTAAGTATATTACTATCTTTAAAATCATTCAAAACCTCGGTATACAAGGCTACAAACATTTCATCCGATTTTTAACTGCTTGTTCGTACAAACCGGTTTGTGTTGATATCGTTTATGTTGATGTGATTAAAGTTACACGTACGTGTATACCATGGTATACGCACACATAAGAAGATAAAAAAGAGATATATATGTACATGTGCTAATTCATATTTTCTTTTGTAATCGTTTTTTGGCCGGAGGTCGATTAACGTTTAATAAATTACACGCCCAGAAAACGAAAGTAGCACGATATTTCTGGCATTTCGAACTCAACGTTATTTTTCGAAGAACGGAACGTTACCCATTTACATGTAGGTAGTTTGCCAATATGGGGGAAGGAAATTATTACAACTGGTCCTAAGAAGAGGCGGATCCAGCAATTTGGAAAGGGGGGGGGGGGGTCCAATTGATGAAAATCAATGCCTACAAAAATAAAAAAGGCCTTTGAACGTTCTCCGTGCGTAAATTTAATAAACGGTTATTTCGTCAATATCTATTTCATATCTGTTTTAATATCAGAGTGCGCTGCATTTATTAAGCGTTTTGGTTTAGGTAAGGAAGATTTGCATAAAATTTCTAGCCTTAACAAGAATAGAATTCCTGGGTCCCCCGCCGGTCAAGCAGTATACTAGTATCGACCAAGGCTGATTTAGGAACTTGACCAAGGTATTAGTGGTATAAACATTTGGTATAAATTTCATGTAAATCCCTCAAAATTTGTAGGCATGAGAGCGCTTAATAAGGTGAATTTTGGGATAAAATGGAGTCATTATTGTGGTCAAAGTCCCATAACTCCACCAAAAAGTATCGACCAATGCTGATTTTCGAACTTGACCAAAGTATTAGTGGTATAAACATTTGGTATAAATTTATTGAAAATCCGTCAAAATTTGTAGGCATGAGAGCGCTTACAAAAAAGTGTGACGGACGGACGCACGGACGGACGCCCGGCATTTCTATGTCCCCGCTCTGCGTTGCGGCGGGGGACAAAAAAAAAAAAACAAGTATACAGCAATGAGAACGTGCGTCTGTGCTTAATAGAAAGAAACTCTAAGAAACAAAAAATAATTCAGTCTAATTACGACAAGCTATTATAAAAATGAATTTTTTGGTAATTTGTTTATGTCTTTAAAGTGTAAATTCTGAACTATTTATCCATTTTGATTTCTATCGATTGCCTTCTTAAAGAAAGGTCTAAATGATAGGATATGACAAACATTGGGGTAGTTTATCTGCTGAATAGATGGAACATGTTTAATACAATTGTACAAGCAATACAGTCGTCCCAGGTAACTTAAATTGATGTGACCTCTGTAATGGGTGCGCCACATCATCTGGCACTAGTACAGATGCGATCATATTCAGGAAAGTTTTGGAAAGTTGTGCATTTTCATAATGGTTTACATAAAAACCCCTTACACGGTATTTTTGTAACATAATTTCCGAAACAAAACAAAAAAGGCTTTCTTTTGCGTTTCATGTGGGTATGAAGGTAGAAAATAGCATAACCCTCATAAGCGGGTTTAATTTTCTCTGTATTTTTCTTTTTTTCGTATGAAACGATTAAGTAAAACCTTTTTATTATAATTACTTAAGTTAACTTAACAATACATTTGAACGCAGCTTTTAAAAGTAAAACGAATGTGTGTACTCGTACTTGAACGTCGTTTTACTCGATGGCTTATCAGGTTAAACTGTAAGTGAACACCGGATGCTGAAGGGGAGTACTTTTTTTTCGATAAAAAAATAGTAAGGGTTTTTTCATATCAGAAATACATGTAAATTACGGCACGTTGTGAGAAAATCTTTAGATAAGCAATTTTAAAAGCATCTATGTGAGATAACTACAGTATTTATATCATAAATGGAAAAATTGCCCTTAAATAGGCATTATAGAAGTTTTCCAAAAAAAAAAAAAAATCGTATGTCCCAGAGAAAAGGGGGGGGGGGGGGGGTTTCGACCCCCGGAACCCCCCTCTGGATCCGCCAATGCTAAGATCATAAATTGAAAACAGACTAACATGAAATTTATAGATTTTAAACTTAATTTGATATTTTTATCAATCATAATTAATGCTTAAAATTTCAGTGCAAGTTTGTATAATTTACAAAGTGTGAATAGATTATTTCATATGCAGCATTATTTCATTATTTCAATAGTTGAGTTAATATAAACTTTGGAAAAAAATCTGTTTACATTTTATGATAATATAGATTAATTCGATAATTCAGGGGGTGGGGGTGTCTTTTGTTTCATGATAAGATAGTAGGATTTCAGCTATTTATGTCTCTGATTTCAGTAAGACTAAAGTCGGTCCCAAGTTATTTCTTCCATCATTTTTTGGTGATTTTTAATAAAAATACACATACCTGTGAAGGAAATACAGTTGAGATCGCTAAAAGGGAATATATGCAAGAAATCTTCATTGAACAATTTTCATTTTTCACTCATGAAAGTTCACATGAACGAAAACAATTTTTTTACGGAGACTAATAATGGGGAATGTTTACATTTTTTACTCCATTCGGAAGTACTTGGGATACCTCGCGCAATTTTTCAACGTTATCATCCGGGCTTATGCTGATGACTGATGCAATGCAAAATCCCTGTAGACTTTCTATTTTTGGATGTGTATTGAAACCTGAAGCAGTAGAGGGTGCGTTTCAAAACAGATAATTTGGACATTTTTCATATTTGTTGATGAACGTAGTTTGAGCACAAAGGTATTTATTATTATCGAAATATCAAGCAAAAAGTGGTGGAAGCTAAAACTCGGGACAGAGTATAACATTAATATATGTTTGTGTGACTTTCATTTTCATTATTTTTCTCATTGATTGCGAAAAAGCATTTACCATTATGCCTGGTGTTCGAATATCTGTGGACCCCCAGGAGGCATTAGTAGATGAAGAAGTGGACATCCGATTAGAGGGACTTCCCCCGAATGGAAGGGTCACTATCAAAGCCTCTGTTAAAGAGGGGGGAATCCCGATGTCGTCCTATGGATGTTACACGGCCACAGAACGGGGCATAGTCAGTGTGAGGGACCAGGCCTCATTGGAGTGGACATACACAGGTCAGTGACCAACCTTACCAATGACCCCCTCCCCCTACCCCCCCCCCCCCTTGCACACACACACACGACCGGCCCCAACTCTAAAGTTAGATAAAAAAAAAAGGGATGTAGATTTTCATAAGAAACATAGATTTATATTTATGAATGAAACATATAGGCCCTGAAACGTCCTGCAATCTTCTAGTCCTAAGACCAAGTACAATAATCACATGCTCTGCTAGGTGCAGGTCTGTAGCTCTCGGTCTGAAAATCAAAGTACTGAGAGTACTGAAAGACGGGGTCTTGAAAGTGTCCTGGATTTCATCGAATATGCTTTCAAAATTTATGAGTTTGAATTAGTTGTTACAATCTATGTTAATTCGGCTTTTTTGCAATTGTCTGATACTTTGTCTAAATTTTACTCAATCCCGGCCTTCATAATTGTAGAAAATTGACACAACGGTATATTATGTAAAATAAGACCCCAAGGAAATTTTTTAAAAAATTACTACTAACCGGGAAAATCAAACAACAATATCAAAGTAGATAATTATTTTAATCATTAGATTTATTCAATTTTGTGATGCTAGGGAAAATCCACAAATCGGACGGTATCCGTAATAAAAGTTTAATGAAAACCCCGAAAACTCTAAAACTGCTGAATTAACAAACAAAGTGAACATTTGTAGACCGATAACAAACACAGGCACCTGACGTTAGAAATATTTTTTTTACAATAAGATTCC
This sequence comes from Magallana gigas, assembly GCF_902806645.1. NCBI lineage: Eukaryota > Metazoa > Mollusca > Bivalvia > Ostreida > Ostreidae > Magallana > Magallana gigas. The sequence goes on along the minus strand of NC_047567.1, from coordinate 20,004,152 downwards.
AAGAACCTTGACAATAAAAAGATTTGTCACGGTCGCCATTTTGATTTTTAAGACCGACTTATTTGACACGATTTTCCTCATTTGCGACTTATGCAAAATTAATAGGTAAAAATAAAACCGTTCGCCAGTTACCACTTTTTTGTGTCAACTAGTGCATCACCTACACGAATTACGATACAACCGTTCCTTTCATCAAAAATCATACTCCGAAAATCAGAGACATAAATAACAGAGATTGTCAACTCCGCCATTAGCGTGTAAATATTACGGGACCAACCTTACTTTGAGAACTACAAGTGCAACAGCAATCTTGTATAAGTCATTAAATTTGAACCTGATAGTGAACATGAACATGAACCTGTAAACATTTTAAGCATGTTTTATTTATGAAATATTTACAAAAACTATTTTTTTAGTTTTTAAATTACTTTTTTAAAACTTATTGACTTAAATGGTAATTCATTACTTTACTCATGTAATGGTAATGTAATGCATTACTTATGGTGTTCCGATGGGGCCACTTCGACCTTCGCACTTTCGCCTTTAGGTCGAGGTACGAGAGTGCGAAGTTGCGACGGCGAAAGTGCGAGAGTGCGACGGCGAAGGAGCGAAAGTGCGAAGATGCGACGGCGAAGCGCGAAGTTGCGACGGCGAGAGTGCGAAGTTGCGACGGCGAAGAAGCGATACTAATATCGCACTCTCGCCTTCGCAACTTCGCATTCTCGCCTTCGCATCTTCGCACTTTCGCCTTCGCCTTTTTATAATTATGGAGCTCTCTATCGTTTAAAGACAATTTTAGCTGTATAAAAGGACATCTGGGGCAGACGATGGACTTTTTAGAATTTATTTTCAACAGCCTGCGCAGATCCATAACTTTTTCTAGGGGGTGGGGAGGATAAATAATTATATTTGTCGGGGGTGGGGGAGGGTTCCGAGACATATTTTGGAGATTTTATTATATATAATTAATAAAATTAAATTTTCCGGGGGGATGAGATCCGGACCTTCTCTCTCCCTTTACTGCATGTGTGAAGTTATTAGTATTGAATTTTCCGAATTTCCCTCTCCACCTCTAGATCCATACACCAGCAAGGAGTGTCGCATAATGAAATTAGAATGTTACTGTGTTTGATCTACGGTAAACAGACAGCTGGTAATTGACAGGAGTCTGGAAGTGCATATGTATACATTATGGCGGACCTTACATTTTATATGGAGTATATAACGATTAGGCATAGCCAGCACTGGTAAACATAAATGTCACATATACACATTAAAATATTTATAAACATTCATAGTAAGCACAATGGCTTAGCGCATGCGTACCAATGATATCATGGATTAATCGGAAAACCTTTGCGAGTACGGTGCCTGCATCAAATTCTATGTAATAGACCGAGACTTTCTGAATGCTATCAAAAAAGGCGAAGGCGAAAGTGCGAAAGTGCGAAAGTGCGAAGGCGAGAGTGCGAAGTTGCGAAGGCGAGGGAGCGATAGTAGTATCGCTCCTTCGCCTTCGCACCTTCGCGCTTTCGCCGTCGCATCTTCGCGCTTCGCCGTCGCATCTTCGCACTTTCGCTCCTTCGCCGTCGCACTCTCGCACTTTCGCCTTCGCAACTTCGCACTCTCGCATCTTCGACCTAAAGGCGAAAGTGCGAAGGTCGAAGTGGCCCCATCGGAACACCATAATTACTTCAAGAAAATTAAGTAATGGTAATGGTAATTTAATGCTATAATAATTCATGAAGTAATGGTAATGTAATGCATTATTTTACAATGTAATTCTCCCAAAGCCTGATTCCAACGAAGCCGGAAAACATGAACATTAACATTTAACTTGGTTCTTCAATCGATAAGATTGTATATATTATATGATGTATAAGTCTTCCAAAATTTATAATCTATTATAGATTTTGCTTACAATGCATTGTTAAAAATTTGAATTCAGTTTAATCAACTAAAGAGCCAACGAACGAGAAGGCATGCGCAAATTCAGACTTGTTTTTATTTTCTTTGTACAAAATTCCTTTAGAAACGAACAGCAGTCATACTGCAAGTAGACTGGAAGCACCTATTTAATTTGTAAAACATCTGTGTATAATCCGTCCCGATTTTAACTTCGGCTTGCGTGTGAAGTTTGGTCGTATTCAGGTGAAAGATTGTCAAAATAAAATTCACAACTTTTCAGGGATGGCACATTGCGTTTGGGAACGTTGATTTCGATTCCACCATCAACCTCTTCTATTGATTAATGAGCTCGTACACCAACTGAATCGTCAACGGCGCTATGCATTCAGTTACGTAACTCATTCCACATTTGAACCCGAGCAAGAATATTTTGATCAATAAACTATTTGTTTATTTTCTAAATAGAATGTTGTTTATACACAGAGGACTTTAAAAGATTTAATGCGTGTTTTAATGATACATATTTACTGAAATGCATAAAACCTTACGCGTAGACTCAATTCATGTGTTCTACGCGTGCCATCCGGTTTGAGACTTCGCCTGACAGTAAACCAATAGACGGGGTGACCCCGTCTAAAAATCAGATGATCGTCCATCAAATTTATTTTAGATCAGGAGCTACAAACTTGCAACTAACGATTTGCATAATACACAACAACACGAAGTCACGAATCAAACGCAGACCATCTTCGCTAGCAAAGTGTTTTCGGTCCACTCGGAGAGGTGCGGATCAGAAACCCTAGACTTGGGAAGATGAATCAGACATGATCTTTTTGAAAGTACCTGTGTGTATGTGGGGGATGCTAGACCTACTCCAACATTTTGACAAGCTTTAAAAACTCTTTACATTGCTAAGTAGGATGCATGGGATAATATTTTCGCATCTCAGAATAAAATGTGATCCTTAGATATACTTTCAATATCATTCTTTTTCATTTCAATGTCTGAAAAAAATGGAGGAACCAGTTTGCTTGCAGATTTTAACTTTAATTTTATTTTGAAAGTGTCAAAAACAAATGGTGGTTTACACGTGTATCTGAAAAATGATGTGAACAGCGATATGGATTTGGGTTCTGATTTTTAACATTAACACTTTACAAAATACATACAGGTTATTGACTGAATCACTGTTGAATATATGAATTAAATTGTAAAAATCTGTATAAAACACATCACATATCATCCGGAGTATCAACTAACACCATTCAAAGAGGTCAGCCAATTTGAGAGGAGGAATTTATTTTCCGGATCTAGACATGCAGTTCATGTATAATTTTTGTACAGGCACACGAGAAGTGCCCACCAATCCTATATTTAACATCTTAACTGCGTAAGTGACACTAATGAAATATTTATTTAAATACTTTATGTACATTGTATGTGTGAACAAACTTTCACACGCGGTCACCGCTTGTACATGTATTGAGCTTTGCATGAGGTGAAAAGTGATACAATAACAAAAAAAATGCATTTCTATCTTGAAACCAAATTTCTTCATTTACGTGTACTAAGTAAATTTACCAATGCGCACTGAGTTCTGATTTGCATTGTTCAATGTAATATTACCCAATATTTGTTGATAATATATATTCTATATTATAATAGTCTTAAATACAAAAGGTATGTCACTTCATGTATCCATTCGTTTACCACAGTTAAGGAAATTTAATGCCGTTCACAGGCGTCGGAACCGGGGGGGGGGGGGGGGGCTACCTTTTTTGCATAGTTATACCTAACCATTAGAAACATAGCACGATAGAGGGTTCAGCCCCCCACTTTTTCTCGCAGGAAAGATTATTGTTCCTAAATTTACCTTGAAAGATTTAGAAGCATGCAAGCCCCCCCCCCCCCCAGATTAGGAATTTCATGTTTTTTGAAAAAAAAAATTGGGTAAGTAATTTTTTTAAGTAGGTATACTCCTCCTCCCCCCCCTCCCCCCCCCCCCCCCCCCCCCCAACGGATTAGGATTTCCATGATTTTGGGAATTACTTACTTCTCAATATTTCTGAGGATTAGTCTAGCCCCCCCCCCCCACTTTCAATTTGCTTCCGACGCCAGTGCCGTTTTAACGTTAATTGATGAAACACAAAGGACCCCATCTCTATGTAGCATTAGCTTTCATTTCTTTCATGTTGTACACACCTGGGAAATGAAATACGCTTTCACTGTATGCCTCCGAAATCTTTTGTCCATAATACTGTTTTCTCATACTTTAGTTTCTTTTGATTTCCATGGCGTTTTTTTTTTACTTCAGGCGTGGAACCTATGGGACTTTTCTGGAGTCTAAAATGGGAACCGAGCTACACAATGCGTGGGCGTATGATTAAATATGACGTGAACACGCCCCTCATTGTGACGTTAGTTGTGATTGACGGCCACTATTCTTGGGAGAATTTGTTTAATCCGTCCATCAAACCACTCGCAATGATAGAGGTGCGCAGACGGTACAAGCATAAGAGTATTCGACGAATAGAAGTAAAGCATGGATCGACGAGGGGATCCCTGTTCATTCCCCCGGGTGAGTGAAACAATTCTTGCATAGTTCCGTTAAGACAGTTTAATAAAAACGAGTTTTGAAGTGGCATTTTACTTTTTAGCTCACCTGAGCTGAAAGCTCAAGTGAGCTATTCTGAACACATTTTGTCTGTCGTCCGTTTGTCCGTCTGTCCGTAAACTTTTCACATTTTCAACATCTTCTCAAGAACTACTGGGCCAATTTCAACCAAACTTGGCACAAATCATCCTTAGGCAAAGGGGATTCAAAGTTGTGAAAATTAAGGGCTACACCCGTTTTCAAGGGGAGATAATAAGAAATTAAAGAAAAATTTCGAGAAATTTTCAAAAATCTTCTTCTCAAGAACCAGAGAGCCAGTAAAGCTGAAACTTGTGTGGAAGCATCCTCAGGTAGTGTAGATTCAAAGTTGTGAAATTCATGACCCCCGGGGGTAGGCTGGGGCCACAATGGGGGTCTAAGTTTTACATAGGAATAGATAGAGTAAATCTTTAAAAATCTTCTTCTCAGAAACTAATCAGCCAGCAAAGCTGAAACTTGTGTGGAAGAATCCTCAGGTAGTGTAGATTTAAAGTTGTGAAAATCATGATCCCGAGGGTAGGGTGGGGCCACAGTGGGGGCTCGAAGTTTTACATAGGAATATATAGAGTAAATCTTTAAAAATCTCCTCAGAAACTAATCAGCCAGCAAAGCTGAAACTTGTGTGGGAGCATCCTGAGGTAGTGTAGATTCAAAGTTGTGAAAATAATGACCCCAGGGGGTAGGGTGGGGCCACAATGGGGGCTCAAAATTTTACATAGGAATATATAGAGTAAATATTTTAAAATCTTCTTCTCAGAAACTAATCAGCCAGTAAAGCTGAAACTTGTGTGGAAGCATCCTCAAGAAGTGTGGATTTAAAGTTGTGAAAATTGTGACCCCTGGGGGTAAGATGGGGCCACAATGGGGGGTCGAAGTTTTACATACATGTAGGAATAGATAGAGTAAATCTTTAAAAATCTTCTTCTCAGAAACTAATCATCCAGATGATTCTTTATAATTGTTAAGACTTTGGCCCCAGGACAATTCTTCGGCCTCACAAGAAGGTTCAGAGTTTGATGTAGCTTTATATCCCATATATAAACAATTGTTAAGGATCTTTTTGAGAACTGCAATACTCAACATTTGATATGACTATAAAATCATCCTGTTAGAAAAGGGACTAATCATTATATACATAAGAATATCCAGGGGGAAAAGTGGATTTTATTTATACAGGATCTACATGTATTATTGTACATTGTTTAGATAGTTTGTATTATGACTCCATTAAGCTGATTTTATCATACCTACTGTTCCTCAGGTGAGCGATGTGGCCCATGGGCCTCTTGTTTACATTACAGTCAGTAAGTGATATTTATTAAAATAGTAAAACTTGATTTTGTACTATTTTAATTATGCAACAATAGTTTGTTACGTTTATAAATGGGAGAATTCTTTTTTTCACTTCAATAATACTTGTATTTTTCGCATTTATGTCCTCGTGTATACAATGTAGCACCATCTCTTAAAATGAATCAATATGAAACTTAATTCATATTGACTACAAAATTTTTATATTTTTATAATTTATATTCGTTATGACAGAATAACTTGTTGAGAATGACTACGTAGTAGTTTTGTAGTAATCCCCTCATATTGAGATTTTTGTTATCATGTCATAAGATACAAGCTTGTTAATTAATCAGCTGTTTCCAAGGTTATATTTTATTAGATGAATAATTTGGTCTGTCGCGACCGGGAATTGAACATTCAGCCTTTAACACACGTAGCGAGCGCCTTCTACATGTTACCAACATTGGTGTGTTTCTTTGCAGGACATGGGCCGTTCCCCGGGGTGATTGACATCATGGGGGCCGCAGGAGGGTTATTTCATTACCGAGGGGCCCTCTTAGCTTCCAAGGGATTCGTTGTTTTATGCCTGTCTGTTTATAAATATGACGACCTACCTAAAAAACAAGAAGACGTCACGTTCGATTATTTTATAGTAAGGACTACTTTTTTCTTGAATATATTTATTTTTAAGACATTATCAAATCTCCTAAGTATTAAGCCCTCGGCTTCAAAGGATTTGATTACATGTACGTGCACGACAAACTTAATATCCCCTGAACTTTTTAACTACTTAAATGTTCATGTACATTGGAATTTAACATGTTTAATGACATTCATAATTTTAAACTAAGCTTAACGATCTCCGATCCTCAGCAAAGTTCGATAACTCTAAATTATAAGAAAGGTGAATAATTTCATTCTGCTGTGACTATCAATTAGCAGACGTATACATTGTCAAAGAAACTAGTAGTTAGAGACCCCCTGAAACGTTTTGCCACAACACTTGCATGGTTCAATTTGATACGATTCATGAATAAAACGGTACGTTTTTGAACAATACAGTTCCAATCGATTCTTAGGCTTTGGTCAGCAAAGTTCGTCGCTTAACGGTACGGTACACTTCTTGCACGTTACAGTTTGCTTAAATTGAATAGACGCACGCTTTGTGAACTGTTTGCACAAATTATAAATGAAAGGATAATTATTGCAGGTGAATTTAGTCACTCTATACGACTGAACAAAAAATTAAGTATTATGAGGTGATTATTTTGGTTGGGGCGTGGTCAAATCCAATAAAGCCCGAAGGGCTCTGTGATAGAGTTTACTACGCACCAACCAAAAATTATCACCTCATAATATTCAAAGAATGATTTCTTATTACTTATATTTATATTATTTCAAATTTGTACACTTTAAATCAACATTATCTCAAAACCACTATTTTTTTGTGTAGTACATGCTACATGTATGTATTACTGCATGCCGCAGCCATTACCGTTTTTCGGTTATGCTATAAGACACGCCCATTTTGTGTCAATCATGTATTATGAAGTTATTGGGTTTTAGGGTTCAAAATTGATTAAAAATGTTATCACAGAAAAAGAAAGTTGAAAATGAAAAATATCGAAATGAAATTAATATACCAAATGTAATTCATTAGCCCCCGTAAGTTACGTTTCTTGTAAACAGTACGACTTCGTCTGAATGTGTAGCGTCATGGTTCACTGAGTTCAGTGTCTGTATGTTTTTCATATAGATGAACATGTATATACTGAATACTCAGAGGCCCATGCGTCGTTACCCTAGAAATTTGTGCCACATAAGGCGCTTGGTTAAAATTGTTACCCTAAATTAATAATAGCATACATATAAAGGACTCCTTTTTCTTCGTATGAATTTACGTTATGTTGAATTTTTTTTCGCCAACCTCGGACTAAATCTCGCGAGATACGAAAACAAAAGGGGCACGACTTTAGGACAGTAATGAATTAAGGGCCTCTGATGATACTACTTCACTTTTGGTAACCCTTTTTTGTTGACAGGAGAGTACTGAGTGGTTTTTAGGCTTACCGGAAGTGAAGAATGATGGAATTGGTATAATAGCAACGTCCAAAGGAGGCATGTTTAGCTTATTGCTATGCATGCAATTCCACCAGGTAATGAGATCACAGTAAAGAGCAACTGAAATCTAAAAGAAAAATTTTCAAGATTAATTTCTTCATTGACATGAATGTCTTCGTTTCTTTCAAGGCTAACGAGATAGTTATGAAAGAAACTCTTACGTTTTTTTTTTTTAAATTAAAAGATCTGGCATTTTGAACAAGATGCACACTACTATTTCAACATTATTATCCGGGTACTTTCATGTCTTTCCGCCATTTTTTTTTCACAGAAGATAAAAGCAGTGGTGTTATCAAGCGGCGTGACTTTTGTCGCTGATTATCCTCTGAAATTCTCCAAGGGAGACATTCCAAATGTCTGGTGAGTAAATCTCTTACTCTTAATTTACTTATGATATTTTTTTGTGTGTTCAGTCCGACGAAGACTAGTATCGACATGATTTTCGTAAAACACAAATCGAACCAGAGATGGCAAAAACATGGCGACTGATATGCATAAAGAGTTGTTACATGGTCAATGTGATTTACTACAACTCGATGACAAAGTGACTACTTATGTTGCATGTGGAAGGAATATTTGCAGCTTCAGGAATAAAACTTTTTAGCTCACCGAGACGGAAGTCGGTGGGGGGGGGGGGGGGGTGGCTTATGCTATACCCCCGGCGTCTGCGTGCGGACCTTGTTAAAGTTTTTGTTGCAGGTCCTGTTTCTAAGTTATAACCTGTCCTATCTCCACCAAACTTGCCTGAATGATGCATCTGGACCTACTTATGGACTTGAAAGACTTGGATGCTGAATCTGGGTCCTAAATTTCAGATGCTGGAGGAGGTTAAGATTTTTGGAGCTGGTTAAAGTTTTTGGAGTAGGTGCCCTCTGATGTTTATATCTTAGTTTTTACTGGTCCTAACTTCACCAAACTTGCATGGATGGTGTGTCTTATGACACTGATGCACCTGACAGGCATGAAGGCTGAATCTGAGCCATAGGTTACTGATGCTGGAATAGGGTAAGGTTTTTGGAGCTGGTTAAAGGTTTTTGGAACAGGTGCCCTCTGATGTTTATATCTTAGTTATTACTGGTCCTAACTTCACCAAACTTACATGGATGGTGTGTCTTATGATACTGATGCACCTGACAAGCATGAATACTGAACCTGAGCGTTATGGATGCTTGAGGAGGTTTAGTTATTTTGGAACAGGTCACATGTTTTATAGATAATAGTACTATTTTAAACTTGCATAGTTGATTACGATTGAGACGCAGAGCCTGATCTCCAATATTAAGGATGCTAAAAAACCTCCTACCTCACTCAATCCTGCTTGATACATGTAGATGCGTTTGTTGTTTAATAATATTAATAGAATCATTCATTATTACGAGTGTGGAATAGTGAAATTTCACCGAGGGGACAAGATTCATGGTCTAGGACGAGGCTCTGCCGAGTCCTAAAACATGAATCTTGGCCCCGGGGTGGAATTTTACTATCCCTCACGAGTATGTAATGAATGATTATTTTTCTCGCATTATTTTGCATAAAAAACGATGTTTGACAACTTTCTCTTTTGACATTTAAAAGTGTACTTTCGGTTTTTCCTGCCGCACGCTATGTGACGGTCAGACCGGTTCGAGTACCGGCGCCAGATAGCTCAGTTGGTAGAGCACCTGACTAGAGATTCAAGGGGCCCGGATTCGAATCCCGGTCTGGTCCGTCATTATTTCTCCTATCCCGTTACATTTGGTACCGTGACCATCCCCTGGAACTTACAGGTAAACTCCTGCCAGGGGAAAAGCCTGGGGTGATGTTCAGGGGCAAAGTTCATATAAGGAGGGAGGAATGTGACTGTCAGACCGGCGCCAGATAGCTCAGTTGGTAGAGCACCTGACTAGAGATTCAGGGGGCCCGGATTTGAATCCCGGTTTGGTCCGTCGTTATTTCTCCCATCCCGTTACCTTTGACCAGCCCATGGAACTGACAGAAGAAGAGCCTGGGGTGATCTTCAAGGGAAAAGATCATTTAAGCGGGAGGAATGTGATGGTCAGACCGGTCCAAATACCGGCGCCAGATAGCTTAGTTGGTAGATTCAGGGGGCCCAGGTTCGAATCCCGGTCTGGTCAGTCATTATTTCTCCCACCCCGTTATAGCTACAAATAGTGCAAGTAAAGAAGAGAATATACGACAGTATTTTCAATGAAAATATGATTTAATTGTAGTCAACTAAGCAGCATTCTAGAGATGTTATTTTTAAATTTTACAGCGGCGTAGTTAAACACAGTGTAAGACAGAAAAATCTCACACTGCTGTCTCACACTGGACAAACCGCGCTCACACCGGTGATTATGCGAAAAAACATGATTTCTATGATAGAGTATTGTATGATATGATAGAATATTGTTTTATATGATACAATATTGAATCATATTTTATATTGTAAAAAGTTATATGACACAATATGATATTGTTTTGTACATCATGATATGATATTGTATCATGATATTGTAATGTATACAGGTAGTATTGTATATTATGATAAAATCATGCATAATATGGTATTGTATCAGTATCATTTTATCACATTCTTTAGTTTCATATGATATTGCAATCTATTATAATGTATCATATGATACGATATTGTATAATATATGCTATTGAATCATATTGATATAGTGCCATATGATAGGATATTTTATAATATGATATTGGTTTATATGATATAATATCATATCATATAAAAGTGTATAATATGATATTGTATTGTATAATTCATTACTGTATCACATAAATTGTATCATATGATATAATACAATGTTGTATCAAATAATATTGAGTCATAAGATACAATATTACATTATTTATCAAATATGATACAATATCATACAATACAATATCAATGTATATTCTAATACAATATTTTATCATATGTTACAACATTGGGATGTATTATTTGATATGATTTTGTATCATATATATTATGATATCGTATTATACAAATAAATACAATAATGTATAGCATGATAAAATGTCATAACATAAATTACAATATCATATTGCATCATTATATATTACAGTGATATGTATTATTATATGATATATATTGTAAGTTTCATAGGATTTCATATCGTATTTTATATTATTGTATTGATATTTATTGTATCTTAATATAATACCGTATGAAATGCACATATGAAATGAAATAAACTATGATTTTCATAAAATATGATAACGGTGGTCTCATAAAGGTGATGCTTCATAAAAGTGACGCCTCGTTGTAATCCGTGATTACATGTACCTATGTTTAGAACTAATGCCAGCAATGGCATTTGTCGTGTTTCAAAATATTATTGTGGACTGCTGTAGGCAGGTAGAATAATTAACATTGCAATAAAAAGTGGGTAATATTCCTTTCTGAATGGTTTTAGATTTTAAGGAAGCTTGGTGGTCCATAGATAAGCCATCAGGTCTTGATAATCTTTTTTAGATATAATTCTCATAAACAATAAAATACTTTCTTTGGTGATTCATGCAGGATATGAAAGTAGCGACATTGTACAAAAAATATAAAACCCCCGTAAGCATATCAGATGGATGGATGGATGGATGGATGGATGGATGGATGGATGGATGGATGGATGGATGGATGGATGGATGGATGGATGGATGGATGGATGGATCGATCGATCGATCGATCGATCGATCGATCGATAGATAGATAGATAGATAGATAGATAGATAGATAGATAGATAGATAGATAGATAGATAGATAGATGTAGTAAACCATTTTTTTAGTAAAGAAATATTCCATATATTTTAGCTTTAAAATTTGAACACCTTTTATAATCATAATTCAGAAATTTTCCTCTGAAGGAGATTACTATTGTCTAAAAAAAATGACCAGAAAACCAAATCCCTCTTAAGAAGTCCTTTATATTTTGTTTTATTTTCTAGGCCCGTGCTTCAAAATATTAGAACTACGTCTGAAGGTAACGAAATCTTTGATGTCTATCAACCCACTGATGATGAATTCATCAAGGTAAATTTTGAATCATTGGATGTCTTGAGCCAGCCTTACCCTCTCCATGAGCCTTGCCCCTTTAGTTCACGAAGAGACTCGATAAGACTCCCCCCCCCCCATGAGTCGTTATAAGGGAGGGCAGAAGGTCAACAAATTACGCATTATATCTACCCCATTGTATTTTTTTATTGATTTGTTGAGCTATAAACTATCTTTTAGTAAAGTAGAATTCCAATTATTTAAGCTTTGAATTTAAATATTTTTTCTATTTCTAAACGCATGTAGCGCTCTTCTTTTCAATGAGATAAATATTTATTAATCAGAAAAATGGCCACGATCGTCAAGCCTTGTTTACCTCAGCAGGAACTTGATAACACAACTTTTTCACCCCTACCCCACCCCTTTTTACCCCAATCATGAGTCTCTTCTAACTCACAGAAGTGACTGTACAATATGACAATATGACTTTATTTGCTGACAGGTATGACAATATGACAAGATGACTTTATTTGCTGACAGGTATGGGAGAGTTCGGCGTCGGTCCTGTGTTTTGTTGGGGACGACGACAGGTGTCTGAACCCCGCCATCACAGAACGCTTCATACAGCTGGTCCCCAAGGAACACAATCATCGGTTCCAGCTCCTCAGGTATCCGGACACCGGCCACTTAATCGACCCGCCGTACTCACCGTTTTTCCGGACATCATTTCAACGACTTTCAGGTTTGTTCATTAACATTCATACCGGTCAGTTACGTACGTGTGCATGCGTACCTGTATATAAATTTATCTACGGAATAAGGAGGGGTATTTGATCTTTCCCTGACCATAATGATCACCTCATAATATTCAAAGAATGATTCCACATTACTTCTATTGAAGGAGACTGGATGGCTACATGTAGATTTAGTATAGAAACCCCCCAGATATTTTTAGCTAAAAAAATGATTACTCTCCTACATCTTCTAAAAGAGATTAAAATAGTCTTTAAAAAATGGCCCTTTGATATGTAATTTTCTACAATTCATATTGTACGAATAAATTTTTAGATGTATTTTGTTGATTGAAATGTTACGGTTTCAATGTATTTATCTTTGGCGCTGTAGTACAGAAAACGATGTATCATAATTGGCACAATCATAATTTTAATTCCGACTGGAAATATAATAATAATTAATAAATTTCATTAGATAATTTTAAAAAATGAAAGAAATGCTTGAAACTTGATGTACATACATATCGCCTTGATAAACGCCTCCTGTTTGATGTTTTATAATTAAAAAAAATAATATTAACGTTTAAGGGGTTAATTAAAACATGATCATAAGATATTCCATCCTTATCGAATAGAACAACATGTACATGTGATATTAATCACCTTTGTAAGATGCACGTTATGTAATTATAATTAAATGTACATTGATATATTTATTTTCGTTAGGATCTGTGATTGTCTGGGGCGGAAGTCCAAAGGGAAGCAACTTGGCCCAGGAAGATTTTTGGCGGCGAACTGTGGACTTCTTCTCCCGTCGTCTGCGCGGGAACGCACGTGCGGTGGTCCCGTACAAGTCCAGTAACCTTTAGATTTGGAACTATTGTTGGACAGTTCAAAATCGTCTACCTGGGAACCAGTATTTAGGTGGAATAACACATCACTAAATTGGTGACCTCTGATCGAAACGACATTTCGTTTTATTAAAGGATTTTAACAACAGCAATTTGTAACTTACTCCATAACCGTGTGGATAAAGTGTCGGTTTTGTGATCCGTACATCCGGAGTTCGAATCTCGTAGGGGCTTTTGTTGTTACTTACTAAATTCATTTTTTGAGATATTTTTTTTTTCCCAAGCTGCATATTGTTCGATTATTTGACATAATTATGTATAATTAATTTTGTTTATCATTATTATATTTTTCATAATCAAATGATTTACGGTAAATTTGAGTATCTTTTTGAATTCAAACTTTCTCAAACTATGTGTATGGATAATGTTGAAAATCAGTATGATTAATATTGAAAATCAGTATGATTTTTACTTGATTAGGCCTGTTTTGTTTGTCCCGCTTTTTCTTCCAGCGAAATAATAACCAAATATTACGTTTATTATCTTTTTGGTAATATAACGGACCAATGACGTAAGCTACATGATGTCATCAAATGAAACAAAGTCGGTACAAACACCGAACGAAGAGTGTTCATTTATATAGACAGAAGCATGATATTTATCCAAATTATTAGGAATTTTAGTATGCAATAGTCGAGGATTGATAAATAGAAAATTAACTTGAATCAAATTGTCATACTGAGATCATCAAATGTTAACGATAATAATTCATATTACAATGTAACACCGGTGAATTGCAATTTTATTATATGCACACAGTGGTTAATTTACATGTACATGTATTATCCACGATGTTTATTATACAAAAGTTGATATTATTTTCTGTAACAAATAATGAATTTAATTTGTAGTATTTTTGTTGTTTATTAATATATTTTAAATCCATATTATTTTAACAAATTTTAATAATGAAAGACATGTACAACATGGGCAGAGGAGGAATTTGTGAATAATAATAATAATAACAATTTTTCGTTTGATTTTAAGTCTGCATTCATTTGTATTCATTAATTCTGTTGTTACTGCACTATTTGGCAATATTTTTTTTTTCTTAAAAACTAAATTGTCCTTAGATATGAATGAAGATAATGGAAACGATTTCCGGCCCGGGTCATCTCCCCTGTCAAGTTACAATAATTTGTTTCCTCAGATAAGCAATGAAGAAACAATTGTATTACATGTACCTACACCTGTAACTATACACTTTCACAGGGAAAAAGTTTGCCTGGTACATGTAACTGCAGGAAAACATTCATTCATAATGGCCTTCAACTCAACATTCTGGTGTATCGACGGCGTATTATCAATTAACAATTGTTATTTCCATACTTACGTCGACTCGATATACATGTATCCCAGTGAACTTGAAATAAAAGATACCACAGTCTGCGTCATCTGTTAAAAATATAATATTATATTTTACTGGAAATGGACATTGATGGTAACCTAGCAACAAAACTTGATGATAAACACGATGACTTGTATTATTATATAAAATAGTCAACTTTCCTTAAAGTTAATTCTTAAAATACTTATGTAACAATATACGTTCATCACTGCATATGGTGTTTTTGTCTCTCAGTTAATTCAATAACCAAGGACATGCTCTTCGTATGAACAGAGCAATGAAAAATTTTACAAATGATTTTATTTTGCCATAAACTTTATAGAATCATTAGATGAAGAAAAGTCCAAAAAAAAATTAATTTTAAATTTTAAAAGCTCTTCTTTCAAGAAAATTAAGGAGGATCGGTGGTAAACAAATTAATTAATAGATCGATCTACCTAGAATATTAAGATATCATTTCTTTAGTACCTAAAAAACTTTTATCAACTAGAGAAAACAAATTCATAAATACTAAGTTTTCAATATGGGTATTTCCCTGTATTTTTATATAGAGATCTTCTTTTAAAGGAGATTACTGTAGTAAAAAAATGGCCGCGACCACCCAGTCTTCTTGAATTTTTTTTTTAATATGAGAATTTGTATTCGATCAGTCGAACGAGAGATTCATCGCGCTCGTTTATTGATCAGTGTGTCGTTGGTGGTTTTTTTTTTATCTTTATTTTGAGTGAAAACGCGATAACTGTTTATCTACAATGGCGGTCGAGATACCTTGCTTCATTAGGTTCCCCGCTGTATTGTTTTTGCCCGAAGACTGCGCTCTGACATCATCAGGACACGTGAAAAAAAAATCATGCAAATCTCACGGTCTCTTATATGCTAAAGATACATCGCGGGTTTTGGTTCAACAAGTATTTCTACTGGATGGTATTTTTATTATTATCTTTTCCTCACGTTTCTTTTAGGTAATATTTGTTCAGACAACACAAAAGTTGCTGCACCAGTCTTTTCGCCAATCAAAGAGAGCAAAATTAATTTAACTGTGAAGATAGCCAAAAAAAAAAATAATTTTGGAAGAAAAAAATATGGATCAGTTCTCGATTTTTCAGCTTTTGAACTTGTTATGTGTTTTCCCATTGATTTCCATGATGATCAAAGAAATCGTGGAGCGCGAGCAAAAGTACGTTTTGACGCAACCCCACGAAACGGCAACCTCCGAGGTCTGTGTTTTAAAAGAAGTCTTCGTTAGAAACGGAAGTTCTGCCAAAATTCAATGCGGAGCAGAGTGCAATAAAGTATTTGTTGGCCGATGTAAATTTGTCGATGTTATTAAAGGGGATCGACCTATGTGTCGGTTGATAAGTGGTTTTAAAACTCCCGAAAACGTTTCTCCTGGACATCCAAGTGGCCAATTTGTTCGTTTTAAAAAGGTAATTATTTTGTGTTTGAAAAGCTTCAACTTCTATTAGTATCAATATTCTTATTTCGGTTACAGCTATCATAAACTATTTAGAATTTTGCAATGTGCATATTTGAATTAAAAAAATGTTTGAAAATTTTAATTCGCGATTGTTCGCTCTTTAGGTCGACGCATACTACAATTCGTTCGCGATCGGTAAGTGTTTTTTTTTAATGTTTTGTAAAATGTTTAGAAGAGCTTGATAAAATATTTCATACACATGCATTAGCTTTACAGATTTGTAAAAAATTTGTATTACGCTATAAGGTAAAATGTTATGCAACAACCGTGAATGTTGCAATTGCAATCTCTAATCCTATGAATTATTGCATTTGTTGTTACAGTTGCAACGCCAACAGCATTAACAGTTGATATCCTCATTCGCTAATGATACATGTACATCGCCGCCTAATGATATATTGTATATCATTTGCATAGGTGTCGGATTTGGTGGTGGGGGGGGGGGGGCTACCCCTTCCTTTTTTTTTTGATAAAATTAGACATAATATTAACCATAACCTCATTTGTATGCTTTTCAAAATTGCTGATAAGTCCAGCCCTCACCCCCATTTAAATAGCTTCCAACGCCACTGTTAAGGCGTCACAAATGTACGTCAACATCCTAACTCTTAACGAAACAAGCAAATATCTGGTCTAGTACACTCTTAATGATAATGATACAAATGTTTTATCATTAAACGTTGCAGTAGAGTCCTTAAATGATAAAAACTTCTTAAAAAAAAACCTTAATGAAAGTCTTTTTTGAAATAACAATTGTCGAAATTCTGCATTACATGTAAAGAGGAAACTTAATAGAAAGAGATAGATAGATAGATAGATAGATAGATAGATAGATAGATAGATAGATAGATAGATAGATAGATAGATAGATAGATGATAGATAGATAGATAGATAGATAGATAGATAGATAGATAGATAGATAGATAGATAGATAGATACGTGTAGATAGATAGATAGATAGATAGATAGATAGATAGATAGATAGATAGATAGATAGATAGATAGATAGATAGATAGAAAGAAATAGATAGATAGATAGATAGATAGATAGATAGATAGATAGATAGATAGATAGATAGATAGATAGATAGATAGATAGATAGAAATAGATAGATAGATAGATAGATAGATAGATAGATAGATAGATAGATAGATAGATAGATAGAAATAGATAGATAGATTGATAGATAGATAGATTTCAGTTGGGATGTGTTACGTAAAGATACCTTAATATCATCTTTTAACGAGCAAATCATAGAAGCATGTACCAATTAAAAAAATGACAAATGCATATCCATTATGAAGAAGTATTTTCAGTTTCTTAGAATAATTACTTTAAAGTGCTTTCAAGCAGTTGCTGCACGAAAATGCTTAGAAAAATATTCACTTCTGATTTGCAAAACATATACACTGTATGTTTAATGTAAGGTTTAAAGTTCATTAAATGTATTTCATATATATACTAGTATATGAAAGCAGTTTAATTAATGTCTCTTCAAAGACCTTGATGTGTACCCTGCAACCCTTTTATTTCGGTGATGAAGGCGATACCTGTACTTGTATATATCAAACGCTACTTAAACTCTTTCATATAAAAATTCTTTCAAATCTTCAATATGTTGTCAGTACAAAAACCTTAAAAGAAAAAAAATGTCGATGAAAAGTAAAATAGTACAACATTTGGTATTAAACGATTGATTTTTTTGTAGTTGACAAACGAAATTGCACAGTGTTTGAAATGTCTTTTTATTATTTGGGCTTGGTTTAGGTTTAATTTTTTCTTTTCTTTTTTATCTTTTTTTGTTGTTGTTGTTAAGTATGGCTGTGTACGGTGCGATTAAGAATGATTTTTTTTTAAATTAATAGTGTAGGTAAATTAAACAACAAAGTTTTAAAGTAACTGCGATAGTTCTTGTCGTAAATCTTAAATGGAGAGAACTAATATAAGCTATTTTTGTATATACTGGTCAATTCACACTGTATGAATACGTATTACACATGTATGTATGTTTTGAATAAAAATACTTTTATGTAAACGGATGGCGTAAACTTTGTACTTATATTCCAAATTTAATTGTGTATTACTCTATTTACATGTACTATACAACATTTACCATACTACTTTACTGTAAATTCAAAATGTACTGTATGACCACAGAAAAATATATCGATATTTTAAACTATATATTATACGTGTACATTGTATAATTATTCTGCATAATGGTCTTAAACTGATTTACTATAATTCATTTTTTATGTTTTGGACCAAAAAGTCTGGAATTTATTTTTTTGTTTTTCTAGTTTTCTCTTTTTCTTTTTCTCCAAGGACGAGACAGCTTGTGTACTGTTTCCTTGGCAACAGGGCGGACGATCCTATCACTCTGCCATTACGGCGAGCATAATTGGACGGTATGCTGTTTTCGTAATTCTTTTTTTTAATATGAATTTGATATTCAATCCAATTTGCCATTACGGCGAGCATAATTGGACGGTATGCTGTTTTCGTAATTCTTTTTTTTAATATGAATTTGATATTCAATCCAATTTGTTTTCAATAAATAGTGCTTAAATTTGAAACACGATATTAACACAAATGAAAACAAAGAAACAAGAAGACAAACAATTAAATAGACAAACAAACAAAGTAGTTTCCTATTTCTTTATAAAACTTATATCCAAATAATTAGCCGATTTTTAAAAAAACTTTTTGATTGGATTGTAAGTATATGAGCTGTTTTAAAAAGTAAAAAAAAAACCAAACAAACAAAAATTACAGCGACTAGTCGAGTTGGTTACTGCATTGTAAATAACATTCATGTACATATATTTATATATAAACAACAATATGATGATTTATGCTGGCTATAAAGATGGCGACAAAATTAATAAGTTTCTGTAAAAAAAATAGAGGGAATCATACTTGGTAGATGTACAGTAAATACTGTATTAAATAATTGATATTTCACTAAAACTACGTATGTCCATACATATTCTGTTTAGTATCATTTTGATAGCAATATATAGCTAGTTTGCGTTTGATATTTACTTTGTTTCAGTTATTAGATATTGTCGGCTGAAAAATAGCGATCTTGTTTTTCATGTAGATTATACAAAGACGATTCGATGGCTCTGTCAATTTTCGAAGGAACTGGAGAGAATATGAGGACGGGTTCGGAACTTTTGACTCGGAATTTTGGATAGGTATATATATATTATAAGATTTTGATTGCTTGTCTCGAAAACTAGAATTTTTTTTAAAAAGCATGTTTTAAAAAAGGCTTGATAAGTGTTTATGTAAGGCAGATATGATGCTGTGAAAATAAGATATCAACATCTTTCGAAAATCTGCTCTTGAGGATGTATGCTGAAGGTGTGGATCCAAATTTTTCTTTCCGCCCCCCCCCCCACCCCCATGCTATCGATTTCTTAGCGTCCAGTATGCAATACAAGAGTCGTTTACTGAAAAAACTTTGATATATTACACTGAACTCCAAAAGAAAAAAAAAAGATTGAAAATAGTTCCAAGCGTATGCGATACTAATCGTTTATTATTTCTATAAACACTTAAATTAATGTTAAATCTAAAAACCAATCACATACGACTCGGTTAAAGCAACACAGAGTCGGCTTGTGCATGAGATATTATCGTCAAATATTTGACATTTTGTGCTCTGAAACAAAAATTTGTTTAATTCGACTATTATCTCCATTAAATATGATAAATTCACTTCTGACCAATTCACGGTTATCACTGTTTTTGCATAATGAACAGTTTCTGACTATGGTTGATTTGTTTTTTATGTTGTTGTCGTGAAGTGTTGTAATTTTATGATTATTCAAGGAAACAAAAACCTACACGACCTTACCAGTGATGGACTGACCTATCTAAGAGTAGAAATGATGATGCAGACATGCGAGTGGAGATACGCAGACTATGGCCAGTTCATCGTTAAAAGTGCGACGGATAAATACAGGTTGTTTGTCGCGAATTACTCCGGAAACGCAGGTAATAATTACCAGAACGGATTTGATGTGTTTTTCCCCCGATTGCGCATGCGTCACGTTCAATTCTGTCAGTTATGTCAAGAGTAAACATATCCTTAAATATTTACATTTACAACTGTCTTTGTCTGTGATAACACAACGATTCAATTTTAATTGAAGCCTATAGCCACACTATACAGTAAAACTCGGTTATAGCGAAGTCCTAGGGACCAATGGAATTACATCGTTATATCCGTAATTCGCTATATCCGTATAACGAATTTGTATTTATATCTATAGCGAATTCACTATGTACATATTTTCTTTCAACAGACACTAAATTTTAAAATAAAAACACATTACTTTGATACCTTTAATAATTGGATTGTGAATTGAAAAAATATGGAAATTAATTCATTTAAACTATATTGTTAAATATTAATGGTAGTGCAAACGTTTTTAAACTGTTAAGAAATTCGTTATAAATGTGTTAAATTTCGTTATTTTTCACCTCTACGGGACTCAAAATCAGTTCTCTATATCCGTAAATTCGTTATATCTGAATTCGTTATAACCGTAAAATTTTGCAAAGATTTGTTAAGAATTTTACAGGGGATTAAGAAAAACTTCGCTATATCCAATAATTCGCTATATCCGTGTTCGTACTAAACGAGTTTTACTGTACTGACTATAGCACGGAATTTCGTAAATCTTTGTAGGTATTTAGCTAACAATGTGTAGCAATCGCAACTTCTCGGGCCTTTCCGGCATGCTCGGAAAAACACCTCGAATGTATTAACATCACCGGATGTTAGAATTTTATACAAAATGGAGTCGCTTCCTATTAAAATAAGTATCGGCTAGACGGTTTTATATGTCGCTTCTGTGTTATATTTTAGTGTATATCGTTTACTTTAATGAAGTTTAGCTCACATCTCAACAGATCGTAAAAAGTGTTCTATTTATTTCAAGTTTTACAAAAAGGGGGGTTGTCATGGACGCCTAGGTAATACATTCGAGGTGTTTTTCCGAGCTTGCCGGAAAGGCCCGAGAAGTTGCGATTGAATGTGTAGATTTGCAAATTACTAGGAAATCCCGATTCCTGTATTCATATGAGAACTTCGGCCCGTTTGAATTTACACGTAGAAGTAAAAAGGTGGAAAGACCTACTTGTGACACAAGAATTGTTGTTCCGTTGAGCGATGTGGTCCATGGGCCTCTTGTTTCCGAGTGGCGTTGTAACTGTCATGATTGTAATCGTATTGTTGTTTTATTACTCACACAGGAGACAGTTTCTACTATCATAACAACGCACAGTTCAGTACCTACGATTATGACCACGATACCTCGTACTCCAACTGTGCCGATAGATGCAAGGGGGGATGGTGGTATACTAAGTGTCACTTGGTAAACCTCAACGGAGAGTACGCAAACACCAACTTTCTCGAGGGCATAAACTGGCATGCCATGACGGGATTCACATACTCATTGAAGGAAGTGAGGATGATGTTGAGGCGGCCCTGATGAGTACCCACGTTACTACTGATATATAATCCCATTACAAGTGATGTGATCCCATTACTGTAGTGTTCCAAATTTCAAGTGATGTGATCCCATTTCAAGTGGTTTGATCCCATTACATGTGGTGTAAACACGTTACACGTGGTGTGATCCCATTACACTTGATGTGATTCCATTACACTTGATGTGATCCCATATACACTTCATGTGATCCCATTAAACGTTTCAAGTGGTATTTCAAGTGGTATTGTCCCATTATACGTGGTGTGATCCCATTACACGTGGTGTGATCACATTACACTTGATGTGATCCCATTAAACGTTTCAAGTGGTATTTCAAGTGGTTTTGTCCCATTACACGTGATGTGATCCCACTACACTTGATGTGATCTAATTACAAGTGATGTGATTCCACTACACGTGGTGTGATCCAATTACATATGGTGTGATCCCATTACATATGGTGTGATTCTATTACACGAGGTGTGATCCCATTACAAGTTGTGTGTTCCCATAAAACGTGGTTAGATATCACCGATTTTAATGTTTTTATGAATATAACGATTGAACGAACAACTTTAGATTATGGCGTCATTGACTTTCTTGAAAAGAGATTTTAGCTCATATATTGGTATTAAAATCACCATGATTTTTTTTTGTACAAAATTGTCCTAGCTGTAGACAAGTTATTTGAAAATTTAGTTAAATCATCCACGTTAAGTTATTCTAATTTTGTGTACTTTTCAGATAGGATTGAATTTTCTTCTATTTCAAAAACAATGTTATGTACATGTATTATGAGCTTTTAGAGAGATGTTCACGTTGCATCTCAATTAATTCTTGAAATTGTTTTAGTTGCATATACATATATATGTACATTAAATTTCAGTTTATGAATTGAATAAATATTGTACTGTCATTTCAGACGGAAAAAAGGCTTTAGTACATGGTATAACAAATATTGTAATTAAAAGAAGAAAAACTGTAGCCAATTTTTATTGTGATCGTAAATTGTACAGTACACGCGTTTGTACATGAATTATACATATAAAATATATTTAAATAAGATGATGCTACGTTTTTCTTTAGTTATTATTTTAAACGGCGTGATATATACTGTTGATTACTAATTAAACAAGAGGAATTAATTTCCGCATAAAATTGCGAGAAGCGAATCTTGCGAATTTTAAAATTTCTTTTTTATTTTTTGGACAGATGTTAAACTAAACAAAACTATATGATAAAAATTGAAAGATTGTTCTGAATCAGTGGTTTACATGCAGTCTATAAAAATTGTATACATGCTAGAAAAATTAATAGATAATGACAAAGCAGAAACTAAACACTTTTCACGTACGTATACCACCCCCCCCCTTTTTTTTCTCATTTCACACTTAAACAAGAAAACAAACATTTAAAATTAACTTGCTCAACTCTCTTATGACGTTGTTTTCGTGATAAAAATCATAAAAAGCAATACAATTATCAGCGATTTTCTAGCGCAGTTGCACTCTTAGTCTTTTGATATTAATAACCATTTTTTTCCCGATGACATTCGTGTTTTTATCTCATTAATTGAATTTTTCACACACAAGTAACGATTGGTTTAATTAGTCTGTTTTTGACATGATATGTTATATGATGATTCTAAAAGCAATAAAACAGGTCTGCATGGACAGGCCACGTAATTAAACTAAGATAAGCTAAGCCTCTCTTTAAGACAGGTCAATTTTAGTCTTACTAACTTCTAACCGTATCTCTTGAAAAGGATACTGGTCGCATACGTTTATCATTATTGATGTGAAATTTATAACCTTTCTTAAAAAAAAAAATGACTTTAGTTTTGATAACAAATTTCTAATGAATCGCAATTTATATATCTCGTTCAGACCTTACGAACGTGCTAGAGTTCATTTCAAAGAGCACATTGACAATGTCCTTTACAAAATTTATATTTCTTGAGGATCAAAAATTGGTGCTTGTGAACGTATGATATCTAATTTTTGTAAAGGACAGCAATATCAAACAAATGGAATGGGTTTTATAGAAATAATGTTCAACATATCTAGTCGTGAAGAGATGAAATAAGATAATTATGTCAAACAGAATCCTCCAGATGCATCAACCGTTTCCAGTGTGTTATCACTGGCAATGTAATTAAATTGATTGGAAGCAAAAAAGTATGATTTATGACAGCGTGTCATGCATTTCTTATTTTGCACCCGGTATTGGTGAATTGTATTAACACGCGCTTCAGCATATACGGGTTACTCCGTTCATTCAGAATGACTATTATACAAGAGACAGTGACAAATGCTGTATTGTTGTTTGCATAAAAATAACTTTAAAATGTTCGATATACTTGTACATGTGCATTGTATTTCAAGTGCCCATTAAATTGTGTATGTTCGGTAAAGCGAATTTAATCAGAGATTGATATGTTTTTGGTTTATTTGATTATTACTTTTAAATTGTATATCATTGACTTGTTACTTTTTAAAGGACACAGATAGGATTTTTAGGTGTTAAAATCTTATGTTTCTGTTTCACTGGATAGTATGGAAATAATGTCAAGAATAGATGGAATCAAAACGTCTTTTACTCTTTCACATTGACAAATGCCGCTTTACTGAAAGGGACCAACGGATGAATTTTGCCCAATTACACATGCGGTAGAGGGCAATAGTCGGCTGAATAAATGGAATATTACTACTTTCTATTTTCTGCTTTATAGTTACTGTAGATCATTCAAAAAACGTCAAGAAAATCAAGGTTACTTTCACGAATATCGTTATTTACTTTTATATTGCAGACTAATTGCCAGTCGAAATATTTTATGAAAAAAAACCCATAGATTTTCTTTCGTATTTTAATTCATTTTTCAACTTTTGTAAAAAATTATAATTGAATTACAATAAAAAAATGTTTATGTGCTATAAGTCTTGATATGATAGCACTTTCCGATGTTTTATCCCAAGAAAGCCTGCATGACCCGTTTCTGTTTCTGTACAGTGGTGTCAAACTCTGGAATATCGTCAACAATATGGTGACGCACGTGTTTGTGATCTTTGACCTGGATCTTATCGTCGGCAAATCTGCACATGCGCCGTCGGATCCAAACTTTACCTCCAGGTTTCGGAGCATTTATATCGTTGTCCTTAATAAATTAAAAAAATCATTTTTTTTTTGTAATTATATAATTATTCATGATTGTTTTGTTTATAAAAGCTTTTGTGCTCGTGGTTTTCAAGAATACACAAAAACTTCAATTCTTTACTTAATTGATAATCAAGCGTACAGGTAGGTATAATTTTTTTACTGTACAAGAAGACAGTGAGTGAAAAAAAAATTTACTTTCTAATAAAGAAAACCACTCATAAATTCATCAATCAAAAAAAGTTTTTCTGTTGATTTACTTTCGATAGACAAAAATGCCATTCATCAAGTACGTCAAGTGAAAAGAAGTGAAAAGTCAACTGCTCTAACAAAATTACTCAATATTTTCACATCTACATGAAACTGTTAATTCCGACTGAGACAATGATGATTTGTAAACCATGTGATACTTACGTCTACGACATATCGTGCCAGTTTGGGTAACTTCATGTGCATTTTAGATTTTCCGCCATATTTCACATGGAACGCCATGATCCTGTTTTCCAGGAAAGACAGATTTTTATCATTGGATTCGTAATCGTCATAATGTGGAAGCATATCGTGCTCTGGGTCCTTTTTATCCATCAGTCTTTTGTGGATATTCTCGTTGACAAATTTCATTGCCGTTTGCCAGTTCCCGCTTGGCTTTTTCTGTTTCGAGAACGAGTCCGCCCCGGGTATTGCGGGTAAATTTAGTTCTTTCTCGTCTTCTGCACCGATAAGAGTCGGTACATTTTCGAGGCTAGTAACTTGAAGTTCTTTTGATTGCTGTGCTGCATTCGGAACTTGGAATTGCGTTCTTGCTGCCATGTCTGATTTTTGGGTTTCAAATACTACTTCGTTTTTGGCACTTCCTCCGTGGTTTTCTTTTTTAAGAAGGATTTCCTCCTGCGTTCGTTCCTCTCGTATGTTGGGTAGATCCACCCGCTGGTCTTTGCGGGGAACTTCCGTAATCAGAACCGGTTTCACGGGTTTCGTTTCATCTCGAGGCGTATTCTCTGAGGATTTTTGTCCACTCTTTGGATTATTATCAGTGACACTGGCTGGCTTGTTGTGGTTTGCGAGGATTTTCAACAGTGACGTATCACTTGCGTCATTATCGAGGTAATTTGGAAGCGAAGCTAACGATTGAAGCGAGGCTGCCTTGCTTCTGCTACCTTCGAAATTCGACTGAGTTTCGGAAGGGTTTCTTTTTCGAGGCTTCTTCCCCCGGACTTTTCCCTTCTTCCTCGAACCGATTTGTTTCTTTGAATTCTCGTTTTCGAAGTCAATAATCTCGGCTTCCATCATCTGCCGCAAAGATTCACGGATTTCCAACAAGCTTCTGGGCTTCCGAACCGGTTGATTCCGTCGATTCGCTCGAAGTGTCAGGGCCACGCTTGTCTTTGCGACAGGTGGGTTATCTTTTCGAGCTGCTGCCTTTTCCTTCATGAGCTCTTTATAGAATACAGCCCCTGCTGTGTACGGTTCTACAATGGTTGACTTCCCGTCCTTGAACCACTGTAGCAACTGTTGCAACATGGTGTCCCTATCTGGAAGAGTTTTGGACATTTTCAAAGGTGGAAGAGGTTTCGACTGAGGTAAAGACTCCTCCGTCATTTTAAAGTGGAGAAATTGAAGGAAAGGCACCAAATGTCCCTGTTTCATATTCATCCGAGTTTCAAGCTTTGCTTTCACGTATTCTCGCATGATATCCAGCGTGGCCGTGTTCTTCTTCCCGACAATTCGGTCATAGTTTTTGGTATCTAGAATAAACACTTCCGTGTTAGCCGTACACTTGACTGTATGCATGTAGGTGCTCAAGTTGTTCAAAATCTCGATGTCGCCAAGAACCTCGCGGTCCTGAATCGAACACAAGTCCACGTGTCGCTCCTTCATATACTTCTCCACCGCCGCGTAACCCTCGGTCCGCCTAATGACGAGTTCCTCGGACTTGGTCTCCCACACCGCCGGGTCCTCGTATTTTCTGAGTATTGCTTGACGTCTCGCCTCCCTATAGGAACATCAGTAAAAACCAATTAATGGTGTTGTAAGTGCATACAATTCACAAACTGACTACTGCTAATACATGATCAATTGATGGTACTCTGAGACTTTGGATGCTTTATAAGTAGTTCCTTAAAAATAAATCGTACCGACTAGAATTTACACAACTACACATGAAAGAACCAATCGGAACATTGCTCGGCCTTTTCCGTCAATTCTGGACTTGACGGAAAAGGCCGAGCGATGTTCCGATTGATGAAAGAACTATACAACGACGACGTTCTAACTAAACTAAACTAAACAACATTAATGCATGGAAACTTTTAAACAACAAAAATAAGATTCCATACAGTTCATATAAAACACATAACTGGCCTCTAACATATTGTTTACTTACTTCCTTTTTTTCCTTTGTGCATGTGAAAAATTACAATATATCAAACCACTTTTTAAGATTATATTTCCTCATCTGAGATTCGTCACTATCAAATAATGCTACATAAACTTTAATTGAAGATTACTAAAAAAAAATATGAAACATTTTTAGAGAGCAAGGGAAAATTCTAAGCCCTATCTACATTCAAATGAAAAGAAACATAGCTACTTAACCGTCTTTTCAATACAAAGATCCATGTTAAATAGGTCAGAAATATGATTGCTTAAGTCATATTTGATTACGAAATAGTACCTGAGATGTTCAAACTCCACGGCATAGATGTCGATGCCGGCCTCAAACGGCCAGAGATGTGGGTACTGTTTCTGATGCTTGTGGGGTTCCACGATGACATTAGCCTGACCTCTGTAAGCAATAATTGTTATTGAATGGTGTTCCCCAAAAGATGTGATGCCACAAACCTTAATAACTTCGTGAATTAAAAAATTTACATTAAAATAACCAAACAAATGAACGATATACACACAGACACATGTCCTGGGATTCAAGTTTACACTTGAGTAAAAAAAAAAACCACGACATACAATCACGTATTCACTTTTATTACTTTTACAAAGTGACCACGTGACCGGATATTTACTTGAGTATAAAATGGAGTCCTTGAACTGGTTCCCCTTGCTTTATCAGCACGGTGTCAAAGATGAATGTCTCCCTCCTCAGACTCATCTCCAGGAGCTTCTTCAGCTTGGAGGGCATGTGCGAGAAGAACGGATGGGAATCAATAAAGTCGCTTATCTCCGCAAACTCCTTCTCTGTATCCAACTACGAGTGAGAGAAGCGATTCATACAATAACTGCTGCTTAAAGGAGAATGGTCACGATTTTGGTCAAAAATTAATTTTTATTGTTTAATTTTTTACAATGCTTCAGATAGGCTTTTCTAATAGTAAACCACAATTTGAGTGTCAGTCGTCGAGTATTAAGCAAGATACAAAGCTCACGATTCTTTGTTAAATAAAGAAAGCTCGGGTAATGTTTTTGTTTACATTTTGAATGTTGAATGAAAATTGCGGGTTAGACCTAAAATGAATGGGACATACGCTAGGGAGAGTTCATTTATGTTCAAAACGGATTAGCAGATCGAAATAAAATCAACTTGAAAAAGAATATTTACCAGTATATATATATATATATTGAACCAATGTAAACAAAAACATGGCACGAACCTTATTTACACACATGTAGCAATGAATTGTAATCTCTGTATCTTGCTTATAAATCTACGACTGACTCTCAAATTTTGTTTGATAATAACTGCATTTATAATGCATTACTTAAGCATTGTAAACAATAATTCAATAAAATAATAAACTTGACCAAAGTCGTAATCATGTCTAATTAAAAGTTAAATAAAGTTTAACTGTTAACTTATCTTTAGTCTCATTAAAGTCATCTCTATTCAGTCGTCGTGCTTGCTTATTTTTGTACCTGTTTAACTTTTCAGCTGATAAAAACCATTTTTTAAAGTGTTTTTTTATTTATGTAAAAATACCTTTAAAGATCTATCGAAGAGGTCTTGTCCAATCACCAACAGATCTAGATCCTCATCAGCGATGATCGAGGCGTTCCGAAAGGACTCTCTTTTCACAAGTGCAACTTCACCAAACGATTTTCCCGGTCCTTGATTCAAATAATTATATACTTGTATATTTGAATAATCTTATATATTGTGTATAACTCAAGTCAATCATATCAACTTTAACTAAATAACGACAGAAAGAATAAATGCATTTTGGGTTTTCTTTTACCATAACTGACGATGAATTTTCCAAATTTAGACCGATCCAGCACTGCCAGTTTCTTTGGCGCCGGCTTTCTCATCGACCCTTTCTCTTTTCCTTCATCGCCGTCCTCATCCTCTTCCTCTTCCGCTAATGGTTCTAGCGCATGCGCACTCTTAACACGTGGTTGGTCGGGGTGACCCGGTTCCGGGGTTCCCGAGAACGAGGATGGGGCTGGGGAGGGGGTTTTGTGCTGACGTAGAGGGGTCCAGTGGCCGCCCTCCTCCTCGCCTGTCATTCTGGGGTCTATGTACACCGATACGCTCCCGTTGAGGATTATGTAGAAGCTAAAAACGACAGCATTTATTTTATTATTTAAACGATTATATAACATTACACTTTAACAGTCTTCTTTTGGGAGAATGACGAGTCTTGAAGAAAAATGATGCTTTTGAATTTTCACACTTACATGTTTTTTGCATTTGTACTGTACCTGTCTAAATTTACAGTGAATAAATATTAGTTAAACATAATATTAAAACCTGAATATACCATTTCTTATAGCTAAGCAAAAAGTTAGTCATTTATCATACAGTCACACGGTGTAGACTGTTTTGATAGTCACACTATTATGAAAACAACTTCAGGTAGGTTAGGAACTGTTAGAAATCAAACATGACTGTGAAAAAAAAAATGCCTGACCCATTTAAACTGTATAATAAGTTAATGTTCCATTTTGATTGTTTTAATTTATTTATACCATAAAATAATTAATATAAAACGAACGAAATGACATGGAATAAAAATGCTGATTTATGAAGCTGGTTTGTGGAAACACAAACGGACAAATACATGTTGAAAGTATATATCATTGTGTAATATTCTCAGCAACACGTGACAAACATGGCGGTGACACTCACCTAAACTCGATTTCAGTAGAATCCCTATATCACACAGATAAATCAAAAGGCTTAAATTTATATTTTAAAAAAATATGAATACATAAGTGTACATAATACGATCCTTAGCTTTTTATGGGTTTTTTTTCAGATTTGCGACCTCGCACAGAAATAACATGACTGTACTTATAAACCATGATGTTGTTTTTGGCTCCTCTCTGTTTGCAACAGCTGTTTTGCTAAACCAAACACACAAACACATTTTTGAAAAAGAAAAGCAGAAAAGCAAGTAAACCCTTTAGCTCCCTCCTACATATGTAACTCCAGTTTGCTACTGTATCCATTTTCGTTAAATCGCTAGCTAATACTATCAGTTTGATTAAGCTCATATCTTGTCTTTGAAATATACAGAACACTGTGCCGGATAATTATGCCAGTGCCAAGGTGGCATTTTTGCACCCGCTTAAGATGCAGTTTCGGAAAAATCAATGTATACCAAATGATACACCATTGTCTAGAGAGTATATAACCACTTTTGTTTTTAGTGTGTTTCACCTGGCAGGTGAGATATTTACCTTTAAAAATTAATATCCCATCGGAAAATGATAATTCCCATAGGAGAATTGATTCTCCTACAGGAAATATTGACAATCCTATAGGATTTTTAAAAAGTCCTATAGGAATTATATTTCCTATAGGAGAATGGTATTTCCTGTAGGAATTTGAATCAGACATGTAGTTTTCCTATAGGATATTAAGTTTTCCTATCGGATTTTATCAAATCCTATCGGACTTGAAATTCCTAGAGAAAGTTCTTGTATTCCGATAGGAAATTTCAAATTTCCTGTAGGAATATTGTTTTTCCTACAGGAAAAATTATTTTCCTATAGGAATTTATTTTTGAAAGGTAAATATCTCACCTGACAGGTGAGATACAATGATAACAAAAGTGGTTGGTAACTCTTTAAGCAATGGTCTATCATATGGTATATTTGAATTTTTCGATAAATGCAGCTTAAGCGGGTGCAAAAATGCCACCTTGGCACTGGCATAATTATCCGGCACAGTGTTACAGATGTAAGTTCGTCTATAAGGCCCAAACCTGGACAAAATTTAATGTGATCATATTTTAATCAATGATATTTTCTCTCTGCCTTTAGTTTTCATTTATCATGCATTGTTATTAAATCATGCAATATGTTACCGTATGCATGTAAATCTTGCATAATATGTTATAATCTTTTTGTCATGCAGTTAAGGGATTCAAATCCTAACGGGGTTTTTTTTGCACATGCGCAGCACTACAATTTATCGACATAGCCACCACACCATTTCAAACCGAGCAAGTGTTAATCCTTACCAGTCATCTTCCGGTATGTCCCTGTATAAAGGGAGGGATCAATTAAATATCCGTGATTTTGACATACACTTTCACTTTAAATACTGTAAACCAAATTTTATCGCGAACGAACAATTTTCGCGAGTTTCAGTAGAGCATTGTCGTCTTGTGCATTGTGTATTTTTCGCCGCAAACTGGACCGAGGTCCTTAAATGTCTCGGGCGAAAATTAAATGTCGCGAAATGGCTTGTAAGTAGTACATTAGGAAATAAAGTCAGCGCGAATAAATTTGGTTTACAGTAATTCAAATAAAATTCGTTAAATATTTTTTAAACTTTAACTCTCTTTTTAATCTTTGCTTTTGTGCATTACTATTCTTCTTTTGGTACATTTTGCGTAATTGAGCAAAAACACTTTACATAATACCAATTTCAATCAAATAGTTATCATGATTTTATTTTTATTTTGCATGCATATGCATTTATATTTTTTTTATTAATTACATGTATTAATTCAAACGTAAACGAATTTTCTAACTAGCTAAATAGGAAGTTGCATGCTGCATAAAATGAAAAAAAGTATGATAAAGTTGGTATGAAGTTCTTGAAACTATTATCATTAAAGATAAATGAATTAAAATGAAAGGCATCAATTATTACTTTATGATTCAAATGCAAAATAACATGGTAATAACATACAGACTTTTTTTTATTTGAATTAAAAAAAACCTTAAAACGAGTTAGATCTGCAAGGTATCGCTGAAAATAGGCAGTATTTCTTATTGCATGCATAAGCTATATGAATTAACTCTGAATCAACAAATTTAACTGTAAACAGGAAGTCACTCAATAAATGTTAGACTCGGAGCCGGTTATTAATATCACACACTGAAGAAGACATACCCATAATCGTCTACTCGCATTCTGATGTAACACAAAGAATATATATCTAAAATTTTAGTCTTTATTTTGACAAATAAACAAGAACTAAGATTACAAATATTTTTTCCCTTTTCAACCACTAATACAAAATAAGCGTTGCAGAATACCAGACATCATTAAATATTATTGTGAAAATAAAATTGATGAACGAAACTGTCAAAAGTGTCTGTAACTATATCTATAGCATAGTAACTAGTTTTGAAAGTTTCAATTATTATATAATTATTATCATAACCAAATCTTTATTGTCTGTATATTTCATTATCAGATAATAAACAGGAAGTTTAGTGCTGTATGTAGATTAAGATTTTGTCGGATCATACGTGTCTCGGATTAGCTAAAGTGTACTGTATTTTCTAAAATTAACTTAGAAATACACCACCTGATTGATAATGATTCCTGTTATATAATATTTATTACAGATTGTATAACGACAGATTCATAATATCTATTCTATAGAATTGAGAGTTATACACTATATCAAAAGATAGATGAACGTTGTGTAAATTTGAATTGAGGACAAAATTATCTGAACAGGT
Organism: Magallana gigas; assembly: GCF_902806645.1. Classification (NCBI taxonomy): domain Eukaryota; kingdom Metazoa; phylum Mollusca; class Bivalvia; order Ostreida; family Ostreidae; genus Magallana; species Magallana gigas. Next base: position 19,971,178 of record NC_047567.1, on the reverse strand, counting down.
CATCCAATTATTTGTCTTAATGGGGAAAAAAACTTCTTGTCCAAAAATAAAATCTTATCACTGTTTCCCAATTAAATGGAATGAATTAAGCAAACATGTAATGATGGGTAGGACATTGCAAAACTAAATAAAAATCACCATTGGTTTCTCACACATGGGAGGAATACCTAGCAAAACCTAGTTATCCCAAGCAACTAGCTGAATTTAATCTAACTGCATCTATACCTGTGTACTGACAGAAATATCTCATATGCAATGCGTATACATGCATACATGTATATGAGAATCGGATACAAACAGTTAATATATATATACTAGAACATTCAAAGAATTTTACATTTCAAGTATAGCATGTATAAATATACTAGATATGTGAATGACATAATGACATATATAATGCAATTACCTTCACAGTGACATCGTAAAAATGTCAACTAAAAATTATGTAAGAAAAACAAAATACAGATATTCCTAAATGTAATGTTTGTTGCATGCTATGGCATAATGTTAAACCAACACCTGACAATGAATAATACACATCAAGTCTTCATTTTTGATGAATGCTGTATCTAAAATTCAAGAATTTTTTTTCGTCTTGGTTTCAATCGTTTCCAGCACCCGTTTATAAAAGCCATTCTTTTTGACCCGCTGTTCTATACCATGCGACATTCTAATACCTGGCCAACCCGCCAACAAACACGTTATACATACCGATTGAATTCGTCCTCTTCTTTCAAACTAACATACACATATCTCATGATTACAACAGGTCACTTAAAGTACAGACTATACACATAGAATTGTGTTTCGTGTGAATTTCAATGGAATTTTCTTATATGAATTTTATGTGAATAATATTTTATTCAATATCTATATAAAATCATACATGTAACATATGCAATAAACATTAAGTTCACGTCATGTAAAATCTTCTTACGTGAGTTCAATTAATGTTAGGGCTTGTCACATGAATTCCATTTATATTTCGTATGACATTGGTGTGAGACAGTTTTTGCCTTTATACACATTCTACATGTATATTAAAACCAGTCTTCGACTGAAATACAATGATTTAAAAAAAGCGACGTCTCTCATTCAAGGATCTAGAGGGGGTTTCCGCCCCCACCCTCTCAAAAATTCAGCCTATTAAAAAAAACCACACAATCAAGTTATCTAAAATAGGTATTTGAACCCGACCCTCCCTCTCAGAATTCCCCTTCCCCCTTCCAAATGGGGAAAAAAATCTAAATCCGCGCATATTTCTTATTCATGAGTGAAATTCAACTTTTTTGCAATGTAAAACTTACATGTAATTAAATTGGAAACGGGGAGAGCAGTTGTTAAATTCCACCATAGGGGGTTTCAACTTTCGTGATAATTAATTGTTTGATTTTGTGCACAAATAAAGTCGATTTTCGTCCCCCTATTGTAAAATGAACTCGGTTCGTGCATGCTATTGACAAAGAAATAGTTTGATAGAATAGAAACCTGATATAGTGATATGCATTTAAAGTGATTTTAAACCGAAGAGTGCATTTTTTATTTACTCGAATTTGTTTCGCTGCATTTTAATTTCAATCTGTTCAATTCACTGACTGTTTGACATTTAAAAACTTAAAACTGAAAACAACAGACATGAAGGCATGCATGAAAAAAAAAATGGTACTTCTGATGAATTTCTGTTTAATTTCTACGGCATTCATAGAATTCCTCTGCGATAGGTATTTTTTAAATCTGAATTGAAGATGCATGCACATGTAGATGTATTTCACTTAATATCACCTAAAGCAGAAAAACCTCAAACGTTTGTGACAGAAAATTCGCATTAATCATTGCTTCCTATCATGATTTTATTTACGATTCAGTGATGTTAAAGAATGCATGATGATATCGATGCTTCAAATGAACATGTGAATTCTTTGAGAAGAAATCAGACTGCCCCGACCGTTTCCTAATTATATGGATTTTAAACCCCCACTTACAACTACAAACTACTTTACAGAAGTAAAATAAGATACCAGTATAATGCAATGCACAGATTAGACAGACAAGACGAATCTACTGTACGTATAGCTGCATCTTATACGTACACTGTACATGTACACATTATAAGAATACAAAACGACAAAATGGCCGGTATTTTTTAAATGGTTAAAAAAAGTTGCATGTGTACAGACGAGCGAGATCAGGGGGGGGGGGGGGGGGGGGGGGGTATTGATGTATGATATAATGGCTCAAGTTTGGAGAATGGATTCAAGCATACACTCAAAATTCACAGCTATCCCCGGGAAATAGGAGCTGGGAAGAGCATTTAACCGTTGGTCACGTGAAATTCTTCAAATTGTTTAGTTTACCTACGACGTATTTCACGTAGATAGATAAAAAAAACCTGATAGAGGCATAGATAGGTTTAATGTCCAAAAATATTCGTTTAAAAAAGGGGGTAATTATACATAATTGCAATCTTAATAAAAAAAACAATTGAAACAATGAATTTTATGTAAACATGGTTTTTCCTACCTTTTAATTTCTCGCAAAGAATTCCGATGCAATACGATATACTAGTTAACATACATATATAGAATTAAACCACAGACCCAATCCTATCTCTAACACCTGCACTGAATGTATGAAATGGCAGCGACTGATCAGAAAGTCAACAATGAGTAAATAAAGAAAAAAGCAGGAATTCGACATTTGACGTTGATATCTTTGTCCGGTGTGTGACGACACAGATAAACAGAGAACGGGGTAAATCGGACCCCCGTGGTGGCGACGGAGCCATGCAGGAGTTGGTGGAGATATCTCGCACAGGAACAGAAGTTGGGGGCGGATCAAAGTGGGATGAATATGTATTTATTATTTAATTATTTATTTATTACAGGAAGGTATGAGAGAGAGAGAGAGAGAGAGAGAGAGAGAGAGAGAGAGAGAGAGAGAGAGAGAGAGAGAGAGAGAGAGAGAGAGAGAGAGAGAGAGAGAGAGAGAGAGAGAGAGAGATGTAGAATTTAATGCATGCACAGCGATAAAGAAATTAGGGACGAGAGAGAGAGAGAGAGAGAGAGAGAGAGAGAGAGAGAGAGAGAGAGAGAGAGAGAGAGAGAGAGAGAGAGAGAGAGAGAGGAAAGGAGAAAGAGAATAGAGAATTTTAGGTTGAGAGAAGGAGATTGGTAAATAAGAGAGAAAATTTTTACAACCGAGGTCGAATATACTTTATGACGGGTAATACTAGTACCAAATTAGCAATATACGTGTACTTCAATAACCTGTCACTTAAAATAAATATTAAAAGAATTCAAAACTCGATCTTTAATCAGCAGTAATTAAATGCGGACGAAAGAATGAGATAGATTTCATTTCCATTTTCAAACAGTGCGCGGAGAACCTACATGTACAATAAGTGGGGGTATTGAATAATTAGAAGGTATTGAGCTGTTGTAAATTGACTTAAATAACGGATATTGTTGCAGCTGAAACAACAATGTGTTTATTCCCCTCGGCAAATGAATAACTGTACAATAGCTTATAGGTACATGCATTATATTGGATCCATTGAGCAATTAAGCAATCGAGTGATTTTCTAAAATTTGAAACTTTTATTATTTTTAACTGAAACAGATGATTGATACTTTCTACGGATTGTAAGAATCTAGCATTGTCAGAAATAACGCAGTTGGTGGTTTTAGATAAGAAAACTAATTAATAATGAGATTAAATAAGTAATTACCTTCTTTCGTCTTTCCTCTTAGATCAATCTACAATATCACTCTCTGGAGACGGCGAACTTTCTGATTTTCAGATTGTATTCAACTAAAGCAGTGGTCTCATAATTTGGACAAAAGTAGAACTTGTTATACACGTGACACAATGGTCATATTTACACAAAGTCATAATTGTAGACAAAAATTTAATTTTTGATAAACAAATTTGGTTCAACAAGTAATTCTGAGAACAAACCCAAGATATAATTCAAGGTTCAGTTTCAAAGACGGAGAGTGGATTTTCAATATTTGCCATCTCTATCTTTGATAAGATAATTCCATTACTTTTCATTTTGGATTGCTTGGCTTTCAATTTACGAACGGCTCAAGTGTTGTCAAATCGGCGCGACATTATATACATTTAGCTACGTGGCGATACTTCAGTTTTTCACGTTTCTAAAGCTAATTGATGACAGGTTTTCACGAACTACAATGAAATTCTGTTTAATTTGAACGAAATTGATTTAGCATTGAAACAAGTTGGTTTTATATTGAGAAGTGTGTATTGAAAAGTTTTAATACAAAAACTGAGTTTTACTGCATGGAAGCGGATTAAAACTTATCTACTGCTGACCTATGATAGAATAAAAAAAGCTCAGAGAGAGAGAGAGAGAGAGAGAGAGAGAGAGAGAGAGAGAGAGAGAGAGAGAGAGAGAGAGAGAGAGAGAGAGAGAGATTTTCAATATTTTTGATATAACAAGAATTATCATTTTCCTTGACGAGTGGTCATCACAATGGAAAAGTCCTGATCATATTAGTCCACCTTTTCATGGTGTAAAAAAAATTCTCAATTATTTTTATATTTTAGACGCGCATCGAAATACCGACCATTCACGCACAAAATACGAATTTTATTGTAATAAATACGGCTGTTAGCGTCGAATCTTACCTATATTTTTAAAAAATCATCTTCTTTTTATTAAAGAAAAAGTTTAAAATTTTTCAATCAAATTTTTTCAAAATAGGTTTTTCCCACCTGTATGAAAAATATATATGGACACACAAAAAATGAATTTCGGGTCAGTGAATGCCTATATGCACCAATACTACTAGTATTTGCTCTTCTCTTGGATTTTCTTAGTTACCAGTAGCACGTGAAACAAGGTCAAGTGTCCCCCTTTACAGGTTTTTAACTTTACGGTATAGATCAAATGTTTGGCTTTGAATTAATCCTTTTTAAACACCCGGGCTGGAGCTTCCATTGATTTCTCCCCTTTAGCACGGTATCACTATTCCCCCAATTAATCCGCCCAGATGTGGTAGATGCGTTGTCGTAATCCCTATACCCCGTCCTACGCTTGTCGAGTGAAATTTTTCTAAATCTAATGTTATTTATCGATAAAAATCTCTTATCTTTGTTGAGATTTGTGAAAGTTCAATACCTAAGACTATTTGGTTTGATTATACAAAGGGAGATAATTCTCATCCAAAAAATGAGAACTTTTAAAAGTAATGCGGATATAGAGTAGGAGTTGTCGAACTTACGCGTCTCCTTTTTCGCCCTGTTTGATGATGATGTCGTCCCGTGTTGACCTGTGGTAGGAGCAGTTTCTCCCAATGTCCATCAGGATATCTATAGAAGCGATTGAAAAAGAGTTAATGAAACCTCCGAAATTCTTAAGAAAGTTTCTGGCAGATACCCTCAAAATATTCTCTCAGTCACATTGATAGAATGCATGTACGAATTTAATGAATTTCAATATGTACGAACCGAATGTATACAAAAAAAAGTTTTAATTTCAACAAAGTGCATTATTATTTTAAGCTTTTTTCACTTTTAAGACCATTTTGATAATTCAGATCTAGCCAAATTGTAATTAATTATAATTAATTTATAGGGATCAAAAACTCACAGAACATCGGAATGAAAAGACGGTGTTTACATAAGCTGACCAAATACTCAAAAATAACACCATGGAAGAATTCCCCGTGAAACTGACCAGCGATTATTTCCCCAAATCAAAGTTAAATATATCCTCCATCAAATATTGTTTTTATTTTACAAATAAACCCATTATCGTTGATCGATAAAGCAGAAACTATAAATGGAGGAAAGAACAATATTTATTTTTTTTAAATCCCGTGTGTATATGTTTTAACGATTGTCGCCGTAATAATACATGTAAAAATATAAATTATCGATTAACAACCCTAGAGAGGAACAATCCACCCTTTTATTGGTATTTTTGAAATATTTCGTAGGTCTTGCCATTTATAAAACCACTGTTATACAAAATTCTATAATTAAAACAAGTGAAAAGCTGTCAATGTGACAGCAAACCGGGTTTTCTTTTATGTGAACTGTATCCATAATCCATGTCAACCCGTATCCAGTGAAATGGAGTACCCTATATGCAATTATACATTTATTTTGCCAAAAAATGACTAAGTTCAAAAGCTGGTATTTTTTTCATAGATTATCGGACATCAAAATCCTAGCAATATGCACACCTTTGATATATGTACAATTGATCTGCAAAATAACAACTTCCTATCTTGAAAACTGTAGAAGGAGTTATCCGTACAATGAGGGTACCCTTTTGGCAGCCGCCCGCCCGTCCGCCATTTTCACCATTTTAATGACCGGATTTTCCGTTGGAAAACCCGGTCAAAAAGGTTTACAATCATTCAAATTCTTAATCTAGCATTCCATATCACACAGCAAGCACATGGCGTTATTTATTTTTCTCTTCATAAAAACATACCCCTTACCTAGTTAATAGGAATATATTTTTAGTATAAGAAAAATATATTACGTACAGTGTCTGTTGTTTATACGTCCATAAACACACTTACTTGTATCCAGGTTCTGCATCAAAGGACTCTTCTTCCGGAAGAAATCCACCAGCAGTCGAAGTTCCGGTTCCGTGCGCAGAGCTTTGGGTTTGGTGATGGTGTCTTTCACGGAGTCCATAGCCATCTTGAATTCTTTGTTAGGTCTTGCAATAAGGTACTCCCTACTATATCACTCTTACGGCATCACAATAAATATTTCATCAACATCCAAATAGAATCCACTCACAATAAGAATTACCCAAGAGCATTACAAAGGAATTCCATCCATTTTGGCACTGGTTATTTCTATAAAAAAAGATAAACTGGTGAAAATATCAATGAATCTCAGTGGTTTACATATTTCAAATTTTGGTATTAAAATTCTAAAGATTTATGAACTGTGAAAAAATATTGAAAAATAATATAATGAAGATACACTGCTGCCTAAATCCAGCATGAAAATCGTCCATTTTTTTGATAAATGACAAAAATAAGGTTGTGTGGCATTTGTTGTATATGCATACATGTTGATCAACAGAAATATATTGTAAGAATGAAATCCAATACATGTTTTGAAGTCGATCGCACACCCAAATCTTCTTCTAAAATGCCCGAGTGGTCATAAACATGTCTTAAAGACGATACACTCCATAGAATTCTCAGGATTATTTTTGTCTGAGAATGAAATCCGATCAAACCGAATCCATCGAATAATCAAGACATCTAACTTAATTAAATCGGGTACATGTAACTGGATAGTGTATTTACCGATTCAGGGTTTGATTAAAACTTGTTCGTGGAAGTTCTGAAATAGTATAACGCAGAGATCGATCTAATTAAAGCAAACATCAAATGCACACTATATATAGTATACGTTATTTACAAGCTTAAAGCGTATAGTGGTTTTTAACGTAAAGGAAAGCGCCCTAACTTGCGCTTATTGGTGTCGTTTGGTTGTTGTTGTTTTTTTTGCACCAATTCAAACTTCCGTTTCAGCGCCACCTATGAATAATCCGGCGCTTTTTTCATTAACAGGTCAATTCTCCGCACTGAAATTTATGGCTAAAAACTACCAAAACTAAATTGATATATCTTCATCATCTAGTTATGTCCCAATATAAATAAAATAAATCCTGAAGAGGACGTTAAACAACAGACAACGAATCAATAAAATACACCATATGGTAAAATACCCTTAAAACAGATTCTATATATAGTGTATAATATACCCGACACGCTTTTATAGATACATATGTATGTATTTAGAACAGTAAAAAACAGAAGCTTTGGTTGTACAGTCCTTATAGCATGCTAATGTGTAGGTCAGTGCACATAAAGAAAGTGTACTTTTAATAATGCTTGCATAATCAACAGTTACTAAATACGTACCTATAATCTTCAGAGCTTTGAAATAATGCACTTTTGGCTAAAAGGCTACACATGTACTAATAGTTTGATCAATTTGAAGTTCAAAACAATTTTTGCAGGTATATTATAGTGCACGAATTACACAATAGTCAGATGGTGTTTTTTTTTTTTTTAAAGTAAGCGGATCATTTTCACAAATCTGATTTGAAGGTGAAAACACTTATTAGTGTCAATCATAACAAATGATGGGGTATAATGACAAAAGTGCACATTGTAATGAATATAAAAAATTAAATCACGTATACAATTCATTCGCTATTTGTGCATGGACTCAACTGTACATCTCTATTCATAAGCCCCCAATTATTGAGGTAAATTCATGCATGTGTCTAAATGTTTTAATATAATACATAACAAATCTCGAATTCTATGTCCTAGATTTAAGCTTGCAAGGTACAATCAATCTACACTTAGTATTAGGTCTGTTTCCTACACTTGGTTCTAATCCGTTTTTAAATGATTATCATAATGACTTCTATTCTATTGCCACTTAAACGCATGACTATAAACTGATTTTGCGAGCAAATTGGGCGATTTGTGTTATTAATCAGTCGGGTTGATCCAAATCATTTCTAACTTACATGTAATTCAAAAGAAGAGAAATATCTTATTAACGAAAAGATTGATAGATTTTATTTTGCTGCCAAAGTTCTGCATTCCTTAAAGTCACCAACATACACACAGTCTATACTCAATTTTAATTAGATCTTTTTCTTACTTATACCCGTTTATCTACACGTATAAATTTATAAGTGTTGTATTTGTACTTTGAATGAGGTCACGCAATAACTTAGTATTACGATGGTGGGATGCATACTAATATAAAGGTAAGTATCGGTATGTCAAACAAAGATCTCTACAAAAACAAAATTTCAAACATCTGAGCAGTAGAAATAATCTCAAATGTCTGCGAAATGTTTGTTCCTGTGTTGAGAGTAATGCACGAAGCTAAGTTTTCTAACAATGCAAAACACTATGAAATGAGCGTGCAAAAAAGTGAATTAAAGGAAGTATTGTCCTTAGTGTGCTTATCCATGATTATAGTAGATATCAGGAGAGAGAGAGAGAGAGAGAGAGAGAGAGAGAGAGAGAGAGAGAGAGAGAGAGAGAGAGAGAGAGAGAGAGAGAGAGAGACAGACAGACAGACAGACAGACAGACAGACAGACAGACAGACAGACAGAGAGAGAGACAGACAGAGAGAGAGAGAGATGTAACTTTTTAACTGTAGTTTCACTACAAATCCCTCTTGAACTAAGAGCACAGCAAGAAAAGAATTTATTGACTAGACACAAAATGCTTGGACCTACGGAAATGGAAAATCAATTCCACTCAAAAAACCTTTGAATTATGCTAGGCGGATAAGTAACGGCATAAAATTTAAAATTGTTTATAGATATACTTCAAATATTTACTTATTATTTTATTTGAGAAATAATACCTTTTTGTTTAATTGCTGATAATCTTTCCGTGCTAGGTTTAACAAAACATACCTACCTTCGATTTCATTTTCTTTCTTTTTTGTGCGCTAGCGCCGGTATTTTCACACAATGCTACGCGCTTTTTTATAAATTGATTGTAATTTATTTGATTTTAAGACGCATGCAAAGAAAAAATAGATAAAGTTACATTGCGTTTCTCCCCCTTTATTGTTTTTTTTTTTCTTTTTCCAGAAAATATTAAAATTAAAATGATACACCCAAATCTTCACGCTGAAGCAAAACTATTTCTTTATCATTCATAAACTTAAAAATCGATCTTTTTGGCATCTAAAAAGAAATTCTGTGTATCTAAGAGTTAAATGTATTTACGAAAAAATCCATCTTAAGTGGAGGAAATTAAATGACAAGATTTTTGAAAGATAAACGTGCTACGTATATTGTCATCACGAATTTGTAACGCTTCGGGAAATAAAAATCAATCATTTGATTCATTGATTAATTTACCCCCTGGGGCTGTTGACACCCCCCTTTATATGTACCCTGCCAAAAAAATTAAAGTTGTCATGAACTAGGTCATGTGTATTGAAAAATGTGCACCAAGTGACAAAAATTTAATCAACAGTTTACGTTGATTAATTTTTTTAAAGTAGAGAATTTAACAGATAATTTATTTTTATCTATATGATTTTTTTTTAATAAGGCGATGGTTTAATAACCCTTCTTGTGTCCAACAGTTTTTTGGTTTTTTTTTGGGGGGGGGGGGGGGTGTTTGTTTTTTTTGTTTTGACCTTTTACTTTTAAATTCGGAGTAGTTTGAATTGAATGGAATCTGTTTAATCTACATGTAACACCCCACCCCACCCCCATTACCCCCACTTTTTTAAAGACAATAGTATCTAGATAGAATTACACTAACAAATACAACAAGATGATTCCCAGTAATAGTAGAATTTTTAACAAGAAGTTCACTCACCTTATGACATGTTTTGTTCGATCGATCACTGATTTAAAAATAAAAATTCCAACTTCATATACGGAGAATTATAGCACTATTATAAATATATGGAAAACAAATCTCCCTAATTTTTTTCACAAACAGAATTGGTCTCGAAATATCACCGGAACAAACGTAAGAAAGAAATCTTTCTGTCGGACTTTGTAGACCTTCTCATATATATAACAAAATGAACTGTTTAATAGACCTACAGCTCCCACCTCCTACAAGAATACATAGAACGCAAACATTTGTATTCAAACACTGTTTGATTCCCGAGTAAACTCCCAATGTCAACTTCTGTATGCCCCCCATTCAATTCTTCAATGAAGTACAACGACACTGCATACACAAGGGGCCGAGATTTAATTTTTTTTCCTTCTTCAGAAATGAGTAGTGTAGTGTTTACACTCGGTAACATCTACACCGCTCATTTTGTGACGTTGCCCTTTTCACAGTAAGTCAATTTGTCGCCTTCGATACGACAGCAAATTGTAACTGCTAAACTCAAAATTAAATGTTCGGCAAATGATCATGTAATTTAATTTTTTTTTTCCGCGACAAACCAGCTTTCGTTTACTTTACTCTTTAAAAAAAACTGCCACTACAAAAGGTAATTGCAAATGTGGCAATTTTGAATTTCATTTAAATGTACCAAAACGATTTTTGCCATTTAGCCTCCGGTATTGTATCGAACAGGTATATTTGTATCGCTCAATTTGAACCGAAATATTATCGTGTGCATTTTTAAAAAGAAACACGCGCAGGCCTACGTTTTTTCTTCAGATCCATACGCACAAAATACCCATATCAACAAAATCAAAACCTCGATTCGTTGCAGAATTTAAAAAAATCAGTTCTTTTCTTCTTATAAAGAATTTTTTTTATTAAAACGTTTGGCTTGAAAATTATGAATATTAACAATATTGATGATTTCGGACTTGCCTCGCCCCTGTTTTTAGTGCATAATTGCTGATATATTTTTGAACTTCCAGCGAAACTTACTTCACATAATTATTTTACATCATTCATATATTATACGTAAAATACATGTATATTACAGCAAAAGTTTGGTATTAACATTTCTGGACACCTATTGAAATTTTTTTTTTAAAAACTTCAACTATCCCTGAAATTGGGTAATAAGTAATATACTTATAGATATACGTACATTTACACAGTATAATGATCAAGGTATCTCTCTTTTTATAAGACACCAGTTTAACGTTACATATTCAACAAACCTTTGATGAAACGATAACTTCCATGAAAGTTTCAAATCACAACTGACTAATAAGTCAAAATCTATAATTAACAACTGGAATTGTAACACACTTTACAATCCAAATGTAGTTCACAAGAGCTGTATGCATTATAGATTTTCCTTGCAGCACAAACGGAATGTTTTGTTCGAATTAGATTAGCGATGGATTATCGTTTAATTCCATTGCCTCCTATTATGTTTTACTAAGTCCAATAGCGTGCTAGTGTCTTTGATATCAAATCGCGTTTTGGGTTATAATCTATGAATAAGGTTTGTGTGGAACAATGCTGCCTATTCGGTGTGTATTTCAAGTGCCATGCGAGCAATTGCAACTGGAGAATATAAAGATTTAGGCATAGATAAATAGTACCTATATCTGAAAATAAATATAATTAAATCTCTTAAAGCCCAAGCTTACTCAACAGATTACAGAAAACCCGTTACATAAAAAAGATAGATCTATGCATACAGAATGTGCTTAATCGCTCAAATACAGATTTCAAAGATTTTATTTTGAATTTTTTTTTTCAATGACATGTTTCGAGTGGAGCTCGGTAAACCTCCAATATTTGCAATGCGCCACCTTCCACTTCAATATTGACAAAAACTTCTGAACGTTCAAATACAGCTCTATTCTGCTCTTATACTCAATTAAAGGTATTTCTAATTAATTATCCTACGAAAGTTTTATAGTAAATAAACCAAAATAAACGACTCACCCTTACAGGCTTCTGTTTAGTGTTGAGGTTCCACAAAGATATTTTGAAACTGGTGCCAGAAAAGTTTCCAATTTGATAATTCCCAAATTTTTCACTGCATTTTATTTCACCTCGTTAGCTCATTAACTGTGATTCAAAACGATGGTCTCCTATTTTCATTGAAAAACGTTACCCACAAGAGAAAAAAAAAGAGTTTTCATATACAATTAAATAGATAAAATCAATGGGACCCGTCTCTGTTGCTTATAAGTTACAAAAACCCCAAACAAGCATGTACGCTTTAATACTACACCGCGGGGATTTAAAATGGATTTGTTTGCAAACTGGAGATTCGGGGAGGATTTTTAAAACACCCGTGTTATTATTTTAGTCGATGCTCTGGTTCACTTGGATGTTTTATCCCCCGAGGATCCATCACAATGCATAAAGGTGTACATTTAAAGGGGCCATTTCTTTTAAACGTCAGGGTATATAAGTACCAAGTGACAGAGGGAACTTTTAAATTAATGTACAATGCCAGACCTTGATGTACAGCGATGTATATGTACCGGTAGACGATACCTTGTTTAGCAAGACAAAATTAACCACAGGTGTAACAACTTGACATATCAAATGAAACAGAACTCTTTCCGTGACAATTACAATGAACATTATCGAGAGGCAACGTTGTTACATGTACATGCAACAGTGATCATAAGGCTTACCAGAAAAACAACAAACAATACTGAAACAAATGAACAAATTTATAAACCAAAACGAAGTAATTATAATAAACAGAGAGATAAATCAAGTTAGAAATCAAAAATACATATATAAATAAATATTAAAAAAGCATACTTGCAACTTATATCTTTCGCTTTCGAATGTAATATTGTTTTCAATAATTATACAGATAACCCGTCAAGACTTTAAAAAAGTTTGTTGTATAGTCTACTCGCACTTCACACAACACTCCCCATCCACTTGCACGGGTTTTGTGCAGTTCCGGGGAACGGGGGGACATGAGATCCGGTCGCACGACGCATGCGTCCCCGGAAGAGCGTCATTGGGACAGTCGCAAAATACGCAGGGATCGATGAATACTCTCTCACCCCGCGGCAGCGTGTCTCCGATGTTTGGACCGAAAATGATCTCACATCCGTCGTCATCGTCATCAGCATATGACGCACCCATCATCACGAGGGACAGGACAAAAAACGCCACAGCCTTCATACTCTGCTGCAAAGAAGATTTTAAGCAATTTACTTTTAAAGCAACGGATATGCAGGTTGGGTTTTTTTCTCTCAATTTGTATTTTTACGTCTCTGAAGATATTTTCATTTTCTTGACAAAGTGTGAAATTTTTCAATGTATGTTGTAAAAGAGTGTCTGTGTATACTTTAAAAACGTATTTGAACCAGACAGTTTGATTTGACGAGCAGATTGCAAAACTTACAATAGATCGTTATAAAATTTGAAAACTGCACAGAAGAACTTAAAAGATGTCTTCATATAAATAATATGACAGGCATTGAATTGTTTTTTTTTTTTCAAACACAATTTACCTGATTATAATGCAACTACAGCATTCACATGTTTTTCGTTCAATTTCTATTTCGTAACTGAACATACAAGTAGTTACAGCGTTTTGGATATTGCTATAAAACCATTCATTTGAAGTCAGTGTGTGAGCTTAGTGGTTTTACTACCTTTGATATTTGATAATAAAAAAAAGTAATTTGAAAACGTAAAGTGTAAGGCTGAATCTACAGACCTAACTGAAGAGAGTTTTTGATGATTAAATCGATAAAAAAAAGACTTCGAAGGGATAATCTTATGAAAACATTAGAAAAATTGGATATAACAAATCTCTTTTTTTAGTCGGCTTGAAAAACTGCAGTAGGAAAACACATCTGTGCTTTCATTCATTCATTCATTCATTCATTCATTCATTCATTCATTCATTCATTCATTCTTTCACTCAAATTTAATTTAATTTATCAATGGAATAACAATGCAACTTCTTGCAATGCATTAAAAATGTAACAGATATTACCCCCTCCCCCTTTTCTTCATATGCATCATCACTACAAAAGAGCATGCTTAATAAAGAGGAACCTCAAAAAATGAAGATTCTTGAAAGTAGATTGAATTTTAACGAAAAGAAAGTTGATAATTTTAGACTGTAATAAATCTAACAATACATACATTCATACTGTGTTATTAAGATTCCAAATCTCTATGAAAGTAAACAAATTATTGGTGACATTTTAACTATATATATATATATATATATGAACCCTTGACCTCAACCGTTCTGCAGCATGTGTCACTACAATTAAACCAATTAATCAATTTGATTGAATATTATTTATGTATATCATTAAATTCACGACAGTTAAATAGCCATGACATACATCATAGGTTTATCCCACGTAAGTAAATGAAACAATTAACCTCGATTAAGAAATTAATCAACTTAGATTTATGAGGTCAAGGTCATTATTATGGGATACCATTTTTCGGGTGCGACGAAAAGATTGGCACTGGTACATGTATGTTAAGTTCTGAAGAAAGAAAAATGATGTCACCCAATCTCATTTATGCTATGTTGAAAAACTAGTCCATGCGTAACCATTTTTAAAAGGCTTTTTAAATCTATGCATTCTTTTCTTTTTTAAAATCTTGTAACATTAAAAGCATTATGCAAATCGTTCCTTTCTGACTATTTACTGTGTCTGTCTGTCAATCTGTCTCTGTCTGTCAGTCCGTCTGTCTCTGTCTATCAGTCCGTCCGTCTGTCTGTCCGTCTGTCTCTGTCCGTCTCTGTCTGTCTGTCTGTCTGTCTGTCTGTCTGTCTGTCTGTCTGTCTGTCTGTCTGTCTCTCTCTCTCTCGAATTCATCAAAATTCATCAAATTATCATAAGCGATCATAATCCGTTATTATATCAATAATTTAACTCATCATTAGTAAACCGGAAATGAAAAATCGGAAATACACCACGTAAACCACAGGCCAGACCACCAGTCAACTAACATACATCCTGGTTCTCTTGCTAAAGGACAGTGACTGTTTCATCCACAACGGTAGGCTATTTATGTTTGCTTTATTATTTCATATAAATTCAATACCGTTTTTACAATAGCCTGTTAATATTTTCATACTTTAGCTACTATCAAATCGGTCGAATTTTTATAGAGGTCATGGGACGCAATGTTCAAACATTCATGTATTAAAACAATGTTCATAAAACGATAAGATCAATTTAAACGATTCAAATGGCAACAAAATTACTCTTTTGTTAATGTTTCAAACACTTCATGCCCTATTTTACTTTATCTTCTTCCGTGTTTAAGTAGAAAAATGTGAAGGAAATAAGTTACATGAAGCTCAGTTTGTTGAATTAAGTTAAACATAGCACTATTTAGTTGAGAAAAACAGCATATTTTCTGAATCCAAGCGGCCAGTTAGTTAACAGAAGTTTTAAAACAATTATATTTTGACCAGTGACCGGATAATGGTTATTCATAAAACAGAATTTGCTACTAGATCAACCTAGATGAATTATTGCACTGTACATGTACTTTCTTTTTATTTATTTATTGTTTTATTTTTTTGATTAGGTAAAATCTCTCTACAAATTATCCAATCACACGATACACATAGAATTAATTAAATTTAAAGTGCAATTTCACTAATGCAGAAATACGAAGACAAAAATACAATGTTAAGACTTTTGAAAAAATTTTCATGCTTCACCAGCTGATTCGATTAAAATGCCAACCAAAGTGAAATCTTGTATCCGAGAGACTTTTGATTTGTTGTTGCTGTTGATTTACTCTTTTCTGTATTATGTACTAACAATTCTGCTAGCAATCCAATTCTATACCATAGTTCAAAATTGCTTCTTTTTATTTTTCAGTAATATGATTAAACCCGTGGAAATGATTTTATTTAGCTTGCGACCGATTGGGTATTCTTTCTTACGGACATGTAATTTTATGGGATGTCATCATGATCGTGTAATACATGTAGATCCGGTTTGTTTCTATAATATTATTTGTCACGCGTAGTGTATTCTCTTTCAACAGAATTAGATCTATATGATGCATTGACGATGTCCGGTATACAGCTATGCTTGATAAGTCTAATAAAATCCGTGAATTATTTGTTTACTTCATAGATTCGTCATTTAATTACGTTTGAAAAACTATTCACTAATTTTCTCAAAGTTAATGTCCATTTTTATGCATAATATATTTACATTTTTTTCAGTGTCTCTGTCGGTGATAACGAATCATTTTGTGACGTATTAATGACGTATTGTGAGGCACAAGTGGGGTTAGCGTGATTATACGACATGAAAATATTTTTTAAAATGTCGTTATTTCAATATTAAGTACCATTTTTATTGTGATAATAATATAGATATAAGAGGAATCATTCTTTGAATACCACGAGCTGATCAAATAAGGCCCGGCGGGATCAAATCTAATTAAAATTAGATGTTAGATCCGCTCGCTTACTCGCTTACTCGCTTGTGTAGCGAGTAAGCGAGCGGATCTAACATCTAATTTTAATTAGATGTGGGCGGGATCAAATTCATTATTAAGCTCTTCGGACTTCATTGGATGTGCTTACCCCCGGCCGTATTTGATCACCCCATAAATTTTTATTTATTCCTTAAATTCCAACGTAAAGGCAGAGAATGCGAGCATACATAAGAGTTAAGGCACTTTATACGTGGGTAAGAAGAGGTCCCAAAATAAATCACTGAAGAAATATCCCATATTTTTGACAGGGAAAGGGGTTTCTAATAGGAAACTTTTGAAAAAAAAAACAAAACCAAAATGCCTTTAAAGGGGAAACGGGCAAGTATTAGAAGAAATAAGAACATAATGTTAAGTCTATGAAATGAATTCAGAGTTATTGCTCTTTGGAGGATCGAATGTTCATGTGTTTGCATTACATGGATGTGTTTGGCTTTTTGTTTCATACATACACACCAAAAGTAGAGGATAAATGGAAGCAGAAGAAACGCTCGTTCTTAATTTACATCAGATTCTAACCATTTACTCGTTATATCCTGAAAATGTGAACATTTTATTTATAATTCAGATTCCTTGGAAATATAAAATCTTAAAATCAAAATTCGAAATCAACGTACAGATGTACATGTACTTTGATGCACAGCTAACTTAGTGTATTTAGGGTCTACATCGTGACAAAGCCCACAACTGTAATGTAAAACGAATCAATCACCCTATATAACTGCATAGTTTTCACTTGTTGAATTTCAGTTTGGCAAGCCCAAAAATATTACATGTCATCACTAACACAGTTTGTTTTTTTTACGAAAGAAATTATACAGATATATAAATAAGATTTACAATGTATCGTTAGAACCCATATCTCTATCTTCTTGTTCAATTGGCATCAATAAAAAATATTCAGACCATCACTGCTTTACTTCGAAATACAAACTGTTGGGAAGACTATAATCATGTTTACATGGAGTTACTGTTCTTTGTTAGATTCAATAATGCCATTATATAAAAAAAGAATAATTATTACATCACTATCCCGCAGGCTAATCTAAGATTCAGTTGTGATTATTTATATGTTGATGCATTTATTGTGCTACTAATATGAAAACCTATGAAATGTGTGGCTCTTGGTTATGTAAACAATACAATACAAAGTTGAAATGATTATACCAACTCGTTCCTAGTGTATACGACTGAGCCTGAAATTAAAGGGAGAAGAAACATGCACTGGATCAATTTTAAATATAAGCGGTATCAAGTACAATAAAAAATTTAATATATACTCAGTAATCTAGGTAATTTATTATGACGTTAACTTTGACGTAACAGCAGGAAATTCCTTGCTAGAATCTGATGAGAATAAAACGACCCCCAGTTTCAAAAATTATCTCAAAATAAACTGTGTCATACTTGCATATGAAAAATATCACACGAAAGGTCCACAATGTACGAGTGTATAAGAAATCTATATTAAAAAATATAACTTAAAAATGTTTATCAACATGATGCCAAGATAGATAGATTGTGTACATATACTTCAGGTTTCCGCATCTGAACTTTTTATACGTGTAATTTCTTAAATCGATGTTATCATCTGTTTTGGCTTATAAACTGGAAGCCATAAATTGGGTTTAAATTCATGAAAGAGGGACACTTAACCTTAAGTTAAAATTGCCCTCCAAAAATGATTGAAATATTTAAAATTGCACTAATTTTTTCTGTTGTAGATAATGAAGGAAACAACGATACTCGCCATTTTTCTCCTTGGGTTTGTCGCCTGCTCCGTTCTTGCCCAAGAGGAGCCGGATGATAGCTGTATTGCACCCAATGGTGCCAAAATTGAAGGAGGGGAGACAAAATTTATCGACCCCTGCACGTTCTGTCGCTGTTCTGAGGGGATAGTGGAAGCGATGTGTGGAAGCATCGACTGTCCCCGCACCAGCTGCGATAAACCAGTTAACGTGGAGGGGAAATGCTGTCCTGTGTGTCAGTAAAACGGGGTACGGTGACAGTATTATTTTGATTTTTTTTTCTGGGAAAGTAAAATGCCAAAACGATTGAAAAACGAAAAAAAAATAATTGATGAATGCTGAGACCAACAATTCATAGCCTTTCTAAGATCATTGTCTCTCGGTAATTTTTATTGTCAGATTTAATTGTTTTTATTAAGAGTGAATTCGTTTTCAGCATCGTATTACATGTAACATTACTTATGGAAAAAAAACCCAGTTATCTCTCTTTGAAAGAGATATTGAACATCACTGATATGATTATCGCAACATTTTTCTAAATTTTCTTGCAGATATGAGTAAAGAACAAAACGAAAAAAGAAGAAAAAAGCTTTCCTTAGCACCTAAACTTCACTGTGATCACCTGTTTTGTAATTCCTGTTCCACATCAGCGAACCTTTAAATCATTGTAAACTATTGTAGACTGTTCTGTCCGTCGTGTGTACATATCAACCATTATTCGTTCTGTGTGTAATTTTTTTATTTAATAACAAAGGTATTCTATAAAACGTTTTTATTTTTTTCCATTCTAACGTACATTTACATCTCTGTAATAAAAACATATAACACAAATATTTTACAACATGTCCCAGGATTTGAAAATAAATCTTTCCTAAAATTTAAATTTATTCTGAGTATACATATAAAATCTTTCATACAAAATTTTAAAAAATCAGAACTGATTTCCGTAATTATAAAATATTTCACAAAAAATACAACAAAGATCAAACTTTTACTTTAAAAATTGAACTCAGTGTTTTGCAACTTATCCACGTGCAGGAAATATATTGAACACATATCTAAGCAATGGTTGCATGGTTTTCTTAATTTACGACATTTTACCTAGATCTAATATTTTTCTTTACCAGCTATTCATTAGATGAAAATGTGATGTAAGTACATGTAATATAAGCACACTGTACAATTCTGAATTGCAAAAGTAATACTGCACAGTTTTTAACATGCTAACATTCAAGTGACTAATAAATTGTTCGGTAGCAAACTTCCGGTCGGTTAAACATGTCCTCAGTCCTTCTCAGTACTTACAACAGCGCCAGACTTTGTAAAGGATATTTCACGCACATGTAAATATATTGCTTTAAATCATAATGACAACTATTGCTTCTAATTCCAGTCGTAAATCACATACAGTTTAAAATCAAAATCAAAAATACACAGTTTTACACGGGGGAATACTATCACGTTTGCACGCTATTAACATTTTTTTTTAACCACCGTCTTGTATAAAGCGGCACGTTCACATTAATTTCACCATCACTCGCGGTCCCGTTTGTTTGCGAATGCGTTTTCAAGCGTTCAAAAGATGGTGACGACGGCGACGCCAAAAGAGGTAACTTGTACACATTTTGGTCGCTCTTTGACAATAAATGAACAGTTTCTTCCGGTGAATTACTGGCGCTCTGACGTATTGTATCACTACGTGATCGTCGGATGGTCACGGGGCTCGGGAACAACCCGTGGGAACATCGGGTTTCCAAAGGTTTAAAGGTAGATAACCTCTGACATTGAGGACACAAATTATCAGTCACTGTCTGAGTCTCATCTGCGTTTGTCGCTTCCGAAATCAAGATTTCGATATTTGGTGCACTGGAATTAACTTTCTCTATGGAGTGTGTGCTGGATTTCACGTCTTCCTCTGATATAGAGCGACACCTTAATGCAGACCCATTCTCTTTCGCCTGCCCTAATACTACTCTTTCTGAGTTACTTTCATACAGAATGTTCAGATTTGGTTGCCTTATAAGGGGAGGACGAGTTCCGTTTTTATACTTGTCCGCCAGGGGAGACGAGCAGGGAAGAAAAACATCGTCCAGATCACCGGATGGGTTCCTTCTGCGCACATCCTCGCGCATTGAAACAATTTTGCCATTTTTCACTAGAATTACGGACCCATCCCGCTTGATGATGGAACTACCTTTGGCCGTTTTACCGGTGAGCTTGCGTAGCAGCTTGTGTGTTGAGGAGTCGTTGGCTTTGTTTGCTTTGTGTGCTTTGTTGAGGCTATGAAGCGAGTAGTGGGATAATGAATCGTCAGACCCCATTCTAGATCCGCGGTGAGACGCTCTGACGGAGTTGATGAAAAGCGAGATCCGCCTCCGTGGACCGGGCGAGCTATCGTGCATTGTGTCTGAAAGGCACACAGAGAAAGATTAAACAACACGTCCGATATTAATAAAAATACAAATCAATATATTTTCATAATCAATGTCGACTTTCAAAGCGTTTTATTAAAAGATCATTTAACAGATTACTGGAAATATTTCGAAAGTTAAATTACGGCGTTAAAAGCACATTAAGTTCTTTTACTTTTATATTAAACATTCTATAAAAACTTCATATTAATGTATGAAAGACAACACCGTTCTTTGGTCTATATCTATACATGTGGCAGCTGCGCTCGCTAATCAGTTTACCGGGGAATAATTCACCAGATAACAGTCAATGCATCGTAGTATGTACCAAATATAACGTGTATAATATGAAATACAATTTTTGATAGAAAATTTCATTCTGTTTCATTTTTTTTTTAATTTAAAATTAAAGCAAGAAAATACATGTAAAGATCAATGAAATATGCAGTGCCTAATTCAGTAAAAGAAATTCTACCATTATCTTAGTTATATGTAAGAATTCCCTATAATTCTATATTGACATCATATAGATACTACGATGCATCGTGTGGAGGATTGGAGCCCTGATTCTACATTCTATGTCGGGGATTTCATACAGCATCATGCAAAAATACTAGCTACAACAACCAACTGTGCCACACGTGATTTTCACGAACAATAATGCATTCATGTGAATTTTAAAAGAAAATTTATTTGAAAATAAATTGAAAGATTTCCACGTGACGAAAAAATTTTCCACGTGACGTAAATTTTTTCCACGTGCATTCCACGTGATTAGTAGGTTGTAGCTATATAAGGATAGTGAAAATATAACATGAATTTCATGCTAGGCACAATTGTCGGTGATATAACAGACAGAAAAAGTTAATTTGATCAACTGTTCACGTGTACAAATTGAAGTTCGGGTTTGAAAAGGTAAATGTATGTAAGTAACAGCTTATAACAGGTATTTGTAGATTAAAATTGCATGCGCATGCGCTCAGATTCAGATTTGCGAAAATAACTTTTGTAATACAGTGGTACAGTACAGTCTATCGAAGATATCAGTACACCTGCTATATGTATATTATAATCTCATAACAACAGTTCATAAATCATATTTTTTGAAGAATAATAATGGAAAAATAAACAATACACGTGTCAGACAGAGTTATATAAGTTAAGGTAATAACATATTTATAGCATGCGATCAAATAACTAACGATATATGGGTTAACCTTGTTTATTTCGTTAACTGGAGTTAACATTGCTTTGGCATGAGTTCTTTTATCATATCATTATCAATACATCATAAAAGTTCAAACATCAAAAACATTAAAAGCAATTATTTTAAAGTTTCTACTGCAAATTAAGACAAAAATAAGATAATTTTGTTGGTTTCTTGCAAAGACAGAGGCGATAATTTCAAAATGGGAAACCGTGTGATATGTGATGTCATTTTAACGGGCATGCTATGTCTGATGACGTCACCAAAGCAACCCTAACCCTGGTACCTGTTAGTCGTTTAAATGGTTGACTATTTTCCTGATTGTACAAAACTTCTATCCGGTCTGTTAATAAAGGGAAATAACTCTCGTGACGATAAACGTGAAAACGTAAAATACAAACGTGATGACGTCATTCAACATTTAAAATAACACAACACAAACATAAAACAAGTGAGTCATAATGCATCATATAAAACATACACCTAAATGTTTTAGTGTTAATTAAACATGGCTTCTTGTTATAATCATGTAAGAATAATCTACATCCGATATGATTATATTTAGTTTCGTAAATATGTTTAGTAAAAATACGTTCTTTAAGTCACGTGTTTGTACAACCCGGCGGTACAAATTTTGTGACCGGCGAATCTGAATTTCCAAAAAAAATGGTCCACTGATGATGATATTATAATATGGTTGATGAAGAATATGAAAAAGGATAAAAATATTTGGCGGATAAGTAATCTTCCCGTGATTTATTATTTTTATATACTTACTATAACAATAAATAACTGTAACGTTAATCTTCCTACATTCCATTAATTTTTGTTACTTTGTGATTTATCCACCACCATATTTCAATATTGTGCATCCAATATATTGAAAAATAAATAAATACATACACGCGCTTATTTTAGGAATAATCTGGCCTATAAAATGCAAAATATACAGAAGTTTACCAAATTATTATTGTATGTTCAC
The DNA here is from genome assembly GCF_902806645.1 of Magallana gigas. Classification (NCBI taxonomy): domain Eukaryota; kingdom Metazoa; phylum Mollusca; class Bivalvia; order Ostreida; family Ostreidae; genus Magallana; species Magallana gigas. The sequence goes on along the minus strand of NC_047567.1, from coordinate 19,947,919 downwards.
TGTTCATGGTCGTTAGAACCCCAAAACTATTAGTCTCATATAACCTTATTTGAATGCACATGCACAGGAAATAGGATGCAATGCAGCCAACATGCTTCGAAATGCAATTATTATTAACATATATTGATCCTTCTAAGGAGACTGGCATTTTTAAATAATGGACTATGGAAACCTGGCTGATGGACTGCCATACAATTACCTCTACTATACTATCAAAGCTGGATTTTGTATGAGTTTTACACCCAGTAATTGTCCTTTAGAAGGTATAAATTAACCCCGCTGCTTGTTCTCTTACGACGTGCATAATGTAGCTGGTCTTCTCCCAACTAGCGATTAACTTGACATGTCTAAATTCAGTGAGCTGCAGACCTATGTTGTGGGGCCGATTCGTCTTATATATAATTAGAACCATTTTAACAAGACCTTGGACTTTCAGTAGGACGTAACTATCTATTTCTTGCGTCAAAACAAGTCAAAAATGACGCGGTTTCAAGCGAAATTTGCACCGATTGCGTAGGCTTAGCTCAAAATCCAGACAAATCTTGTTGATTTCAGAGAGCTATGGCTGAGTGGCTGACAATGAAATAGACAGGCCTGCGTCACATTGCTGTTTAACACAACTACCCAAGGTCCAAGCTCTTGTTAAAATGGTTCTATGTGCACGTATAATTTATACGATCATGAATGCTCAACACAGACGGTGTGAGTTTAAACTCCGGACGTTTACATGGAACAACCGTGTTTAAAACGCAGGTTTGGACTATTTCGTTTTAATTTTTAAATATTCAGTGTTCTAAATTGCAATGGCAGCAGATGAAGTCTTTTTCATCTTGATTTACGTAAAATAATAAAGCAGATATTCATGATACGAAAAATTATTTAAAATGTAGATCTAAAATAAAATGGCGTTGATTAAAAATTGACAACATAATGTTAACAAGCCTTAGGATTTTTGTTTCAGATTCAAAATATTAAATAAACTTTGCAAAAAGCAAACAGATAGTACAACAAGGTCTGCAGCTAACTGTCAAATTTCTACTGACACAATGAATAAACTGACAACGGTGAAACATCGAAGCTGATTGGTTGCATTTAATAGTGTACACAATATATAACGAAGGTAACCATTGGTTCAAATACATTACATTTGGAATTTAAGGCTGTAGACCAGTTCAAGAGATTTTGCTTTTGATAAAGCATATCGACGCCTTTCCTCTGTTCGTAAAAAACAAGAAGTTATTCATTGAAACCTCAGACGATTTCAATTTGTATGTTTATGTTAGTAAATATCAACTAGAAGACAAATCATGTTTAGTGCTATTTATGGACAGCGTCTGAGCGGAGAGGTATCAAAAGCAAATATTTGTGAATTCTTTTGGTCTCCTGTGTATCGTCACATCTTCACAGTTAACGATTGCATATTTAACACAGTTTGTGTTAATAACCTTTCACTGGATTCATTTCAGCTGCCGTCGCAGCGCCATCTCTCGACAAATATAAACACTATTAGTCACTTTCATCAAAGCAAAAGGAGAACAGAAAACGAATGTTTATACTCAGCTACACGATACGTCATAATTCAAGGGTTTCAGTTTACACAGAGCTAGACAATCCGCCGGGACACCGAGAATGTTTCAAATGCAACATCTGATGGTGGTACAAGTATCAAACAAGTCTTGTATTTGCCTTTACATGTATGTACTAAAGTAACTAAACTGTTAATGAAACCATCGGTAAAATAAAATGTGCCCCGAATATTACGTTTTTTGTTGTTAAAAAAAACAACCAACAATATTATATGCCAAATTCCTGAAAATGGTGTTGCAAAATATATTACAAAATTATACCAGGTATAAAAAAAAAAACATGCCACTCTAGCTAAAACGGTGCTTTCAAAATCAAACATGGAAGAACTAAAAAACTTATAATATAGGCAAACAAAAACGTAATTAATCGAATATGAAGTAAAACCAACTCAATGAATGCTACATTTTGTGCCGGAAGTGAGATGGATTACGTGAGTAACACTCATTTACCAGTGTTTTCTGACCGCCATAAGGCGCTCAGGAATGTTTCCCATACTCTCGACTTTGGCGAGAACGCGAATCCTTGGTCCTAAGGGCCCTGTTGAAATAATGTCATATATACGTAATTTATAGAGTCTCACTCATCAGTCTGCGCATTTAGGGTCTCGCAACGAAGTCCGCGAAGCGCTTTGCGCCCATTAGTAAATAATGAATACAGAAGTGTTTCTTTACATTGACCAAAAACAGAGTAAAATAAACAATATTTTCAATGATCAGAAAATAAGTTTCTCTATTTTAAAAGCTTATTTTTCTTCTTTTTTTTTTATTGATTTGTTGGTTTTTCTAGATCTTGTAAGGTAAATTGACTGCAGTATAAAATTTTCAGAAAAACGGAGTTTCGTATAACGAAATCGATCTTTTTCTGAGATCAGAAGATTTCGTGACTTGGTTGCACTGTTATTCTCTTGATTTTGGGGATTTAAGTGTTAAAGTATACTTTTTTGAATGAATTAAGTGATATTATTGTACTTTTGTCTCCCTAGTACCAGACACATAACTGAAGCAACAGATTAGGTGGTAAAAAGGAACAGAGAGGGAAATCGGCAAAGCTTGGGAATGGTATGAAGCTCTTGGTCTTATCTTGTCCTACTAATAATGATTCAAATGCATATCAAATGCAACAAACAAAATTATTTTAAGTAAATTTTGTTTCCTATGGCAATGATGCGTTTCTTAAAATGTGTGGCTTCTGACTGGAATCAAATGTTGCATTATAGCATGAGCATGCTTCTTTTCTGTTCAGCCCTTTCAAAATTTTCAAAAATACTTGGTACTAGTCACTAAAAATCTCTGCAGTAGGATTTCTAAATTCTAATGGGTGTTTGATAAAGATATAGGGCTTGAGAGAGAAAAACTACCAGTTTAACTGTCAGTTCATCAACCTCTTCAGCAAAAAAAAATCAATTCCAGGAATCTCAATGCCGGTAAAAACACTAACTATCTTCCACATTTTACCAGACGCTTAAACCAAACCAAAAAACTTTAACCTTATGCATAAAGGTTTTGTGCTATAGGCATGCTATATTATATAAACATTGTGCAACGATCTCGCAATAGTTTGGATATTCTGGTAAACTGGATTTGAACAGATTCGGCAAAATTGTAAACATGCTTTTGAACTGTGAGCCTAAGACACTTGCGACATTATTAGGACTTAACTCAAATTTTTACTTTTAACTGCATGCCAAACCGAAAAAAGAGCTTTAATGTATCCGTATGTTTAAAAATATGGTATACTTTAACTTTCATATGCGTGTGAGTCATTCCGTATAAAACCTTTCAATACATTTCTACTTTAAGAAAACCTAATCAAACATGCCCCTTTTTATTACCCATGTAATTATAGAAGCAGTGTTATGATTGGTCAAACGAAGACCGGTCCTGGATTTGATAAGGGGCTGTGTTTGATTTGGACCTTGTCCTTATAACAACTTTGCCCATTGGACCTTGAAAAGAAAAATGGAGACTTAATATAAATTAATAAATATGATATATTAAAAAAGAAAACAACATCATTTCATTTTAATTTAAACGCACCAGTGTCCCAAAGTCTTTGATAAATCTCATGTCAATCATGAACTATTCTTTTTAAAGTAAGCCATAACCGGATATAAATAAACAATATCCAATTCAAACCTTATAAAATACGATCAATTTAGTAGGTTTTTATAAAATAAAACAAAAATCCATGACGAATAGATAGTACGGTTCCGAATTAATTGAGTTGCATCCCTTGGGGCTTCATGGGACGACATCAATGTTGATTTAATTTTCAGGTAATGATGAATTATCGGCGACAGTGGAGCGCAGATCTAACAGAGAGAACCTAACACTGAAGCCTGTTCAAACACCGGAAATCAGAGACCGATTGTTTAACATGTTCAATCCTTTATCTATGTTTACCGTACAAAAATCACAGACTGCGTGGCCATAGGAGAAACATTAGTCTTTCTTAATCATTTTTTTTTCAGTGGCGGTCTTCATTAACTTTGTAATGAGATATTTTGGTTTGCAATCAAGATTTCTTTATGTTGCAGCTAATGGACCAAAAGAATTGGACACACAATACAATATTACAGGAAACTGCAGTCGTAATAATCATCTTTCTTAAACAAGAAAAGATTGTAATCCAATTCAAAAGGTTTGCTAAAAACTCAATTATAAAGAAACTTGATGGAGTAATTCTCACCAGTTCATCAAAAGGAAAAACTAAAAACTATGTTTGTTATAAATAATTCATGGCTTCCCGTTAACTCTGAATAGATTCTGCTTCATCAAAACGTTTCATACAAAAAATAACCCGGTTTCCGGTATGTCGTGAGTATTTAGTAATAATCAAACCAAATCAACGGAAATAAGTGTTGTATTTGATTAAAAATCAAATAAAAATGTCGCATTGATACGGCATCAAAATCATCAGAGCAGTTACCGTTGTCATGCAATTGATCAATCTAGCAGGGTTTCTTTTTTTCTGTGAAACAGGCAAAAATAGAGATTCATGTATTTGTGGTAACAATTTTTAGCCTAATGGAATTGTTTTTTACCAAGATAAACCCACAAAGGCGGTTTTTACACCCAATATAAGCTTTATCTCATCTTCATAAACCGGAAGTTCGAACAGGTCTACTAACGTTTAATATGTAATTGACAGACTATTTTCAACTATATTCTTCATCCATATTTCATGAGGCTTTTCCCTCCTTGCAAGACAGGGCTTTGTATTCGAAGAGATAAATGGCCTCCTAGCATTTCCACATTACTTTTACATTTGTGTGTGATTAGTGATGTATTAGAAAGGCCAACCATACTAAGTTTTGAATAACTTTACTCAACGCTATTCTTTGGACGAGGGCATTATGAAGGATACTTTAGGTATTACCGAATAAGTATTTTGTAGATAACAAATTATACATCAAATTCAGCCTTCATGCATGCATTACGAATGAAATCAAAGATGGCAAAATAAGTAATTGTACGGAGAAATAATAGTAAACAAATTTAAGCCATCCCACGTTCATTGCTCGCAAAGAAAGATGTAGCAGAATATAAATGAATTAATTTTTCCACACTCTCTATACATCAGGCCTCAAAATAATGGCAATACGAAAACACCAACTTATGACGTCATTTCAAAATTAACATAAACATAAACACCACGTGACCACAATCTATAAATAAACACCAATCAAAAGACGAGACTGACGACCAGGGAGATACACTTACCCTACTGAATGTACGCAAGATGTGCGTTTGATACGTCCGCTTTGCGGCTTTGGATTCCACCTTTAGATATTTTTAGATATTATGTGATTTGATAATCAGTATCTTGTAAACTTGCTTTCATGAATACTTTCTTCAAATGATAATACACGCTCAAATTTTAACTCAGTGCTTAAAAAATGAAACTGGTGTGTAAAAGAACAGATTTTGAAATTATACAATAAACCAAAATTGGCATTGTCGCAAACCATGGTCAATATGTAGTAGAGAGCAATCCGGTCGGAGTGAGAATGACAATGCAAGTTTGGAGTAAAAGTAGGAGTTTGAGTAGGACAAACGTCTCATAACCCCGGGTTCTTGTTAAAGAAAGAACAATTAGCGCAAGATTTATCTCTTACAAAGAAATTGCAATAGTTCATCACCGGCTCAATGATTATTTAGTTTACTCAGAGAACAACTTATAAGCTTAGAAAAAAGTTCAGAAGATTAAAATTGTGCTACTTGCTCAAGATTAAACTTGAAGACTGTGCATGGCCTTAAACGAGAGAAAGCAAGTGGTAAAAAAGAACGATATCAATTGGTATAGTTACATAAGAAATAACACATTGAAAAAGATATCTCTATAATACTGTGAACGCATATCTATTAAGTAGACGTTTTCGAAATAAAACATATATACAATGATAAAAAAAAAACAATGCATGATTATATAATTAAAGCTTACATTTAAAACATTTGAACAAAAAACCAGGATGTTGACTATTGTTTACATTTACCCACAGAGATAAACATATTAAAGACGTAGATCGGAAGCACGATGACGTAATGCACATACCGTCACTGACGACATAGGAAGGCTCCTGACAGAGGATTTCCTTGTATCCCTCCCTAAACGAAGGGCTCCTCCAGGCGTATATAATGGGGTTACACGCGCTGTTCATGTACCCGGCGCAATACGCCTACAACAGAAAAAAGTATATTTTTAAAACATTTAGGGATTGCGTCCATTTTCATTTCATAGACTTTATTAAAATCCTTGAGGAGAGTTTTTTTTTAACCATCAGAGGTTGTGTCTATTTTTATTTCAAATATTAAAATTCTTGAGGAGAAAGGGTCCTGACTCTAAAGCAGAAATATTTGGGAGTTTTTCCTTTTCAAATGTCTAATAGGTTATGGTCCAAGAACTTGTATAACAATTCTTAATGGGTAAATCTGATTGGCAGTTGCTGACCATCACCGAGCTTTAGAAACGAACGGGCCAATATCGTCAAGCAATTTTATGACGTTTCAATGAACGATAAACCTGGTGCCTACAGTGCTTTACCCTCTTAAGGATGTCATTGACAATCAACGCATAAAACGTTCAGCGCTCCACACGGGTCATCTTCCGCTGGTTTCCATTGGAAGGATTAAATTATCAGATAATATTAAAAGTATATTGAATATTTCTCTTGTACTTAGAGTGGTTTCCAACAACGATAACAATCAAGAACCATATGCATTGAGATTGAAAATCGTATTGTTTTTCAATAGTCGATCGTATTGTTTTCAATAGTCGATCGTATTGTTTTCAGCAGTGATGGACGTGTTACATTTTTAATCTTAAGTTTATACTTATAAATGTAAACTTATTTACCTATCTAAACCTTAAGTTTGTACTATTGTAAAATTATCATTTCATGTGTTATTGATCAAAAATATCATTTTCTAGACGCATGCGTGACAATGAGATGAGCAGGATTGCTTTCAATGAAAGACCGACAGGTTATCTGTAGGCGACATTGAGGCGCGTTCGATGTACTCACTTACACGTGTTCGGTTGTTGATTTGCTAATTAGTCAGAGACAGATGCTCAACATGAAAATAATGATGAAAGAAAACGTCGGATGTTATTTTTATCACCAAAACCTTACCAATTATTAAAAACATTTTATACTAAGTAAAAGTATAAATACGTAACAAGTGCAGGATTTTGGTATGGTGTGTGGGAGTTGACTGTATGTATAGTTTTTTTTAACCAAAAGTGAAAACATTTCCAGATTATTATGCAATCAATGCAAGAATTGGGTTACTTGAACTTATGTCGAACAACCACAGAAGGCTCACTGTCTTGTGTGAGAGACAAGGTAAGAACAAACCGTGAAAACTAGGTGGGGTGAAGATATAATATACGGGAAACAGCTAATACAATTTTGCAATCTGCGCAATGATGTCCTATTATCTGAATGTGACTGGATTTTATTATAAAGCAGAACTTGAAAAACAAACCTATTCTATCAGTTCAACGCAGTGAGCTTTAACTTGAAACAAATCGCCCTTACATCGAACTTTGTCCTTCGATGTCTTGTTTTCTTTTTAAAAAACTGTAATTCTGTCCCTTTTGGGACAGTGCTTCCATTACTGTTCTTGCAACGTGATGAAATAAGCCGTTTACGGTTTGTTTGCTTTTGTAATGTACCTATTATTGAGGAGGAATTGCGAGGAACACTACTTACACATTCTTTATGGGCGTATGATGTTGTCAAACCATAGAAAGACTAATTGCGTTGACTAATCTAACGTCATGTTTATGTACGACAAGTATTCATCAATTAAAATGCAAATAATCGAAACAGATGAAAAATCAATTTCAAGGACTTTATACAGAACCATCAAATTATGTCGGGTAATAATATTTGCACATTTTGTGGGTGCGGCTGCCTCTATTCCACAAATATACATCTCTCATATTATTGACTTCACCATTTATTTTACAGAAATTGTTTACAAAAAAATCAAGTAACTCCGTAAACAAAATGTACATGTACATTAAAAAAATATAATTTCAGTGAGGTTTTATATTATTTTACTGAATACGGTTATATGACACGGTTTGTATGACGTCATTTCTGTTTTTCCTGAACATTAATGATATATCTTTTGAAATAAATATAATTATGTACAGTACATGTAATTACTGATAGTAAAGGGTAATTTGATTGGCTGAAAAAAGCTAGAATTAATGTTACTTACAACTCCATTGGCCCATGCTGGTATTGTCGTCTTATCCTCCACAAAAGTGACGTAGTTTGAGTACACACAATATGGCAGCCAACACAAAACAAAGCAGGCTAGCACAATGAAGAGGGTAACAGTCACTCGGCGTTGTTGCGAGAAAATCTGATTCCGGTCCATAGCCGAATTTTCGTCCATTCTCTGCATGTGCTTTTTTATTTCTTGAAATATCCGTATGTAGCAAAACAACATAATTCCTAGCGGTAAATAAAGGTTTGATATCCCGATGATGAAATGAAAAATGATAGATTGAGCTGTAAATGTTGGATACGCCGGTCCACATTGCATGGTTCTGGGTTTATACTCATAATGACTTAGAATTTTAGTGGTCAGGGCGGCACATATAATTCCCCATAGCCAGGCGGCCATGATCATGATAAGGATTTTGCACTTAGTGATGCGTAACAATGGACGGGTTATTGATAAATACTTATGAATACTTATATACATTAGCGTTTGTAGAGATGTCAAAAAGCAGACGGCATTCAAAAAGCTGTTTAAGAAACACATTTCATCCCCTAGTATCCAGTCGTGTGAAATCAACGTGGTCAGGGAAATGGGCGCCAATAGAATTCCAATCAAAAAGTCCGCTATGGCCAAGTTCACTATAAACATATTAGTTCTTGTCCGCATTCCCCTGTGTCTCCATACCACCGCAATCACCATGAAGTTTCCCCCAACGGTAAAAACCATGGAAATGATCAGCCATGTTGCAAAGACCACCGTCTCCACCAAAGTCCAGCTGGTGTGCACGTGATCGTAGCTCGGTGAGGTCACGTTGGACGTGTTGCCATGGAAACCGGTTGACGAGAGCAGATCGCTAACTGGAAGTGGGTGACTTGTTTGGAGTTCTGTTTCGTTATAGTGGTACTGGTGATCTGCGAAGACCGTCGTCGTAACGGATACCCATGGACTTGAAGACATTATTCTTTAGAAGGTCAAGGACACACCATCTACAAAGGGAAAGATAAAATGATTAAACGAATTTAAAAAAATAAACAAAGTTGTCTCTGTTTTATTTTCAGCGCTGCATTTGTGAGCTCTGAGAGAACGATAAATAGTGAGGTCTACCGTGAACATGAATTTGACACAGTTTGAGATCAAAAAAGTTATTTTCGATATCAAATATTAATATTACGGTATCAACATCAACAATCTGTAATTGGCGCCTATACTGACGCCAGTGCTTTTAGACATCCTATACTGTTCCGAAAAAATATAAATCCATGCATGCAAAAGCAGCATGTTTGCATGCTGATTTGAACAACGATCAATTTACGAAAGTTAAATCACTTCCTTCTGCATGAAAGTCAAAAAAATGTTTGATAAACGGAAATAATTTTGGAACGGGGAAACACAGCATACATAAATGACCAAATTGTGAAGGGAATAAACCATATATATACATCGAAATCAAACACCTTAATTGATTTGTACTCATATCAAATCAAATTTTCCGAGTCACCTGTATAACATATTTACGTTCTCGTATCGCAGATCCAGAAAAGTTTGAAAGGAGGTGGGGGCTCCGACTGTTGTTGTTTTTTGTGTTTACAGAGTTTACAGAGGGGTAGAGGGGTCCAAGGCATATTTTTGGTAATTTAATAATGAAATCTTAATATTGCATTGGGGGGGGGGGGGGGAGGGGGGGGGGTTGACCCCCTTAGATCCATTTAAAGAAATTTTAATATTGCTTTGGGGGGGGGGGGTCGACCCCCTCCTCCTTAGATCCGCTCTTGCGTTCCGTTCAGTAGTAAGAACTAGTACGAATAGCAGGTTATAGTACATGTACATCGCAAAGGATGCTTACAGCGACACATTTTCTTTATTTTTTCGTGTGGTTCTGATTAAATGCCATGCGCCGAATGAAACGCCTTTAGTATGTTTTATTATTTTTATTCAGCATCTCAGAGCAACTAAATCGTGAAATAAGAAACATCTTGTCTGTGATTTAAGAGAAGTAACTGGGTGCGCGTGTTTGCGATGTGGATTCCTATATTAGATAGAAGCCAGATTGAAATAAATTGATTTCATGATTTCTTTTTTTTTTTAACACGAATTAACAAGGATTGTGGGTAAACTCTAAGTATACGTGTACTTTTTGATGCATGTTTGCTCTCAATCAACATGTCATATTCAAAAAATTACTTTTACAATTCCTTTTATAAAAAAGACGTCCAAATAAGTCTGTCTTTACGACATTATTTGCTTCATATTTACATGGAAATAAAAGCCTAGGATGCACGCCGTGCATTAGAAAAATTTTTAATCTATTGGATTCATTTACCTAAAACCACGTAATATATCCGATATCTAGTACTAGAGTTATTTTTACATGCGTGCGAATTATACTAAACTGAATTGGACACAGATTTTATATATATCTCCATTCTAAACTCTATTTCCGTAAATTAAGGAAACTATCCATGCTAAATTATTACAAGCAGTGTGAACGTTTTATCATATATAGACTGGTTTAAATGTTTAAAGATAAATCAAAATGATAAATCGAAACCTTCTTGTCTGATTCAAATTTCTTATAACCTTTTCTAAAGAGATATTATATCGAAGATGATAACATTGTAACTGATAGCTGCAATTTTTGCAAAATATCAATTTTAATCCTCTTTCTTTATCAATAAAAGGGCTAGCAAAACGTCATCAAACAGTAGCAAATTGCCTACAGTTCATAAAAACCTAAGATACATTAAAGATATCAAATTAAAAGTGGCCACAAGCCTAATTTTTTTATATCTATGTTACTGATTTTCTTTTTCACAATATACCGGAAAAATACAAAATTTATAATATGTGGGAGGGTTTCTTACCGTTTTATGATATTTAGCTTAACTTCCAAGGATCCACAACATTCTCCTTAGAATTTATTAACAAAGTCTTGTGATTTTAATTTCAATGGTCTTTTTGGATGAAAGAAAACTACAAATGCACGTGTATAGGGAAATATCACATCCCATTGCCATCACTACAAATATTGGTATACATCCTTAATGAGTTTTGCTCTGTGGGAAACGTATCCAAGAATAGTAGCAAATGAATTTGGAACGGCCTTGTTAGCTTTTTTCCTAATTAGAAAAACAGGCTAAAAAAAGGCGACCAAACCACAGACGTGCAATGTATACTGTTTCATTCCCATCGATAATTCCATTTCCCCCAACAAATATCAAAATGGTGAAGATATTCAAATCGACTTAAGAGGATTTTTTTATACGGTGGTTGATAATTTGCGAATTAATTTTGGCCTCTGGTGAGATATAAAATCGACATGATATTTTTCTTTTTGTGATCCGCTTCCGTCTCTCTCCTGAGCATTCCTCCCACTGTCTCCAGTGCTGTGTCCACGGCCTTACAATTTCTCCAACCACTGCATGGAGCGGTCGATACACCATGTGCTTATGACAGTTTTCTAAGCCGGTCTCCCCACCGTAAATAAGGAATTATTAAGATCCAATTATGAGGCTGGGCAGGACTCTATCGCGTGAGCGCGCTCTCTGATTTTTCTCCTCCTGCACTTGCGCTTCCAAATCCAAGACAGTTTGAAATTGCTAATTGCCCTTAGAATTCGTACGAGTAGCAATTCATATAGCGCGAGTCTGGATGTTTTTAGCCCCGGTCTGTAAATGTTAACGCCACGAAGCAGAAACCGTGCAACATATGGAGAAGAGGTAACTGGTTAACAGCAAACAAATATTTACAGAAGATTATAACACTTTGACGGCTTTTATATCTTTATATTCAATTGATGCGCGGGCTATCCCAACCCCTCGCGATCCATTTTCCGAGAACCACCGTGATTCAGTGCATGCGCACTGAAACTCCACAGCCTATCATCACGATCTTCTGGAGAGAAAGCGAGAGAGAGAGTGAGTAATTTTTCCTTCCCTCCATTCAACAAAGGTTTCTTTCTTAATTAACAAACCCAAAAATTAGAAGACATCATCCCTGCTGGCCTGATGATGAGAAATCACACGATTTAGCGCGCTTAAGACAAATAAGAGATCGGTCAAGTGCTTTGAATCTTTTAACGAGAGATCATTGAACGTTCTTGGCTCCAATTCAATTGCTGAAGTAGCAACCAAAAGCCAAACTTTCGAAGACATGTTTTTTGGTCAATTCTCGTTTCGAAAATAGTATGTGTAACCTCCCAAGATGAAGATGAAACAAACAAAAGTAGCTAATACTACTCTATTAATGAAATACAGAAAGGGTTGTGCAAACGCAACTAATTAAAAAAAAGTTCTTTTTCTACGAAATTTAACCCATAATTATCGCCCTACTGCATTTGCGCCTACCTTCATTCGTGTCTTCTCTGCATGTTCCACCTGATTCTATTGAAGTCTTCTTTATGATTCATCGACTTATTCTCTCATCACGGTCTGCAATGAAAAACAGAGGACCCCCTTAATAGTACTATGCTCCATTCACTTTTAATCAACCACCGATCGTAAAAGAATTCCTACCTCGAATTCTTAACTCACGTTTTACGGGGGAACCACACAGTTGTAACCAATTTTATTGCTCATAAAAACAAAAAAAAATTAAATCATCCTTTTTCACTTGTTTTTCAAAGTAACGTAAATGAGCATAAATACACCATTTTAACGAATTCTGGATGGGTTTATTCCAAGAATATCGACATCATCAACAGTATCCGGAAATCATCCATCAGCAGTTTGTTTGATTAATATCTTGATTCATTATTGAATGGCGATTAATTACTGCATGTATATTCGGTTGAAATTATCAAGAGAATAATACAGTAAGAACTTTGAAGTCGATACACAGACAGCAATTGCAGTTGAATCATAATCAATTGCTGCCTTCAAATAAAGGTGCTTACTGTTTATCGTTAAGCCGACCGTTAAGGGTCGTCAAAAGTTAGTGGCGCAGTACTCGACAGTGCAACGAAGTTGCGGTGCAACTAAGCGCAACACGGCAGTTAAAAGTTTATGAAAAATAAATGAATAAAAATCATACTTCATCCTTCAATGTCAGTTTTTATTTCAATTCGTAAAATTTTTGACAGGGCATCGTTAAGTTCAGTTCCCGATATTGTCTTTATAACGAAGCTAATTGGTCGTTGCCGTTTTATATTATTATTAATTCTAGATCTCCGGATAAAAAAAAAATGGGATAAATTTTTACGACACACGATGTTGAACTACTCAAATGATTAAACAGAGAGCAACTGAATTATTCATTGGACCAAAATATCAACTGCATTTAGATGAGTAAAAAATAAAAGCAGCTGATGATGGTGAACCAATTGTTTACCATAAAAATTACAAAAGGCTACATAATGACAATTGATATGTGTTTTGGAACGTCAACACTCTGTTAAATAATCCTCTATTAAAAAAGAAAAAAAATATTTCCCTATTTCCTGAACATTGATTCCTAAAGAATTGGCCTCTAGTTTTCTAGTTAACATTTGAACACTTTCAAGCCTAGGTAATGAACGCTTTAAAAGTCTATTGTTTCAGTGAAAACGATTTGAACACAAATACCTGTTATCTGCCAAAAATCCTAAAATCTCATTCTCTGTTCTTTGCAGTACAAGCTAGAACATCGCTCTCACATTTATTTATTTTCGATTTTCGAAGATAACGTCCCCAAAACGTCCATGCAATTTTAGTTGAGAAATCACGAAAGCCAATTCCATGTTGGTCGCCGTCTTTTAAGCATTGGCTAAACCTTTAAAGTCCAATATTAATTGGTTGAAAAAAATTCCAAAGCCGTTCCTAAGAACATTGGACTATATAAGCAATCAAACACTACTCACACTCCGCACCCAAAGCATTCAAACTTTACAAAGCTGGCATTGGATTGGACAAAAAATAGCCAATAAATACAACTTGCAATCAAATATTTACAGTTCACCAACGTTTTGGTCAATTAGCATTTTACGTCAAACGGAAGGCAGCTAATATCCGAAAAACATCGCAAAACTCTCAGTGTAAATATAAAGTCCGTTTAACGCCATGGTAAGGCTTCGCAAAAAGTGTTTATCGGTAATACACCTCGCATGGTGTTATAAAATTAGCTAACCTAATTGCTAGATGCATGCATGTGCGAGGAAAAGAAAATGTTGCAATGTCAAAAAGATTTCATATATTTGATTTTCAAATATATAGGCAAATAAGTACCATTATTCTTGTAATGTGTGTCTGTTCGACATTTTTTTCAGATGCGTGTGTTACATAATATAAGCATTTTAACGGTCTATCGTGATGGTTCTTTATATGCATTTTATATTGCAAGATGCGTTTTCCTGCATGAATTCTTCTATCGTGACGAATTGTACAGCTGGTGGTTCTTGGAAAGGTTATCTATTTTATTTGTATTCTGCATATAATTATCAACCTTTTGCAAATTTTTCAGATGGCAAAACCCGTTATCATTGATTTACCATGAAAAGGTTGCAAAACATGAGATAAGGGTAATGCGGCCAGAAATATCTTTTATATATATATACTGTCTGATTTTCGACAGTAACTGGAATGAAACTGGAAAGCTCCTATCTCCTTCAATCTTTGTGTAAAGAACATATATATACGGTATTTTACGACCTCGAAAAAACTGGATTTTGGTTACGTAAGCCAGATGCTTCCTTTATCAATGTGATAGAACTACAATTGAACCGAAGTGACTTCTTTATCAAATTCTTGCTATTTTGTAGCTTTCGTAGGATAAAAAATAATATGATCACTATGGGCACTGGCTGTTGATCAGGTTCATATGTACATGAATAAACGGTACGCGGAATGAAAATATGTTAGTTTTTCAGGTAAAACTAAGTTGAGAGCAAATTATCCAAAAAAAGTGTTTATTTGATTGATTGATTGATTGATTGATTGATTGATTGATTGATAAATTAATTGATAGTATGATTGAAAACAATAACTTCTGCT
This sequence comes from Magallana gigas, assembly GCF_902806645.1. Lineage (NCBI taxonomy): Eukaryota > Metazoa > Mollusca > Bivalvia > Ostreida > Ostreidae > Magallana > Magallana gigas. Next base: position 19,932,630 of record NC_047567.1, on the reverse strand, counting down.
ACATTTGCATTTAACAGTCAATTACAGACAACAGTTTTATTCATACGACTAATTATAATTCAAGGATTTTGAATTTTGTAACCGGTTACCAACCTTCAGACCGATTAACCGGTTAACTGGTTAAAAATTGCCATTCCCCTAATTAAAATCGAAAGCAGTGCTGATGAAAATTTTCATGCGAGAAGAAATTTATTGAAAGAGCAAATTCTATAAGTGACTGGATCTTGGATCTGTGAATTAGTAACGAAAGTAAATCTGAGAACGAATCCCTCCTTTACAATTTACATATGTATATTACACTACTTGTAGTATATGGAATAAATTTGCAGCATTTAAGGTTTTGCCACTTTTTTTTCGCAATTCTATGCCCCAATTTGGAAAAAGGAGGGGGGGGGGGCGTATCACGAAGAAAATGCTTCTGTATATTCAGTACTCATTTTAAGTACATGAATATACTAGTATCTTCGAGTAATTCGAACAGTTGTTTATCCATATGCTTCTTACAGTGGTATGAGTTACTGCTTATGATTTTTAGAGCTGTTTTTCACTGAGAGTCAATTTCAATGAAAACATATCTTTGCTATATTGATTGTGTGGATCCTGCCCATGCACGCGGATAGCTGCGCGCGGTAATGGCTAAAATACCGTTAGCTTTGAATCATATATTCGATATTCACCAATAATTGTATGATATATTACGTTAAAAGGATTAACCATTTCACATTTCCTGTATGAATCTGCACTAGTTACGTGTTTTGCATGTATTGCAAGATTGTTTTCGATTCCAGAATATATGTATCTTTCGAGTCCTTTCAACTGTAATGTACAGTCATATATATGTTTATGATAGTATTGTCATTTTGCACGGGCAAATTTTGTTTTTTATACTCATTTTTTCACTAAAATGTTGATTTGTAAATGCAATATATATATATATATATATATATATATATATATATATATATATATATATATATATATATATATATATATATATATATATATATATATATATATATATATATATATATATCGTTCAAAACTCGTGCCATTGAAATTATTTTTCTAAATATCTAAAATCTTTGAATATCAAGAGCTAGACTTATGTTTCGTTAAGAGAGAGAGAGAGAGAGAGAGAGAGAGAGAGAGAGAGAGAGAGAGAAGAAGTTAATGCATGCACAGCAAAGCGAGACATTATTAGGTTCGTAGCCGAGCCTTCCGATTCGTAACTACATGGGTTTAGATAAGTCTTATCTCTCGTGGATTGGAATGCCATTGCAGCATGCACCGATATTTCACTTGGGATCTGAGATTTGAGGTTTGATCATTTCATTTGATCAATTTTCTTTGGCAATTACATCATATGCGTGTTTCCTGGGGACAAACATGTATACACCCTTCCAACTTTCGATTTCAGTCGCATTAACAGCATGAAATCAAGTACACCCATGACTGTACAGTATTCTAGATTTGATGGAATTTCATTAGCCATTAATCTGCACTCAGAAATCTGGGGGTTTTTTTTAAACATTTTTTTTTCTTCTTCGAAAGAGTTAATACTCCGAAATCTGGAGTTTTTCAAACATTTTTTTTTCTTCTTCGAAAGCGTTATTGTAAACATGGGGAAACAGAAACCAATCATGTGTTATGGCTATGTCCTATCCACACGTAGGGATAATTTTATTTCACTTTATTCCACAAGGAAATTTATTTTGTATTTCCTGGAAAATTAGTTTTTAAGTGCCTTTTTGATCACGGGAGAATATTATAGTTGAGGAAATATTTGAAAAAATTATTTCAATTAACAGCTCAATCATCTACACTTTTTATTATTGTCAAATATCATAGAAAATTGGAAAGGGGGCGTATATTATAGTAAGTAGAAATATATGAGAATTAAGATCAAAGTGTGTATTGGAACAAACAAACGTTCTGTTATCTAATGCTTTTCCTAGTACTTGTAATTGCATCGTCAATTGCAACTTATGTCCTTAATGTTCATTGCATGAGAAAACCATCAAGAATTGTATTTCCCTGATACTAGAAATTAAGAGGAGTTCTCTGAATATCACAAGGAACCAATCACTGATAACGTATAGTTTATAATTTTCTCAATAATAATTCACATACATGTATACTTCAGTTGACGAGGGACAACAATATGACACAATATATATACCGTTATGTGGTCATTTTTCTGATGACGTTCTTCCCATAAATGCAGCAAAGAGAAAAACTTTGAAATCTATACGTATTTTTTGTTTATGTGATTTTTCTATGACTGATGCATGGACGCACTGGCATGTTTTTCCCACCGCGTTGATACACTTATCAAAGTTCAAAAAGCAGCTCATCAAATAAAAGTATAATTTAAAAAAAAAAATTCCCAAAAAGAAGTGAACACTTCCTACATACATAAATGTTTCGAATAAAATCAGGTCAGAAAACCAAAATAACCCTTCTATTACCCTTTAAAAATAAAACTTTTTTCTGGAAACTCCACTTTAAAATAAAAACAAAAACAGAATAAGAGAGATAGAAAGAGATCGAAAGAGAGGGAGAAAGGAGGTTTGTAAATCCGTTTTACGGACAAGAACTGTATATATAAACCAATTAATTCTTACCTGCGATGCTATAACCTGCTAGCTCCTTAGGCAGCCGAAGCTTAAAATTGCAGACAAGACCCCAGATTCAAACCAACCGTCTCCGAGGTGTGATTACGGGCTAGCAGCAGACTGAATGGAGTTGCGATCTACAAGAAGGCAACAACAGCTGTTCTGAAGTATACACATAATTCAATGTACAGCTACATTTTACAGAAAACTAAACAAAACACCACCAAGCGAGAAGCCGCTGAAGCTTAAAACGTAAAATTGTATGCCGACACAGAGTCAAATTATATAGACTACAGATTCATACGAAATTAACAGCGGAATGAACGAATACTGAGGGAAGTTTTCACTTTTATTGTTGTTTTTCGGGGTTTGACGTAAAATCGCTCATGGAGTACGATTTTTTTTTTATAGTAAACTAGATGAACTTTTTTTTTTCGAAATGAAGGGTATACACAAATGAATCACGGGAATTGAGTGAGACAGTTTTATTTTTCTTCTCCGACTTGTAATGAATGGTTCACGAAACGAGTTCAGCGAATATAGAGCGGTGCAGTCCCCACCCCCTGCTTTATTTTGATTGGAAAATGTTTTTCATTTTTCTCTCGACATGAAAGGGGTAACATCCAACGATTTCAGGAATTAGAGTAATTACAAGCTTATGAATTTGATACTGTACAATTTTGATTATCATTGAGAATTTCGTATCTGGGTTTATGTCTTTTCAAATAATTGTAGCTTTTGTCTGATATTGTAGTTTTCTCAATTACGTTGGCGTTCATCTAAAAAAATCATTAAATCTAGGTTTATTAGTAAATTAGTTTATTTGTGTCCCTTCTTAATGTTATTGGCGGGCAAAAGTGCATTTTGGTACTGTCATGTACGAAAATTTAGATTATTGAGAATCAAAATTTGTACATGACAACAGTTGTCATGTGCAAATTTTGATTCTCAATAATCTAAATTTTTGTAAAGGACAGTACAAAAACATCCAATCCGTGAATATGATAGAAAATTGACGGTAAGACCCCCTTGACACTGAAGCCATGGAACATTTTAAGTATACACCGTTTGATGCTATGACAGTTGGGATCTAAACGGAATCAATTTTTTACTTTAATTAGTAAGTGTCGTCATCCAAGCAATCCACATGCACATTGTAAAGCGGCCAGAACTTTTAACTCTGGGAGGAAATTCGGGTTTTCTGACACATATTTACTTTTTTTTTTTTGGTTTGCAATCGATTGAGTTGAGTTTTTTATGCAGCACGGTATTGCAGCTTTACACCTAAAAACTTTCGTGGATTGGGCAAACTTAGGGAAGCTGTCAATTGCCATTAAACCATTAATGATTCTAGAATACTGAAACCGTGCAGACATGCATTCAATTAGACCTACATTGATATTTGCATGTTCTAAATGACGTATTGTTATCGATGCATGCAGAAAATAAAAATAATAACGAAAACTGTTTGAAAGATAAAGTTGCGATAGGAGACTTAGTTTTGTCAAGATCTGTTCTCACAAGCATCTTGGTGAGATGACCACGAATGTATGCAAGAGAGCATTTAGTTATAGAGAACTCTTAAAACGTCCATCTCCACGGGACCTGTCAATCAATATTCTGACACTAATCAACCGTAGCTGTCCACTTATGTACGTTTCCTCATTCTTTTACATTTCATCAAGTTATTTTTGTACGTTTTCGTTTTCTTAACAACCGCTGTTTTAATTGCGCTCACTACGACAGCAGTAAACGTTCATTAGATACGTTGGAACTTTGGACCAAAAGACAGATGGGCTATTCAAAGAGGCCAGCATCAGTCTTTGTCAAAGGGGTGCCGTTTGACTATAAATTAAAGCAGATCTATTCAATTGTCAGCAGTCTTTATGTCCTGAAACACACGTACATGTCAATGTCCCGTATTACCGAGAGACTCTGAGACTGTTTTATGTTTAGAACAGCACAAAGTCTCTGTAAATGAACACTTTGTTACATGTAAACCAAATCATCCGTAATATCATTTTAGCCTGGTTATACTCAATTACCAGAGAAATAAAAGCCCTAATTTACCGAATCATAAGTGTGATGAAAGCCATTAGTTAATATATACCTAAGGCAATACCAAAATAATTGACCCCGTGCGCTCATATTTTGATAAAACTATTCAAATAATATTATTATTTATTTCCCGCATCCAGGAAATTATGCGCTGTTTTCTGCTCTATTTCCGCCCTTTCTTGCATTTTTAATAGTTTTAATTTATGAATCAGACACAAGTAGAAAATAATATAACCGCCTAAAAATTTTGGCTACAAGAAATAGTAGTTTTATTATTTAATCGCTCGCCCGCTCGTTCCTTTTTTCAAAAACGTCGCATCATTGGTCAGGTTTAGTAAATATAAGAAAGATTGTATTATGCCTTACCCATTAATTTAAAATCTGAAAAAAAGAGAAACTATACAGAATGCATTGACGTTTTTGAAAATAAGCTACTAGTATACCTTATTATGGTTTTTTTTCTGTGAATTTTGGCGGAGGGTATTATTAATCTAGTGCTACGCTTTTGGTTTTTTTTTTATTCAAACGCACTCAAATCGAGACAGCAAGCCCCTCAATTTGTGATTCACAATCCTTGCATCATCTATGAAAAAAATATATATATTGACAGATAAAACCCAATCTGCGCTGGTCCCAGGTGTTTCGTACATAGTAGTTTATAGATGGAAAAATCTAATTTCCGTTAAAGAGGCGGATTAATTTTTTAAAGTTTTTTTTTCTCTTTTCGTAAGAATTTTAATCCACTTTCAAAGAAACCCGGAAGTAATGCAATTTTTTTTTTGACAAACAAAAGAAACGTAAAAAAAAAACCCCCAGATGGAATTGTGACATGTTGATTATCCTCTTATCCGTTGTAGTGCTATGATGTTCATTTGCAATTTGTAAGTAGGAAAAGACCTTGGCCACAAAATCTAAATGAAGTTGTAAAAGAATCTATGTCGCGATGGATTATCGATATAAATATGATCTCTCATTTCCTCCACGTTTTTGTTTTGACGATCTGTTACACAGTCCATTGCCAGAAGACCGATAGTTCCCAGTTCCTCGTAGCATTATCTGTTTGCATATTCATTAAGATAGATGCACATATTGCGTGGTACGTGTAGATGAATGCATTGACAAGTTGACAGTATAGCTAATAAATTAATTATTTACTCATATTTCATATGAATCTGTTTCTGAATATATTATATACTACTCACATTTTCGTAAAGGCAACTGAGCATTGGTTCTAACTTATCATTGACATCACACAAGTGAAGTGTATGTTTTGAACGGAAGATGTACTAAATAGGTTTAATTAGTAAGCAAAATTGCAAACACAATGTGGTGTCCGGGCGATACAGTTACTGATACATGACTTACAATTGGTAGTTTGCCATATATAAATTCTCATTTGGAATAAGAAGGGGGGCTTACAATTAACCATACAGAGCATGACAATTCTGTACCAGGTCTGACTCAGAATTTCAATTAATTATATAATCTAGTATCAATGATTACAAAACAAAATTAAAAAAACAGAATTCATGTCAACTCAGAGAGAAATATAAATACGTCTTATTTGGTGAGAAAAAATAAACCGGAAAATTTCAGAACTTATAGGTTATACTGGAATGGGTTTTTATTAAAAATCAAATTAATTAAACTTAAATATAAAAAAATATTTCTGGGTGTTTACTTCTTAATGAGTATCTTAGACAAAAAAGAATATGCACGTGACAGGTGGCATTCTTCTTAAATCTATAGTGGGTGCAGACCATGTATATATTGTGTAATGTATCAGCATCATTCTTATGTTAGACAAAAAAACCCACCCCCAAAAGAAAACAATCATAACTCAACAATGAGCTAATCTCCCTGTGAGTTTCAGGATGGTGTATTGAAATAACAGGATTCCAAGTCTTGCCAAAGTTTCTCCATTTCACTCTCCGCCTAGTGTTTTAAGTGCTTCACTCTTTGATGCTGAAACCGAACCCACCTACTCCGCCATTGTTCTTCTGGTTTTATCGGGAAATCTAATGCAGCTAGGAACGCGCCAATTTATTTAGTCTGATAATAAAAGCCCAAAAGGACATTCTATTATCGGGCCATTCGCCATTTCTGCAGAAGGGGAGTTTCACATGATATTTTCAAAACAATGCTGGAACTTTTTAATATTCTACCTGCGTGTTCGCCGGTTTCTGTTTGGAGACCAATCTATATAATAACCCTACAATGTCCGGTAGAGGCAACGGTTGCTCTACAATAAACAAAGCCCTTCGATTTTTGGTCACTGATTATATTTGCTGAGCTCGGACTTTTCCCGGTGATTTATAATTTATCTAATTGACGGCGACCATAAAACCCAGTTTTATTAAAGTCCAAAAAGCTGGCCTGCCATGTTGTCCATTTATTGCAGGGATCAGGGATCTATTTTATAGGCTATAAATCCCAGGACCTTTGGTAATAGAGGCTAAAGCTATCTAGTCCTTTTAGAGCTCTGAGCTCTCTCTCTCTCTCTCTCTCTCTCTCTCTCTCTCTCTCTCTCTCTCTCTCTCTCTCTCTCTCTCTCTCTCTCTCTCTCTCTCTCTCTCTCACATCATGTCTCTTTGGTTGCACTGTCCTTTACAAAAATTAACACTTGTTATTTAAAAATATTTACTATGTGCAAAACAGGTATTTATTTACTGTTTGTTACAGGGACTTCGGCTCATGCACACAATAGGATATTGTAACAAGTAAACCACAATTTCCGACCGAATCGCGCCTTGCACTGAATGAATTTTAGTTCCTAATTAAGGATTGGAGAAATGTATACAACAGCACGGTGTTATAAGTTATGATAATATCACACCATTACACCTGTATTGTTTGAGGGTCACTGGAACAATCAAGAAGTCTACATAACAATGAATACTATCTGCAATTAAATGACAGTTTAATTTCAAATGCATACCTGCACATTTCACATGAATATCATTGAATTATTTATTTCACGACAGCAATTTTTCACCATTTAAGAGTCAATACATTGGACATGAAAACTACCACGCATATCACATTCTCCCTAGTTGCAATCGTTTGCAACCAAAAGGATATCACTGTCGCAGATCTTAAGAATGTTTCTTTTGCAGAAAAGAAATGGTTTACAAGAGATTTGGAGTCATTGTTCGTTTCTTATATTTTGATTTAATTTGTTTATAAACGTTTATACTAGGTAAAAAAAAGAAGACCACGTAGTCATAATGTTTACCCATTATAATGATAGTCTTATATTTAAAGTGGCAATGAGACAATAACCACAGTTGTTTGAATATATACATTTGTAATGATATATCATTTCATATATTTATAAGAATTAAGGATGCCTGAGTGTTTATTAGATGTAAAACTTCTGATTTGTTAATCAAATAAAATCCCACAAGTAAAAGATCTAATTATCTTATTATAAATCTATCTAGTTACTACCATCTGCCGGTGAACTGAACGAATCTACAATTATTAAATTCATATAAGCCTATATATTGATCCGTCATTAAAGGTTCACTCAGCACGAGTCAAGAGGAATACGTGCAGCACCAAGATATTTTTTATGCACAGGACTTTATCGCAGCCCTTTTAACATCATCAGTTATCTTCCGTGATCAGTGGAACTCTTTTAACGAAATGCATCAGTTATCTCCCCTGGGTGCGGATGCCGCACTCCCTCTACCTCCTATGATTTTGATTAATTTGAAAAGATTTCTCGGTGAATTACTCTTCATCGTGTCTGGGATATTTTTAATTTACATTATCTATTTATAGGCTGATTTGATGCGTTTGTTTTTAAGCATTATTAGACGTCTTTAGAATTAGTATCAAATAGATTACACGATTGAACCGACACTAAGTAGGAGCTGTCAGTTCCGTTCTTATCGTTTCATGCACTTTCCTTAATAATTATAAAAAGACAGGCAATTTGTAATTTTATAAACAAGCAATAGCAAATTCTTGAAAAATGGATTCAAGTCACGTTATTTGCAAGATGTTTTTGTTGATAATGGAGAAAATTCGAAAGGTTCATTAATTTTGAATCAATTTTTGATTATTTACATGTGTTGCAGTGTTTATTGCAGCTAAAATTTCGTAAACTTAATATTTGTTATGAATTTTGAGATAATGTGAGAGTCGAAGAAAACAAATGTTCAATGCTGACGGAAATCTGTACATTCTTGCTTATGTAAGTTACATACAATGAAAAGTGAAATACGCGGAAAGAAGTCTTCGGCAAAATTCACAAAAACCACAAATCTGATATCGAACAGAAAGATAATCTGACACCAATTTGCTTCAAAATAAAATGAAGCGATTTCAAAGAGTGGCATTGCAACATATAGCTAGAATATTGCAACAAGCAGTTAATCATTTTTTATCATCGAAGAATATCTTTTAAGACTTTAAAAAAAAAAATTTTTTTTTTTTGCCGTTAAGTTCATGTGAAATAAACAATTATAAAATAATACTGATATTGTTTTATCTTTCTTTGAATGAATTCACATGAAACGTTTGATTGAGTTGAAACACGTGTAGATATACATGACTCTATTATTGCTAAACATTTGAAACTATATATTTGTTTTGGTGACCGAACATTAAATTACTTACTAAGTGTGGCTGGGGGGTGTCCTAATGGATATTCCTCTGAATATCCCACAATTCAATCTCCAGGCTTTGGTCAATGAGAAAAATGACACCGTCGATGTTGCGAAACCCCGCACTACTTAATTAATGAACGTATGGCGATGACGTCACATCAACGGTCAGTAACCCTATAACAGACGAAATAAAAAAAAGAAATATTGATTATCAGGCCCCTTTTAATTGTTTGGCAAAGGTTTTATGCTTGTGGTCCGTGAGAGAGAGAAAAAATTGATGGGACAGATTGAGGCTATTCTAAAGAGTAAACATAATTTGCAGTAATTAGTAATTGTTCATTAAATATAAAACCCGCCGTTCTTCGGGTTTTCGTCTCTGTATAGAGCGACACATCGCACCTATTGTTTAAAGATAGATGACTTTAAACTTCCGTCATTGTGTTCTTCTAGATGTGTTCCGGGAGATTTTTTTTTAAATGTTTGAAGTTTTGATAGATAAAATCATCGGCGCAAAAAAAGAAATATCCAGATATGGAACAGACACTGTTGTTTTACAATATCATGACCACACTTATCAGCAGTCTGCTTACGACATTTTATCCGCAGTTCTCTTGGTACCCATTGACACCCACAGACTGGAATTGTCTCGATCGTTCAATCAACCCAAATGTAGCTGAACGTTGACTAAATGACCTGATGACGTCATTCCGTCATGCGTCTTGCAAAACCTTTCACAGTGGGCATATAGAACCATTTTAACAGGAGCTTGGACTTTAGGTAGTTGGTGTCAGACAGCAATGTGACGTAGACCTGTCTATTTCATTGAAGGCCAATCAGCCATTGCTCTTTGAAATCAACAAGATGTGTCTGGCTTTTGAGCTAAGACTACGCAATCGGTGTATATTTCGCTTGAAACCAGCGTCATTTTAACTTGTTTTGACGCAAGAAATAGATAGTAACGTTCTACTGAAAGTCCAAGGTCTTGTTAAAATGGTTCTACTGCTTGAATGGCACAGTTTGATCACAAGCATGAAACACAACTCTAAGGATTAGAAATCTACCTCTACTAAATCCGTATTGGAAATATGGAAGAGAAGCTTTGTATAATATAGCAGGCACGTTGCATCGCGATTTTCAAAGCGGAGGGACACACAAAAAATGGAGGGTCCGTTTGACTTAGACATTTATTTTTTATATAACATGTTGCTACGTGCCTGTAAAGTTTGCCAAAGTTCAACATATTACGCTGTAGCAGGTTTTAAACTCAAAAGTTTCCCATAGCCATTCTGATATTCAGGTTTTAAGAGACATCCATGTTTATCTTTTAAAATGCTGTGAATTAAGATTAAAAGAAGGCCGAGCAGATACCATTCTCGATATCCAGCAATATGAGGTCGTAAATAATTTCACATCAAATATTTTTCCCGACTTATTGGTACATGTACATGTACGTTTAGGCCTTAAATTGATATTTAAGTGTTTGACAAAGAAGGAAATCGAGTATTATTTTCCATTGCAAACAAATCATGACGTTAATGGTTGTTTTTGTCGTAAAGAGCGGTAAATTACGAATATGAGTTTAAGTCGTCGATAATTGAGACAATATGTGATACTCATAAGACAATTCAGCGGGTTCACATACTTATGAAACTATGGTCGTTCCCAGGTTATAAAAGCTAGCCATGTGATGCTGTTGAATAAGTTCACATATTGAAACAACGGGAATTCGATGATATGACAACTATAGCCATGTGATAAAAAGAATCGGAATTGCGACACCAGGACTGCGTTCAAGATAGTACAACAGCTATCCTAGTCGTTAGGTCGTAGATATCTAGGTCGATCGGTTGAAGACCGCTAGGTTAGCCACTAGATCTCAATTTTTGAAGTTGGAAATATTCCACTAAAGACCTATTACATCGACATAATTTGTTAATTTCAAGCGGAATTATACATGTTGAAATTCATTATAACTTAAAGGATGAACAAAATATCACTAAGTAAATAGATTTCAAGTTTGTTACAAAGTGGTTACTAAGGTGGCCATCTTGAATTTGATGCTTAGCAAAAAATATATAGGCTTCGCATATCTACGTAGCGGCTAGGCTAGCTTACCGTTCAACTACGTAGCCCTACGTACATGATTGTAGCAGCTACGATCTTGAACGCAGCCCTGAGATCAAGCATCGGCTATGTTACCATTGTACATCGTTATCACAATGTGGAATGTCTGCTGTCAATTGCAATATGGAGATTCAGAAAAGGGGCACCGAATAAAAAGCTGCTTCTGACACAAATGTACATGTATACGAGTGATGTCCACAGACAGAGGGAAACCACTGTTTATAGAATTGTATTTAGAACTGAAGTAAATTAACAAAGAGAACTAGCAATATGACTGTGACAGAAGATGAAGATGACCCACCAATAATAAAATCTATGCAACGCTAATTTTGCTACGAATCAATTTTAAAAAAAAGTTATATGAGCTTACAGTTCAACACTAAAAGAACAATAAAAATACGCTCCAAAACTCCAGCAATTTTATCCCAATTAAATCAAGGGTCAAGGTCATAAATTATATATGACTTACTACAAGGTTGATACAAAAATTAGGACTACGTATACACAATAAAATCAACGAAGAATTGGCATACCAATGGATTAACATTAGCTAGTCACACTCGCACGCACACAATTGTATTACATTAATGCATTTGTTATATGACAGTATATAAATAGTGCCTGTTTGGGAGGGTAACAGTTGAAATTGACACCCCGAGGAAACCATTGTCAACCGACGCGAAGCGGAGGTTGACAATGGTTTTCCAGGGGTGTCAATTTCAACTGTTACCCTCCCAAACAGGCATTATTTATTTTATTATACTGAATATGTAAATTTTAGAGAATTTTTTGCTGCTTCTATATAGAAATGACGTGAATTTTACGGCTAACCGTACGCGCACAATTTTGGCGCATGTAACAATTCGTTGTGTTACCCGTTGCTAAGTATGTTGCTAACGCTGAGGGTAATAGAACGGATTATCAACTGCGTCTAAACCAATCAGATTTCAGTATTTAACATGAAAGTATAATAAAACGAAATGGCTTACGTTAGCTCCACACAGCTCAAATGTTTTACTTAAATGTATATGAATCCAGAAATAATATTTTTTCCAAACTTTACATAGTAATCTTTTTTTTTCAAATCTTTGAATAATTTGATTATGGATGTAAAAATAATGCCTCTTCAATAATTTCTAAGGAGTTTATGGTGATTACGTGAATTTACAAACTCTGCAAAAATGATATCGAAGAATGAAGGAATAATGTGATAAAAACTTGGAAAACTGTTAATCATTTTACACAAAGCACATCCCCTCAACTGATTCGAGCCAAACCTTTCAGATGGATTAAACATTTTCAAGAGGATAGGAGAAGGCATACGGCGACGAAAGAACGGGATGTCCAAAAAAACTGTGACTTGGGAATATGACATCAATGACGTGAAAAACAAGACAATTAAACGCTAGAAGACAAATCACATAATTCCTGAGACATGTACAGCAGATAGGGCGCTTGCGAACATTTGTATATGGAGTTTCGCAGGGTTTTGAGACATGGAGCCAAAGGAGAACTTTGAACAACTTTAAATTGTGGCACCGTACGTTTTGGCGTAAAGGAGGCAACCTTAAAATTTTAAATATGTTTTAGCCATTCACTATTATGTAGAAAGAAACAAAAAAATCCTATATTTCAACTTTGAAATTTTATCCCCCCCCCTTTTATAATCTTGTACAAAGCTCTTCTTCTCAAGGAGATTAATAAAGTCTAAAAATGGCCACGATCATCTAGCCCTCTTAAATGAAATGCTGAATTTGCACCGAACTTGTTATTTATAAAAATGCAAAGTGAGTTTATCTTTTGTATATTAAATGAAATAACAAAATCAAATATAAAATGCACTGCCGTTGACCGTGTAATTTTTTATCAATGACGTCAGCCCATAAACACTTCCAATTTGTTTACGTTTGACATAATTATAACATCTGCAAGGAGAACTTTGTCTCTTCCGTAGTTTATGAAATGTTACGGTAACTACTTACATAAAAGGTTGTTCTGTTTAAATTTAGGATGAATTTTGTCATATAAATGTTTAACTGCAAACAAAATATTTATCTATCAACATCAAACAGAGAACATACAACATCTATACAAGGAAACAGCTGTGCATCGTATGTTTACCATACATCAAAATGTTTTAAAATAAACATTGTCCTCAATGTCACTGAAATACTACATGTATTTATCCGTTTTATAAAATACATATACTTGAGTCATATAAATAAAACTTCGCGTAATCCAAAAAAGATGTACTTATAGGTTTGTTATGCATATTAATTTAAATCGGTTTAAAATGAATCTTGTCTCTCTATAATGTATCAATAATGTATCACTTTTAAAAAGGATATTGCACTTGGATCATACAGATAAAACTGCACGATTAGAATTCCGTTGTACTCGATTATTAATATTTTCTAACTTCGGCTTTCCTTCCTCATTTTTTAGGACAACGTTTCATCTAGGACGACTTAGTGGCAATTATAAATCTCCTCGGGGAACAATAGGGAAGGATGCTCGAATCTTGTTTCGGCGCTGAAGAGAATCATACGACTATTGACCGATACAGCAACTTCAAAACAACAGCAAAATGCACAAACACTTAAACAGTATGACTACTTAAATAGTAGGAATAACTTATATAGAGATATTTATTAAGTAAGTTGCGAATATGTGAAATAACAAGAATAACAACACTGCACATTACGGCATAAAAACTAACGTAAATAAAAAGTAACATACGACGAAAACCCCATTTAAATTTATTATATGAAATCAAAACAAGAAAGCGTGAAAAAATGTTGAAGCAACGGCAACAAAACAAGAAAGTTGTTACAATGATCGAATGACTCAGAAACCTACAAAACCACGACATTACAACAACAACAAAAACAAAAAACAACCCAACAATAAAAGTAAAATAAATCAAGAGTATAGTAAAAGAAAAACCAGTCGTCGAAAATAAGGAATAAATCAATGACAATCAAACTGGAACAAACAGTTATGTAGCTACACGAAGCAAGGAGACAACACGCAATGACAACAGCATGCAGCATCATCTTTAACGCTGTAAAGCAACTTACATTTACTTGTAAGTTCACACGACGAAAGGTCCATGTATCATGCACCCCATATTCCGGCTGAGACGGGTACATAAAATCCCTGGTTGTACTGTAGTCACAACAGCATGTTAATATGACTCCCTAACCCCGACCATGGTCTTATATTAGTAACTATAGGATAAAAACCGAACCTGTTTAGTAACCGATTCTGCAACCAGAGTCTTAGAGGATAGGGAGAGACGATGCCATAACACGACAGAACACCAATACAAATGATGTTCCTTATACATCAAACTGTAACCCGATGTTTATATGTGGGCACTGCGTCCCTCCATATATCAATAATATCATTTTCAAAACCAAATGAATAATAATTTTTTGTTGGTCGTTTTAAAATGTACATACCATCTCCATACTTGAGAGCTAAGTCCTTGGTTTAAACTCGCGGAAATAACAACACGTCATATCCAGAATGAACGGAGGGAATTCTTGTCAAAAACAGCTGTTATGTGCCGTGCGATTGACAATAATAATTGCAGGTCTATGCAGTTTCTGATTCATTCACGTAAATTTGAACCCCATGTGAACTTTATACTTAATGTTTACAAGAAAACGTGGGCGATTGCGTCAAAGTAGCAGTAAATTGTTCTTTTTTTCCTCGTCCATTAAAACAATGAAATTTATTTAAATTAATTATTCAGTTACAAATGTTTAACATTTTTTTTCTGTGTGCTTGTTTTTTCTCTTGCAATTTTGCTCGCCGCTCTTAAAAATTAAAACTCAATTTGGACATCTGTTTAAAAAAAAGCGATGGGAAGTTACGCCCGATGGGCACTTCTAGCTCAATTTGGCTTATCAATTAACTTAATTCTCGTCCTTATTAGATCTAAAATACACCAACACATCGTTTTACATTTACCGATGGTAAATACTAGAATTACAGGACGCATAATAATATTTGTATATAATGTAACATTTATACAAATGCCGCTGGGTTTTATTTAACTTTATTTACACCTTCTATCCCAAACCGAATTCCGCCTTTGCGCTGCGTAGAACTAACCGTACGTAAGCTCCGCGGTCCTAGCTAGGCTTATCAAAAATAGATGATACAGACGATCATTGACAATATTGAGAAAATTAACGGGGGTCTTTATTTACATTGAAGCACGAAGGTAAAATCAAATATACCAGGGATTGTTTATGGTTCATAAACACAGTCGTAAAGCATGGGCGGTTTTTGATAAGGACACTCTCAACAACCTTCAGTGTATACTCAGACAACATTGAAAGTCTCTTGAAGGAATATATTTATGTATATGAATTTACATCTAAATTTTTAAAAAAAGCATTTCATATTTATGCATAGCAGGTCCGGTTACGTGTACCTGCGGAACAATCTTGCGGTAAATATATACAATGTCATGTTTAGTTTTAAAATAAGGATAATTAAATTGTGCGAATTTAAATTTGGGCTTTTGTAGTTTAACATGACACCAACACTGATTTATGGCGTAGACAGAAAGACAAGTTATAGGTGATCTACATTTTCATGAATATAGATGAGAAACGGCTTTAGCGGTAGTGGTAGTACGTTTCACTTTGTTGGGTTTTTTTTTCACTACCGTTACGTGACTTACAATTCAAACAATTTTTTTTAAATAAGACTGACTGTTCAGAGTATAAAAATCGCACCATGTAAGAATAATAATGTGAGAGTAAAATAATATATATATATATAGTAGGTACATTGTACATGCATTAAATTATTAGAGTCCAGAATTATTAACTAGGTCAATGGTTTACATCAAGCAAGTACTAAATTTATCAATCTTACGGAAGAGCAACATCAAGTGTAATACACTGCTAATTCTAAATTTAATTCTTCCTGTTCCGAAAAGTCAAGAAAGGTCGCTGAAAATGAGGACACTGTTTTATAGATACATGTAATTTTGTAGGTTTACTTTATTTTAATATCTTAAACTTGCCAAAAAAATACACCATTCAACATGAACTTATTATTTATCATAGGTTTTTAAATACATGTGCATATTGAGCATTTTCCCGGAACCATGCGTAATAATGCGTTTGAGGACAGAATTAAATTGCCAAATGTCAAATTTTTAATAAAATTATTTTTTTCTTTTGTATGTTAAAAGAAAGAAATCATGTTCATGGAAATGCATACGAAATTGTTTGAAACTGATAAGATCCTGATCGAACTAGTTTAGAAAGTTGTATGAAAACAAATGCTTTTCTTCGAAAATATTACAAATAGAACTCCTACAGCGTATATATGTGTGTAGTGTATACTTGAGCGATACGAGTACACACGTACTGTGCATAATCATGACCCTTATTGCATTAGATAAACGAACCAAGGTGGGTTATTTTTTAATTATAAAATATGTTTTTCTAACTTATAGATGATGTCAAAGAAAATGAAATCCCATGCACTGTGTGTCAAAACACTACACGAAGAGAGCAACAGTTGTGAGATCGTCAAAACATGACAGAGACCCTCAAGTTAATTCAATAGCGATGATACATCATCTCATTAACTAATGTACAGTGGGGTAATCAATTGGAGGCGGGATTCCACGAATCTGTTTCACGTTAAAGTCTTCAGAAGTTGTGACTTATTGTAAAGGAAGGCTCGTAAAATGTCTGCGGGATCATTAATTAATTTTGGCGAGTTTTTGTATATTACATAACATGCCGAAAAATGGCGAGAACTAAAATCGTCAATAATATCAAACACTACACTTGCAAAGAATATAAATTCAAGGAGTTCTGAGAAAACAATAGGTAGAAAAACATTTATATTTTATAAATGTATTTCTTTGTACAAGTCTCGTTTCACTCAAAACAAGGAAACAGTGATTTTTATCAGTAGAGGCGACATCGCCAATATCCCCGATCAGTATAAAAATGGAATATTATGGAAAATGGGGCTACAGCAAAACTCGAATATAACGAACACGGATATAGCGAATTTACGGCTATAACGAATTATTATTCATGTCCCGGCAAATTTCTTATATAAACCTTTATAAAATTAATGTATATAACGAACACGGCTATAACGAATTTACGGCTATAACGAAGTAATTTGAAGACCCCCGCTGGCAAAATCTTAACGTATTTTATCATTTTTATAACGAATTTTTTTCCATTTCAAATTTCATTGAAGATACTTGCAATGTTAAGATGCATATATAAGATACTCAAATTCAAATAGTATACGGATTTTTTTTTCATTAAAATGAAATGGTTATATTGACATTTTTTTGAAAATTGCGGTAAAAACCAATTTTATAACTTTTGATAGTGTGGAAAACTGTAAGCCGATTATTTTATAACGAATTCGCTATAATATTTTAGACGAATTCGTTATAAACGTATAGCGAATTACGGCTATAACGAAGTTTTTTCTACGGTCCCTTGAAATTCGTTAAAAACGAGTTTTGCTGTATATTTTTTTTCACGTTCTACTAACATGTCAAGTTTGAAGTCTGGCCACATGGGTTACATGTAGTTTGGTCAAGAAATCGATAACTGGTTTGCGTCTAATGATTTGTACCGTTACAAATTGGCTTAATTAATGAACACGAAGTTGACGTATCGTCTATATGGGGAACTCATATTGCATGATTATTGTCACAAAGAAGACCCCGCATTCTTAATGTGAAGGTCACATAGAGGGTTGATAATCATTGTTGACAAACAGCCGTATTTTTCGGGGCATATGCCGAATTTTTCACCTCTCGCTTAAGATAACAATTTGAAGCATGTTTAAACTTCCTTTTTTATTTTCAATGTAAGCGCTAATTCCCATCGTTTTTAAACTACTCAACCTCAATTTCAAACAAGTTCCGCTGTTTGAGAAGCTGATACTAAATTTCCCTTCAGCGCAAAAAAAGAGAGCAAAAAGAGCGAACGAGAGAGAGAGAGAGAGAGAGAGAGAGAGAGAGAGAGAGAGAGAGAGAGAGAGAGAGAGAGAGAGAATGTACATACACGTATTATATTGACTGCAAACATAACACCAATCCTTAATCTTGATATCAGTTTACAATATATCAGTCGATGCTTCGACGCATCAAGTTCGCCAATTCTATGAATCATTTACAACTTAAGAGAAAATATGGAGCAGTCAATCAGAAAATGGAACGAAAATTTATGTATTTCATTGGCAATTAATGATCCGAACTGGTGCGTTTTAAAAAAATGATACGAGCGTCGAGTAGAAACATGAATAAGCACTATATAAGAACACCTCGTGTTGAACACGAAAGGAAAGTGAATAAAATTTAGATATCATTGCTTATTTATGGCATAAATAAAATTACAATGGCATCTAAAAGTCAGATGAATGTATTCGCTATTGGAGTGAAACTAGCGATTTAAGCGCTTATTTAGCGAATAAAAAAGGGGAAAAAAGAGAAAACAAAGATAAAAGGACATGTCTACCGCACGTCGGGTAATTTACAATGCTCTAATTACAGTGTACAAGTTCAAAATATGTGACCATGGGTTTTCCATCGTATCTATTAAGATATCATGGTAAAACCACGATAATTACGAAGAAAATGTGTTGTTTAGAGTGTTTGTGAATGTATCTGATCGTCCATGTACCTTTGTATTTTTAACTTGGGTTAGCAGTGGATCTCCAACTCAATCAGGTAACTGGAGCTCTGACAAAAAATGACGCTAATAAAACAATTGAGTACCTCCATAACATCAGCAGAATGTCAGATTACTACACAGAAGCTTCAATAATGCAGAAGAGGGCAAGTTTTTAACACAATAGAGAGCACACTACAATGCATTTTGTTGTTTTAATGGAAAGGTCGTTATGTGCGCAAATGTGTTCAAACCGGAAACTGCACCACAACAATTCCAGCAATTTGAGACGCTGGTTCGACGACTCATGAATAAGAAATACTGTATATCTACATGGCTAACAATAAAATGGACGGAAATTCATCAATTATTTTACATGTACACGAAGGAGAGGTATGATAACGTGTTTTTTTGTTTTGTTTTTTTGGTGGGTTTTTTTTTTTGCTTTTTGTTGTTTTTTTTTAATTTAACAGTTGAAAACGGGAGACAAATCTTACAATGCGTGAAATCTTTCTATTAATCTTAAATTGGGGTTAAAAGGTTTCCTATTTACTGTGGATCGCAAATTGACGGGAAAAGACAATGTTATCTGTGAACACAAATTAACAAAGGTATATAATATAGTGAAGTCCTTTATGTACAGGCAACCGTTACCTCTGATGAAAGATACATGTATCTATTCTATAACATATATTATTTTTAGAGATGCAAGTTAATTTTAAAAATATATCAAAAAATTAAACTATTAATTACGAACAGATTAAGAAATATATCTTTTTAAGCTAAACACATTCTATAATCGATTAAAAGTTATGCCTACAAAAAGGGGGATATTTCTGAATAAAAAGAATTGAGTAATACAGGTTTGATGATTGATAAATATTTGTTCATAACCCATTTTATGGCTTTAAAACCGTTAGACACGCGCCACTTAAATCAATACAAGAATTAGAATCCTTGAAACCCTCTATTACAAGGAGAGAGAAAAAGTCGAGAGTTATGTGTGGAATCCTAGAACTTGCCATTGAATTGAGAATAAACAATAGAAACACATGGTTGTCTCATCAGTAGCCTTAATGTGATAAGTGTTTTAACGAAACGCTAAACACGCCAGACTATAGCGCCTATAGATATCAAGCACTTCAAATAATGTTCTCTCATTTAGAAAATTTGGGTTTTGTGATCAGTTTGGAAACAAGACCGTCCTGTGTGTGACAGGCTTACATCTGAACCAGCAATCGTACATCCTCGGAAATCATCGTTCAGTATTGCAGACGCTTACGTGTACTAGCGTATTATAAACGGTCAGTACTGAGCATATACAAGACTAGGTTTTCGACTACGCGCATGTTATACTTCGTGGTTGTTTTTCGCAAGATAGCCGTGAGTTCAAGCTGATTGCAGAAATCCATTTGCCAAATTAAATAATTTTATTTGGCGCAAGCACGCATATTCGTATTTATGTTTAGTTTAGAAAAAGGAGCAAGTTTCCATAAATTGCATTGCCCAACATGTTACTGTATTATTTTGATATTCTCTTGGTTTAAAGCTATACACGCTATAGTTTGCGTCAATTTTGAATAAAGGGGAAACTGTATGTGTTTGATTACGAATAAAAGTTACCTTTATGCTGTTAATTATAATGCTCAATTCGATCACGTAACAAATATATCAAATATTAAACAATAAAAAATATTTATTTTCCTGCCAGGAAAGTAATGCCTCCTCGTGAATATCAATCTATCACGTGATATCGACAGCTAAATTTAGTCTATCATACCACAACTGGTGAAGAGTCAACATCTTCATAATTGTGATAGTTTCACAAAGGAAAGGGTATTTTCAGTAAAGCATACATTTCTCCGATATACGAGTACAAAAAAAAGAAAAAAATACAAGCCTGTGAGTAGATATGAATACTTCCTTTAAAAAAATGACGTACACCTGTGTTTTTCCCCTATGTGCTATTTATAGATCCTATAAGTGTTAATGCAGAAGTAAGGGTATCGTGAATGACAAACGTATTTTACTCATTATACATGTATGTATTTCAAACTAACAACTGTTAAGCATATTAAAAATCAAGTTGGATATTTAATTAGGCAAAAAATAACGACCACCTAGTTCTCCGCGGACATGCGTAATGAGGTCGGTTTCGCTCTTCCTTCATCAATATTCATGAAAAGGTATATTTTCCTAGCAGAAAAATAAACAATTAAAAATCTATATCTTTGTAACGAGATGGAATTCACCATTGTAATTTACAGATTAAGGATAACTTTTATAACTAGACAAACACATGCGTTTTCACTGTCATTCAAAATTGACGCAAATTATAGCGTGTATAGCTTTAATATTACCTACTTCTGAATATTGAAGTATGCCCGAAGCCCCGTCAATTTTGTTTGCGACTGTTTTATTGTCGTTCACTGATTTTATCAAAATAAATAAACAAGCAGTGGCTCAATTTAGTTTAACGAAATAGAATCCGGTAAACGAATTTTTAACAAGGAGCTGCATAAAATTCCACATAAAGTCAAAGTGTTAAATTTTCGGTTAACTATTCAACCGACGTTAAGCATTTCGCTGTCCTTCTTTGTTTTGTCTAAAACTTGTTTTAGTTATTTTTTTTTTACATTTACTAACTGGCTGCGAATTGTTGTTTTGTAAGCATGAAACGTTGAGTAGCTGCCCTCTTTACAAAAAAGGAATACTATCATATACATCTTCATGCATCCATGAAGGGGTTTTGAATAAGTATTTATAACATCAACTTGCAAGTTATGTGTGTGTGTGGGGGGGGGGGGGGAGAGAACAGAATTCATCGACGTAATTGGAGCATTTCATCAGTTTTATTTGTAAATGCACGTGCGCACGTCATTCAAATGTCAAGAACATCTAATATATATCTCTCTGCACCGATCTGCATTTCTTAGAAAATCTAACAATAAGGGACCTTGAGCATTTAAAAGATTTTTTGAGGAGAACTTGGTAAATAGAAGAAATCTTTAAAGTCATGTGTATGAAATGCATACTTTTATACAAACAATATACATGTACTCTTAAGCAGAGTGACCAAAAAATGCCCTTGAAGTGGTAATTGAAGAAAACAGAACACTTACAGCAATTTACAGTGCAGTAACTAGTGTTCAAGATATGCAACATTTTCATTTAAGTCATGCTTTCTAAAAGTCTACATGTATTTTTCAGGAATTTTGCGATGTGAATTTGACACCCCCCCCCCACGACTTCCCCCCTTCTAGATCCGCGCATGATATTGAACTACATCGTAAGAGGGCTGGATGGACTTGGGATTTTTTTTTAGAATATATTGATCTCTCAGCTTTGTATAGAGACGATTATTCGGAAGCTAAAATATATGATTTTTTGTTACTAAATATTATAGTTTAATACAGCCATTAAAAATAACCATATCTTAAAAAACCAAAGGTATAGATATGATGCTTAATTTGTTGACCATGAAGCACCGCCTTGCCGGGTAAAATGTCTACTTATCATAAACTCTGCCTCAATTAGTATAAGAAAACAGATCGTTGACAGAGGACCACTGTTTAAATAAAATTTAACTCCCGTCCTCCCTCGTTTGACTTAAGCTGTCATTAAATGTCAATAAAATGGCGGAAGGTCGGGACACTGGTGCTCTAGGAGTTAGTACCAGAGATTTAACAATCATTGTTCTCGGCCACGGACCGGCTAATCTTGTGGGGCAGTATTTCACCGCATGACACAGGGGAGGCGATGACCCGAAATGAAGACTCCCGTGATTGTACCAGATACAGACATTGTGAAAATCTACATCTCTATTTTAATTGTGAAACGTAGTCCAGATGAGTAAAATAATGTAATGAAATATGCAATCACTTGTGCAATAAAAACATATTAAATATAAATTCCGCTTTGGAGATCAGGGGTGAATAGGTTATAGGTCGGGGGGGGGGGGGGGGGGGGGGGGCGTGGTGGTGGTGGGGAGGGGGGGGGGGGGTGGTACTAAATGAAGGACACAGGAACATACATATACACATGTATGCACAGAAATCATCTACCTAGGTATTTCTCCATGTACAGAAATATCATTTTGATTTATCCTTATCCCATCTTATAATGTTCATACAGAGAGAGAGAGAGAGAGAGAGAGAGAGAGAGAGAGAGAGAGAGAGAGAGATTGGGTGTAGTCAAAACATACTGCATTTGTATGCAGATAAGCAGTGTGACATAATAAGACACTTTTTTTTAATCTTCGTATGGGTCTAAATAACCAACCCGACCAGGTAAATAGTTGATCAGTTGATGTCTGCGAGGAGGGGGTGGTATGGAGAACTAACAAAATAAAGTACCTGTTGAGTATATTTTCCGGATGATTAAAATCCTATCACTCAAATATAATGTCAATAGTTCTATATCCTCAAGAGAACACCACTTGCGAAACAAATTAAAATCCCAAACATGTGGCACACTTTTTAAAAATAGCCGTGCTCGTAAATCACTTACTGTATTCACTGATTGAAAATGGCAGCCAAAGTTAACATTCTATCTTCAAAACATTACTGAAGAATGTGGGACGTGTTTCCGTAATATGCACATACCGGGCTCGTCACAATCGCCGCTTCTCAAGTACTGCCCTCCATGTTTCTCGGGCAGAAAAAGAGAGAAAATCTGTCCCCGACTCCCGTACAGTGCCTTGTGTACAATATAACTTCCGTTTGCGATATTTAAATGCCACTTGGGTTGAATGCAGAAAATTTCAGAGAAGTACAAACAATAACAAAAAAGTGTGAAGATTCCAACTGGTTTGCTCTTCAATATTCGTGTCAAACCATGTGTGTTTAATGAATTTAAAATGACACAATTCACTCCGAGATTTCTGGGTCGTACGTGAGTGATAATAGTAGGTTTTTAGACAAGACAGGCAAATCGCTTTAGTTTCTGAAAATTGTGTGAGTCACCAAACGTTAAAAATATTATAGTTATATTTTTCAAAATGGGATGCTTTTAAGTGAGGTGTATTTGCGCGGAACACACTTTAAGTGAAATACTAGTAATGAAGAGAGTAAACTAAAAAATAAGTTTAATCAATCAATCAATATCTTCTATCTAGAATTAATATCGAAGACTGATACCTGATAATCATCGATAAAACAGTATGGATTATAATGCATAAAATTACAAAAACATAAATCGTTATTAAAGATATGAAATGGATGTCCCATTCTTAATTACTGTACTCATTTAAAAACTTTTACAGATATTTAATGAAGACGTTATCCTCCGAGAATTTACAAACTTAAAAACAAATTGTAAGACAACGCGCATCGTCATAAAGCCATTCGTTATGGTTTTTCATGTACATAAACATTAAAGTACATTGTACATGTGAAACATAAATTTCACTT
The DNA here is from genome assembly GCF_902806645.1 of Magallana gigas. NCBI lineage: Eukaryota > Metazoa > Mollusca > Bivalvia > Ostreida > Ostreidae > Magallana > Magallana gigas. The sequence goes on along the minus strand of NC_047567.1, from coordinate 19,908,124 downwards.
ACAAACAACAAATCCATTTTGATAACACAGACAAAAAAAACAAAAACAAAAAAAAAAGCCCAAAAACATCAAACGCTTTTTATAATAAAAGACCCCATGCATAAAACATAAAGTAATGTGTACATCAAACAACTTTTAAACATGTACTATCTATAAAAGTCGAATAAGTGCCAGCAACATGTACATATAAAAGCTAGGATAAAACGAGCAAAACAACTGAAAACAACCTCAACAACCATGTACAGAGAAGGGGCATCAGCACAGATTGCGAGAGAGATGGAAGGATACAAATTCTGGGGAATCAGTGAGTGTCGATGGACAGTACCTAGGAGGATGAGAACAGCCTCAGGCCAGACCATCATCTACAGCGGGAACGAAGAACTACATGAGGAAGGAGTGGTCATAATGATCAGTCGACAGGCCGTGAAATCACTCATGGAATGGACACCCATCAGCAACAGAACCATAACAGCACGAAACTATACCAGCTGTAAGAGAGTGGCGATTATACAAGGGTATGCGTCACATAATGAATCTATCAGGTGCTGCAGGAAATCTGAGATGGATGCAACAAGAATGACATCATTATCATCATAGGGAACTTTAACACCAAGATTGGGAGTGATAATATCGGGTACGAAAGAATTATGGACATTCATGGACTTGATTTACAAAATAAAAATGGAGAGAAATTTTAACTTTGTGAATTCTGTCAGACCAACAGATTGTGATCACATGAGCATTGTTTTTTCATAAAAGCATTCACAAAGCGACATGGATATCTGCGAATGGAAGACCGAGAAACCATATTGACCATCCCTCATCAGTGGGCAGTGAGATCTTCCCAAAAGTCCGGCCGAGAAAGGCAGCTTACAGTCTGCAGTAACTGGAAGGCGATGACCTTGATGCCACTAGCAGGCAAGGTACTCAGCAAAATCTTAATCAACAGAATACGATGCGATATTGATTACACTGCATCAAATCTTTATTCTCAATAACATCCTGGAGCAAGACAGTGAGTGGAATGCTACATGTACCATGTACATCCATTTTGTGGACTTTGAGAAAGCATTCGACTTGGTGCCCAGAGAAGTATGGAATACCCCCAAAAAACTGATGAAGATGGTTAACGCCCTGTATGATGTTTTTAGTGCTTTGCGATTAAGGAAAACGAGATACAAGGTCACAGCCCCTTTTTCTTTGATGACTGGCGTCAAACAAGGCTGCTGCATATCAGGTTTCTTGTTCCTCTTTTCAATAAATATAATAGACTGTGTGATGCAACAGACAGTCAAAAAAGAGAAAACAGGAATTCGCTTGAACTTCACCTCTATGCTTGAAGACCGTCGCTTTGCAGATGACAACAAAGCTGGAAAACAACTTAGCAAAAGTTGGGATGAAGCTGAATGCCAAGAAATGCGATTTATATATATATATATATATATATATATATATATATATATATATATATATATATATATATATATATATATATATATATATATATATATATATATATGTATATGAAGGTGAACAGCAATAGCAAAGCCAGTCTGAGGGTCAGAAATAGTGAAGCAAAAGCATTGGACAGGTGCACATACCTTGGCGCCAATGGTGGTACTGCTGACATCAGGAAGAGAATAGCAATGACCAATGCATCCTTCAGAAGGCTAGATGACAACATCTGAAAGGCCTTAGATATCGGTTGAAATGCCAAGATCTCTCTTTTTAAAAGTCTAGTCCTGTCCATATTTGTATGGATGCGAGACTTGGAAGCTCACCAAGACAGAGGAAAAGAGGATAGGTCCTTTCAGACCAAAAGTCTCGGAAGGATTCACAAGGTCAGATGGCAGCAGCATATCCAAAACAAGACAGGACAGGAGATGACAGAGACAGAAAACATCAATGGCGAGGAGGTGGAACTGGATTGACCACGTGCTTTGTGGATCCAACGGATAACTGTGTTGTGGCCGTCGGGTGGACGCCTAAGGGAGAAAGAAGGGGTCGCTCAAAAACAACGTGGCGACATGGTAGAGGTTAAGCGGAACAATGCTGGCTGGAGCTTCTGGAACGCGCACGCGTTGCAGCCTCAGAACGGCACAAATGGAGGATGAGTGAATTTAGTTCAAAGAAGAACTCCTGCCAACAGCTTAGAACTCATCATAACAAAATGCTCATTAATACAACAAAAAAGATCTCATGGCAACAACACAAACCTCAAGACAAAACATAGACTTCACGTCAACAACATAAACCAAATGCAACAACTACATAGTTTTCATGATGACAAGATAGACCTTATGACAACAATATAGACTTCATGACAATAAAATAGTCTTTATGTGAACAACATCAACCTTATGACGACAACAATATAGTCTTCATGACGACATCTTCGTCCTCATGACAACAACATAAACCTCAAGACAACAACATCGACCCCAGGAAGAAATCTTATTGCAACAGCATTGTCCTCATAAAAACAGTATTTATCTTATAAACAACATAGGCTCATAAAAACAAAGACCTCAAGAAAACAACTTGTTGACAATAACATTGACCCCTGGAAAATATAGACCACATGATTCCAATATGAAACTCAAAATTAAAAAGCTATAAAAAACAAAATGGTTCTGTTGACATCAACATGCCCCACGTCAACATCATGAATAAAAACATACAAATGTACACTCGATGGTTACGATGTATACAAACTGACACCAACATATGAATTAGTTGGGACCTTTTAGCTACAGCATAGACCTCTAGCTCATGACAACGGTAGAGACCAGTGACAACTCTCGTGGTTATTAGATCGTGGTAATTATCTAGTAGTTGATGAACAAATACATGATGGCAACACCACATGTCAACAAAATAGGCAATGATAACAAAAAAGACGGTTTCCCCCGTGACAATTGGCTTACACTTCCATTCAACTTTATTGGCCATGCGACAACATAAGCTTTGCATGCGACAAAAACTTATATACCTCGAGGTAAAATAACTCTTTATAAAACAAAAACATAGATCTTAAGGCAATGTTTAACATAGAACTGTAAACAACAACAGCAAGAACATTAAGACAGTAATAAAGATCATATGGCATTAAAATACATTTATTGGCAATATATAGCATAGACCTCTGGACAACATCATAGACCTATAGACAACAATATAGACCTTTAGACAACCAAATAGACCTTTAGTCAACAACATAGACTCTTAGACAACAACATAGACCTTAAGACAACAACATAGACCTTAAGACAACAACATAGAGCGTTAGACAACAACAAAGGCTGTTAGACAACAACATATACTTTTAGACAACAACATAGACCTTTAGACAACATAGACTTTTAGACAACAATATAAATCTCTAGACAACAATATATGCATTTAAGCAACAATATAGACCTTTAGACAACCTCAAAATAACAACATAGACCTCTTAACAACAAAATAGACGTCAAGACAACAATATAGACCTTTTCAAAAGGCACCAACATAGAATAGATAATAAGGCAGCAACGTCTAGATACCAACATAAACATCTACACAACAATATATTAGACCTCTAGAAAACATGTGATAACGATGTAGTTCATGTATAAGAATATCCTTGGTCAAGCTTAAAGAATTCTAAAATACATAAAGATTTTGTTTAAAAGAGCTACAAGCGTGTGTGTTACAAAAAGGACACCTGGTTGATCTGCACAATGCGCAAAGATATGGACAAGCTGATTTACAGGTTTCCCTTTTAAAGGTAATTCCTTTGTACACATGCACTATCCACAGGCGTCTTATCAGCTGGATTGAATTGGGACAGACATGCATGATTATGTTCTCTGCTTACCCTCATATATCCTAGTTTCTTTCGAATTACCTCATATGGATTGGTGAACTCTGCATACCCTTTCTATCTAAATAATGGACAAATATAGCGTGAATACCAGTATATTTACTAGTTAATAATAAAAATGATCGATGATAATATGATTTTACTTCAAGATAATACTAAGATTTAATTTATTTTCATAACGTCCTCACCACCATGCAGTTAATATAATGTAAACACTGTGCCGGATAACTATGCCATTGCCAATGTGGACACTAATGATCTCCTTTCATACTTTTCAGATTTTTGAATTTAAGTCAGTCGCTGCGCAGCTCTAAATGATTAAAAAAGGCATTGTCCTGTTCTTGTAATCATAATTTGCATACAAATCAAGATGTAGATCGATACCCATAATTATTGTTTCTTAATCTTATTCTTTCTTTATCTTAAGCTTTTAACAACAGTGTTAGTCAGTTTTGGGCAGAAACAAATTAAGCCAGTTCAAGAAATGTACATTCTTATCTTCATATGTACAAGATGGCCGCACATCCCTCTTAAGATGCAGCTTCGTAAAAATTCATATGTATACCAAATGAAAGACCATTGCCTAGAAAGTATATTACTTGCATGTAGTAACCCCTTAGGCTTTTGTTTAATTTTAGTGTGGCTCGAATGACACGCGGGATTTTTACATGTACCTTTAAATATTAATGTCCCGTATGAAAATAATTCTCGTAGGAGAAATAAATTTCCTACAGGAAATACCGAAAATCCTATATAGGATTTTTTTTTTAAAAATCCTACAGGAACTATACTTCTTATAGGAGAAAAGTATTTCCTACAGGAGCTTAATTCTGACAGGTTGTTTTCCTATGATTTTAAAATCATATGGGAGTTTTGTTCAAATCCTTTCAAAATTTAAATTCTTACAAAAAGTCCTTTATTCCATTAGGAAGTTCCAAATATCATGAAGGATAATTGTTTTTTTTTTCCTATGGTATTTTTTTCGGTATGAATTTAATTTTCGAAGGTAATGTCATACCTGACAGGTAAGATACATTAATAACAAAGGTGGCTATAAACTCTTTAAGTATTTTTGATAATATATATTTTTACTACATAATAAGTATAATTTTCATGTAATTACCAGCCTTTCACCTCGCACTGATTTCAATTGTTACAATTTCATCGAGATCGGACGAAATTCAACATCAATAAGTTGTGACGTAGCGGTCCAACAATTTTCACGTTGGACTTAAAGACCGCTCGACAAATAATTTGACAGGTTAAATCAAAATTCGGGGTTTTAGTAAGAGAAATATATCCATTAGGAGTATATTTCTCTGCTACATGTATATATCCAAAAGTAAAAAAAAAATTGTCAGCGAAAAGCAATAAGATCTATATAGACTAGCAGAACGGATCTTGCACACTAGGCTGGCGAAGATCGGTTAAAAGCATTTTATCCTTTCAGTAGGCTAAGTTTATTTACCGTTTGACACAGCAAGTAGACATGACGTCGAGTCACACATTGTTTATCATCCTTCAGAAGAATTGTCAATTTTTTACCATTTCATTTGAAAGATGAAATTCAAACATTAAAGGTAGTCATTTTCAATTTAAAAGAGCGCGTCAATTCACCCTTTAAACAAAACAAATTTTGTTTTTCAATACATGTACTATCATTTTTCACGCTTTGAAAAAGACAAAAGAGATTCCAAGCATACCATATTATCGTAAATATGAGTTAATTTGGTTTACATGGTGAACTTGATTGGTCGATATTGTTCAATTGGTCCATATAATTATCAGATATTTCCTATAAACATATTATACCATACAAAGTACAGTGAAGCTATCTTTAGTTACAGAAACAAGATACACTGCAAAAATCGGTCTAAATTTCTTGATGTACCTTTTCACACATGTAGCGGGAGTCTTGAATAGGAAACTAACCATAAACAAAACAGTATTTGAAAAAGAAGCATTTATTTTAAAAGAAATAAACTTTTCCACACATACATGTACTCATGACATCCAATGAATCAAACATGTAAACCTTTTGTCACCAGATTTTCAAGATACGGACCTAAACAGGCAGTAATACAAGAGAACCCACTTTTGTGTTTTAACATATCAATGTATCAAAACTTAACACAAACAGAACATCTAAAGGGTCAGCAATATTCATTGTTATACTTTCATGTTAAATACTGAAATCTGATTGGTTAAGACGCAGTTAATAATATTTACTATTACCCTCAGCGTTAGCAACGCACTTGGCAACGGGTAACATTAAAAAATATTACATGCGCGAAAATTATGCGCGTACGGTTCGCTGTAGAATTCACGTTATTCCTATATAAAAGCAGTAAAATTTTCTTAAAAATTTTTAAAAAGACATTCAGTATAACAAAATAAATAGTGCCTGTTTGGGAGGATAACAGTTGAAATTGACACCCCTCGAAAACCATTGTCAACCTCCGCTTCGCGTCGGTTGACAATGGTTTTCTCGGGGTGTCAATTTCAACTGTTACCCTCCCAAACAGGCACTATTTATATAATATTACTTTCCAGAACACAAAATCTCCCGACATTGATTGAGACACTTCTCTACAGTGAATGTCATTTCTCTTTTGCAACTTACATACATCTATAACCTCAAACATCAAGTATAGATATCATATACATGTAAAAGTACTTGCACACACACACAAACACACACATCCACAGATTCTTCAGATTACATAGAGAGGACACATTTAACATATTTATCATCTATTAACAACAGATATTCATAAATAAATATTCAGCCACCATGTTTTCAACATTTTGAGGGATTTTTTTTATTTTCCCTCAGACACCAGACACAATATATCTAAAAGAACTTTATACAAAGACTTCACAAAGAACAGATACAGCCATTTGCAAAACACCTTGGTAATTCTCCAAATAAAAAGCGAAAACATAAAAAAGTGACATTGACGGATTGTTTCCCTTACATAAAACTTCTGCATTTCCCACACAGAGTGAACAAGATAAAACGAAACAGGACTATGTCACTCATTACAAACTCTAACAAAAGCCATTTCTACACCATTTTGATACAATTTGTTGCTCTATAATGATATAAAACATTTGAAACAACAACACAGAAACAACACCTGCTGTTAGCACTAAAATTCAAAAATTTTTAACATACATAGACATTCCTTTTTTTGTTTGTTCTTTTCCAACAAAACATACCTTGGAGATCACTGAACTATATATAAAGCATCAATTTCTACAACAATAGGGCAATATAATAAACATGTATTTCGGTTCACAAACTTTTTTCATCTTTTGTTTATCCTACCAAATGTACTATACATGCATAGTTACCCACTGATTTATTCAGATGTGAATTGTTTTGATAAATGTACAGAGGTATCAAATAAATATTGATTAACAGCAATACACTGTTTTACAATAAATGTATTTAAAACTGAAAAAAGTTAAAGTTAGAACTTGAATGAAGAGAGGCATTCCTGAAATAACTATAAATATAAACAACATCAAAACATTAACTTGCACATGTATCACTGAAACTTTTTAAAAGCTTGTACAGAGGTAATTCTAAACTTACTGGAAATTCTGAGAATAGGTAGTTGTACAGAAAAAAACAGTCGTCAACAGCAATACAATACAAGCTGTACTGTAACACCCAGGCATACAGTAGAACCATGAACACAATACTGGCAATGTTGGAGTAGAGGAGGGGGGAAGGGGTCCTCGCTGAATCACCGGGAGCGACCAGGCCTCGAGGATCGGGCATGGCCCTTACTGGCATCCACTTCCCACGGAAGGTCAAACTCTCTGTTAAAGAACAAAACAATAAATTCTATACAATTCTCATTCACTGATGTGTACACAAATAGTCTATCTTGTAGTCCGTCAGGCAGTATAATCTAAAGATCATACAATGGAACATAGCTAGCAGATAAATTATGATGAGAGCTGGATCTAATTGAATAGCCTTGTACATTGGGTCATTTTCTCATACATGTAATTTTTTGGTGTACTGAATTTAAGAACAATTAAGTGCTAAATTTTTAATATATATATGCATATAATCAGTTTTCAGTAATTAATTTTAGGACTTGCTGATGCACTTCAGATTCTCAGTCTCAAAGATTGTCAAAGACAGTCCACTTATACTCCTCAAAGATAAACACTAACACTAACATGTACTCACTCAGATTTCAGGTTTGGCAGAGCGTGCCCAAAGGCCATCACAGGGATTTTGTTACAGACTTCTATATGTGTAACTACAACACAAAAATAGGATGTTACACTTTTAAGAAAACGATAGAATTAATTAGTTTGGGTTTTTGTTTTTTGTCTTAATCATTCTTTAATATCCATCCTCTGTTGTTTCAATCAATTCTTTGAACAGTAAATAGAAAAGAAAAATTAATTCTTACACTGCATCAATAACTAATACTTTGAGTGCACGATACATTAGAAAATATACTAAATGACCTAACATTCATGGTTACTCACTATCATCCAACAGAGGATAAAAGGATTCCACATGCTGGTCTTCTCCTTTCTTCAGATTCTCAGCCGTCATCTCCTTTTCCTTTAACTTCTCGTAGATCTTTTGTTCTCTTAGCCTTTGTAAGTCCCACCTATTTGATATCAAACAGTCAAACATCAGCTAAATGTCTATACTTTAGCTGTATACATATAAAATATCACACAACAAAGAGCAAGATTTTTCTATTTGATGTTAAACAATGCACTCTTTAATGCATTACCTTTTTCTTCTTTTCTCCTCTACTTCAAGTTTCTGATGTCGTTTTACAAACACTTCATCTTCTAAATTCTGTAGAATTAATTTGCAACTATTCTATACTTGTATCACAAAACTTTGTATTTTTATATAAAGCATATGAAAATCTATAAGAAAAGGAGCATACAGGAAACGTAAAAGGGTCTATTTCTGTATATTTTTTTTAATTACATATGAGATCCAAATTCAAGAAAGGTAACTCTTGTAACCTTACCTCTGTTCCTTCAAGTACCCAAAGGCTTGGATACTTTCGTGGTCTCCAGCTGGGCAATTTTACTGAAATAGAGCAGTCACATCGGTAAATAAATGCTGTAAGATGATGGATGTTACTAGTAATAAATATCCCAACTGTAAAATATTCATAAAGATTTCATATACAAAATCCATTTGCATAAAATTTTTATTTAGATAAAATATCAAATGAATCCTTACAGTTTAAAAACCCTTGAAAACATTTCTATGCTTTTCAAGACTACCTTAAGTTCAATATAAGCTGAAAAAAATGTTATACCCTGTATAGTACTATGGAAATTAAAAATACAAGTGGCATCTACAGCTCAGTTTGTCCCTCACCTTCTAACTGTGTGTCCTCAGTCTGGACTACATCCTTCCTATAACTCAAGTCCTCGTCCAGAGGCTCAAAGTGGGAGACAAAGTAAGGTTCATTCGTTCTAAGAACATTGTCACTTTTTTGGTCCTTGAGAATTGGCAAGAGTTTTTTCCTATAGGAGACACTGTTATCCGATGTGATTGTCCAAGACTTTTGCCTGGGGGTGGGAGGTTGGATGGCTTCCTGTATCTGGGTGGTTTTTTGGCGAGTTGTGTGGGTGGGGGAGGCGGTGCTGACTTCTTGGGTTGGTAACTGTGATCGCTTACGATGCTTTGGATGAGATTTTGAAGATGTACATGGAGTATCATTTTCATCTGCTAAAGCCAACCGCTTGGAAATGCTCTCTGTTTCAATATTCCCTTTTCTGTTATAAGTAAATAAAATAAGGAATTAAATGATTGTTGAATTAGATTTACTTAAGTTTACATACTTAACAGGGTTGTATATGGTATTTAATGGACATTACTACATGATTGCAAGAGTTGTCTTTCTTTTAATTGATCAATTTTTTTTTTTAGATTTTGATATGCTCCCTGTCAAAAGTGAAAGACATAAGCTGATTGGATGACATATATAGACTTCAAAACAGGCATGCTACACACATGGTCAAGTGCAGATAGCTAGTAATAAATCAGTCATTTGATAATAAGTTGAATTTTAATAATATTTAACTATCTACCTCAATGTAAATGCGTGTGAAGGTGTTGAGAACAAAAATTAAAGTCTACTTTCATTTTCGTTTTTAGGATCTTCCTGTTTCTACATGCAGACTTGTCTGCCTTTGACTTGTAGTCAATAAATTATGCCTAGAATGATCTTTGCTAAAAACTTGGATATTTCTGCATGCTTTTTTTTAAAGATACAAACATGCAAGTGCAAATGGGTCTTTCGACCTATAAAAAATAATTATCCGAGTACCTTCAAACCCCCTTATCTCTTTAAAACTAATAACATAATAACCTTTTCACCCCTTTCTCAGCAGGGGTAGAATTTTCTGACTCTGGTTTGGATTTGTTAGCTGGGCTCCTTACAGAGGTTCCCATGATGAAATCTGAGTCCTCCTTCTGCTTCAGCATGGCCATTCTCCTCTCCATTCTTTCCAGACGACATTTCAACTATAAAGAAATAAAAAGTAGCCTATTTTATTAACCTGTACTTATTCACTACTTAATGAAATACACAGAACCGATATTGCAGTTTAAAATGTGTCTCATATCTGGGTCAAGGAGGATGGAACTTGGTAATATAACTGCGTTTTAACAATAAAATATGACCATTTAAACCACTTCAATTTAATCATAGAAAGTAGCCGATGTCGCCATTGAGATTAATCACAAGATAGGCTATGCTATCTATGACATTCCCCCCTTTCCTTTGTTATAGGTAAAACCTAGAGCACGAGCCGTATCGATCACCGGCAAGAACAACGGCCGTGTAACACGACGATACACGTTGTGTCCGCCATGTAAAAATGGTAGCAGTGGCACTTCGATGTCGATATATCGTAAGACTCATTTCACACACAAAACTGCGCAGATTTGATTTTGAGAACAAATCTTAATCATGAAACGATATTTTTTAATCAAAAACTTTGAGACTGGTAGACCCGTTCTCTACAAAATTAACCAAGACAACTACTGTAGAATTTTTGTCTCGTCTGCCATCTTGGAAAAACTTACCCCGTTATTTTTCAACGCTGGGCGTTTGCATGATCGGAAAAAGTTCCTTACGGACACGGTAAATTTGTTTGGCACTAAAACATCGGTCATTTTCATGATCTTTCCTATGAATCCTTCACTCATATCACCAGAGGCGATAGAGTAGTAGAATTTTGAAAATAGACGCCAAACGGTTGGCTGATCCGCTTGATAACAAAGACGTGTGTTGTGATCACATGATCAGTCATGTGATGAAAACAAATCGACACAGCTTCCAGGCCAATTGATTCTGTTTTTAAATACATCTATATGCCACTTTTTTGTATTACTTACGTCAAATTTGTTTTTTTAAGACCAATGTATCAGAAATATGAAATATATTCTGCAAGAACTGCATCATTCATTTACGACGATGCCATGGTCATACCTTCATGGAAATGGGGAACATATCAAAAACTGAAATTCATCTTGATTTAATGTTTACATAACTATACATGTCCATGTAATGACAAAATAACAATAAAGCATTACACTAAAAAAATCAAACCCCATCAAAATTCATACAAATAGGAGTCACATGTTAAAATTTTGATAAAAAATAGTTACCAGTACTAGTGAACGACCAGTTCTTGCCAAGTACCATTTCTCGCCAGTACATTGTGCGTCATTTTTCGTATTTAGTTTTATGTGTTGATAAAATGACGTCACAATGTACTGGCGAGAAATGATAAAATGTTTGTGTTTTGAATAGCTTTTTAGTGTAAATTACTAAACCCCATAAATTGAATATTAATTAATTTAAAGCCTGTTATTTCATATATATAATCTTGACATACATATATCTGAAATAAAGGGTAGCTAGATGTTTGTCACTATGAAAATCCGAGTAATCTCCCTGTAACAATAAAAAACCTTTTAAATAATTCTTTCAGTCTGAATATTACAGTACCAAAAGACCCAACCTAACACCAGAGTAAACCCCAACCAAACCCCGGCTTTACTTTTGGGGTTTACTTTGGGTTTACTTTTTTAAAATTTGGGTCCACGCAGTGTTTACTTGGAAATTGTTTTTAGGTCAACTGTATGCACTGAGGTTTGAAGTAGACCCATCTTTTATTTTACCACCCTACTGCCTGTAAGCCCCGACCCTTGTATATTCCGAATACACAGTTAGTGTCTGCTTTCAGGGGTATACTTCTGACTGGGTTTACTCTCTGTGTCCACTCTGGGTTTACTCTAGTAAACCCGGAGTAAACCAAAAAGTAAACCCAGGGTTTAGCTGGGGTTTTCTTTCTGTTGGGTTGGGTCTGATTGGTACTGTACCTTTAGAAGTCCAATATTAATAAGCTTTTAATTAGCATTAGTTCACTTATTATAATAAAATCGGAGTATTTAATATTTGAATTTGGAATTATTTTGATTCTTGGAATTTTGGGCTTTTAAGAAAATTGCCCTTAGTTAGACTATTCATAAGGAAAATTTATGTTAGTTGACTAAGTTAGTTAAAACTAACACATTAAACAATAAAAATTCATGTTACTTGTCTAAGTTATTATAAGGGGAAGTTTCATAAAAGCCCTAAATTCCAAGAATCAAAATAATTCCAAATTCAAATGATACTCTGTTTAAACTTTCATGTGATATCAGATTGTTTCAGCATTGATACACTTAAAAATTGGACTATCTAATATAAGGTTAATCAACAGATAAATCACCAATAATGACATAACTGTGTAAAAAAAAAAGACAGTTCTTGTATATAAAATCATATACATGTAAAACATAACTGTAGATTTTAGGCCCTAACCAAATTCAGAGAAATCTGATTTCAGGTGAAGTTTTAGACAATAAGAAAAGTAATGAAATTACAACAGTGTTTAAACTTTAACTTTTGAATATTACCATGATTACATATGTACATACACAGTATTTGGAACAATGGGGATGAACTGAGTCAATGGCATTGTCTCAGTTCCTGTAGCAAGGTGTCATCATTCTCACGAGTTGAACTAAGGGCACTGGTGACAATGTTAGGGAGACTTTACACCTTGTTAGTCTTAACTTAGTTTACATCCCTCGGGCACCAAGTGCTTTCCAGATATAAAGCTTCTCAGTCAGACTTGCCAATTTGTAAACTTTTTCTAACAAACTGACTTCTGTCATATTGCAAATTTTTGCATTAACAATTTGTCGATGCTTACCATGTTATTTTCAGACTTAACGGCGCGGATTTCTTTCTCTTTTTCTGTAAGCAGCTCTTGCTGGTGTTGAACAAGGTCTAAATTGACCAACAGCAAGTCTTTGAGATGAGCACAACTTTGCATGACACATTCATCAGTTGTTTCATCTGTAAACTTGGATTGCATCATACAGCTTCTCTCACCACCAACGTGGTTTGAAATTGTACCATCTTCTCGCTCTTTAGCCTCCCGCTCTGCCTGTCTCGCGTATCTTAGACTTTCTTGCACAGCAAGAGCCAAATCCGTATCAAATCCCCCTGTTTCCGAGTACGACATTTTAGTAGCTCGCCTTCTCGGCAGAGCCGATCGTCCCTCGGTCCGACCGCGTGAATCACTAAAGCTGTCTGCTCTAGAATGTCCGCCGGTCATTGTGTGATGAATTCCCGATCTTGCACCCTCTCTCTTTTTTTTCCACCGCCTTTGTTGTTTGTTTTGTTTGGCTGAAATATGGCGTACTTCGCACTTGTTACCTCTTTTACAAAAGAGTTCCATTTTTTGACCGGTACCAATAGAAATCGTTCCCAATGATCAATAGACTGGTCCTATGTCTCTATCGTACGAAAGAATATATGTATATCGCGCATATCAGACAGGCATTGCCAGTCTAAATGATCAATCGACCTCTTTCAATTTGTTTCTTTTTAACGTTTTTAGACATCTCCCATTGTATTGAAAAAATTTATAATAACTTTTGGAGAATCACAGAATAATTAAAGGCATTGTCTTATCAAATGATCAGTGCAGTTAATGGTTGTACTAAAAAACTAGGTGCTTTTTTGTTATTTCATACAGGAGGTCTATTACATGTAACTATACATCATTGACATCCTGTATGAATCAAGCGCTTGTGAATTATGTAACCTTATATCCGGGAATTATAGTCAGGTGCTCTACCGAGATCATCACTGGGCTGCATTTTAAAACATATTTTAAGACAAAGTTATAAATATTTACAGACACATATTAAAATCATCTTTAAAGAACAAAATGGACATAAAACCATTTGTTTACAAATATTTCAATTCCCATAATTATATTTTCCAGCCATAAGAGTAAATCATTGATTAGTTGGTGATTACAATTAGCATTCATTAATTTGGTCGCAAATTCTTTTGTAAAACGCAACCCAGATTATTAATACCTATAAGTCCTAAATGGTAATACATGTATATCTTTTCATCTGTGACTACCTCAAACCAAGGAGGCCAGATGGGGGAAGAGAATCTTACTCTGGCCTGATTCAGAGTGCTCAGATTTAATCTCCCTGTTTGGTGTGTCAATCACTGTTTTAAAATATCACTAACTATTACCCCTGTGTGCCTCTCATCTAGGAAAATAATAAAATACTCAAGCATTTCCAATTCAGCTAAAAAAAGGAAAAAAACCCATAAACTACACAATTTTTGCAATATCTTTTTAATCAGCAAGTACATGTATAAGCATAACATAAAATTTATGAAGTCAATATAAGTTTTATGGCTGTTGTCACGTCCCATGTTTTTCATCGTTATACTGGAAGACCTTCAGGTGATTGTCAGCCGCTCCTGACAGAAGAAGGCTAGGAATCGACCAATCAACTGCCAGGATTTTTTCTTCGTGACCACTCATGTTGTACAAAGGTGCTTTCGGACTACAAAAAGGTTATGCTGACAGTGACTTTTGGTGAATGAAATTAATGAATTATAGATTGTGGATAGGCCTATTCATATTCTCTTACAGAAAATATATTTTTTAAAATTAAAAATAAGGTTCAAAAGTGATAAAAGCACAGGACTTTGTACGCAAACTTCAAAAGCAATAAAAGTTTTTTCACTCAATTTTCATTAAATAACCCAAAAGACTTTTCAAACCTTTCTACACGTATATGTGTGTATGCACATAAAGTTTCTATGAAATAGTGTGATCATCTTCTGAAATCAGCTAACAGTATACATGCAAGACAATGAAAACTAACAGAAATGATCAATATTGTTTACCTTCTTGTGTCCCATAATTTCATAACTGTGTCATATGAGCCAGAGATGAAGAGGTACTGGTTTACAGGGGACCAGCTTACACTGGACACCCACCCATTGTGTGATGTATAGGTACACTTCACTATAGCACCATCTACAATGATAAAGCAATACATTAGCATTATATAAGCACCAAAATATGTGACCATCACTTTCTTTTTAGAATCTGAATGAATGCAAAGAAAACTCTATATTCCTTTGTCAACAACAAGTTCTAAATTTTAAAGGGCTGAATTTCCCATAAAATGAATGGAATTTCAAAAATTCTTTGCAGCAGTTTAGGAAGGGTTGCGCATACAAACTATATTTAATTCATGGCTGAAATAATATGTTCAAAAGCGCCAAAATTCCCAGAAAAACTAGGAATCAGAAGTTCCTGGTAATGTGCACATCTAAGGCCACATAAAATTAATTCTCTGGTTCTCAGGCCAAATT
Organism: Magallana gigas; assembly: GCF_902806645.1. Taxonomy (NCBI): domain Eukaryota; kingdom Metazoa; phylum Mollusca; class Bivalvia; order Ostreida; family Ostreidae; genus Magallana; species Magallana gigas. The sequence goes on along the minus strand of NC_047567.1, from coordinate 19,892,491 downwards.
TTCCAAAATTAGATGAGGGAGGGAGGCTTTTTTTTTTCTTTTTTATTGTTAAAAAAACAGATGAGGGAGGCTTTTTCTATTTGGGAAAGAAATTAACTACCTACAATTTAAAAAAAACAAGATTTTCTTTATTCAAGCAGCTGTTTTATTATTTAATAAGGATAGCTATTAAATATTTTAACAGATAAAAACACCCCAATGTATGTTTGAAAATACAGACCAACTTTCAAAGTACAACAATGATATTTTATACTTAGATCAAATGAAAATGACATTTATTTTTTTTATAAGTGAACTATTTGTTTTCATTTTGTCTGCTTCTTTGCTCTGGAGCTTTGAACATCCTTCCGTTTTTACAAAGCTGTCGTTGTGAAACAACACAATCATGACATATAGGGTACTGCCCATCTTCTGTATCTGTGTCTTGTGTCCAACAGTGATAGCATATTGGGGGAAATACACCAGAACTGTACATGTAGTATGGGGTCTCAATTGAAGATGCACAGGCTAAATTTGATCTCATATAAACTTTCTACAATGGGGCGCTTGAGGGTGCTTTTTCAGGATTATTAGGTTCTAATTCCTGAAGTTCAGATCAACATGAAAACTGATAAAGTCCAATGATTTTTGTAAGCAAGGTACTTTCTTGGGCACCAAGTTTAGTAGCACTATATAACTTATAAGACTCTGGGTTTCGGGCAATCTATGCAGGTTCCCATTTGTTTCACTGTTTTGCAGTCTGAGCAGATAGACTAAATTGAATTCCATGTCTGCTTGCAGTTGAATGTGCTCATTTTGATGATAAAGAAGGACAGTGTTCCTCTGTAGTATTGGTTCAAAAACCTCACTGAACTCCTTGTAGTGTCATTCTTCTCCTTTAATAAATGACAGTCATTTAAAAATAAAGAAAAATATCAATCCACTTTACAAAACGTAAAATGACATATATGATGTTTACTCTAAAATACCTGGCACTGGATCAGGAAAGTTGTGTAACTGGCTAGAGATATCATTATGCAATCTCGGGGCCAATCATATCCGACAGTTACTGGGACCACATTTCTTCACAGTTAACTTGAGTTAAGAAGTAAGTCCTGAATACACAGTAGATATCGTTAAACCCCGCAAGTTTATAATGGTTAAAATCGCGGCGTCCAAACTGTTCTTGTGTTTGCCAACTGACAAAGAAATGAAGGCACCAAGTATTTTTTCTGGGGAGGTCCAACTTTTCCAATCGAATTTTATCGATTTCACGCCCTCGTACAGGTTTAACAGACAACAACCATCGGAAAAACTCTCAATTATATTCCACGGTAGAATTAACAGGGTTCCATGGCGGATACAAATCGAAACAGCTAACATTTTGATTCGTTTTAAGTCCAAAATTTCCATCGACCCCATTTTTACTAGTATCGTCTATATCATCGGGAGGTTTGGATCATAAAATTTTTACTTACGAAAATAAGCGACTTCATGATTAAGACTACACCGGAAGCTGCGTATTAGAAACGAAAGTAAAACTATATGCAAACCGAAAGCGGAAACTTTTTTTTTTCCGGATAGGTCTCCGCATTATCAACTTTTTATTTTATTGAAAATGCAATAAAATTTGCAATGCGGCACCCTCAAAACGGATGCGCGCGGGCCTGAGAACCGTAATTTCAATTTTATTTAGCCTAAATTTACACACCTACAAACTTTCACAAAATTTTGTGAGGAAGTCTAAGAGGAGTTGCGCTTACTGCCTATTCACTACTTTATCTAATACATGGCCAAAATTTTAAGTTCAAAAGGGCTGAAATTCCAAAAAAATATGAATGGAATTGGAATTTTCTGGTAATATGCACATGTGCATTGTGTCGAAAACAATTCCACCCAGCAGTTTAAGAGTAGTTGCCCTTACAAGAAAACTGACAGACGGGTTAAAAACATTATTCCCCTGGCAACTTCATTTTGTTGGGATACAATAATGGTGAACAGATAATGAAAGGGAGTCCTTAATGACGCCAAGATGGTGTTAATTTTCAAGGATCATTTTAGGATCAGTTTTAAGACCAACCTGTAGTTCTTGGGTCCCACAACCGGAGATGACGGTCAGCTGATGCTGTGACTATTTGTCTATTGAGGAGGGAGTATGACATATCTAGAAACACCTTGGTGCCTTGCTGTAATAGACAGGATATAGACACATTAATAGCTGATGATAGACACATTACTTACACTAAAACTGAGTTTTGAAAAATGCCTCTGTTTAACATTTGATTGTACATGTAGTAGTAGATAAGCATAAAAAATAAGAAATTATGGTACCGTAAAATTGCACAATGAACATTGTGCAAGTATATAAAATACAAAATCATGCCACTAAAATTACAGAAATTGAAATGATTATTAAATAAAATATATACCTGGCATCATAAAAGATGTTTCTAAATATGATGTAAAAAGCGGATTTTATTAATTAAGATTTCTAAGTACAAGATCACCATTTGTGAGGTTTGCGTTGCTTTCTCCATATCCCATAGGCGCAGAGTGTGATCCCATGATGCCGTGCAGACCTCTGACCTACTTAACCACTCGGCCGCAGATATTCCCTCTGTGTGACCAGACAGCGTCAGAACCGGTACCTACATATACAAAAATATCATTTACTATACATGTTTGGCAAAATTATGGGTTGCCAATTCATATGAATATTACATTATATGTACCGGTACCCTAAAGTCTTGTGTATAAAAGATATCGTTTTGACTGATATTTGGTGATTTATTTCAGTTTGGATATATTACATATACAAAAATATCATTACAATATAGGTTTGGCAAAATTATGGGTTGTCAATTCATATGAATATTTTTATGTACATGTACCCGGTACCCTAAAGTCTTGTGTATAAAAGATATCGTTTTGACTGATTTATTTCAGTTTGGATATATTTCAAGACTGGCTCAAGTTTAGAGTTTCCTAGATGACATTTCATGAGTAACTCAAGTTTGTACTTTTTGGTGATATCTTTTTGATTAATTTGAGTCTGAATATATTTGGGGACTTACTCGAGTTTGGACTTTCTTGGAGATCTTCTGTTTCTTGGTCGGGGCCTCTAACTGTTCCTCTTGGTCTCCCTCAGCCACAGCAGCTGTATGTAAACAGCACAAAATGTTAAATTGTCAGGTTAATAAAACAAAAAAAATATTATTATTACAAATGCATGTGAACTCAAAATTTTGTACAACTTCTCATGTAAATACATCAGGTCAGATAACAAAATCGAACATCTATCATATGAAAATCAATGCATAAATTTCCTTGCAAGTTATTGTTGGGTATTTATATTTTTTGGGGCTGTCATTTTGTCACAGGTTCATGAGGACGTAACTTCTGGATTAAGAATAAGATTAAGATTAAGAATATAATCAGTGAATTAATACGTGTGCCACAATTCATAATTTGTTGAGGGTGTTATTTTCTTTGGTGGGGGACCCACAAAATGAACAAAAATTGAGCCACCAGGAATTCTAATGATTCAATCCCATACATGTATTTTGGCATAATCACCGCTTTCAATAAGGGACAACAGAAGACAATTTATCCCCATTTTACAGATCAGAATTTGTCGCTTCAGATTCCATATTTGGCAAAATAACTTATTTTCAAATAGATAAATTACAATTAAAACCCTGCATAATGGTTTGATCTCTGATGACATGCACCAATATACATGGTAAGAAAATGTGCATATGCTGGCAAATACAAGAAATAACAGTATTTCAAAGTAACACCAACCAAATTTCTTGCAATCAGACCTACCTGCAGACCAGAGTTTCAACATCTTGTCCCAGGAACCACTGACAAACTGAAATAAACACTCAGATAAATTTCCTCTTTGAAATATGGCCATAAAATCATTCAATGTGGTATCATAATTTTTTTTTCAGTCAAAACACTCTGATGAATTATGTTAGAAAAGATTAAATTACAAATTGATAATATAAAGGAATGTATAGGGAAATGACAAAATCATACTGCAGACGATCTCCTGTCAGACAAATGATGTACATTTACATTGGCAAAGAAATATATGGCATTTTGAAACAAGTACAAATTTTTAATCTACGATTCAAGTTCTTCAAATTAGTATGCTAGGCTACTATTAAACTTAAATCTAGCTACTCAATCTTACACAATGAGGATAACTCTGGCTACCACTCACTTTATCTCTTTCCTCATTAATGGCAATGCAATCCACACTCCCCGCGTGGCCTCGACATGCATGGACACACTCCACTGAATTCTCCTCCCTGTGCCACTCCCAGATCAATATGGTCTGGTCGTGTGACCCAGAGATGAATCTGCAAGTTGGTCCACCATCTTAAATGAAGAAATCAATCAATTACCAAAATCAATGTCAACAATTCCAACAGTGTGTTACAAATTTGTCACATCAAATTAATCTGAGGTAAGACTTGACAACCAACTAAAGTTTGCACATAATAGCAGCTAGGTCCAATGTCTTAGATAAATAAATCCAATAATCAATTCAAGATGCATATGATAATCAAAATGATAATTAATTTTGCAATGACATAATGATGATGTATGGTATTCAAAGGTCAGAGGTCAAACTACTCAAAGTTCAAAAGCCAGAGGCTAGACAACAAAAGGCCTTAATGTATCATTGGACATGTGAATCAAGATTCTGAATTGGTCTTTAGCCTTTAGAAACTTACCTCCACTGAGCCATTTGACACACTTGACTGGAGCAGAATGACCTGGAATTGTTAGGAGTGGGGCTCCTGTTGTGGTCCATATTCTTACTGTGTTGTCATAGCTACCAGACAAAATGCTGAAATAGTTCAAAACTTGTATGAGGACATCAGATCTTATAAATGCAACTTGTAACAAGTACAGCTTATTTGATTAATACAGTAAAGCACGCTTATAACAAAGTCCCAGGGACGAGCAATTTTACTTTGTTACAAGCGTAACTCGTAATATCTGTCAAGTTTACAACATGTTATAAAGTCACGGGGGAATGAAAATCACTGCGCTGCAGGCATCAATTCATTATAAGCATGTTCCCTATAACAGTGTTTTACTGTACCAAGTAAATTTTGCAAAATTTGAGCCCCATGTACTTGTTTGAAACCTTTCACCTATCGTTGTATGTAGCTTAAAGTTGTATATGGGTCATGATCAAACATATAAGAGGAGACACTGCAGGCGTTTAACACTCTTTGAACCAAAGTACTGTAAGTGATAACTTTAGGCCTACCATTCCTTGCATCCCTGCAAACAGCTGACCCAGTCATCATGCAGGAGAGAATCCTCTGGTTTGGGGGCTGGTTGTCTTTCAACAAATTCTATCTCTACTATATCTTCCTGAAAACAGTGAAACCAGTTTGCATCAATCTGAGCTAAATTATGCTTGAATTATAACACATGTAATACATACAGAGAGACAGAGGGTCAGACATAGAGAGAAAGAAAATGACAGACAAATTTATGAGACATAACTTACCGAGGATACGCCTCTGTTTTCAAGGTGTTTATCGAGCGGTACTCGCAAAAACTCTCCATCCAACAGGAAATCAAACTCAATGCCAGCGTCCACAGAATCATCACTTCCTGCACATGATAAAATTTTAAAAATGAAAATGATTTAAATTTTTTTAATATCATTAACACGTGATTAAAAAGACTTTCAGATTGATCACTTAAAAAATCAAGGCTCAATTGACAATAATGTTAATCATCTTAACCATGAAAAAACAGTTTGATCAATTGCAATTTAACAAATGTAAGAAGTAAATCAAATATAAATTTTTGTTTGGTATGATATTTCTGCTTTAAAAAAAATTGAACTGCAAATACTGAGATGGTGCTATTACATAAACACATATAAATCTTCAATGTGAACTTCCTTTCGAAGAGGCTTGGCGATTAAATGTTCAATCCCATTTTTTTGGTATCAGGAGTGCTCTATCAAAACAGGCTTAACAACAGTGGTTGGACTGTGGTTCTAGCGACTTTTTTTTACTGTCTTGGTTTGTCTGACAGTTGAGTGGGTATCTTTAAAAATTCTTAGCCTTGAATTAACACGAGCTTGTTTACATAGGACTGTGTACCTTTTAAGATCTGGTTGATCAGTGAACTGAGCTCTGAGGTTCCCACCGCAGCTGGAACAGAGTATGGTGTGTCTGGTATGGAGTATCTGAAAGGCAGAAATATCATGTCATTCACACCAGCACTTGATGTGTGGATATTTCCCCCATTAACATTTCCATGACACTTATTTGTTTGAGATTTGTGAAAATAATTTTCTGATAGGTTTAGCAATATAAAAAAAAAAGAAGGAAGAGTCAGTTTCAACATCTTTGTTGTTGTCATGTTGCGATCATGCGATATCAACATTTGAAACTTTTAAATTTTGAATTTCAGAAATAACTGAAAGCAAAGCGTTATGCGGTTTTTTTTCTTAAAATCAGAAGAGTAAGATGAATTCAATAATTCATCAATTGTTTGAGAACATACACAAAGGTTAAATGTGGTTTGATAAGGCAAGAAAGTTGTTTTGGGCAGCAATTTGCATCTAATTTCATGAAGTATGTGCAACTGAAATGATTCAATAATAGTAAGCCCTATGTCTAGTGCATATTTAAGAAAAAGAAGGCTTTTCATGTCTCAGGAAACACAAATACAACATTCAAGTAAAAAACATACTGGGATTGTTTGGTGAAAAATTTCGCTTGCACGTGTGGTGTATTTTCGTCAGCCATCATCGTGTTAAATGTTTACCTCCAAATATTGAAGAGCTGGGGTTGCTAGTCAGATCGCCCCATAGCCAAATCGTCATATGCATAAACGGCATTGGATATATAATTTTTTTTAAAATGTCATTTTAACGATTATTCTGGTTATAGTGGTTGTAATAAGAAGAACATTGTTTTTAAAGTTTACTTTTTATAATGGACATTAAATACACTTTTATTTAAACAATAAAATGCTTTCTTTGGTGATTCATTCGGGATATGAATGTAGCGACATTGCAGAAAAAATACACAACCCGCGTTAGCGGGTTATGTGAATTTTCTCTGCAATAATCGCTACCTTCATAACCCGCATGAATCATCAAAGAAAGCATTTTATTGTTTATATTAACATCTCTCTTTAACAAATCAATAATTTGATTTTGGAAAGTAAGAAAAATTCGCTAAATTACTGTTAATGTACGTAAGTAGGTTAGCTAAATCGTCTCCTGTGAGACTAAGAGTCTGGCATCATCATGATTATTTCGTGCAGTCCGTGATATTTTGTAGCTAGCTGTAGGGTTAGACCAATCGATAAACAGGGCGTGTCAATTTCAGACCTGTCAATTTCTACTCAAGTTTCAGCCGCTGTATATTTCGACCAATCGATGAACGGGGCATGTAGATTTCAGTCTGCCTATTTCTATAGAGCTATGAATTAAATATAAGTTTTCGTAAGAAATAGAGGGAATAATACTTTGTAGATGTAAATATAACGTGATTGAAACAGATGTTTTCAGTGAATGTTTTTACCTGTAATGCAATACACAGAAATACACTTGATACTATTAAAGGATTACTAATATTTAATTTTAATCATTTTTGTCTTCGGGAACAAATAGTAATTAATGGATTCCACTATCCAACAACCTAACCCCTTGTGGTTACTCTAGCCTATGTATGTATTGTTACTATGTTAAGATAACAATCAGTGCAATCACGTGACACAAAACAAGATCTCGCTCATGTATAGCCGGAAAAGGCCGAGCAATTAAGTTTTCCGACTACATGTACTTCCAACATGTTTATATTTTGTTAATTGTATTAAGGTGGAAAACCCCATTGAACATTCGCATGTGGTCAACAATTATCGCCAAGGTAAAATTATTTAGAAAAGCTATGTTTTTTATCATATGAGAATACAAGTATTTGTAAATTGTTTAAGTATATAGATTATCTCATTACTGAGATTCGAGATTGTTTTACAAAAACGTACAAAGAGAGAGATGGGGGAGGGGGAGTGTGAGTGAAATTGTATTGATTTATAGAATATAATTATATATCTATATAGATAAGGTGATAATTAATATATAATTATATAATAAGGTTTATTTATCAGAACAAAACTTAACTGGATTGAACAGGGTGAAAAACCAACAAAATATTTTCTTAGTTTAGAAAAAAGAAATTATGTCAATAAAACTGTTGGCAAACTTATGCGCAGCAATGGTACTGTTATTACCTCACAGGAAGATATTTTAGCAGAAATTGAGACGTTTTATAAAAATTTATATTCCTGCTATGATAAAGAATTACAAGATGTTGATATTGAAATTGCTATTGATAAGAACTATATTAGAGCACTTGATGAAAATATGTCTAAAAATTTAGAGGGTTATATAACTAACGAGGAAGCCTTATTGGCATTAAAAAATATGAAAAATAACAAAAGCCCAGGAAGTGATGGTTTTAGTACAGAATTTTTTAAATTTTTTTGGAAAGATCTTGGATGCTTTTTATTAAGATCAGTAAATGTGGGATTTGATGTTGGCGAACTTTCAGTCACTCAAAAACAGGGTATTATATCTATACTGCCAAAAGGGGATAAACCAAGGGAGTATTTAACCAATTGGCGTCCAATATCTCTCCTTAACGTTACATACAAAATAGTTTCAGCATGCATCGCAAATAGAATTAAAAATGTCCTTGATTTCTTAATACACGACAGTCAAAAGGGCTTCCTCAAAGGTAGATTTATAGGAGAAAATACAAGAATGATTTATGATGTAATTGATGTAGCTCAGGATAAACATATTCCAGGTATGATTCTACTCATAGATTTCGAAAAAGCTTTTGATTCTATATCATGGAAATTTATGTACAATACATTACATTTTTTTAACTTTGGTCCTGATCTTATCAAGTGGGTATCAGTACTATACAATGGGGCCAAATTATGTGTTATTCAAAATGGTATTTTTTCAAAATTTTTTGAAATAGGCAGGGGCTGTCGACAAGGTGACCCAGTATCCCCATATTTATTCAACTTATGTGTAGAGATATTAGGACTTTTGATAAGACAAAATAAAAACATTAGAGGTATTAAAATAGGAAAAGAAAAAGTATGTTTATTACAATATGCAGATGATACAGTTCTTTTTTTGGATGGATCTGAAAAAAGTTTAAAAAGCGCACTTGATCTTCTTTTTCAGTTTTCAAAATTCTCTGGACTAAAACCCAACATTTCCAAAACAAAAGCAGTCTGGATTGGCTCAAAAATTAATTCGAATACAATTTGCAGTGATACTGGTTTACAATGGACGACAGAACCTTTTACAATTCTCGGAGTAACATATACTGCTAACCTAAAAAACATGGAACAACTGAATTTTGATAATAAACTAAAACTAGTTCAGAAAGAAATTAACCACTGGTTAAAAAGAAATATTTCAACATTGGGAAAAATTACAGTTGTTAAAAGTTTACTTTTATCAAAATTCACACATTTGTTTACCTCTCTTCCAAAACCAAGTACTCAATGGATACGGCAATTTGAAAAAACACTGTATAATTTTATTTGGGGAAATAAAATAGACAAAATATCTCGAAAAACATTGCAATTAAATTATGAAAAAGGGGGATGCAGAATGACAAATGTTGAAATATTTATAAAGTCTCTTAAACTAACATGGATTAGGAGACTTTTAACAACTAACTCAAGCTGGATAAGTATTTTTTCTGAAATAACTGGGTGTCATACTTATAAACTATGTCAGTTTGGACCTGAATATTGTAGACAGAGGGCAAAAGCCACTCGAAATAATTTTTGGAAAGAAACCTTATTTTATTTATGTGATTTTTTAGAAAGTATAGAGACTGATAATATCAATATCATGCTTGAGCCACTATGGTACAATAATAAAGTAAAGATTCAAAATAAATATGTATTTTGTAAGGCTCTTTATGAGAAAGGATTTCATATTGTTCATGATTTATTTGATACTCAAGGTGAATTCATTAGTTATGAGAGAATCACTAATGAATATCCAGTTAAGATTCCATTTACTACTTACGAAGGTTTGAAACGTGCAATTATTTGTGCTTGGCCAAATGTTAAGCAGTTTTCACATCAAGTAATAATCAAACCATACCAACCTGAATCTATCAAAATACTTTGCTTGTGTAAAAAAGGAGCACGGAATATCTATGATCACTTGATGGTAAAATCTAATCATAAACCTATTTGTGAAAACAAATGGGCCTTCAATTTAAATTTACCTCTAGATTTTAACTGGAAACAGGCTTATTCAAACCCTAGATCTGCCACAAAAGATTCAGGACTGATATGGTTTAACTATAGAATTATCCACAGAATACTAGGTACTAACAAAATACTACACATGTGTAAAATTAAAAATTCCCCACTATGTTCAATATGTTTTTTAGAACCAGAAACAATTACACATCTCTTCTTTTACTGTCCATCTATTTTTCAGATATGGTTATTAATGTCTGATTGGATTTTTAGAAAGTCTGGTGAAAGAATTGTATTTGATGCCAAAACTGTTATTTTTGGTGTTCCAGAAAAGAAATACTTAGCTATAAACCTAATTATCATGTTAGTTAAGAGACATATCTTTAGTCAATCCAGAAAATCTGCTAATATTGCATTTGAGAATATTGTGAAATATTTACAAAATTACTATTCTTTAGAGAAACTAATGTTGGAAAATAGATTTTACCAAAAGAAATGGTCAAGATGGGTATGCCTCTTTGACGTGGCATAATGTGTAGTAAGACCCTATCATTATTGTATTATTATTTTTATATTTACTTTCCCAATCTGTGTGGGAGTGGTGTGGTGTGAATGATGGTATAGATGTATTTGTATTGAAAATGAATAAAAAAAAAAAAAAAAAAAAAAAAAAAAATTAATATATAATTTATTTTCCGATATACTTGAGGACCAATTTGACAACACAGTTACCAAACTACGGATAAAAGGAACTAATGACTTCATTTTATGCCATGTCCGATAAATGCTTTTTGTAAACGGTATATGATAAAAAAAAAAAAAGATCAACATACTACTATTAACAGATGACAACGCTAAAAACCTTTCAAGAGAAAACGGCTATCGATTTGATAAATTAGACAAGAATAGATTTATGAATGTAAATGCAACAAAACTAGAATTTCTGATATTGTATTTTAAATTTTATCTTTTGAAATTCTTAAGGTATATATGAAAGGTATTACACAACTCGAAATCAAATACCAGTATTCAGTTTAAATGTACCGAATTTATAAGATGCATGTCCTGTTTGTTTTAGAATAATTATAGAGCATTTGCATGGAAAAAGGACTTGTAATTTTGTAAATACTAACTAGATATGACCAATATGACAGAACCTTTAACATAAATCAAAGTACTGAAGTACTGAAAGCCGGGCTCTTATGGTGTGTCTTTATGCATAGTGTAGTAAAGACTGAAAATCTCTCTCTCTCTCTCTCTCTCTCTCTCTCTCTCTCTCTCTCCTCTCTCTCTCTCTCTCTCTCTCTCTCTCTTTCTCTCTCTCTCTCTCTCTCTCTCTCTCATGCTTTTATTGTCGGCAAAGCGTCAGAGAGTGACCACATTTTGTAAGCGGCTATAAACAAAAATATGTTTGTCTAGTATAGAAAAAAATTAACAGTTGCTGCCTTGAATTTTGCAACAAGCGTTATATATTCAATCCCCATTTCTTCAACGCGCAGCAAAGTAGTTCAGGAAAATTCATGCGCATTGTCAATCGCATCTTCTCGGGCCTTTCCGGCAAGCTCGGAAAAACACCTCGAATGTATTACCTAGGCGTCCATGACAACCCCCCTTTTTGTAAAACTTGAAATAAATAGAACACATTTTACGATCTGTTGAGATGTGAGCTATACTTCATTAAAGGTCATATGAAACGATATCCTGACCATATTGAGTTATATACGCGGCTTACCTCCCTTGCTTATGACGTCAGTAAGACCCAATGGCCTTATAAAGCTATGTTATGAATACAAATATCCATGTCATTTTGCAGCATTTTAAAACAAAAAAAAAATACTATTTTATATAAAAACTTGTATAATTATACAATAATTAACCAAGGCAGTATTTTTTCCCTCAAGAAATGAAATCGTGTGCGTTTATGTTTGATAGTGTGTACATATTCAGTTTAGAGACTGCGCGGAGAAAGAATGATTTTCTTTATAGATCTAATCCACATGCAAGTATAATATACTTTTAATATATGCATATATATATATGTTTTATTTCAATCTTTTTAATGAAATTGTCAAATTCAAAAATAACTGATCGTTTTTTCCCATTTGCACGTTCATGCAATTCATTAAGATTTTTTTTTTCTAAACAACTGGCCTCGTGGTGCCTCGATCATTCGCTTCACGAGTATATTGTTTGTTTCGCTTTCAAATTCACAAATATGTTACCATTTAATTATTTTTAGTCTAAGAGAAATTTCTTCAAAATGTTTTGATTTTGAGACGTGTACTTGTATATGTGCGGTGTTTTGATTTTACAACGTGTATGTGCTGTGTTTACTCACAGATTCCTTTTATCTCACTTTCTGCCGCAATTTTTTCTTTCGTTCTTTTATTATTATTGATGTTAATAAAATCTGTTGATTATCTTCACATTCGTTCACAACAATATTTATCAAACAACCGATTTATTTTACCGATACATTTCGAAATCCTTAAGTGCCATATTTCCGCGATCGAATTTAATAAAACGTTAATACACTAGTACACAAAGTATTTTCTAAAGATATTGCTACATGTATACATCAATTAGTCAGAAATTAATATTATTTTAAAATAAAACTAAAGAATAATTTTGCAGTATTTTACAACAGCTCTTAAATACAAACTATGTACACAATACCTCAAACATTTTCATTGGCCTGCCTTATACTTTTTTTATGTGACAAAATAAATCAAATGAATTAAAATGCTTTAATTCCCTTTAAATGTAGCTCAATTATTATACATATCGAAGAAGAAAATGATGTTTCTATTTCAAAAGGATAAGGATAATAATATTCATTAATCAGCTGTTAATGTTCACAGCAGTACGGGATCTTCATCATTATTTTACACTGGTGAGAAGCTAATAGTAGATTTATTCATTAACAAAACTAAGTCATCTGTACTATGAAATCAAATGATCTCATCTGAAAAGAAAGAAACGTTCATATATGCAGAAATTACTAAAATGAAATCGATAAACTACTGTAAAATTACACTAGTTTTGATCCATTGTTTACATCGGTGGGTCTGTGTGACGTCAAGAACGATAAGCTGGGAAGAATTTTTTCAGGTGCGGAGTTTTCACGGTTATTTCTCAGTAATGCAAAGGCAAAAAAATCTTACTTCACGTATTTTAACATTTGTTTATACCAAGCTTTATATTTAAGAAAGAAAATCATAGTGTTAAAAATCGTTTCATATGACCTTTAAAGTAAACGATATACACTAAAATATAACACAGAAGCGACATACAAGACTGTCTAGCCGATACTTATTTTAATGGGAAGCGACTCCATTTTGTATAAAATTCTAACATCCGGTGATGTTAATACAATCGAGGTGTTTTTCCGAGCATGCCGGAAAGGCCCGAGAAGTTGCGATTGGCGCATTGTATGTGTCCAAAATGCATAGTCTTGTTTTTAAAAAACGTTATTAATAAGAAAACTAAAAAAGATAGACAATTCTCTCGAAATTAAAAAAAACGAAACAAAATGCCATCACTTTTGACAAAACGTGGCTCTTTGTGTAACTATTTGGTATAGCGGAAGCTTTTACTTTGACGCTGTTTGGTTTTTTGTTTACATTTGAAGTTGTCCTATTTATAGTAGCATTGGCGATATGCCTGCCTACAGCCAGGACTCTGCTTCAGCAGAGTCCGGCTTAAAATAATAATCATGAATTCGAAGTGAAATGCCATGAAGTTAAATAAAAACTCTTCTGATGAAGAGTTCAATCGTAAGCTGACTAATGATGGTGTATTAGAGCTATCTCTCGGGGTTGTCTCATCACGTTCTATTTTCTCCGCTAAATACTTTTGATACAACGGAAAGGCAGACAAGCACTCAGCCAATCCCCCACCCCCATTGCTACATGTATATATGCATCAGATATACCCCCCTTTTTTTTGTTGACTTGTTATATGTCTTGAAAAAAGATGATAAAGCATTCTATATTTGTATCGATCGATCATACTAAAGGTGCTAAATAATTAAAACCCCAAACATGCACATAGCATAAATATGCAAAAAAATAAACTTGCTGAGGAGAACAGACTTGCCTGAATTAATTAGCATCTTAACGAAGCGTAAAGTGCATATCTCAGAAGACCAGTGACTCCGTGGCTTCGTTTATAGAAGTAAGAGTACACCGACAAAAAACTGTACGGTCTGCTACATAAACGAAATCCTTACAGCCTGTTTTTAGTGTTAAAAAGATACAAACTCAAAAATTACTTCCGAAAACTCCCCAAAGGTAAGAACTTTTCCTGTTCACTACGTATATAAAGTTTCAACAGTTAAATATCCGATTACTTAATTTTGCTGTTTGTTTTTCTAAGAAGCACGGTTTACAAAATGATATTTTGTTTTTTTTTATTGGGACCATATTTTATTGTGAAAGAAAAATGAAAGTATTTGACAGCAGGCACTGCCTAAATATGTCCCCTGTTTGTTTTTTGTTTGTTTTTTTTTTTTTGGGGGGGGGGTGTCAAAAAGCTATTTCAAAAAGAATAAAATATTTATTTTAAGAAACCAAATTTTATTTGTAGACAACAACATAAAATCATTTCTCATCAAAATATAGTTAACATTTTCCATTTTTGATAGCTATGTTTCGATTTCATAACCCATATTGTCTATTTCAATACAATTTCAAATGCATTACAAATTACATTATTCTACTATTAAGTTACAATAAACAAAACAATATAAATTATGTATAATACTACAATCAATTTATTATGCATAGATAATAAAGAAGCATTGACCATAGATTCGCAAGTTCACTATCGCATCAACCCAAACCCCGTGAAAAAATAAAGAATAAAAAAAATTCAGATGGTAAGCCAACCTTTACACAAGATTGTGAATACTGGACAATAAACTCGGGGTTTTTTGCATTCAGTTAAAAACAAGGTGACTTATAACTACCGTACGTAGGTCCCATTTGTGTTAGGGTTTATTCACAGCATGGTGGAAAACCAACTGAATAACCTCCTAATGATTCAGTTAAAGTGTTTTTTTTTTTAAAAATTCACAATGATTTGGTGATCTAACTGCTAAACGACAAATAATGAATAGTACAAGTAAAAGTAGGAATTTTGAATTCCATAGAATGGGACTTTACGTATGCTCTGTGAACGACGAAGTTCTTTTGAAGTAAAATCTTCAGGTCTGGAATGTACTCTGTCATCCACATTGATATCGGCAGGTGCACTATGCTACCTTATTTGCACTTTAATCATCGATAATTAAACATTTCTATGCATCGGTTGAGTTTTATGATGCACTTATCATGAAAGATGCACTAACAGTTCGTCAAATAAAAAACAAAAAAGTTACGGACGATTGACTTTTTTGAATGAAACTGAACGCCAAAAGGTGAAATAGTTTGCACATACACCATCAATAATGTTTAGTTTCTGACTTGCAGTTAAAGGAAGAAATAAATTAAAATTCTGCAAATGTGGCATAAATGTACGTATTTTTAAACCTAAAGTAAATCGTGGTTTTATGTAATATGATAGAGCCGCCAACTCACCCTCTCTCGTTCGGAATTTGAATGATGTAGCATTCTATATTTGTATCAATAAACCATAGTGATACCAAAGGTGCTAAAAAGCAATAAAACTCCACAATTATGAAAAAAATATTATTCTCCATCGATGAGAACAGATTTGCCTCACTTAACATTTGGACAATATTGATAAAGCATCAATTGCGTAGTTTGAACATTTAAAAAGACAAGTGATCCTGGGGCTACACAGCGACGCATGACTATACGGTCCGTTACAGTAACGAAATCCTAACCATCTGTTTTAAATTTGCTGAAAAATACAAATTAAAAATCATCTCACCAAGGGTAAGACGTTTTCTTGTTCACTGCGTATATGAAGTAGTAAAGGTTAAAGATTTGATTACTTTCTATTATGCTGGGTTTTTTTCCTCTAATAGAAAGCAATGCAGTCCAATCAGGTTTATGATAAAACTTAACAATTTTGGGGGGAAAACGCTTAGAAGCACGTATTTCCTAATGATCTTAATTTTTTTTTTTTTTTTGGTTATTGAAACCTATGTTGGCATATTTCTGCCCCCTTAGTTCAAAATAAACTATGTCAACATGCTGGAACATTATGTCAACATGCAAGATAATTATTATGGTGGCATATCTCTGCCCCTTTTGTACAAGTTATTTTTCTATCAAATTTGTCGACATGCAAGATAAATATGTTGACATGAAATCAGATAAGAATTATAAAAAATCTCAAAAAAATCTCAAATATCGCCCACATGTGACATCCAAGATGCTAAATGCTATTTTTGTCAACATGCAACTTAGTTATGTTCACATGCTACTTATTTAAGTCGACATGCATAATATGTTGACATGCAACTTATAAGTTGCATGTTGCATTCACTTATGCATAAGACGCATGTTCACATAAGTCGCATGTAGTCATAATTGCATAGAGGGGGCAGAAATATGCCCCCATAGAAACCATATTTTATTGTGGAAGAAAAATTTATGTCATGGCTGCTTTAAACAAAGAACCTCACAATAACCTAAACCCAACTAAAAATAAAGAATAAAGAAATTTAAACTCCACCGTCTCTTGTCAGTTTTAACTTAGCCATCATTTACAGAAGATTGTGACTCTGATTGAATAAGAAACCCATTTTTTCATTTGATTTTTTAAAAATAATGTTACTCGTTTGGTTTTTTATGTTTATTTACTGCATGGTGGGAAACCATCTATTTTGAATAATCCCTAGATTATTTATTTACTGTAACAGTGGTCTTTTTTCAATTTCTTACACTGATTTGGAGATTTATTTCAAGTTAATGACAACGGCAAAATCATGAATAGTCTGTGCAAATTAAAGTAGGTACATGTATCTTGAATATAGAAGTGTACTATACATAACTATTTTCTGTGTACTACGAAGCTCACATTGGTAAAAACAGACCCAAAGTTCTACCGCGAAACGTAAGTCCACACCAATTTAGACTCCGGGATGTATAATGGCATTCAGGTAAGTAAGTTGAAATCACATTGCTAAGGACCAGACAGACATGTTAATCCACTCTGGATCCTCTCGTGGCATCTCGAACCCTAAAACAATATAACAAAGCCCCTGTCTCTTGTTACCATGTTTTCCAACGAAGATGATTAAACACTGTTAAACACTGTTTAACACTGTTAAAGACAACGCCCTTTTTTAAATGGGCGTCATATAAAAAACCCAGATTATATTATCCTTTAGCGGCTATATGTCCATTATCGATCATGTACTGCGGATTGGCACAGCATGCTTCATGAGAGGCTTGTATCGTTAATGTTTATTTCAGGTAAGTGTACATATGCATGATAATGTGAAGAGAAGCTTGCTCTTCCTCCTCTGTAATAATATTTTAAGTTATCTGAATAATTTGAAGGCAAATAACATAGATGCAGATTTTATGTTTGGTTTGGCTATTATTGATTTCCTGCTGCCTTCTTCAGTATTTCCATTGAACACTTGCGAATAATCTTATGGCGTGAGTAGCATTATATACAGTTTGGCGACTGTTATATAAATATTTTGAGTGTGAGACAGCCGTTCATCTTCAGGGGCCCGTTTCTCAAAAAGGCCTACGTCCAGGCGTAAGCTTAGTCCGGACTAAATCAGGGACTAAATCTCAAAACCCAACTAAGCTGCGTTTCACAAAAATGCGGAAACTTAGTCAGGACTAAATTTGGGTTTAAATCTACGCCTGCTAATAGGTAGGCGTAAGTCCTTAGTCTGTACACAAAAATGGCGAGTATTTTGATTACTAGTATTGTGTTTTTATCTCGAGTGTTTTGTTCCTAATGCAAAATATACAGATAATTTTAATTTTTGGTCTGTTTTACGTGTTATTAAGGAAAACGTTCACTTTTTTTCGAAATATTTGTACATGTACGTTTAACTTAAAAAATACTTATTGTTCAATAACTGTTCCTATTTCTAAAAAAATCAAGATTAAATTTATTTGATAAATAATGGGCTTACATGTACCTTATTATACATAAGTACTATACATTACAACTCGTTAATGAATTTTACCTAAAGTATGAAAAATTAAAGATGGGTACTAGCATACCCCGATAAATGATAAAAACACAATACTAGTAATCAAAAAACATGCTTTAATTCTAAATTAAACATTTATTCCCTTAAGGTAGATGTATAAAAGTACGAATAGAATATTGATTTTTAAATCAATACTAAGTAAGCATTGACTAGAATTTAATGTTTCTAATCAAATTTGCACCTATAAAACGAAACTGAATTTAAAATATTCACAATACTCCTTTTAAAAAGGAGCAATTCAAAACGTTTACAGTGTTATTTGTCCTTGTGTGTGGTTGTATGTTCCTTACCTATATTACTTACAATTTAACAACACGTATGCATTCTGATTTTAATTTTTTTTACTCCTAGTATCTTTACAAAACCGTATGAAAGCTACATGTTACATGTACTTTAAATGTCTATGAACTCGCATTTAAACACCATCAATTTTTGTTTGTTAAAATATTACTTTAAAATATGTTTTAGAAGTGTACAGAGTGTGTATCAATTTTAGATTTATTGACAAGCGTTTGTCAAAGTTCTTGAAGATTCTAATCAATTCTAGGATTAGGTGATAAATTGCGTTCATATTTTACATCGATTGTTATTCTTTTTTAGATAGTATGGTTTACATGTACTATCAATGATCTTTGTGCATATGCATATGTGCTGATTATTTGTACTCATTTAACTGAATTGATCTTTAATTACTTGAATTCATGATAGTTTTGTTTCATCATATTTAAGATGTATGTACGGAAGCCCATTTAGGACCTATCAAAAATATTTTTGAATTTGAGATAACGAATTCTTAAATTTGTTAAAACGAATTTAAATCGTTACAACGAATTTTTGATTCCGTTATAACGAATCAAATTTGTTATAACAAATTTTAGGAAAAACTGCGAACGCTAACGCCCGTTTCCTGCCTACATTTTACATCCAAATATTTCGGAATTTCTGTCAGATATTCAAAAACTAAGTTTTCTTGTAAAAAGTATAATCAAACTTGAAATCCTAATCAACTTCTATCAAAATAGAATTTGTAATAATATTATTTATCTTTAAACAAAAGTTTTGCTAACACGGGGTCTTTAAAAAATTTCATTGAGACCGGTCTCTATGAATGAGGAAAATATTAATTAGCGACCAATATGTGCATAAAAACTTAATAATAACATATTTACGATATATATTTAAGTAAAATTTCATTTTAATTCATACCTGTTAATTATTTTTCGAAAATTTACAATGCAAAATTCTTTTTTTGGAATATTTCGGTCTGAAGACATATGTTCCCTCCCCCCCCCCCCCCCCGTGAAACAACAAATCCTTTGGTAAAAATATGCCAAATAACAATAGCTAAAACCCCTCAAAAGGAATTTTTGTTTCACGGGGGGGGGGGGAGAGATGTTTTAAAAAACATTTCCGTTTTCCGTTATTTTTTTTATTATGAAATGAGCTATTTTAACCCAAAATACAAAGTTATCTCTCTTTGTTTGACCAAATCATTTATATTTAATGAAAATATACATAAATGTTTACATTATTATAAAAAAATAACTTTAATTAGATAACTTTCAAAAAATGACTTTTAGTTAGGCATCTAGACAATGCTATCGTTCGGAGTTATAACGAATTTAATCTGTTATAACAAATTCGCTGAATTCGTTATTTCAAATTTTGAAATCTGTTTTAACAAATTAAATTTGAAATAACGAATTCTTGAATTGATGTAACACCAAAAGACACCTTACTTTTTCGGCTTTGCTAGAACTCCTACATAGATAGAAACAAAATATTTAAGAACTGCTATATATGTAGCAACGCATTTTCACCAAAAATACCATGAAGGATATACAGATTTGTTTCGACGGGTTTCTACGCAAAATTCCCAAAAATTGTTTAGTCAATGTTATTAATCAATGATCATGCTGATTTATTAAATGGCACTTGCAGCCAAGCCAATGTCAAACTTATGTCATAGAATTTATTTACCAGAATTTAATGCTAAACCGCACCGAAATCGATGCAAAAATAATGAAGTTACGCCTCTTCAAAGTGCCTATTTTTACCTGCTTTTAAAAATCTTATCAAGAGAGAATGAAATTAGGCGATAACGAGGCTTCAGTGACGTCACGAGGTCAACACGAGGGAAATTACCTTACAAAGCTATACAAAATAAATTCGATTTTACAGCAAAAATGATTGATATAGGTCTGATGTTTTGACGTATCTAGTTATTTTAAGTATCGTAGATTTAGAAAGTTGTATCCGTAATTATTTTGTTACAGATTTCTTTTTAAACGATTTTGAAATTTGCTATTCTAATCGCCTTTTACCGATGAATACGATATCTTTAAACGCTTGCATGGACAGATTTATGTTCATTATTCATATTTATTTTGGTCGGTGCGTGATCAAATAAAGCTTGAAGGGCTTTATGATAGATTTGATATGCACGCTCCGACCGAAAATATCACCTAATAATATTCAAAGAATGATGCCTTTTTGCTTATATTTATATTATTTCCAATTTCTTCAAAAAACTTTGATAGCGAATCGTTTTTGTCATTGGGTTCGGTTAACAAAATCAGAGACAATAGCCAAGTCAGTACAACATATCAACACGGTTTTGGACATTGTGTAATAATAACTATTTGGCAAACATAAAAAAAAGTATAAAAAATTATAATCATATCTTATATTCAATACAAATAAAAAAAACGTTTTTCTTAAACGGAAAATTGAGCATTTAACCCCAAATTCTTAATTCCTTAATGTTTGGGAGTTCTAGGATGGGTTCATCCTGACCATAAAATTGTCCATGGGAAATAAAAAAAGAAAGGGTCATAGTTTTTTTTTTATATTTGCCAAATTCATCTTTCATAATATTCAGGGTAGTGTTACACTCTTGTCATTTTTGTTTACACTGCTGTCGAGAGGAAAGGCCGGTCAATCCATGTAAATGACTATCTGTATACCTCATAACACTTGCTGATATTACAAATATCCATGCCTGTACTATCCTGATTATATTCTACATGAAACTGACACATCCAAATCTGGGGTCTCTGTATTGGGTACTGTAAATTCCTAATTAAACGCGAGGAATTTATTTCCGCGTAAAATCGCGAGAAGCATCCCTCGCGGATTTTAAAACCTCGCAATTATTTTCTGAGAGTTAATAATTATAAGAAATATGGACAAATGTTCCGCGTTCGCGATTTTATATTCTCGCGATTTGATACAAAACAGCGGAATCGCGGAATTAAGTACTCGCGTAATATAAGGAATTGACAGTAAGCCTTTTTTCGGCATTATTTGCACTGCATTTCGATGATTTGTCTCCCAGCATCGATATTCACTATTAAACATGCTTTGTGACGAATTCAATAAATATTGACAAGTGTATAAAACAAGTATTCTAATAGCGGCAATTCAAACTGTTACAGAACAGCTGATTTGAGAAAGGATAGCTCTTTAAGGTTTGTGTTTCAGTAAACCTACATGTTCTGAAAGTAAACAAAAATGACTAGTACTTTGATATGTTTTTCAGTCATCAGAGATATTTCAGCAAAAAAGGAAGCATTCTTATTGATGACACTTGAAAAGAGTGTAGTCAAATACCGTCACTGAGAATATTTCCCTACAGGACGTATGACATAGCGCCTCTGTCATTCTTCAGACAACTGATAATGTTATCCAAGGGGAACTGTTACTCATTGGTCTTGTCAGCATACGGGAAGAGCTTGTTAAGCAAAGGAAGTTATACAAATATGTCCTTTTTCGGGAAGTAAATGTTTAGCCTTATGTTTGCTGATTAAGTGCCCAATAATTTTTAAAAAATGAGTGAAACAAAATGGGCGTGTCCTACAGCATAACCGAGAAACGGTATTTGCTGCAATAATACATAACATGTGCTATGCATGAAAAAAACCTAGTGGTTTTAAAATGTTTTTTTGAAGTGTAGAAATTGGAAATAATATAAATATAAGCAAAAAGGCATCATTCTTTGAATATTATTAGGTATATATGATAATTTCGGTAGGAGCGTGCATATCAAATCTATCATAAAGCCCTTCAAGCTTTATTTGATTTGAACACGCACCGATCAAAATAAATATGAATAATGAACATAAATCTGTCCATGCAAGCGTTTAAAGATATCGTATTCATCGGTAAAAGGCGATTAGAATAGCAAATTTCAAAATCGTTTAAAAAGAAATCTGTAACAAAATAATTACGGATACAACTTTCTAAATCTACGATACTTAAAATAACTAGATACGTCAAAACATCAGACCTATATCAATCATTTTTGCTGTAAAATCGAATTCATTTTGTATTTTGTATAGCTTTGTAAGGTAATTTCCCTCGTGTTGACCTCGTGACGTCACTGAAGCCTCGTTATCGCCTAATTTCATTTTCTCTTGATAAGATTTAATAAGCACTTTGAAGAGGCGTAACTTCATTATTTTTGCATCGATTTCGGTGCGGTTTAGCATTAAATTCTGGTAAATAAATTCTATGACATAAGTTTGACATTGGCTGAGCTGCAAGTGCTATTTAATAAAACAGCATGATGATTGATTAATAACATTGACTAAACAATTTTTGGGATTTTGCGTAGAAACCCGTCGAAACAAATCTGTATATCCTTCATGGTATTTTTGGTAAAAATGCGTTGCTACATATATAGCAGTTCTTAAATATTTTGTTTCTATCTATGTAGGAATTCTAGCAAAGCCCATAAAGTAAGGTGTCTTTTGGAATTGTTACATCTGTTACCACGGTTACAGCAACAGCACTGACAATATGTTCCTCCACTTTCGTTTTAGTCCAGTTTACTTCATTTACCATTTCGCCGTTTAACGCCGATCAATTGATCGGCAAATTTCGTCGTACGCCGATATGAACAAATGAAGTCCGCCCCGTTTAATTTGTTCCCCAAAGCATGAAATTTGTTACCACAAATTGGATGAAATAGGTTATAACCGATTTTAAAAAACCGAAATTACGAATTAAAACTTTGAAATAACAAATTCAAGAATTCGTTATTTCAAATTTAATTTGTTAAAACAGATTTCAAAATTTGAAATAACGAATTCAGCGAATTTGTTATAACAGATTAAATTCGTTCAAACGAATTCCTAAAATTTGTTAAAACAAATTTAATTCGTTATAACGGATTCAACAATTCGTTAAATTATTTAACAAATTCAAGAATTCGTTATATCAAATTCAAATATATTTTTTGATAGGTCCTAAATGGGCTTCCGTATAAATTTGCTGAAAAATACAAATTAAAAACCATCTCACCAAGGGTAAGGCATTTTCTTGTTCACTGCGTATATAAAGTAGTAAAGGTTAAAGATTTGATTACTTTCTATTATGCTGGTTTTTATCTTAATTTTGTTATATTTTTTTTTGTTATTGAAACCTATGTTGGCATATTTTTGTCACCTTAGTTCAAAATAAACTATGTCAACATGATAGAAAATTATAAACATGCAAGATAATTATTTTGGTGGCATATCTCTGCCCCTTTTGTACAAGTTATTTTTCTATCAAATTTGTCGACATGCAAGATAGATATGTTGACATGAAATCAGATAAGAATTATCAAAAATCTCAAAAAATCTCAAATATCGCCCACATGTGACATCCAAGATGCTAAATGCTATTTTTGTCGACATGCAACTTAGTTATGGTCACATTTTACTTATTTATGTCAACATGCAACTTAGTTATGTTCACATGCTACTTATTTAAGTCGACATGCATAAATATGTTGACATGCAACTTATAAGTTGCATTCACTTATGCATAAGACGCATGTTCACATAAGTCGCATGTAGTCATAATTGCGTAGAGGGGGCAGAAATATGCCCCCATAGAAATCATTTTTTATTGTGGAAGAAAAATTTATGTCATGACTGCTTTAAACAAAGAACATCACAATAATCTAACCCCAACTAAAAATAAAGAATAAAAGAAATCTAAATTCCACTGTCTCTTGGCAGTTTAACTTAGGCCTAAAAAAGAAAGGTGTGTGTTTAGGGTAACCCGACCTAACCTACAAAAATGCCCCGATCCTACCATTTTTAGATGTCTATTTTTATCCGATTGTGAATTTTATATTAATACTATTAAAAATCCGTTTTTTAATATGATACAAACAAACATTCTTAGGATTCATGCAGAAAAAAATATAAAATAAAAAAAAAATCCCTACCTACCTAACCTTATTTTTTCATCAGTGTTACCCTAAACACACAATTTTT
The DNA here is from genome assembly GCF_902806645.1 of Magallana gigas. Taxonomy (NCBI): domain Eukaryota; kingdom Metazoa; phylum Mollusca; class Bivalvia; order Ostreida; family Ostreidae; genus Magallana; species Magallana gigas. Next base: position 19,867,789 of record NC_047567.1, on the reverse strand, counting down.
TTTAATAAGCCTTAGCCAACTTTTACACAAGATTGTGATTCAGATTGAATAAGAAACCCATTTTTTCATTTACTTTTAAAACATGATGTTACTTAAAATATCACAGGACTCGTTTGGTTTTTTTATGTTTATTTACTGCATGGTGGGAAACCATCCCTAGATTATTTATTTACTGTAACAGTGGTCTTTTTTCAATTTTTTACAATGATTTTGAGATTTATATTTCCAGTTAATGACAACGACAAAATCATGAATAGTCTGTGCAAATTAAAGTAGGTACATGTATCTTGAATATAGAAGTGGACTATACATAACTATTTTCTGTGTACTACGAAGCTCATATTGGTAAAAACAGACCCAAAGTTCTACCGCGAAACGTTAGGCCACACCAATTTAGACTCCGGGATATATAATGGCATTCAGGTAAGTAAGTTGAAATCACATCGTTAAGGACCAGGCAGACATGTTAATCCACTCTGGATCCTCTCATGGCATCTCGAACCCTAAAACAATATAACAGAGCCACCGTCTCTTGTTACTATGTTTTCCGACGAAGTTAACTATGATTAAACACTGTTAAAGACAACGCCCTTTTTTTAATGGGCGTCATATAAAAAACCCAGATTATATAATCCTTTTGCGGCTATATGTCCATTATCGATCATGTACTGCGGATTGGCACAGCATGCTTCATGAGAGGCTTGTATCGTTAATGTTTATTTCAGGTAAGTGTACATATGCATGTGCATGATAATGTGAAGAGAAGCTTGCTCTTCCTCCTCTGTAATAATATTTTAAGTTATCTGAATAATTTGAAGGCAAATAACATAGATGCAGATTTTATGTTTGGTTTGGCTATTATTGATTTCCGGCTACTTTCTTCAGTATTTCCATTTAACACTTGCGAATAATCTAATGGTGTGAGTAGCATTATATACAGTTTGGCGGCGACTGTTATATAAATATTTTGAGACAGCCGTCCATCTTCAGAGCCTTGTTTTGAGGAAACTAAAAATAACTTTGTCACTCTTATTATTAATTGTCGTTACATGGATAAAGCAATAGGCGTATAAATTCATTAAAATGATCATGCAAGCAATGTTTTAAATGTGGATTTCGAATAAGACAACATGAATAAATATTGCTTTGGTATATAGTTTCAGTTAAAAAGATTCAGATGTAATGTGCTTGTTGCAATTTTGATTTAAAAAAACAATCATCATTTCTTGCTATGTTATTTACAACGTAAAATGGCTTCTTCAACTTGTAGATGTTCATTACAATCGATTTTTTTCGCTGCATGGCTTGTGTTTTTACACGTATAATATAGGTTGGTAAAGATCATACATGTACATGTATTCCGCAAAAGGAGTAAATTTTTAGATTGATATTCTTTTGTGCCCAGGATCATGAAGGACCTTTGACTTTAGTCAAAATTTCACCCATCCACTTAATACTAACAGTACCGATCAGACCCAACCTAACACCAGAGTAAACCCCAACTAAACCCCGAGTTTACTTTGGGTTTACTTTTTGAAAGTTTGGGTCCACTCGGGGTTTACTTTGGATTTACTCGGGGTTAACTTTGGATTTACTTGGAAATTGCTTTTAAGGTTAACTGTAGGCACTGAATTAAGTGTAAAGCTGACCCTTCTTTTACTAGTATCTTAGCATCCTACTGCCTGTTATTCCTGCCCCTTGTATATTCCGAATACACAGTTAGCGTCTGTTTTCAGGGGTATACTTCTGACTGGGTTTACCCTTTGTGTCCACTCTGGGTTTACTTTGGGTTTACTCTGGGTCAACTCTTGTAAACCCGGAATAAACCCAGAGTAAACCCAGAAAGTATACCCAGGGGTTTACTTTCTGTTAGGTTGGGTCTGATCGGTACTGTATATACATCATAGATCGCCTAGAAAAGTGTAGAAACCGGGGGTATCAACAAAATAGTGGAAAATCGGGTATTGTATTTTTCAACATGATTAAGCATAATTGCTGTGTTCAAATACTTCAATTCTTAAAGTCTAAAACTTCTGTATGTTCCTTTGGCCTAATGTAAAGTGGTTTAAGTAACAGGGTAGCAAATTTATATTTTGTTAGGACAAAAATCCATTTCTCTAATGACTCTGCCACGATGTGCATTGATTCCAAGGCATTTCTCAAGAGAAAAATGTGTAGAATAAGTGATTTAACTAATCAATTTGAGGTGGCCTTAAATGCTTTTAACCATGAAAAACATTCGTTATCCAAATGTTATATGTTGGCTTCCTAATCTTTACATCTTAATATCGTTCAACGTCAATGTGTATACACGGAAACTTTTTTCTCTGAAACAACTGGGACCAACTGCAACTTCATCCAAACTTTTACACATCATACCTTGATATGGCTTTTTAATAGTGCCTTATTTAATTGTATGTTATCATTTGAGTGATCAATTAATTGTTTTTTCTTTTGACGCATAAGTGGACTAATACCAATATTAGCATAATGTTTAACAGTTAGGAAAAAACCCACTTTCTAGATTCATATACTTGATATGAAAGCATCCTGAGATAACTAATATGAAAGCATCCTGAGATAACTAATGTGAAAGCATCCTGAGATAACTAATATGAAAGCATCCTGAGATAGCATAGATATTACTAAATAGACATAATTTCTATACAATTAATAAATGTGACTATCGAAGTGTTATTAAGGTCATGAAAAAGCAAAGAACGGCTATACTTACAGTTAAAAGTTTTATATTAGAAAATACATGAACGTGTTTTGAATGTTGCTTTGTAGAATAATTATATCTTTCCTTTTTTTATGGTTAAAGTGGAATTGGACACCTTAATATATAAATATCGATGAAAAAAAAATTAGGATTAAATCACTGTTTTACATTTTTAAATTGTACAATATTTTTGTATGAAATAACTTTAAGTTTATTTTTAGAATAGGAAAGGTTTTTATCACTCCTTATTGAATTCATTAAATATGTCATTAAAAAATGAAAAAAAAAATGTTTGGTTGTAAGAAGCTCAATGGTGTAATTGCATATCAAACTGTAGAAGTTTACAGACAGACGGACAAGCAGGCAAACCAAGAGCGACCAGTGAAAAAATCAGCTGTTAAGGGGAATACAAGGGTATGAAACTTAAAATATAGTTAAAACGTTTTACACTTAGATCACTGTCTATAGTCAGGGCAATATAGCTCTCTTGTTGCGAAAACGAACGTAAATAAGAATTTTCGACACATACCGTACGTTCAAATTGTATGATATATGTTAAATATATTGTCCCAAGGTTTAGTCTATTTTATACCTTTACTTTCATTGATTTAGTTGTTTTCAAAGATTATATTCTTCATGTATACATGTAAGCTTTACTTTTAAGATTTTTGATGTTGACAAAAATATGATTGTATATATGCTTTAAGAAATAAAATCAATGGATATATATCAGTAAAAAGCGTCATTTCCTAAAATTATATTACATGTAAATCGCTGTTCAATTCGATGAATGAAATAATTAATGTTGTAAATTTTCCTGTTTTTATTCAAAACTGAAGCTTTTTTCTTACTTAGAATAAGCAAATTCCTAATGAAATATACAGTATTAAATTAATAATTTAATACAATGAAAGGATGATATATAGTAAAATACATTGATGAATTTACAGCAAATATTTGCGTTTGAATGAGCATCATGCTAATCTATTGGTGTAACGCATTTTTATTGATGTGGGGAAAATTAATATATAAAACCAATAATATAAAAACAATTAGGTCATAGACCATTAGGGATTTATTTCTTGTTTTTAACTATTGCAGTCAAATACAACAGTTAACCATTTGCTAACACGACCAGACGTTTTGCCTGACCTACATGATTAAAAAAGTCAGTCATTGTCAACTTTATGTTAGTTTAAAGGTCTTCACACGTGTCATTTAACCCTGGGTATGTCATTCTGTAACTTTGTCCACGTCCAGTTCAGCGACACAATTCACAGTTGACCGGATCTCAAAGTTTAATATGGGCTTAACTTCCCGAGTGTGTACTGTATTTACAGATTCAATGGACTCGCTCTTGACGTGTTTTTTAAACATACCTTGTGCATGAGGAGTTTAGAATGATTATATAATCCTCATCACTCAGGTATGATTACGTCATACCCATTTATAAATGAATGCTTATATCAATTTTATAATCAATAGAGTGTTGTTACTTCTGATACGAGAAGAACGATTTAGTATAGTACATGACAGAAATTGTTTAATACATACATGGTGAACTGCCAGCAGCCATCGCTTTGTTTTGGTATAATAGTAGTGATACCAAAAGATCTTTTTCTCAATTAGGTTGACTTTTGAAGCACGTTGCTGGTGAAACATGGCAGGATATCACAATAATTCAACTTTTGAGGCAGGAGAACATGGTCTGTAATATAACTTAAATTACAAGTTGAATCAACCGATACGATGACTATACGTGTAATAGCATGGGTGCAAATGATTAAAAGGCAATTAAGATGAATATGAAAAGGAAATACAAGTTTTTAATACTAGTATATTTATAGAATTTCTCTCAGTTTGATAATTTATGCAGAATTAAGTAATAATGGCATTAGAAGGTAATTATCCGGTAATTATTATAACTGAAATAATAAATTTTCTATTTGAATTAAAAATGACATCTTGTGAAATCGGCATATTTTGATTTACTTTGGATTTTAGAAAGAATATCGTAAATGATAAATTTATTCTTCAATTATATATAAAATCAATCTTTACACAAATAACTGTTATTAATAGAAATAATATATAGAAATATTACATTCCTTCTCTATTTTTCGTTCAATCAGTTGAATCTTACAAATGTGACATGACAAAATTTATTAATATTTTATACAGATAGCGTCTGTCAAAACAGTAAGAACAGGAAACAAACTCAAAGTACCTGTATTCCGAAATGGCAACAGGTGACATTGTCATGGCATAATATCACAGTAACTACATCAAAAAGGACTATATGCAGAACGAGAAAAGTAGCTTGCAGCAAAACTATTCTTAAAAATGGTGAGCATATATACATGTAAATGTTTTACTCTATATATTAAAGGGACTTGGACACGATTGACTTAAAATTTTCAATGTTTATACAGATAAATAAAATTTTTTTAAAAAGCTGTCAAAATTTGAAAATCAAATTATAAGCAAGATACAGAGTTCATAATTCTTTGTTTTGTAAACAAAGCTCAATATTGTCATTTTTTACATATGTGTTGTATTAGTGTAAGTTTCAATCAAATGTATCTTTCTTTTGTTGATAATAGTATTTATGAAGATATTGAATTAGTTTGATTTGTTTTTTACATGTCATTTTATCTAAGAATTGGTAATTTTCTACATTACATTTTTTGTAAACAACTACAAGACTCGAGCTTTGTTTACATAACAACTAATTCTTACCTTCCTCTGTATCTCGCTTGTAACTTGACTTTAACATTCAATATTTTGGTCAATCATTTGAAATGCATCAGTTAACCATTTTATACATTAAAAATAAAAAAAATTTTGATCTTAAATCGTGTCAAAATCCCTTTAACAACATTTGGTTTTTGGGTAAATACATGTAATTGTGAATGGTCAGTGAGACAACCCTAAAATATAGTAAATTGATGTTCTAAAAATACTTGCACAATGGAACCATGATTAAGCTGACACTAAACATACTTTTGGCCTTTTCCTATAGCTTTTGAATTTCTGGAACAAAAAAAATTTATGTCTCAAAATACTGCGATTCAACATACTTAATTTACAATAAATAAATGGAAAATAAATATCTCTTTGGTAATTACCAGAATATAATCTGTTTAAAATTTGACCCAACCATATATATCTGTTTTTAAGTATGCCATATATTTTGTACACGCTATTGTTCATTACACGAAGAAAGGTAATGTTTTTGTTGACATGCTCAATTATAAAAATGCGCATGACGAATCCCCAAGTTTGATTTTATTTTACATATACAACTATGTAGTTCACGCCATAGTATTGATATCATATAACATAATTTTATATTTCTGTACATATCACAATTACAGAAATCACCAATATTCAATTGTAATATGTATAAAATATTAATAAAGTTGGTAATATATCTTCGTATATATGTCCATTTTTATTCGTCCTAATAAAAATAAAGTATATTAGCATATATGCCAACAAGCGTTTGCAATAATTTCCATTATTTAAATTGAATTAATTATTTTAAATGTTTGATTGTGGAGAAGACTTTCCTGGACTTCTTGACAAATATGGTTGATTCAGAAATGATTTATAATCATGTTTTACAGTAAGTGGTAATGTGAGGCCAGGACGATTGGTAGCAATTATGGGAGCAAGGTAGAATACAAGTATACACTTTAAAACCTTTTTTTATAATTGAAGAGATAAATATAATTCTATTTTCTTGTATTTTTGTGTAAAAGTGGTATTAGCTTTCCCACTATATTTTGCTTGTAGATTATATATATTTTTATAACTAGATTATCTCAAAATTGGAGAGAAAAATATTGATGGTTTTTTTTATTTATTTCTTTTAAGTACTTTAATATTTTAATATTTGTTACTTTATTTACTTTGTTAGCGGTGCTGGGAAAACGTCTCTAATTAATGTGCTAACTTTCCGCAATATCCGATCTCTGGCAGTTTCTGGAGATATAAAAATTAATGATAGAGTTGTGAACAGAGATCAAATGAACGACGTATCCGCCTACCTACAACAAGAAGATGTTTTCCTAGGAACAATGACTGTTAGAGAACACCTTCTATTCAAGGTACAAGGATCTTTCTCTGCAAAAAACCAATATCACCATTATAAATAAAAGATATTTCATCTTGTTTTGTCTTTTCTTATTGAAAGAATATATTTTTCAAACATATTTTCTTTTCAAGATATGAAAAGGTGAAAAGTTATCAAAATGCTGAGGTGTTGATTTCTATCATCATACATAATTAACAAAATAGTGTTGAAACATTTCAGGACAAAATGCTAAAGTTATTCCACACCTGCTTATAATATGAAGAATAATCTCTCAAATTATTCTGTAAACATGATATTGACCTTATAGTTTGCTGGTTGGTAACATTAAAACTCATTGAATAAAAATGACTGACTTTAAAACACATTTTGGATTGCCTATACAATTAATTTTTGTTCAATTTTCTGTATATTTTTTTTCGAGTTTAAAATCTCCACTTTAGCATTATCGCCATCATCATTGACAGTTGAGTTTACTTTTCTTCATCACCGAATGTAGTTTTTTTTTTATCAAATGCAGGCTTCATTGCAAATGAACATGGATAGCAGGACAAGAGAAAGAAAAGTCGATCAAGTCATGATGGAGGTAAAAAAAGTTCACATCTAATACTAAAGAGTATACTAAGTTACTAAGTGTTCTACGAATATACACGTAGAACATTCTTTGCATGTTCCATGCATTTATTTGAATGAAAATAGAAAAACCAATTAAGCATCTAGATCCGTGCCCGTAATTCTTACATCGGCTTTCTTAATTTACGAAAAGAATGATCTGACGAAACGTTAAACTGCAGTCGATATATGGCTTGGGTCTCTCCATGCTATATGTAATACAAGAAATATTAGTAAACTTTGGAATACATTTCCTCCGCTTTTTTAGTATAGCCGACAATATTGTCTTGTATGTAAAGTACATGTAAAAGGATTCTTATATTCGTATGTAATGCCAATTTTAGAGTGTTCAATTCGTACTTTTCATTATTCATAGCTCGGGCTGTCCAAGTGCGCAGATTCTATTATTGACCGACCATACTCAAATCAAAGAATTTCAGGAGGGGAAAGAAAACGTCTCTCATTTGCCTCTGAGGTAGACCGACAATTTCCCTTTTATTTTCTTTAATAATTGCTTTGCATGCAATTGCATCTTATCTATATTTCTATTCGCCGTCGCCTGACATTTTATATTTACTTTGATATATCTAAGTAAAAAGAAAAAATCGTTCTCATAGCCTGTTGTCTACAGTTAAAAGAATTCATTGGAATAAAAAAAGGCAAACGTATCATTCTAACGGTATTAAAGCTTACCCGAACCGTATTACTATTAAAGCTCCTGATGAATCCACCTTTGATGTTTTGTGATGAGCCTACTTCTGGTCTGGATTCCTTCATGGCATCAAGCGTCATACAGTGCTTGAAAATGCTGGTGCATAAAGGTCACACAGTTCTCTGTACAATTCATCAACCATCGTCAGAAGTGTTTGCTCTCTTTGACGAGTATGTAGACGAAAGAAAGGTGTCATAAAAATATATAATGTTTTGAAATTGCATGAGACACTTTTCATGTGTTTTCAAAATAAGTTTTGTTCGTAAATTTCAAATATTCGGTGAGGATCAAAACACTTTTAACGGTTTCATAAAGCTAATGATAGAAATGCGATAGAATTTTTTTATTACCATAGTACCTAATGAGCATTTGCCTGTTATATGAAAATAAATATACATGTACATTTCTTGTTTTATTCAATAGAATATATCTTCTGGCTGAGGGAAATTGTGTATTTACCGGCTATACGATGTATGCATTAGACTTTTTTAAGAGGTAAATCTATCCGTGGAAGTTATTTTCTTTCTATATGCTACAATATCATCTCAGAATATCAATATTATTACAGATAACCAAATATACTAAATACGATAAAATTAATGTTGTTGACGTAAATTAGTTTCTTTTTCATTCTGATTACATTTCGTTGTGGCTCAATTTACGTGCATCCCCTGGAAACCTCTCATTCACTTATTACAAACTTATCACGTTGCACAGTTTCAGTTTAATATAAACAAACAATTTTATAAATTTATATTTCCACGAACCTTGGAAAAACTAAGAATTTACCAATATTGACCTTTATTAATCTCTATTTAAATGTTTCATTTATAAATACAATTTTGCTGAAAAATTGCTAAAAAATAAAAAAAAATAAAAATTTGCATATTAAGATATTGATTAAATTTGTTTGCTTTATCCTTATCAAAACGCTGAATCTGAGTTTTTATTGGTCTGTAGCCAAGGTTATCCATGTCCAATCAATTACAATCCTGCAGATCACTTCATTCTAACACTGGCAATGATTCCTGGACAAGAACAGGCATGTCGCAAAAAAATCAAGGTTAGATGATTAAAATCCAAGCAAATTACGAATAAAGAAATCATTATGATGCAAAATACGTTTTTTTTTTTTTTAAAAAAAGGGAAAATTTAATAACATTGCTGTTCAAAAATTACATTTTTACTTGCATTGGAGACACTTATTTCTTGAATTGCATAATTACACAAACAAATTCCCTGTAATGTCCTTAGATGCTTGTGTTTGTTCATTATAGAGATTGTGTTGGGAGTTTGAAAATAAACAGATGAAAGAAAAATATGAGAATGGCTCTTGTACTTCCTCATCACTTTTAAATGTAAGAATGTGTTATTTTTTTATTTGAAAGTACTTGCAATACCAATTAAATTTGATATTACCACCTTAACTTACCGATGTAAGTACAATTCCATTTCATGCATAAATTACTTTTTCAGCAACAAGAATTGCTTCCGAGGTAAGATAATTTTATGACACTTTATAATCTTATCTCTAATTTTCTAATAAATACTTTTCTGCTGCTGTGGTTTCCATTTCTTTATAATCTTGTTCGGGTACATTAGCCAATTTAATTCCTTGTTTTTACAAATACCTTACCTTGGTTAGAAGAAATTATATGTGGCTAAAACATTTTAAATTATAAGTGAGGAAACAAACCTACATGTATATAATTCAAGAATTGCTTATAAAGATTGTTAGGGATAAGAAAATGATGCAAAAGGGAATTTGGTAAAAGTTTCAAGTTTACCAAATCGATCTAATTAGGAATAAAAAGATATTATGAATTTAGTTTAGTCATAGTGTAATCCCTTTGTTTCAAGAAAGGCTAAAATGAGTGAGAATTATTCGAATTTATTTTGATATACAAGTTAAAACAATCTTCTAGAGAAAAGAAATGGCAAAATTTGGGAATCAACTGTTTCGAGGATACAACAAATATTGATTGTTATCAGCTAGGTCTCTATTAAGTAATCCATAGGTACCCAGTTTGAGGGCGTTTGGTCTATAGAAATTCATAGAATCAAATTACTGCAAGATGGAGACCCTTCGACGCTAATAAAGACGCAGACCCACTTGTGAAATAATACATGTAGGATGTTAACATTTTCATATAATATACCTTTTTGGCAAGACTGTGACTCGGGAGAAATGAAGACTGGATGTCTTATTTTAATGAAGGCTGTAGATTTTCTAAAAATGATATTAAAGTGAGCTTGATGTTATTTGTTTCTTAGTTTGCAGGGCTATTTTTTTCTATATTTTAGGTACCAAGCGCCTTGTCTTAAACAGTTTCGCTATCTTATATGGAGAAGTTGGATCACAAACCTTCGCAATCCTAACCTTTTTATAATCAAACTTATTCAAGCAGTGGTATGTTATTTCAAAATTTGAAACTCCCAGTCAATCAAATTGATTGAATTTTTCTAATTTGATAAAACAGTACGCCGATCAAGGTATTGGAGTTAATGGACGTTATTTGTTGCATTGGTTCGATTTAAAAATGCATATGGTACTATTATCTATTAAATGGTTCTCATATGTAGGGGGAAATTATTTCTATAATATAAAAAAGAAATGTTTTATTTAACCTAGTGTTAGATTGTCCCGCTACATTATCTCCTAAGGAAAAATCGTTCTCCGTGACAGATGCTTTGAAAGAAAATTTCCCAAGTGTGACATCTACTCTACAATATTAGTTAGTTAAACATGGAACTAAAGAATTATTTTCTTGTCTTTAGTTGTTTGCTGTTATCCTTGGATTGTTCTACTTAAAGACAGACAACAATTACACACAGGATGACGTCATGAATATTAACGGCTGTATTTTCTTTGCTATAGTATCGTTAAGTCTAGATAGCATTTTTCCCATTCTAAACGTAAGTACATGTACACTATGCGGATTTTAACTTGATTAAGTGATATTTTTCATTATAATTTACATATCAGTCCTTACGCAGTTGTGCCTAAAATGTTAACCGTGTTAGGTTGACTCTAAATATAAGCTTTTCAAAAAAAAAAAAACCAAAAAAAAACCCAAACCCCCAAAAGACTTTATTTTATAAATATATAAATTAATATATATATGATTAATTAATTATGGTAATTGATGTTATTTTCACTGTTCTCTCTCTGTGTAATCCACAGGAAATCGCCAATCTATCAATTTTCAACGATTACTTTCCTTTTGTGAAACCTTTTTTTTATAAATATAAAACATTATGCATTTGCCCTCAATATTGAAACACAAACAGAGAGGTAGTCTTGTGGATAGCATTCACATTTCAACTGATAATTTGAATTTAATTTAATTAAAAGGTTTTCCCTAGCGAAGTCCCTATTTTTGTGAGAGAGTATGGAAGTAAATTATACAGAGTAGATATATATTATCTCTCCAAAATCATTGTTGAGGTAAGTGTTAGGTGACTTAACTCTTGAAAAATGCAATGAAAAGTAAATTATCTCATGTAATGACCCTTACAAATCAATCCTTGCTTGCAGATTCCTATTCACGTCATCAACCCGGCTATTTTCATGAGCATATTGTACTGGATGAGTGGTATGTGTCTGTACGTTTGTTATGTCTATGTTCACTCTTTGAATTTCACAATATTAACATAGAGAATGTATCACCCCTCACCCACCCCCACCCCCCCCCCAAAAAAAAAAATTATTATAATAAAAAAAAACTACCTGTATACTTTGAATGACTTCTAAAAATATACCAATAATATATTTAGAATTTTTTAGCAGCCAATCCTTAAATTAATATGTTTCATTAGTTTTCATTCATAATCAAATCTCTTTAGGTTTGGTGTATGACAATGTAGAATTTTGGACAGCAATTGGTATAGCGGTTCTGGTTGCCAATGCTGCAGCAGGATTTGGTAAATACTATATAAGCGTCCCTGTAGTTTTCAATTTTTCAATAAAATAGTAATGTCTCTATTATAGTTATTATTGTGATAAAATGGTTTTGAAAATTACAAAGCAACTTACCTTTGATTGTATAATCAAACAATCTGCTTTGATCTCTTCTTTTTTAAAACAAGGTTACGTCATTTCTGCGGGAGCGCCTTCAATAACTGCAGCTCTTGCTTTGGCGCCATTGTTACTAATGCCGCTCATGATGAATGGAGGATTCTTTTTAAATAACAGGTATTGGCACCCATAATGAACCCATGTCTAAGAATCGAAAAGTAAAATTTGATCAAAATGAAATATTTGTTACAAAGTAATTGTTCAACAAGGCATTGACCCCGGTAAGTTTTCTACCAAATTCTCTTGAGTGTTGTCATATTCAAAATACTTCTGTTTTTACATGCACTTTGTCCTAACATATAAAAGCAGCGCATGAATATACATTTTTTGCTTGAACACTAATTTATGAAAGTCGAGTAGATTTTGTCATATCTCCTTCAATTCCCTTTTTGAAAGGTAACTTGCAATTGTGCAACATTGTTCTCAGAAAAGCCAAGAAAGAGGATAAAAGTATGCTGTTATTACAAAATCTTTATACTAGTAAAAATCTGTGAAAACAAATTTTAAAGTGTTTGAAATGAACAAAACCTACCAAAATATCATATTCTTACTATAGCAGAATAAGTCATTCAATACGAATATCCTTTGGCTGGATGTTCCATAATGATAACCTATATTTCAAAATGAGAACATTTGTTAAGGCTTTATTGATAAGCAGACAAAGTATAGTGTTCCTTTCCACTTAAGTAGTTTATTTCCGTGTGAAGCTTACAAACATTAACAGCTGTATCGCGTATATGTTAAACCATTGGTGATAATAATGGCGGCCTGGATTTTTTTATTATTATTCTTTACACAAGCAATTGCAGAGAAAAGAATTTTACTGAACGACCCCGCTCTAGTTCAGTCCCAGGTTCATGCGCTTGAGAGAAAGATGGAGGATGTCGTGTCCAATTTGACTGCCAAATACAACGATCTGAACACTAAATACACTGATCAGTCTGTCAAATACACCGAATTGTCGACTAAATACATCGAATTGTCCACCAGATACACCGAAGTGTCAACCAAATACACCGAGGTGTCAACTAAATACACCGATTTGTCGACAAAATACAGTGATCAGTCTATCAAACTCACGGATTTTTCAGCAAAATACGCCAACTTTTCAGCTAAATACAACATGTTAACGAACAGCAATGCTGGTGGAATATTCATACGCTGGGGACGAACGGCGTGTCCTGGGCACAACACTGAACTGGTTTATTCAGGGTTTGCTGGAGGCTCCTATTTTGGCTACAGTGGTTCCGCTGCAGAATTCGTTTGCCTTCCACGAGATCCAGACCTCACTACAAAGTTTTCTTCGAACATTGCATTCATGTATGGAGCAGAATACGACTCGACTGAATTTGGCTACCAGAATGGGGATGACCTTCCTTGCAGCGTTTGTCGAAGCTCGGTACAGTCTAGCGTTATGATGATTCCTGGTAAATCATCTTGCTACGGTGGCTGGAGCATGCAGTACAAAGGGGACCTTGTTGCAGGACATTATGCTAATGCAGCCGCATCCCAGTATATATGTATGGACGAGCATCCTGAAACCCTGTCTGGAGGGCGACGGGATGAAAACGGGAAAATGTTTTACCCAGTAAAAGCAGTATGTGGGTCATTAGCCTGTCCACCCTATCAGAATGGCAGATATCTTACTTGTGTTGTCTGTACTAAATAAGAATGATTAAACACACAACACAACTGCACATCTTTATTGTGTCGTTTGTCCTTAATGATTTTGTTTATGTGAAACAGAATGGTCCAAATTAAAACTGGTGCACAGACCATTGACATTTTTTACCAGTAGAAACGATTCCACAATTTCTCTGATATCATATTTACATTAAAGAATTGAGTTAAAATTAAAAGTATTGGAGAAAACTCGTTAGTTCGTGTTTTTAGCTCACCTGAGCTGAAAGCTCAAGTGAGCTATTCTGATCACTTTTTGTCCGTCGTCCGTCTGTCCGTCCGTCCGTCCGTCCGTCCGTCTGTCCGTCTGTCCGTCTGTCTGTCCGTCTGTAAACTTTTTACATTTTGAACTTCTTCTCTAAAACCGCTTATCCAATTTCAACCAAATTTGGCACAAAGCATCCTTATGGGAGGGCGAATATAAATTGCAGAAATAAAAGTCCGATCTGTATTCAAAGCGGAGAAAACCTTGAAACTGTAGAAAAAGGGGGGTGCATTTTTAAAAATCTTCTTCTCAAGAACTACTGATTCCAATTCAACGTAGTTTAGCATAAATTATCCTTATGGGAAGGAAAATATAAATTGCAAAAATTAAGGTCTAATACTGTTTCAAATCTGAGTTATTACGAAAATAATAATAAAGGAAAGGCGTGTTTCAATCAGTTTAATAGCCTCGGATTCGGCATCCGGTAAAATGGGTAGACAAGACTTGGCCTGGGCAAAACAAAAGATAAGCAGTTATTAATCTGCCAATCTCATTAAAATTTCAGAATATTTGATGGACCAGTATATTTGTATTTGCTGTAAATATTGCTGCAAAATAATGCGTATTTGGAATTGACGATTGCCGATCTGCCCCGGCTTTTATTTTGCCACGGCCCGGTTTTGCTTACCCATTTTACCAAGACTCGTATTCCATACTTCTAAAACGAGGTTCTTTGTTTAAAGCAGCCATGACATTATACGAAAAAGGGTCGATCTGACTATGATGAATTTGCTTGTTGTGCAACAGTTCGCGTATGAAGGGAAATTTTTGAAACATGAAAAATATATTGGTGCCGATTTTGTGAAGTAAATTGAGGCTAAATATTTCAATGCGTTGACAGTTTTCACACATGACGTTGATGTTAGCTTGTTCTGATTTTCGTTTCGTTTTCATTATTTATGCTTTGTAACCTGGAAACTGTCGTCTGTATTTCGTGATTTTTACGTATCAAATCAAACAGAGACTTCGGTAAATCAAACAGTTACGTTAACTGTTTACCTGCGCAAATTAAGCAAAATCTGATGTAGGAGTACTGAAATACAATTCATTCTATCGGTAATTCGGCATTATTTTTTGCGTAATGGTAGATTAATGCAATAGGTTTTTGTTAAGATGCTCGGCATTTTCTCTAGTTTATTCAGTTTAAATAGAGTTTGATATCGCTTACGGAAATATGTAGGTATATACATGTATATATATGATTCATTTCGAAAAAATAAATTGTGTTCTTTATTTGTTATACATGTAGTGCATGTTTCTTGTGTTTAATTGTTAACAATTTCTATTTACTAACCATTTTTGAGTGTTTGCTTCGAATTATAAGCAAGATACAGAGAATTGCTAGCAATTCTATGTTTGTACACAGATCTTAAAAGCTAAAGATTAAATCAAAGTACTGATAGTACTGAAAAGCGCTAACCCAGCTTCTGTATGTATATAACAGATATATGTATATAGCATTTCAGCTTCTGTATACGCACTATATTTCCTCATCACTGCATGACAGTCCCTGCAATGATGTATGTAAGCCCCGTACATTAATTTCACAATAACCCGTAAATTAGATTCACAATAGCCCGTGCAGTTATGTGCATAAACCTCTGAAACTGGTTCCCTAACCAGTTTAAATGATGTATACTTTTGCTTAGAGGGGGCGGTTATTCGATGCACCGGAAGTTGAAGTCTAACGACAATAAAGGGCTGAGCTATGCTTAGTGCTTTAAAAAGTAAAATAATTGTCAATATTTATTACGAAAATTTTCAAAATCTGTTCTTCCAGAAACCAACTTATTGAATTGTAAACTTAACCTTTTTAGCTCACTTGAGAATGGGGCCACAATGGGGGGTCGAAGTTTAACAAATTAATATATAGAGTAAATCTTTAGAAATCCTCTTCTCAGAAACTAATCGGCCAGGAAAGCTGAAACTTGTGTGGAAGCATCCTCAGGTAGTGTAGATTCAAAGATGTGAAAATCATGACCCCTGGGGATAGGGTGGGGCCACAATGGAGGGTCGAAGTTTAACATATGAATATATAGAGTAAATCTTTAGAAATCCTCTTCTAAGAAACTAATTGGCCAGGAAAGCTGACACTTGTGTGGATGCATCCTTATGTAGTGAAGATTCAAATTTGTGAAAATCATGACCCCCAGGGGTAGGTTTGGGCCACAATGGGAGATCGACGTTTTACATAGGAATATACACAGTTAATCTTTAAAAATCTTCTTCTCAGAAACTAATCAGCCAGGAAAGCTGACACTTGTGTGGATGCATCCTCAGGTAGTGAAGATTCAAAGTTGTGAAAATCATGACCCCTGGGGGTAGGTTGGGGCCACAATGGGGGATTGAAGTTAAACATATGATTATATACAGTAAATCTTTAAAAATCTTCTTCTCAGAAACTAATTAGCCAGGAAAGCTAAAACTTGTGTGGAAGCATCCTCAGTTAGTGTAGATTCAAATTTGTGAAAAGCATGACCCCTGGGGGTAGGTTTGGGCCACGATGGGAGGTCGATGTTTTACATAGGAATAAACAGAGTCATCTTTAAAAATCTTCTTCTTAGAAACTAATCAGCCAGGAAAGCATCCTCAGGTAGTGTAGATTCAAAGTTGTGAAAATAATGATCCCCAGGGGTAGGGTGGGGCCACAATGGGGGGGGGGGGTCAAAGTTTAACAAAGGAATTTATAGGGTAAATCTTTAAAAATCTTCTCAGAAACTAATCAGCCAGATGATTCTTTATAATTGTTAAGACTTTGGCCTCAGGACAATTCTTTGGCCTCACGAGAAGGTTGAGAGTTTACTGTACGTTTATATCCCATATATAAACTGTTGTTAGGGATCTTTTTGAGAACTGCAATACTCAACACATGATATGACTATAAAATCATCCTGTTAGAAAAGGGACTAATGATTATAAACATTAGAATATCCAGGGGAAAATGGATTTTATTTATACAGGATTTACATGAATTATTGTATATTGTCCAGATAGTTTGTATTATGACTCCATTGAGCTGATTTTATCATACCTATTGTTCCTCAGGTGAGCGATGTGGCCCATGGGCCTCTTGTTTCTGTAAAACCAGACTTTATGAAATTATGAAATATAAAAACATCATGACTTTAACAATAAAGATACATGTATGTTCGATGTATACTAGATGCCGATTTCTTTTCATGCAAGACAAAAGTAAAGCAATTATTTCTCATATGAAGTGAAAATTGTAATCATGACATTTATCAACTTATTTGTGTGATGGTCTATATCCAGAAGTAAAAATTTAATCTGCAAAAATAATTAAAAACAACAAAGTTTTTTTTTCGTCCAAATGAGGGCAAAGAAATGTAGATTTGATTACATTTATATAGCTATCAAGAACTTGGATGAAAAAGGTTTAAATTATGTTTATGAAGTTATTATATCTATCTGTATATAAGGATACCCTTAAACTGTTCTGCAGATATGTACACACTGAATAATGAGAAATCTATTAAATTAATTATAATGTTTTTATCATCATAAATTTAATGAATTTTATATGAAGGTAAGAAAAGTTGTCTTTTCACATTGAATAAGTATTATTTTACATTGTGATAGTAATATATTTGAACAAGTAAATCTTAGACATATCAAGCTTGACAATTATGATACAAGCCATCAATACATAGAAAAGTTCAACAAAGTCGAGTTTATAATTACAGAAAGATTGACGAAAGGACTATTAATTATGCGAATCTACTGAAATAGATTAAAATATAGAAAGCTTCATGAAATCATTGTAATACCGGTTTTCATTTGCAATAATTAGGAATGTGTAGACTGTATCGAAAAAAAGGAAGAAAAAAAAACCTTTTGAAAACTAGTTTTACCCTATTCAGTTGTCACCTATTGTTCACCGTTCAAACACAAAGAAAAAAGCAATAACTATAGAAAGACTCGTGTATTTTTTATATAATTATTCATAGGAAAATGATTAAACTGCAGGGATGATGTTTTTGAATATCTTCCTGGTCTCAATGTTAAATTATAAATAACTAGGTAGGCAATCTGCGATTTCAACAAATGTTCACTATATATGCCTATACACACTTGTAGAGTAGTTATTTCTAGTAGTATATTCTCTGATCTGGTATATTGAGAGTTGTTGAGTCTTCTGCAAAATTTTATTTCACAAGAAATAAATTAGGAGTCGACGGATATTTATTTATTTATTTTTCCTAACAAATATTTTTTTTAATTTCAGAACCGTGCCTGTGTATTTCCTGTGGTTAAAATACTCGTCTTGGTTTATGTACAGCAATGAGCTGATGATTCTAAATCAGTGGGCCAATGTTGACCAAATAGGTTTGTTGCTAGTCATATAATTAATGTTTCATTCGTTTAATTTTTAACCGAAATTGCTACTTTTTATAATAATTATAATATATGTTACCTAGGTTTAATGATAAAAACATATACATTTTTTTCTTGAATACAAAGGTAAAGTTTAATTTTTTCAAATACTTGAATATATTCAAGTAAAGTTTTAAGAGAAATGCTTGTTAATTACATGAACATTACTTTCAGTTGTACTATTTCTGTAAAATTGAATATATTGATATTATAAACACACATTTGTGTACATTTTAGGGTGCAACGGCAATTCAACATGTCTTTCAAATGGAAATCTAGTCATAGAAAGCTTAGGTTATAGAAAGGTAGGTTCAATTTTTCATATACAAGTATTCACTTATGAATGAATAAAATATTGTGCTTTAAATATAGCTTGATTATTTCGTAGAATATTAAAAGCATGAATTTTTCTTTTCAGGACAACGTACCATTGGATTGGATATGTCTAGCATCGCTAACGATTGCCTTTAGACTACTGTCGTTTATCATTTTGTTTATCAAAGCCAAAATAACGACATGATTAATGATTTTTTTTTAATATTGTGTTCTTTTTATAACATTAAATATTAAATATTTGAAAACAAATGCAGTTTGTGTGTTCTTTACTACATCTAAGGTAAGAATCATTGTTGAAATTGCGAAAAGGTGCAGTGTAATACAAATCGTAAAGAAATATGTTATAAGCATATAGAAACATCAAAACACATATAAACGATGACAAAGAGAGTTTTATATGTTCGTTTTCTTTCTTTTAATATATAAACTAGGAATTATTATTCTATTTTAGCTTAATTTGGTTACTTGTATCCTGTGTTAACATTAAAGATAAACAGCATGTTCACAAAATATCAACTCAAATATTTATTTTGTTGATTCATTACCCTACTGAAGGTCGATATTTTTATGTATACGTAATTTATGTATTAATAGCATGCGTACAGTTGATACAGGCGGGTAGATATCGGATTTAACGTTCATTGATTTGTCATTGGATGTACCCGAAATTTATTTAAACCAATCATAAGATAGAACTAGACCGCAGTAAAGGAATGGCAACACTATCATAACCAGGAAGAAAAATTTTATGATAGTACAAAACGGCTGGGACTGAGATTGGGATTGAATTTTTTGCACAATTCTACATGTATTATCAAATTCATAAATTATGTGCAATCGGATTTATACCATATTACTATAGGTATGATGGAAATAGTGTCTAGGGACATGAAACCTCTCCGGTAGGCTAAACTAGCAGTAGTACTGGCAAAAGTACTACTAGTATCCCTATATGTAAGTATTATTTACCTTTCTATATTGTTAATAAACACGTGACATGTGCTATCAAAGTGTGATCTGCATTTAGTCTGCCTCACAAATAGAACATATCGTATATGTACACTGCATTTACTTACTCGATTCACACATTTTCAATTAGGAGCGTTATTTTTTGACGTTCTCTTTTCTTGTTAGAAAAAAAGTCCCATATCGCCTCTATGGATCCTCGCCACAGTGCTCAGGATGTCTTAAGTTGTCATCTATGTGAGGGACATGTTCCTCCGTATTACTGTGACATTTGTCAAATCAATCTATGCAAGACCTGTGCTGGGGAGCATTTACTGGACGAGTCCCAAGTAGTACATAGGGTGTTGCCAATTACACAAAGAAGATCTACTCCAAATTATCCTAAATGTTCAAAGCATACCACAAAACATTGTGAACTCCACTGTGAACAATGTAGCATTCCTATTTGTGTGCACTGTGTTTCATCCGGTGATCACCTAGGACATCGAGCTGTTGATATATTAGAAAACTTTGAAAGGTTGAAAAAAAAGTTGAGAAATGATTTACAAGAATTAGAGGAATCGATATATCCTAAATATCAAGAGATTGCATCTAATATTCCTGTTCAGATAGCGGAATTAAATCAAAATGCAAAGAAACTGAAATCAGAAATCAGCAAACGGGGAGAGGACTGGCACAGGGAAATAGACACTATTATTAACAAAATACAGTCCGATGTTAATGAAGTTGAATCAAAACAATTGACTGTTTTAAATGAACTCAGAGATGAAATAAATGATACAATGTCTGATATTACAAAGAACATTGCTGATCTAAAGAAGATACTTGATTCCAATGACGTCTACAGGAACTCTGAGTACAAGTCCAATATTGCAAAATTCAAAACACAATCTACTACATCTAAACGAAATGTTTCTTTACCAATTTTTACGTTTCAGATGATTAACACAGACGAACTATTTAAAAAATTCGGTTCTCTCTTGGCACCTTCCAAAATGGAGTCGATCCTTCCAGCTGAGATTTCTGCCTTAGACCGACCCCTGTTGGATGTACCCAAGATCATTACAACTATTGACACTAGGAATATATCTATTCAATTGCAATATGTGGCTTGCCTTAATGACGAAGCAATTTGGACCAAATGGGATTTTAACAGCATCGATCTCTACGATCTCAACGGCAAGCTCCTGAGGTCAATCCAAACCAAATCAGGATACACACCAGTAGATATAGCAGTGACAAAGAGTGGAAGTCTTGTTTATACTGATGTGTTTCGCCATACAGTAAACATAGAAAGACGTACACAGATAGAGGATTTAATCAAAATAATTGGGAAACCCCTCAGTGTCTGTAGTACCTCCTCTGAAGACTTACTGGTTATGGTGAAAGATTTGACGAATAAAACAAAAGTTGTGCGTTACTCAGGTTCCACAATAAAACAAAGCATTCAATTTGATAATAAAAACCAACCTCTATATTCATCTGGTGAGCTTAAAAACATATGCGAGAATAAAAACCTAGACATATGCGTGGCTGACTGGGGAGGATGCGCAGTAGTGGTGGTCAATCTGGATGGGAATTTCAGATTTCGATATAATTGTTTCACCTCAACTACAAACAAACCATTTAACCCTTATGGCATCGTCACAGACTCCCAGAGTTGCATCCTGGTTGGAGACTCTCGTGTTAGTTTTTGTATCCAGATTTTAGATAAGGACGGACAGTTTATCCGCAATATTGATTGTGGTTTACTTCATCCAATGGGTTTATGTGTGGACTCGAGAGACAATCTCTTTGTAGCTGAGGATAGAACAGGAAAAATAAAGAAAATTCAATATTATACGTAATTCAATTGAGTGCTGTAATTCCGTGTAATCAGGCGGGGTTTTGCATCGTATATATGTAATCATATATGATGTTAGATCTCGATCGTATATGAATTTCTTTAAGTGTTTTTACTACATAATTATATATAATTACGGATATTCTCAATAAATTTATTCTTAGGCAAGACCTCATTTGTAAATTAAACTGACGTACGCCGAATTCGCCACTTGACCTTTAAATTTGGTAACCCGGCTTGTTGCTTTTTCTGACCGGAGAAAGTTCGGAAAGAGCGGCGTGGTATTCGCCATGATATATAGTATGGCGGAAAGCTCAGGGTTAGATTATGTTATGAGATGAAAACTGCATATATTGGTTAAAAAATTGACGTGCTAATCTATTGATGGAATACAGTACGATTAAACAAATGTTAATTCATAACGTTATAACGTAACTTTTAATTCCTCCATACCGCAACAACTTTGTTCATTTGCGAAGTAGACTGAGGCTGCAGAATGCATAAATATTAGAAAGGCCATTATCCTTACAGATAATTATTTTGCAGAAACTTCTTGTATATATAAGGAATAAGGAATCATTCTTTGAGTATTTTGAGGTTATAATTTCGGTCGGGCGTGATCAAATCCAATAAAGCCCGAAGGGCTTTATGATAGATTTGATCACGCCCCGACCGAAATTATCACCTCATAATATTCAAAGAATGATTCCTTATTACTTATATTTATAAAATTTTAAGCCATCGTACGATTAAATATTTAAATATAAATAAGCAAACCCCGCTGGCGCCTCAATTTAGCGTCATTTGTATTATGGGTTATAGTACAAAATCGAGACGTTGTGTTATCACAGGCAAAGACACTGGAAAGTGTAAATATAGTGATATAAATGTGTTAGATGTAAAGAAATTGCACCCGTTATTATACCTTAATTCAATAAAGAAATTCTGACTAGCAACGCCTGTAAAGTAAAGTGTATCTTGAACATGTTGCATATATGTTATCATGCTTCCTTAACAATTGTGACAATTAATAAAATGTTTCTCCATTTTTTATTTTTTACGCCAGTTTTTTTCATATGCCATCAAGCCGTTTTGTATCTTTTTGTTCATTGCGACGTTGAAGTGCGTTACAAGATTAATTTTTCAGTTAGGAGCTACATGTTGAACCATTTAAACAAGTCTACAAGAGCTTGGTAGTTGTGTCAAACAGCAATGTGGCGTAGGCCTGTCCGTTTCATTGCTAGCCACTCAACAATGGCTCTTTGAATTCAACAAGATTTGTCTGGCTTTTGAGCGATGACTACGCAATCGGTGCATATTTCGCTTCAAAAAGCGTCATTTTTAACTTGTTTTGACGCAATACATAGCTACGTCCAAGGTTCCCTTCTCTATACACTGTTTAATTTACATGCACGTTTATATGTACATGTATACGTTATGCAAAATTTATTTTCGTAACTTTATGTACATGTATATGTTTTTAATGTAATTAATGCGGTATTATTAAATGCCATCTCACCTAGTGCTTTACTTTTGTTGTTAGGTATCAAATTAGACGGGAAAATACTCTATTTGGTTACCATGTATTGCACGTCAAACTCACAAATACGAGCGAAACATAGTAACTGTTTAACATTTGATAGTATATAAATAGTGCCTGTTTGGGAGGGAAACAGTTGAAATTGACACCCGAGAAAACCATTGTCAACCGACGCGAAGCGGAGGTTGACAATGGTTTTCGAGGGGTGTCAATTTCAACTGTTACCCTCCCAAACAGGCACTATTTATGTTGTTATACTGAATGTCTTAATTTTAAAGAAAACATTACTGCTTGTAGATAAGAATAACGTGAATTCTAAGGCGAACCGTACGCGCATGATTTTCGCGCATGTAACAATTCGTAATGTTACCCGTTGCTAAGTGCGTTGCTAACGCTGAGGGTAATAGAACAAATTATGAACTGCGTCTAAACCAATAAGATTTCAGTATTTAACATGAAAGTATAATAAATTAGGTTTATCAACTGGTAACTATAGTTTACGAACCGCAAATTATATAGTTAACGATTCGCCAACTATAGTTTGTTTTCATCTGTTAAACTACATTTAACGGTTGTAAACGTTGTTAACGAATGATAATCTTAGTTTATCTGTCTGCAATAAGAGGGTTGTTCGGAAATTATTGAGACATTTTCTCTTATTCTTTTAGTAAAAAAGATAAACTAATGAAATTTCACCAAAACGTAAATCAGGATAGAGATTATCAATGTGAAAAGTTTCTTGTCCATGGCATGAATAGATCATTCCTGGTAAACTGACCAACGTGCCTTCGTCCAGTGACCCAGCGCAACCGCAAACTTTTCGCAACGTCATTTTAACGCTTCTTATTGCTCCTGTGTTTTAAACACCTTACAAACGAACGATAGATTTTGATGATATAGATTCACATCTGTAAACTATAATTTACATTCGTTAAGTATAGTTTAGAGCAGTTTATCATAGTTTTACAATCATGAAACTTTATTCATCAGATAAACTGTGTTTTGCAGTCGCAAATGGTTGTTTCCAGTGAAAATTATAGTTAACGCTTCTGAAACATAATCGATCGCGTTAACTATGGTTTACAGATGTGAAATATAGATTATAGTCGTTAACTATAGTTTTCTGTTCGTAAACTATGGTTAACAACCGTTAACCCTAGTTTATCGACTGTGAAACTATGATTAGCTCATTTTTGTGAATTTGGTGTGCCATTACTATGTACGAACATATCATCTGCAAATAAAATTCTTTTAAAGCTACGAGCTTTAGTGGACATTATTTCTATATCTATATAACTACAGATTGCTTTTGCATTACTGTAGCACAACAACAAAAAAGATTAAAGCGTTTACCATAATTTAAGCCAACTGTAAAAAAAAAGATTATCAAACCCAGCAATTACATAAAAATACAAGTACACTTTTAAATGCTTTATTTGTTCTTTCATTTCCTATTTGAATTAATTATGACAAGGAACTTAAAAAAGTAGTATTGTATGCCTGTGTCCTTCAGTGTAGATCAAAAATGTCTGTTCTTGGAGATGCTAAAGATCTTAAACAAGTACTTTGTCTATAAAGTCCAAAAGACTTCAAAAAATGTTGTGCTTGTCTTCCAACAGCCTTATCACTTTTGGGATCAGCGAAATCCCACACTTTGTCTTTGTTCAAAGGGATCAACACTGACTGAAAGACTAGGGGAACCTGGTTCAACTTGTCACTAGGTAAGTACTTTAACTGACTCTCCACAGGACTAACTACACAGTAGCTGCTGACCCACTCCCTCCACTTGGGAGATATTGGCTGTCCTTTGTCCAACTCGGATTTTATGCTATACGCCCAGAAGAAGTCGTAGTTGAAGTAATTGAAAGGCCATTTCCTGATGCCACCAGCACGATTATACACAGTTTCCAGATTTGGATCAAAGCAATGAAATAAACAACAAAGCATTAACTTAAGTCTCTCCATCTGAGAATGCATGGCTCTTTCTTGTTGGAGTTCATAAACATGGTAATTGCGCTTCAATTTCTTCATGCAGTATGTTTTTCCGCCTGCCATATAATTACCTACATTTCTTAAAGTTCCATCTGACAGAAGTTTAAAAGACCATCTACATTTCATTTTTCCCATAATTTTTTTTTCAGGCCAAAACTGATATTTGATAGATAGAGCATACAAACATATGAGATTTAGTATGGTGAAAATATAAATTAGTCTTATCCCACGTGCCAAGAGGAGAAACAAGCTGATTACACATGCATGGTGCATTATCCTTGTGTTTTGATAGTGTATGAACCATGTACAAATATGACGAAAAAATAGGAACTTTTTCTCGTCTGTTGAAAGGTTGTGTTCAAAATTCAAAATTTCAGAATGTCTATTGCCTGCATTTTCTTCTGAAACACAGGTAGCGCTTCCTTCTGTTGATAAAAGTTTATGAGAAGAATTCACAAAGGAGGCATCGGTTCTGCATGCACGAAGTCCTGAAGATGATGTACGAGTACTTTCGACACGACTGGACCTGGGATACGGTGGAGAGGCTGTGCCCGAGGGAGAACTCGATGTGATATAATCAGGAACGCCTACGGCTAACACCCTCCTAGTAGACAGGCCATTCGTGGTCTGCGTCAGGTTCACTACAATATCATGACCTTTGCAAGGATAAACCTCAAGTTCAAGCGATGGGTAATACATCGTGAACAGCTTGGTTTCTTGCAGATCATCAACTACCTGAAAGAGAAGAGACACAAATATCTGAAACACATTTGCTTTGTTTGTTGCATTAACCTCATGTCTAATGTCTTTATATTTTTTTAACACTCCAATAAAATTAACACCCCTTAATTCATGTGGACACATTACATACACTAAACTGTACTCACGAGTTTTTGCCAGTGTTACTTTTGACCAATGGCATATAGTGAAACACGACTTCCTACTTTTCATACATAAGTATATAACCCCAGTTGATCAATACATTATTTATTATTCTGAATATTTAAAATCTCCGTAAGAGAAATAACCTTGTTGATATTTCACATTAAAAATTCTAATTGAGATGTTCCCAATATCAATGTATCTTATTGACCTTGGACTTTGTAAACCAACTTTTTATATTTGCATGCGTGGTTAGAAACCATAGCACTGAAGATTCGCAAGAGCCTTATCTCCGCTCATATTTCCGCTAATATTTCTAGACCCAAACCAGCCTTCAAATGCCCCTCGTATTTTATTTTCCAGATAATTTACATCTCAATCGTGAAAGTCAGTCTCCGCAAACCAGTAATTCATGTAAAAAGTCATTGCAAATAAAAATTGGTTTTCAGTTATCAATTTCATTGGCGAGATAAAATTTCTTTATAAAACCAAAACAACTTACTCCTTGTAAGAGTGTTCTTGTATCTGCATCAACAGAATGCTTCTGATCTTCATTCTCGTAACCATATTTCTTCTTTAGTTTGTCCAGGCAGTAATCTATAGGCGTGAAGTAATATGATACAAACAATGTCATGGGAATCACACTAGATGGCAGAACTAGATACAGAGCTGTAATGGGTTTCTGCAAAATAGAGAAATAACAGTGTTATTAAAATAAGAGAATATCATCTGTCTGTAAAGTTTTTCCTCTGTAACTTAATCTGAAGCCCCCCCCCCCCCCCCCCCCCCCCCCAAAAGATATACTCTCTCTTTATAATTCATACAGTGTACATTGCAACTTTATACCCATTTTTCAAATACCCTTATCTGAAATTTTGTGTTCACACATTTAAATGAATTTCTGCTGAAGAAAAGAGTTTGCTATTTACAACAAAACTTTATTGTATTGACGACTTATTTTGTTGTTGAGAATATGATTTATTAACAATGAGAATTTCCACAGAATATAATGTTGTAGTTTGACTATTTTCATTAAATATAATTTTATTGACATTAATTTTCCTGGACTTTGCAAAATTCACAGTTCTCAGAATATGTAACTTTGTGGACTCATATATTCTGGTAAACAAGCATGTTTGATGTAACTTTTTATGCCATTTTCCTTCAATTAATTTATTGTTAGTAGCACATTATTTCATGTACCGGTATTTCAATAAGTGTTATTTTTAATTACACAGTTTCCTTGACAAGTGAGATTTTGGAGCTAGATATTGTTGCATGATATGTAATTATGCATACAAGTTGTGTCTGATCATTCTTTGTATATGCATACAAGTTGTGTGCTAATCATCGATTGCAACTTGGCTGATTTTGGACAGTGAATTTGACCAGAGGTTAAAGCACCTACAGATGTATAATCAGGTACATATGTGGCTAACCTGACATTACCTCATTCTCCTGTGTCAACCTCTGTGTAGCTCTACTCAAGAACCTGGTGATCCTTCCATTCACCTTCCTCCAAAACCATCTCATCTTCTGCAAAGAGATTCATCACATTGTTGTCACTAACATGATTCAAAGATTTGTGTATTTTTTTTTCTTCAGAAAATCAAAAAGAAGCCATGGAAAAAATAACCCACACTATTCCATTATTCATGGTGAACCCAAAACTTTGCTGGTGACATTGTCAAGATTTGACTAAAACAATACAGAATACAATGCTTTTAAGTTCATGTATTTTTTGTTTTGTTTTAATGAAATAGATTCTGTATAGTTGAATTATCATTATTAACATGCATTTAATGCGGATTAATTTTCATTTTTTGCACTTTAGAATTATATAGTTATGACTCTAAAATTCAGTTTTATGACTAGAAATCATCATTTTTAAATAAATTGGTAAGTCTGGGTACACTTAAATATCTCATTTGTTTCATGGGGCCAACTATAGTCTGTCCCAAGATATTTTTGCCGCAGATTTCCTTAAATTATTCGATATTCATAGATACCTCATGGTTCAGACGATGTTCATGCAATAATATGAAAAAATCCCAAGATTTCCCCTTTGAAACGCCCCCTCTAGCTTGTCAGATATCAATACACGGCTAAAAATGAAAAGTCTATGGGGTTTTTCCATTGCTAAGGAGATGAAGACGTCCGAATGATAACGTTGAAAAATTGCGCAAGGTGTCCCGAGTACTTCCGAATGGAGAAAAGATGTCAACATTCCCCATTATACATCTCCGTAGGAAATCTGTTTTCATTCCTGTGAATTTTTACGAGGGAAAAATGATAATCTTGGGAATTTTCCCTTTCATCGATTTTAATTGCACTTCTGTCACAGGTATGTGTATTTTTTTTTATCAAAAATCGTTCAAATATGCAGCATAAATATCTTGGGACAGACTATAGTTTATTTTGGTTTTGACTGTGAGTCAAGGTGTTTCTCTACATATTGGACCATGGCAGGATAGTGTATTATGAAGTAGATGGGTTGGAAGAATTAATTTTGGAATGGAAATATGATAAACAGATGAAAACAAGTCATATCTACAAAAATAAAAAGATGTGTACATCATGTAGTTAGTAGAAATGACAATAATCAGTTTTTTTTCAACACGATGGATTTCTGTCGCACCCCTGACTGCAATACATCTCTGTTGCGTAAGCATTGGCATACATGTTTTGTACTGAATTCGAATTGCCTCGGTATTTTACTCATCAAGCACACAGTAGAATTTCATTACATCGTCAACTGCTGATAGGAGACAAATATTGGACCTAGTTTTTACTTACAATACACGATTATCAGCGCATTTCTATATGCCATTCTTCCCTAGTAACTGTAGATTCCAAATTATCTCTTGCAAGGTAACGGTAACCGTAACGGACAGAATCATGAGAATGACGCACATGGCGGTTACCGTAGACCCCGATCCCGATGCATTAAATAAGTTACATAGTAGACCTACGCTATTTTTTCTCTAAGGAAAGAACCACTAGGCAGTCAGTAAATCTATTTAACCATTAAAAATAACTTCGGGGGGGGGGGATAATTTATACCTTCCAATATTAATACTGCGTTCAAAAACTTAAAGTAAAATCACATTTATGAGAATATTGTTTTGATAATGAAAAGTTTTGAACTATATTCCAGAGGCGGATCCAGCAATTTGGAAAGGGGGGGGGGGCATTTGATGAAAATCAATATGTGCAAAATTCATAATTTGTCAATAAACAAGGACGTTTTCCGTGCGTATACAACTATTTAATAAACATTTATCTCATCACTCTCTATTTCACATATATTTCAACAGCAGAGTGCATGCACTGCATTCATTAAGCGTTTTGCCATTTTGGTTTACTTAAGGAAGATTTGCATAATATATCGCCTTAAGAAACCCAAGTTTCCAGGAATGAGAAAGTGCGTTTATGCTTCATATATAGAAAAGAAACACTAAGAAACAAAAAATAACTCAGACTAATTACGACAATCTATTCTAAAATATTTTGGTAATTTTTTTATGTCTTTGTATTTATCAATTTTAATTTCCATTGATTGCCTTCTTAAATAAAGGTCTAAATAATAGAATATGACAAAATAATGGGGATAATTTATCTGCTGAAAAGATGGTACGTGCATAATACAATGGTAAAAGCAATTGTCGTCCCAGGCCGAACTTGATGTGACCTCTGTAATGGGTGCGCTACATCATCCGGCCCTAGTACAGATGCGATCATATTTAGAAAAGTTTTGAAAAGTTGTGCATTTTCATAATGGTTTATATATTAACCCCTTACACGGTATTTTTGTAACAGAATTTCCGATTCTTGGAAGCCAAAAAAAAAAAGGCTTTCTCTTGTGTTTCATGCGAGTATGAAGGTAGCAATAGCATGACCCGCATAAGCGGGTCATGTAGTTTTCTTTGTATTTTTCGTATGAAACGAAGTAAAACCCATCTATTATAATTAACTAAGTTAATTAACTAAACAATACATTTGAAAGGGGCTTTTTAAAGTAAAACGAATGCGTTTACTCGTAGATAAACGTTGCTTAATTTTATGTACTGTTTCTTTATTTTTCCAAACGTTTACTCAGTGTAGTAAACACCGGATACTGAAGGGGAGTACAATGTACTTTATTTCGATAAAAAATCGATAGGGATTTTCATATAAGAACAAAATTATGGGACGTAGCACGAAATTCTTTAAATAAGCAATTTTAAAAGCATTTATTTGAGATAATTGCAGTATTCCTATTATAAATGGGAAAAAATTGCCTTAAAATAGGCATTAAACATTTTCAAAAAAAAAAATCATATGTCCCAGCGACATGAATAGTTCAAATAAGATCATGCCTATTGTCTGCCCCTTGTGACACGCAAAAATTACTCTGAGTTTGAAAAAAAAAATGAAAGTGCGTTAAATTTGATAAGAATTTTTTTTCAAAGTGCGTTATGAAGGTACATCAACACTATTTTTTTGGTATCGAGACACTTAACGCACTTTGAAAAAAATATATAAATAACTAGAGCAGAGCTTGTGGCAAAGCCACGAGTAGGTCTTCCGTTGTTACTGCGAGATGAAAATTTATATGATTTTGGGTCAAACGATTATAATGACTAATGACTAAAATTTCACTTCTGCTTTTGTTATAAAAACGTGTTGTGATTGAAAGCCTGTATAAAGACAGGAAGAAAATGTTTTAGGAAAACTATTTGTCGAGCACAGTTGGTGTAATTGTTTTGAAAAATCTTTAAGGCCCTGTCACACCAGGTTACGTTCCCAGGGCGTGTTCACGGCGTTGTAAGATTCATGGAATCGCCGTAGGATCGCAAGGAAAATTCAGAAAAAATATACAATCTCATTTAAAAATTTTACAAGTGAAAATGTCACGGCATTCTGATGGCGACTGAGGCGTTCTTACAGAGTTCCTAACTACGTTTCCACAGAGTTCTACTTGGCGATTGACTGCCCTCTTGCTGGGTACATGTATCTGCCGAGCGCTCATGTTGTGCTAGGAGTTTTTACCGTGCGTCCACAGCGTGCTCTGCGCGCTGACTGCGTGCACATGCGCTGTTGAGGACTTTACGGCGCTGTCATGGCGACCTTACTCAACTTCTACACCGTGTTTATCGGAACACAGAGCCACGGCGCGTACTTTGTGCATGTTCAAAGTGCGCGCCGTCGCATGGCTTTCTAAAATGTTCTAGGCTAGGATATCCCACCGCGGCGAACGAAGATGCCGTTGTGTTGTTACGGCGCTGTAGAAGACCCTAGTTCGTTTACCATGGCGTTTTACATTATTCAATTACGCAGCGGGATCGCCGTGAGGACGCAGCTCCAGTGTGCCAGGGATTTAAACAATGAGAAGTTTAATTGCGAGTAAAATTTCTCAGGGTAGCATGGATTGTTATATACATGTACTCATGATTCATGTAAGGAAATGCACGTAAAAACGTGCATAAAAAATACGTAACTTCTGTAAATAAATCTTTCTAATTTTTTTAAGATTATGTGCAAGTTTGAAATTGTTGTTTGCT
Organism: Magallana gigas; assembly: GCF_902806645.1. Lineage (NCBI taxonomy): Eukaryota > Metazoa > Mollusca > Bivalvia > Ostreida > Ostreidae > Magallana > Magallana gigas. The sequence goes on along the minus strand of NC_047567.1, from coordinate 19,836,127 downwards.
GTCAAAATTTGGTAAATAGCCAAAATTGATGGCATCTTTATTCAGGGCTGATATTATGAAATAGTACGAGTAGACTTGAACATTCAAAATGATAATCAGCTATCAAAGATCATCGAGTGAATTTATGCATAAGTGAGCGTCTAAATTTTACTCCTGATATACAGACACCGCTATGTAACGTAAAATTTAATAACATTATTTACAGAAATGAATATTACTTCTTTCGACGATGCAATAATATTCAAAATCCCTATTTTTAAGTCAGTTTATTCTCCTTTATCGGATCAAAAGTAATTCTCTCGAAGAAAGTTTACGTATGTATTTTGAAATAAAAAACGGGAGAAACTTCAATAAAAATAAGCGAAAAGTTATGGTGTTAAGGTTTTTATTTTCAATTAAATTAATTAAATGTGACAAAGGGGCATATTCGGTCGGATTTTTGGGGTAACATGTACATGAAGTAAATTTGATGCAAGTTCCATGTTTGTTTTTTGTGTTTTTCTTGGTTTTTTTTTTGTTGTTTTTTTTTGTTTTTGCTTTTCTCTGTTTTATCATAGATATATAAAAAAACTACGTACATGTACATGTAACAAACAATATTTTCCTTCTCTATTTATCTTGTATCTTAATAGATTGGGTATTCATTGTTGATCTAAAATTAGTATTCCACTCGCTGTAGCTAACATTGTAAGTAAATTAGGTTGCATGACTTCCTCATACCACACAACTTCAATAAAACGTTTTTTTTTAATCAATTTTCATATTATTAGCAATAAAGAAAATCCCCAAGAACACATGTCCATCTCACTGAAGTGTAACTTTGAGAAGCTCATATATTTTTTGGAGGCAGATATATGTCGCTATATTATAGTCTGAAAGTCAAGTGAACTAATCTGTCCACACTTGCAATACTTTGATGGTTTCTATGGCGACCACTTGCATAGCATAATGTAGTCGTATTTCATAACATCAAGATTTTCGGTAGCATGTGGCGATTGAATTTACGCAATAAAGAAAGTTGAAATTTACAAAGACTGACCGAATAAAAAACGGGTGGGAAAGAGAAACACGCTCAGGAGAAAATGTTACACATAAGAAGAAGTCACTATCAAATGATTTTCGACAGATCTGGAATAAAAAAAAAAGCACTTGGCAGCGGGGCGGTGGGACGGCAACACAGAAATAAGTTCGTTTTCACAATGAAACGATCGAACAACCATGTAGAAACACTACAGAAGATATTTATATGTGACCGATAGAATCTAAACAAAACTTGTTTCAAAACTCATGTGAATATTCCCTGAAAATAATCACCGAATGCCTCAATTTAGGGCATTCTTTTATTGTGCCAGCACCTACTGCAAAAATGTTACATGGAACTTTGATCATAATTTGATTTGTTTTTTAAATTATCATGTACGCTGTCGTATAAATCAATGGTAAATCAACTGTACGAGTTACATAAATTCATCTGTTCACCTTAAACCAATAGAATATTGGAAAACATAATAAGAATAGTTGCGTTCATACAAAATACCAAACATGCACGCGTGATAAGGTAAATGTAGAAGATGTCACTTGCGCGGGATTTCCACGGCCGTGTGCGATGGATGATCATTATTTAAAGGTTTTAATATTTGTGCTGTTTTTTTTGTTGATTGAAAACATTATTTGTACAGTTTTTAAAACATTAAAGACTTACAAACCAACCATTCAAATATGTCTGACGAGTATTTCCGATATGGAGTAATATCGCTTTTATTGATATTCAGAACGACTTTTTAAATTACTCTCCAATGTTTAATTTAAAGAGATACAAAATGAAGAAACTTTTATAACATAAAATTAAAACAGTGTATAGTGTATTAACGGCTATATTAACTCAAACAAGTTCATATTAATGTAAGTGTGCGGGTGCGAATCTTGTGTATTTAATTACATGTAGATAACCGTTTACCGCCAGGTAGTGCAGCCGTGGATGATTTCCTCAGCCGCGGGCGAAGGATAGATTACGTAAAGATTGAACGCACACACACGCACAGCTCAGAACCTAGGAAGATTTGAAAAGTTTGCAATTTAATGACTAAAATCTATCAAATAGAAAGTTTTTTTTTACTTAAAACCCACAATTGATCTATATGTCGGATATTGCATTGCTTTTATTAATTAACTGAACGAATTTACACCCTATCGTTTAATCCAATTGAAGAATAAACCTTTATGTGTACGTAATTAAAACTGAAACAATTCTTCAGTTTGAAGCTAAATTAACTCATATGAGAGACGCAATGCTCGTGTATTGGATAACCGCTGACCGCTAGGTAGTCCAGCCGCGATCATGGTGACCAATTTTCTCGGCCGCGGGCGAGGGATAGCTTACGTAATGATACGCACACAGCTCTGATTCAAGGTGGATTTTAAATGTTTGCAGTATGATAACAAAAATGTAATGCATAGAATTTTTTTCAATACGTATTTTGTGTTTTACTAGAGAAGAAAAAGAATGTTTTGTTTTTCGATTCTCGTCTTTAAGGACTGTGCACTATAAGAACTAAACAACAATGACTTAAACTTCGGAATTCTTTAAGAAAAAAAACATGTGTTCTTATTTTAAATTCTCATGAATTAAAGCCTCCTGTATAAATCATCATACTTTCTGTGGTCACTTTATGCAAGTTTTAGGCACAAAGACTTTCGTTAACTTGCCAAATGAAAACAGGTACATGTTAACATGTAAAGCTTTTTACACTCATTCTACACACATCACTTACAAAATAACATTGTAACAACCTTTATAAGATCCCAACAAACAACTATTCCAGCAACAGCCATATCGAAATCCTAACCGTTTTTGAGTTATTAAGCAAAATATTTTAAGGGCTACTGGCCCTTAATATAAGGGGCCAGCCCTTTTTTATTGGTGTGAAATGAAAGCCCTTAACATTATGCACAACTTTTGTTCTATATGTATTTAGGAAATATTTCAAACTAAAAAGTTAGGAAGAGAAAACATGAGAAAAATTTTGCTATTTTTAGAACATAGATTTCGATTGATTAATTCGAGTGGAATAATTGGAAAAAACTAAAATACAAAAATCAGAGGACAATATTCAAAGTGTCAATAATAAAGATTTTTAACTATGAATTATTTGCTACGGAGCATTTCGGAGCCTTTGTCTGGAAACTAATGCCCCTAAACTTTTAGAAAAAGGGGAATAACTCAAAACCGGAAGTTGCTAATTCAATTTTTTTTTGTTCTCTAGAAACCTCATTCAATTTACAATATACCATGAAAATTTGCACGAAATCGGATGACAAACAAATAAGTTATTGAGGATTTAAAAACATCTAGAAGAAGAAAAATAATAATGAAGAAGAACCATCAGAATCAGTAAAAGGTCTTCCGTTGGAAACGGAAGACCTTAATAAATTCTGGAATTTATTTCATAATTTGTTGATAGTATGATGATTTGTTAACACTAATGAATCTAATTAATAATTTTAATTTGAGAACGGAAATGGGAGTTGAGGTGGAGATTAGCCAAAGATGCAGGTCAAATACCAGCACAACCCTAGTCCCCCCCCCCCTTTTTTTCTCTTTCCCAAAACATATATGATATTCAGCAACTTGGAGTAAATCGGAAAAAGAAATACGCTTTGTTGTAAATTAAGTACAGTGATATTGAAAAAAAATATGAGCTGGTCAAACAATAATTTCTCCAATGGTACATGTATGTTAAAGAATCTATATATATAGGTGTTTCAACATAAAATCAAATTTTAATCAAACAAATCACTTCATTAAAAAAAAATTACATGTACATTGACAAACATAAAATCATTATAAACTTAAGTGTAGGTTTTTTTTCTCTCTCGCACAGATCCTCTAAAAGATCATATTGTTTTTGATAACCACAACTAACGCATCCTTTTTTCACATCCTGTTTGTTTATACATGTAAGCACATGCAATTGAAGCCAGATGAAATATGTTATACATTGTCTTCATTATCAATTTATAAATATTATTTGAATTGTCAAACTACGTAAACTTATGAGAAAAGAAATTCTAATCAAGAAACTGTTTATCAAGTTAGCTGAGAATGCATTGGGTTCTTTTTTAAGTATATCCCATTAAGCTAAAATAGGTTAAAACGACCATTTATTGTATATAAAATTAACTTAATAACATTAACTTTCTTACTACATTTATCAAATATCTACGTACTGATGTAATTTATTACTGTATAAGTACAAACTGAGACGTATCTGCAATGATATTGTATTTGTTGTTTAGCATGTTTAGGGAGAGGGCGAATTAAGATTTTATAACTTGTGCCCAATCCCATAGCAATATATAATGCAATAAATATGTTCAAATCAACATTAACATGATTAAGCATTCTACAATGAAATGGCGGTATTTTTTTGCCCCTACCCCCCCCCCCCCCCCCCCTTTCCAAACTTAATCATATTTATTTGTCAGTGTTATTCACAAGTTGTAATTTTCTGAAGAAAAATCTGATTTATTATGACTTTGTGGTTTCGATCTTCATAGTTGAATTTTAAAACAACGTAAGACTACAATATTTAAACAGCAAATAAATATTTTTAAAATCCAATTTTATCAGGAATAATATTTTTAAACCGGAAGTTCCGAAGTTGATCGATCGATTCCGCCGCCAATCGGAATTTTAACAGGAAGACGAATGCAGCAAAACAATAAATCCAAAATCGAGTTCAAATGAGTCACATCTGTCCACCTGAAGATGACATTTGGCATTTTAACATAACAGGAAAATGTTAAGACGATGGAGTGTGTTTAAAATTATGTGTCCCTGACCAGACGATCGACATTCGTCCTCGAAAAATGTCAAAATTCTTTCGTTTTTTCAGTCGGCGACGAACAGGGAGGGGGGTAAAATCGGATCAAACTGATCATGGACACCCTCTGAAGAAGAAAAATGCTGTCCAGTGCACGGTCATGCTGCTGGATGGCACTGACTTCTCCACAGAACTTCACGTAAGTCCTATGAACATTATATCTTATTTCTAAAATGAGATATCCCAGAAACTATGGCATTTTAGATTTATCATGTTTATATTCAATATGATATATTTAACACTGCAGGTCAATCAATCTGTTGACATATCATCAAATATTGATTATTCAGTTGGAATCATATCAGTTATTTTTTATCAATGTAAATATTTGTTGGTAATTCTGTACAACAATCAATTTCAGTTCAACATGAAGTTCATGATATGTCATTGAATCATTCTTCAGAATGATCAATCTGGGTTTATATTTAAATTATATTGCTAAATTTTTTGACTTGTTTGCTCTCCCCATTCTCCTTTATCTAATGTACTTAATATTCTGTAGAGTAGGATTGCTTTGAGTTTTAAAATGTGCAATTAGGCACATAAAATAATCCTAACCGCACTGGGTTCTTCAATATATCTGTTTTTAACCTTACACACACAAATACAAACCTTTTAATACATATTTGTGTTAAGTATACATGTATAAGAATTAAAAAAGGATTGACCTGAACGCTGAGTTTAGGGGATTGTTTGTGCAAATTATATTGGATTAGAAACATTATTTCAGCTTAAAGGGATAAATGAAGAAATCAGATTACATACATTTTTTTCTCATCCCAGACATTGTTTATAATACATCAATGTGAAAAAACCCCAAAAGTAAGCTTCTCACTGTCCTGTCTATCTCAGTGTATTATATTTATTATGATGATGCAACTGGGATTTTCTATATATTAGGTAGTTGACTCAGAATTTTATCTACTGTGGAGAATTTGTCATGATATATTAAGATATAACTTGTCTGAAGTTCTTGATTTAAAACTGAAAGAAAATATCTCTTTTGATATTAAAAAAAAAATAAGTAATAAGTTTTAGAGAGACAGGCCAAAAAGAGAGACAAATATAGAGATTGAGATGCATATTAAATTTAAAGGATATTACTAATCTAAAAGTCTTGATTTAAAACTGAAAGATATATATATATATCTTTTTATATGAAAAAAAATATGTTAGACTAATAGAGACAGACCAAAAGAGAGACAAAGATAGAAAGATGCATAATATTCTGCAAATAAATGAATAAGTGAGTGGGCTGGTTATATTGTTAATAACAGATTTGAATACAAAGTTATCAAGTAATTGATCAGTATAAATCAGACCCAAGTTCAATTTCAACAGTGATTGAATTCTGTGACCTGATTAAATGCACAGCAATCAATGTAGCATTGATTTTATTGATTCCTGGGGCCACTTCTGTCTGGAAAGATCAACATTGTAAATTAGTTCTCCGTCTCTGTCCGTATGTGTCCAGGGGTTGTTGTTAACGGTTGTAATGTGTGATTTGTGACACAGACACATGTATTGTCAATCAGTCTTTTATTATAAATATTTTTTTTCATATATATTTTTACCAAGAATAAAATGATTCATTCCACATTTAGCATAAACATTAGATTGATTTGGAGTAGATCATCGTAAATCATTGCAGTAGAGGAATTTGTTTATTTTTTTCTTTTTTTTTTGGTACACACAGTGCCCGCAGTACTGTACATGTATAAGAAAGTTTATAAAAATGCTATTTGAACTGCTTTTGATAGTGATTTCTACATATTGATTGGGCTCAAAATTTCAATTCCTTTTTGCTTAGTTGTAAAGAAAATTGTTCCCCCAACCACACAAATTAAACCATATTGCTACATTCTGCTTTTCTAAATCATTTGGTCATTTTGGGTAACTGGCATTTTTTATCTTAAATTAGCACTCTTCTCACCCTAATGATTATTAATTAAGAACTGAAGTTACATGATGACTATTTAAAGTTAATCTAATTTTTTAACAGGATTTGCTTATTATTGTATACAGTGCACTCCTTGACCCCTGTGTTGACCACAGAGTTTATTACTTAACTGACCACAAACTGCCAATCAGATTAGCTCTCCTGTAACACCTACAACGAGCCAAGAAACCTTTAATGAACTGTACGTGGTCTCTAGAAAAAGAATGAAACCCAAATAAGGTTTTCAGTTAACTTTGATTGAAAATGATTGAACAGGATTGCATTGATTTGATAAGGACAAGAGCGAGGTATAGGATGAGTTACTCAATATAATGCAGGAGCCATCTGAAGAAGAGTTAGATCTGTCAAGATTCAAGAATTAACAAAACAAAGAGAAATGATTACAATATAGAATAACAGATTAGATAATAATCCCTTGTGGACCCCCCCCCCCCTTTCTGAGTCCATATGCTGCCTTATGTCAAACACCTACTATGTGCTAACTTTATCAGAGAATGGAAGGAATTTACATTTGTTGATAATTGATATGTTATAACCCTCCCACCAACAGTTATATTTGACCAGCAATGACAAGTACATAACAACTAAATACTCTTCACATTTTTTTCTGATATTCCACTTCTATTTCTGTTTTATTCCAAAAGACTTTCAATATAAACTTATTTTTGTAGTCTTTGCTGGTAAGGAATTAATTTCAACTTAAACACCTGATCTTAGCTTTTTGCGTGTAAGACTGGTAGGCATGATGATCAGATCACTGAAGCTCATTCAGATGTGAAACATCAACATTCGTAACATTGTAACACAAAATGGTAACATCTGTCCGCGTATAAAGAGTCATTATGTGTCAGTGAATAAGATTTCTCTCTGAACACAGGGTAGTTCAGTGTTTAAAGATTTCCTCGTTAGTCTTTAGACAGACAGATGAGAGAAGAAAAAAAGGGTCGGGTGATATAACAAGATGTAAGATGGTGTCACATAACAGGGAGAATAAAGCCGAGTTGGAACAGCAGGGGAAAATAGAGGGCTTATAGCGGATCAATTCTGCTGATCTGGTCTGGTCTTGTATAATTTCGTGACATCTTTTTTTTTACTCGGGGCTGCAAGTAAGGGCTGTCAACCAAAGCTCTGATCTGTATTGAGATGGATCCGATATAGACGAGGAAAAAACTTGGATGTTGATGTTTTACTGTTTGGCAATAGTCCAAATTTTTTGGTAAAAAAAAAAATAAAAATGGGGTCCCCTTTCTTATCAATGTACTAACTCGGTTAATTTGATGAATGTTAATCTAATTATTGAACAGGTAATTTTACTACAAGGATTTTTTTTCGCCTTCACAAATCCAGATGTTATTACTGTACATAGTGGTCAACTCCGTTAAAAACTGTAATCATGAAAATAAAATATATTTAAAAGTACAACATTTACTAGTACATGTATGTGTAAGGGAAAAATGTCTGTTAAGAATTGTCAGAGAAGTTTCCATAACAATAATTATATGCCTCAGACCAACCTTCAGTTTTGGTAGCAGGCGGTATGTACCAGTTGACACCTACAATTAATGAATAGACATACGACACCAGTCCCTAAAAACAGCACTGCCTTTAGCGTCGTTTATTATGCACTTCATACTGAAAACTTGCTTCCTTTTTAGATTTTAATTTGCAGTCTCAAGCGTTATAAAGCTTTTAAATAGAAGTGGAGAAAAGTTTTAGACCAGTTATCTGTAAAATAGTTTCAATTTGAGAGGACTGCTATATTTTCCTGTTGTTTACTTATAAGCATGTTAAAGTTGAAGTTGAAAAAAATGCAGTATGCTTCCATGTATGTGCATTGTACCACATATTAACACTTTAATGCATTATATTTTTTGCTTGATAAAAGTGTCTAAAACAGTATCAATGTAGGGTATATAAATATACTTGTAAAAAGTGTTTCCCTATTATCGAAAAAAAAAAAGTTGCTAGATTAAATACCTGTATGATGGGGGAGGGGATTGCACATTTTTGCATTGTAAGATTGTTGAGATATATAACAATTTGTAATTGTCAAATCATTTACTAATTTAGTACAAGTTGTAATGATACACAATCCACTCTATATACATACAGACGAGTGTACATACAGTGTACAATGTACATGTCTTCTGTCTGACTCTCAATAGAACAGATACATCTATTCACTTGTATATCTTGAAGATTTGCATAATAAATGTGTGCAACGAAAAGGAAAGATCTTATACGACCAGGCATTTATCGGGGCTTTCAACACCTAACACAAATATTTTAACGTTCCTTGCTGAATGTATTTGTGCTTTAGTTACAGTTAAATATCTCCATATATCCAAATGTTGAGTGATGATAGGCCGACGTTTGATTTTGATAAGTCAATCTTCACTGGGGTCGCCAATGTTGACATTGATTTCATAATGTGAAATTTATGCTTTTGAAAATGTTAGCTATACATACATTTTATCAAATATTGGCTGGCCATTTAAAGATGAACATCTGACCTGAAAATTTTGATAAGGGGGAGAGGGTCGTAAATGAAATCATTTTTATTGTTTGTTTTGACATGACATTCCTGCATTTATGTAGGTTGATATGTGTACTCTGTAAAATCTACTCTGGAATTTTAAATCCCTGAAAATCTAAACATACTTTTTGCCCCTTCGTCCAAAGCAGTCGATTAGGAACAGCCTTTAAAAATGCATATACTCTATAGATGCAACCTTGTATATTGATTGAATATTAATATTTGAAAGATTCAATCTGTGTTTAAAAGGGAAAAAATGTATTATATTATGCACACATTCATATTTTACAAGCAGCCCACTAATTCTGTATTTATAACCCATGGGTATTTACATGTATACAGACATGTTTCACGGATTATCTGCATCATAAAAACACCTTGTGTATCTTGTTGAGTCCAGAGTGTCTAACCTAAATATCATTCTGCTATTAGTTTACACTTCAATGTGAAAGCTTATGCCATACGTATGATTTCACTTTGTCAACAGACTGTAACTGTTCTGAGAAATTTGAAGCCTTCTCTTTTTAATGACAACATACAAATGCATGCTTGGTTGAGCTTTTTTCAAAACAATGAAATGCTTTTTTACCCCCTGGTTCATAGAGGACTAAGGGTTTTGGGGCATCACAGAATTATAGCCAAAGTCTCATGTTCCATTTAGATTACCTTCTGTCCATCATCGGTCTTTTTCATGTTTGTCTGCTTTCTCAGTATCAGTACTTATTATCTGTTTTTTTTCTTTTTCATAGTTTTCAGGTCTTTTTCTCTTCACACTTTGAGAATTGATAATTTCCCTTGCTAGATAGCTTCCTATGGAGAAAAACTAAATAGATCATGTCAGATTTTCTGAGTTTCATAAAAGGACTATGTGCGGTTTTATGTATTTTTTGCCCCAAAAATTAAGGTTTTATAAAGTGCTTTAAAAATAAGGGTGAAGATAGTTAGATTCATATTAAAAATAAGGGTGAAGATAGTTAGAATCATATTAAAAATAAGGGTGCAAAAGGTTATCACCACAGTGACGTCATAATGTAGAAATGACGTCATGAAGATTGCCCAATTTTGATAAATTGATGTTTTGAGGCAAAATATGGGTGTTTTCCGATGATTTTTCAACTGGGAAACAATGAGCGCAGGCTTGCTCAATTACCATTTTTTAGTATAATGTGTATATTTTCTGAAGAAAAACATATGTTAAAGTCTTACTTGAGCAGACCTGCGCTCTATACTTCCGAATGCAAAATATAAAGCAAAAATGAGAATATTTTCATCCGTTTGCAAATTAATAAGGTCATAAAGCTGACTTCATAGATAAATAGCCAATGAGCAATGGTGGTTAAAATCAAGATTAAAGTGATAGGCGTTCACTGTACAATGATTTCTGAAGATTTGATTTTTATACGACACTATTTAAAAATTGGTTAAAATTAGGGGCAGATATTAGACCACACCGCACATAGTCCTTTGCTTAATAATTGTGAAATCAGCTAATTAACATCAAAGACAGTTTCAAGCTTTATAGGCAACCTTATGAGACACACATCAATATTGACATTTGTAAGAGGTTCATTTCATTGGGGAATGTGTATTGCTTATTACATCTGTACATGTATATCTAATGCTGAAATAATGCTTGTATGTTGTAGATTATTTTGTTGAGATATATTTGAGGATAATGCACATGTATGCTGATTTACAATAACTCTGATTGTTACAGAAAAAGGCAGAGGGACACGAACTTTACGAGCAGGTGTTTTACCACCTTGACCTAGTAGAGAAGGACTATTTTGGACTACAGTACACAGATCATTACAATGTACCAGTAAGTATTGCCAGGAGAGGGCAGAAATAGAATCTAATTAATTTGAGTACATGTATTTCATATTGCAACTATCGAAAAGCTTTTACAAGAAAATTTTGTAAATTGGATCCAACGTCAAAGCGATACAAATTTGATATTAAGAAGATGATGAAGTGATTGATATTTCATTAGTTAATGGACAATACACCATTTGCCTGAAATTAATTTTTGAACTATAGATATAATCTTCTGAGTTGAAATAAGAAAAAAAATTAGGATTTGCATGTAAAAGAAATCCAGATCTTTTTTTAAAGATAGGATTTTTTTTCTTTTGCAGCATTGGCTTGACCCAACCAAAAAGATTAGGAAACAGCTTAAAAGTGAGTAAATCAGAAAATATGAGAGAGAGAGAAAAAGAGAGAGAGAGAGAGAGAGAGAGAGAGAGAGAGAGAGAGAGAGAGAGAGAGAGAGAGAGAGAGAGAGAAACTTAACAGCTCTGGATCCTTGAAATAAAAACCATATTATGAGTAACTCCAGCTGTACACCAAGCCTTGGGTTTCATTGAGATAAGGACCTGATAAAGATTTGTTTTGTATGGGGACAAATTAACCTGACACCAGACACCTTGGGGTTTTATAGTTCCCAGAAGCTGGGTCTATAAGGGTAGACTTCATACAGGGGAAAATAAAAACGTAACATTAAACTGCTTGCATGATATGGGTCTGCTGTTGTTTATCGGGTTATAATGGCTGGTGTGCTCTAATTTGGGAATGAAAATATTGAGGATATGAATCAGCTTTCCTTGGTTACAGATACTGAGACTTAGTGAGAACTTTGATCTGTTCAGTTGGGGGAGGAGTGAGGGTGTATGTGAACATGTATTGTGTTTTAATTTTATTCATGACCCAAATAAGAAGAAAGATCCACTTCATATATATATTTTTTTCATGCAATATTGATAAGATTTTAATGATGCACACATTCTTAAAATTAATAAATTTTTCCTTCATATGATTGTGTTATATGATTCAAAATAATTTTTAAAGGGTATAATTGAATTTTAAGATTCAAAAGTCTTATTTTGTGATCCATGTAAACTGGCCTGTAGAAAATTTAATAAAAAGTATGTCAAAAGTGAATGCAGGGAAGTGTCATAGATTAATGCGAGAAATTGTGTTAAATTTTTAATTATCAGTTTGTCAGATTACAATGAACAGATTTATTCAAATTGGTCTGCTAGATTAACTGATTTTATACCTTTATTGTCATAGTTGGGCCTCCCTACTCATTTCGATTTCGGGTGAAGTTCTACTCCTCAGAACCAAACAACCTACATGAAGAGCTGACCAGGTGAGTCTAGTCTTCCTGAATCTAGTTACAGTACATGTGTATCATTGATAATGCGGGCTAACTTTCTGAATCTAGTTACATGTGTATCATTGATAATGCGGGCTAACTTTCTGAATCTAGTTACATGTGTATCATTGATAATCAGTGCTAACTTTCTGAATCTAGTTACACGTGTATCATTGATAATCCAAGCTAACTTTCTGAATCTAGTTACATGTGTATCATTGATAATCAGTGCTAATTTTCTGAATCTAGTTACATGTGTATCATTGATAATCAGTGCTAACTTTCTGAATCTAGTTACATGTGTATCATTGATAATCAGTGCTAACTTTCTGAATCTAGTTACATGTGTATCATTGATAATCAGTGCTAACTTTCTGAATCTAGTTACACGTGTATCATTGATAATCAGTGCTAACTTTCTGAATCTAGTTACATGTGTATCATTGATAATCAGTGCTTACTTTCTGAATCTAGTTACATGTGTATCATTGATAATCAGTGCTAACTTTCTGAATCTAGTTACATGTATATCATTGATAATCAGTGCTAACTTTCTGAATCTAGTTACATGTGTATCATTGATAATCCAAGCTAACTTTCTGAATCTAGTTACATGTGTATCATTGATAATCAGTGCTAACTTTCTGAATCTAGTTACATGTGTATCATTGATAATCAGTGCTAACATTCTGAATCTAGTTACATGTGTATCATTGATAATGCAGGCTAACTTTTTGAATCTAGTTACATGTGTATCATTGATAATCAGTGCTAACTTTCTGAATCTAGTTACATGTATATCATTGATAATCAGTGCTAACTTTCTGAATCTAGTTACATGTGTATCATTGATAATCCAAGCTAACTTTCTGAATCTAGTTACATGTGTATCATTGATAATCAGTGCTAACTTTCTGAATCTAGTTACATGTGTATCATTGATAATCAGTGCTAACATTCTGAATCTAGTTACATGTGTATCATTGATAATCCAAGCTAACTTTCTGAATCTAGTTACATGTGTATCATTGATAATCAGTGCTAACATTCTGAATCTAGTTACATGTGTATCATTGATAATCCAAGCTAACTTTCTGAATCTAGTTACATGTGTATCATTGATAATCCAAGCTAACTTTCTGAATCTAGTTACATGTGTATCATTGATAATCAGTGCTAACTTTCTGAATCTAGTTACATGTGTATCATTGATAATCCAAGCTAACTTTCTGAATCTAGTTACATGTGTATCATTGATAATCAGTGCTAACTTTCTGAATCTAGTTACATGTGTATCATTGATAATCCAAGCTAACTTTCTGAATCTAGTTACATGTGTATCATTGATAATCAGTGCTAACTTTCTGAATCTAGTTACATGTGTATCATTGATAATCAGTGCTAACTTTCTGAATGAAGTTACATGTGTATCATTGATAATCAGTGCTAACTTTCTGAATCTAGTTACATTTGTATCATTGATAATCCAAGCTAACTTTCTGAATCTAGTTACATGTGTATCATTGATAATTGATGCTTACTTTCTGAATCTAGTTACCGGTACATGTGTATCATTAATACTCAATGCTATCTAGACTCATTTAGAATTGTGGTTTAGGCAAAGAGGTTGATATTTTTCCAGCAAACTATTTTTTACAAATAAAGTGTTCTTTAGGCTATTGCTGTTCCATAGCTGAATGATATAGATATAGTTTCTAAGAAGTGTAAAATACTTTAGAATAGAGTTGAATTGTGAAAACATGTAACTTTTTTAAGTTCAACAAAATGTTGAATATATTAACGTAATTCATTTGTACATGTATAGCTTTTTCTTCCGCATTTTAACAGGTACCAGTTTTTCCTTCAAGTAAAGCAGGACATTTTCAGTGGACGGTTAGAATGTCCACAAGACGTACTGGTAGACCTAGCAGCAGAGGCCCTACAATGTATGTACATGTAATATTCAAGTATATGTACTATATACATGTAGTCATAAAAAATACCTCACTTTAGTATCTGGATGTCAAGTTTTCTCTCTCTTGAATATTCTTAGAGTTTGTTTCATTATTATTTTTTATATCAGATTCTTAAGTTTCTTTCTTATTCATGAATTGAGAAACCCCAAAAAACCCAATGTAGAATTTTTGTTTATTTTTCATTGGCAAATATTAACAAGTTACGTGGAATAGGATTCTTTGTTGAATGCTTCTTGTCATGAATAGTTCATTATTTAAGGGTAAATAGTAAATACTTGCTGAAATATTTATGAGGATATTTTGATGATTTAAATTTGAAACTAGATGGGACAAATAGTGATGAATCAGATCGGGATTCAAATCTTGGTCCCCTGAATCTCTAGTCATGAAGATGCTCTACCGATGGAGCTACATGTATCTGGAGCTGGCGATTGAACCAGTCTGACCATCACAAGATTAAGAAATAAGAATTGTAATTTCTTTTATCAGTGTTAGACTTAAATATCATGGTATTAATTTGTCTTTTCCCAGCGGAGCTTGGAGACTATGACCCAGAAGTACACACCCCCGGATTCATCTCGGAATTTCGTTTTATCCCGGAACAAACGGAGGAGTTGGAACTAGCCATATTTGAAGCCTTTAAAACCAAAACGTAAGATATCATTGGTCACCGTTTGAGCTGAAATTTTTCAAATGTTTATTTTCCAATTTTATTGTCTGGAATGCTTTACCAACTAAGGTATTTCTAATGGGTATGCAAGATTTAAATATTAGTTCTTAAGTATACAACACTCAATTCTTTGGCAATATTAAATAAACAAAACTTGCCGATTTATGCATTTGAAGAAATCTATTCACTGACAGAAGTTTTTTTTTTGGTTAGATCCCTCAATATCGAAGTAATTGTAGTGAAAGGGTGCTGAATAGAAATATTTTCACATGAATCTAACTAGAGAATAAAATGCAATGCAAAAAGTAATGAGATCTAGTAGTCTATAGTCTTAATGTTTAAGTAAGGAGAACCTGGTCTGTGTTTTTAATTTACATGTAGTGAGGAGACACCAGTCATTATTACTGTATACATGGAAATATTCGCCCCCGTTTTATTTTTGCCCCTTTTGCCCTCGTTCTCAGTGGGCGAATTTAAGAATGGGCAAATACCAATGTTCCAAGTTATCTCTTTAGTACACAATCTTGTCCGGGCGAATTTAAGACGGGGCGAAACCATTTGCAAGTGCAGGAAGTCGAAAATAACACGGGGCGAAAATAACCCTGTATACAGTATTTAGTAGATAATCCATATTAATTTTTGTCTATTTTAGTAATGATAACTGGACCATGTCTTTGTGTTTTAGTAAGGAGACTCCAGCTCAAGCAGAGCTGAACTTCTTGATGAAAGTCAAGTTCCTGGAAATGTACGGTGTGGACATGCACATTGTCATGGTAATGTATTCTTGCAGGATTATTTGATAAGGTCAAGGTCAATTATTGTACTGACAGCAGACTATTCTCTGTTTTCAGTAATATTTCAACAATTTGAAAGTTCAAAGGAATTTTGAACGATAAGACAATTTCATGTTTAGAACCTTAAAATTTTTTAAGAGAATGCAGTTCATGACTTGCAACAACATGTATTTTATTTCATTACAGTAAAATATTATACTTGTCTATTTATTATAAACCGTTGTGTCTTTTTACATATTGTATAAATTGGATCATTAACTTGTTTATGAACCAATGTCTTTCTGTATTACAGGGGCGGGATCAACAGGAGTACAGACTGGGATTGACTCCCACTGGGATTCTAGTGTTTGAGGGAGAACAGAAGATTGGTTTGTTTTTCTGGTATGGGAAAAATATCTTCTTCTTTTTTCATGAGAGCAAAAACTTCCATAGTTTCAAAAGTAGCCTAGAATTGAGTGGTTAACAAATTAGTTGATGGACTCTGATTTGAGGATATTTTAAGCATATATTTTATCAATCACATTAAACAGTTTGATGTATTGGCTAGGCCTAAGATGACAAAGATTTCTCCTCAAGTATAATTTTTTTAAAGTTACTAAGTACCAGATGATCTGTACCCATTGAGTGTAAATGAATACACAATTCGCTAATGTGAAGAAACATGTTGATGTATTGTACTCTATATATTGTACAGGCCTAAGATGACGAAGCTGGACTTCCACGGTAAGAAGCTGAAGCTGGTGGTCGTCGAGGACGACGACCACGGACAGGAGCAGGAACACACGTTCGTATTCCGTCTCCAGAGCGAGAAGGCCGCCAAGCATCTGTGGAAGTGTGCCATAGAGCACCACGCCTTCTTCAGGCTGAAGGGGCCGGTGAAGGGACCAAATGCTAGACAGAACTTCTTCAGGATGGGATCTCGCTTCAGATACAGGTCGGTGCGAAAGATTTATTGTCCCCCGCCGCAACGCGGAGCGGGGACATAGAAATGCCGGGCGTCCGTCCGTCCGTGTGTCCGTGTGTCCGTGGGTCCGTGTGTCAGTGGGTCCGTGCGTCCGTCCGTCACACTTTTTTGTAAGCGCTCTCATGCCTACAAATTTTGATGGATTTTCATTAAATTTATACCAAATGTTTATACCACTATTACCTTGGTCAAGTTCGAAAATCAGCATTGGTCGATACTTTTTGTTGGAGTTATGGGACTTTGACTGCAATAATGACTCCGTTTTATCCAAAAATTGACCTTGTAAGCGCTCTCATGCCTACAAATTTTGACGAATTTTCATTAAATTTATACCAAATGTTTATATCACTATTACCTTGGTCAAGTTCGAAAATCAGCATTTATCGATACTTTTTGTTGGCGTTATGGGACTTTGACTGCAATAATGACTCCGTTTTATCCAAAAATTGACCTTGTAAGCGCTCTCATGCCTACAAATTTTGACGGATTTTCATTAAATTTATACCAAATGTTTATACCACTAATACCTTGGTCGAGTTCGAAAATCAGCATTGTTCGATACTTTTTGTTGGAGTTATGGGACTATGACCACAATAATGACTCCGTTTTATCCAAAAATTGACCTTGTAAGCGCTCTCATGCCTACAAATTTTGACGGATTTTCATTAAATTTATACCAAATGTTTATACCACTAATACCTTGGTCAAGTTAAAAAATCAGCATTGTTCGATACTCTTTGTTGGTGTTATGGGACTTGGCCACAATCATGACTCCGTTTTTTTCCAAAAATTGACCTTGTAAGCGCTCTCATGCCTACAAATTTTGACAGATTTTCATTAAATTTATACCAAATGTTTATACCACTAATACCTTGGTCAAGTTCCTAAATCAGCCATGGTCGATAGACTCGATACTAGTATACTGCTTGACCGGCGGGGGACCCTGGAATTCTATTCTTGTTTTGAAGTAGTTTTAAAGTGATTATTGTATTTGAAAAAAAAATCTGCTTAGAAAAATACAGAGGAATCTTTTTTTACTGAAACTGTTCCAGTGGCCATTGTAAAATTTTGTAGTTTACATTACCAAATATATGATTTGATTAATGATATAATTCTGACACTGTAGAATATAAAAAAATGGTCAATTTGAATTAAATTTTCCTTTCCAAAGCAATTTAGGCATCATTGAACTTTGATTATGAAATATTCTTTTTAATTTACATTTTGATAGGTATATTATTATACAGGCTTTTTAACTTTGTATTACATATTAACTTACGAGTGGTTCTTTCAGTGGGAGGACTGAGTACCAGACTTCCTCTGTGAGCCGTGCTCGCCGCAGTGTTCGTTTTGAGAGACGCGGCAGTCAGAGGTACTCGCGGCGACCTACTTTCGAGAAGCGAGAGAGGGAGGAAGCCATGAGACGGGAGACAGAACGACGGAAGAGGCGAGAGGAGGAAAAAGAAAGGTAAAGGAGGGTTGGGTATGAAGGCAAAGAGTATGTTATATCTTGTATGTATAGTTACATATGTATGTAGGAGTGTTATATAGAAATATATATATCAAGCAGATAATGATACATGTATGCATATACAGGTCTTTTTTCAATCATACACTTCTTTCTCTCTTGTAAATGTGTTTATTGTGCATATTCTTTATTTGCATGATTGTACAATTATCCTGTTGCCCCTTGAGGGTCTCTAATTGGTCAGTAAATTGACCTGATTTTACTTTACTTGATTTCTATGTAGGATTCGAATGCTTTAAAATGTCAGAGAATGAAAATGAAAATTTAGATAATATTTGTGATTTCATTTGTCTTGAACATGTTATTATCGTTTCTATAGACAAAGGGTTCAGGTGGAAGCAAGCAAAGCTCAACCCAAGTCTCCTACCACACCTGAGGCCACACCTGTAACCCCTCCCCCCAGATCTCCCAGGGTCAGTGGTGCAGGATCTCCCTCCGCCTCAGGTAATGTACAGGTTATGTTCTTACCTGTGAAGGTGTTGACATTACACATAATCCTTAGATAGTGATTGTGAAAACTATGAGCTACCAATGATCTGATTAAATGTATGCATTTGATTAAAACATATTACCATTTTCTTCAACTTGTGACATGCAGAGCTTTTATCTTCTCAGTGCAAGGACAAATTACTTCATACATTGAAATTAGAGCAATATACATGTATATGTATAATAAGTTGTTTTCAAAATTTAAAATTTCATTATTTTTAATTAGAAAGGGATGTGTGTCTATTTAACGACAGCCAAGTATTTATGACAATAAAAAGGCTGTTCAGCATGTAATCTGTATGGCCTCTATTAGTGACATGACCATCTTTTCCAGGAGGTGCATCAGCCATGGATCGTATAGACGCCCTCATCAAGACAGATAGTGAAAAGAAAGTGGAGCCACCTACATCACCTAAAGCTGGAGGATCTACCAAAGCCTGGGCACCACTGCCTCCCCCTCCCCCGGAGCCTGAAGTCAGCCTGAGAGGTTAGTATGAAGCAGTGGGAAGGGGGATGGGGAGTATGGAAGTGCACTACCTTTGTGTCTACTGACATTTCTCAAATTTTGGTCTCTTAACTCCCTCTCCCCCCCCCCCCCCCCCCCCCCCCCACCTAAAATATGTACATTTAGAGATATTCTCATAAACCACATTAAAATTTACCTTTTTTTCAAACCAAAATATTTATCCTCTGAAAAACTTGCTCTAAAAGTAACAATCCATGTATGAACTTTTCAAACCTTTGTATCTTAACTTTACTCCTCAAAGAAGTGCATTTAAAGGTCTCCTCATATATACCACCTTAAAATCTCCTTTTTTTCTCACACCAAAATATTTACCCTCTAGAAAACTTGTTTTAAGACTGAACATCCTTGTATGAACTACTTTTTCTCAAACCACAAGAATGTACACTCAGGAAAACTATTGCTTTGAGAGTTAACATTTACGGAACATTGCTAGTTAATGCTTGTAGAGTGATTTTGTAAGAATTTTGAAATTTCACTTCCTTTGATCATTAATGCTAATGTCTCCTTTTCCCTTGCATTCTGCTAGATAATGAAGGTGAGTTAATCTTGAGTTGTCTTCCCTGCATGGTTGTGATTTTTACAGTTTAAAAGATCTTATTAAATGATTAAATGTGTGTGTTTTGCATGATAGAATTGACCAAGTTGTCAATTTTTTTTTGCAACTTTTCAGCTACAGTTTTTTGAGTGCTTTTGTGCTTTAAACCTCCCCTTCAGTATTTTAAGCGCCATGAATCCCTAGCAGCATGCAGATCATAGAATCAAACAATGTGCAATTTTTCGTGTGTAAATACTGTATTCAGGGAAATATTCGCCCCCGTTTTATTTTCGCCCTCGTCAGCGGGCGAATTTAAGACTGGATAAATTCCGATGTCTTCAATAATTTAATTATTTCTCTTAAAACAAAACTGTGTCTGGGCGTATTTAATACGGGGTGAAACTGCTTGCGAGTGTAGAAGGGCGAAAATTACACGGGTCGAAAAATAACCCTGTATATAGAAAAGTATTTTCCTCTGAAAGTTACAAAGTATTGCTCTCTATAACTATTTCTTGGTATATATTAATATTAATATTTCTGTAGCATTTTGTATGAAAAGCAATCCTTTGGATTAAATTTATTGACTCTTTATATCTAAAAACAGATTTTCAGGAAATTTATTTGTTTATAATTTTCACTTGACAGAGGCCTCAGAGATTGCCCAGGCTAAGCTGAAGGGTCTGGATGAGTCAGCGGCCAAACACAACACAGTGCCACCGCGCCCCAAACCAGACATCAACAGCTTCAAGAATAACCAGGTGAAGTTCGCAGGTGGCGCCACCACGATCCCTCCTGACCAGATGAAGTGCAACATCTTCAAGGCCAAGATCGAGGAGGAACTAAAGAAAGGTCCTTATGCTGAAAAATTTTCATTGTTTGCTAGCCTAGATTCTTTTTTCTTTATGATATCGTAGTCATGTAATGTAAACAAACTTTAATTTGTGATGACTTAATTTCACAATTAGCCAGTGATAAACTGGTTTCTGGCGATTTGTTTATATCACGAAGCTAACGAAAGATGCATATATAAATCAAAATTTACTTAATATACTGTAGACGTACTTTTGTCCGCGTGGTATTAATTTACGCTATGAACGCGGACACAAATTTTCCGCGGAATTTTATCCCAGTGTACTTAAAGTGCATTTTGGAATAACATTTTGAAATTGCATTACATGAATAAGGATAATAGGAAGTTACTACATTATATAACACTTGCATAAACGGGTACCCAATGTATATCGTTTTTATCTATGCAAACTGTCAAACAAATTTGTATTGAGAATTCACATAATAAATAGTTTAATCTCCTAAAGATTTGAATTTTCTGTAAATTTACTTGCATGAAATTTAAACTCCTCCCAGCTTGAGATAACAGCACATGTCAGACGACAAATAGCCCCAAGCGGGTCTGTCTTTCAATGACCCAATTAACTACACGCTAAGACCAGTGTTTTTACTGCAATTTTTAGATCCCTTTGTGCTCTGACTTTTAATTGATAAAACTGATCAACTCATAATTCAAACGACATGTGAACCCATAAATTGACAGTTAATAAAGACCGGTGCACAACTGATAATTACTGTTCACTGTGAACAGTTCTTACAATTTAAGTCCAAAGTTGGACAAATTCTAGGTAATGAAAATCACTCAGAACTAAATTTAATAATAATTATTCAAATGATTTTTTTCATTCAAAGAATCCGCGTAAATTTTTACCCGCGGATTGAAATGATATTGTGATTCCGCGGAATTATGACCCCGTGGAAAAAAATACGTCTACAGTATTTGATTAATAGGTACATGTATTTGATCAATTTTGAAGCAAGCATTGATACATCAATGTATTTATGGATATGAATAGGTTGTGAACTTATTTTTTATGTTTAGTATCTGTGATATATTATAAGATAATCATTGCTCTTTTATTGTTTAGCTCCTGTTGTGGTGAATGATGTCAACATCAGAGATGAGAGCTTTCATGAGAGTGATAGTCGAAGGTAAGCAGTATTCGCTGGTAGTTGGCGGCAGCTGTCACACCACTTTTGATATGAAGCCCAACTCTCCAGTCCAAAAACCCTTTTAGATGTTTTTTCTTTGTCGTAAAATTGTGTGTTGAAATAGTGAATGGTTAAATAATTTACCAGACCTGAGAGATATGGCAGTTTCAGAAGAGAAACTTTAGAAAATCTGATAGAAATATTAGAAACATGACCAATACTGTAGATTCCTCATTTTATGCGAGTACTTAATTCCACAATTTCTTGCAAAATATAAAATGCTAAAAGTTTATTTTAATCTAATTACCATAGTTCACAACTTGAAAAAAAAAATTTGGTTGAGTTAAAATCTGCGAGGGGTGCTTCTTGCGATTTTGCGCTGATATTAATTCCTTGCATATAATTAGGAATCTACAGGAGACATTCATTGAAACCTTTGAAAGTTTTAATGAACAGATTTGATTTTACTTATGATTAGATGAGATTGTGTTCATGCTGTATGTCTAGTGCAAGTTCTCTCAGTTGATGTGTGTAATGTTTGTGCTTTTGTGGGTATTTTGTAAACAAGTGCTTGCTTTCATTGTATTCAGGTGCCAAATTAATAAGAGAAAAACACATATTCTTCATTAAACCTGTAACTTAATCTTCGCATACAAACCTAACAGAATGATTATTTATTCAAAGATTTTTTGTGAACTGTACTGTAATGGTATCTACAAAAAATTTTTATGATACAGATTATGTAAATAAGGTTATACATGTATTTTTCATGTGCATTTGCATACAAATATAATTTAAAAAACTGTCAAAAGCTATGCTACAGAGGTAAATAATGGTAGATGTCATAGGCTAACAGCAGGAGAAAGACACCCCCCCCCCAAAAAAAAAAAAAAATAAAAAAATTAAATGACATGAATGTTGTTAGGACCTGGTGGTATGAATAGTGTGAGCTAGTTGCTCTGTTGTCTGCCTCTCACACATCATTCCTTCTCTCCATCTCTCTCTCTTGCACCTTGCTTAACCCTGTACACACATTGGTTACAGCACAGACACCGGCAGCGATGCGGAGAACTCGGGCGAAGAACAGGAGAAGGACCCAATCAAAGAGGAGAAGGCTCAGCTCACGGTCGACCTACCCCCTGTTGATATTGTCGATGCCCCCCACAGGTATTTTGTTCGGTTGTGTGACCAGCACTGGTTGATGATGTTGCTTGGTTTGTTGGTTGGTCGTTTCTTTGTTATATGTTGTAGTTTTTTCCAAGTTAAAGGTTGTTTTTTAAATGTAGACTTGTTCAGTGTTGTAATTGATGACCATATTCCTGTATGGTATTAGATATAGGTATTGCAGTATTATTCATATATACCAGATATTTATTTAATATAAGGCCTAAAAAAAAAGAAAGATGTGTGTTTAGGGTAACCCGACCTAACCTACAAAAATGTCTGTTTTTATCTGATTGTGAATTTTATATTATTTTTATTAAAAAAAACCGTTTTTAAATATGGCACAAACAAACATTCTTAGGATTCATGCGAAAATATGATAAAATAGAAAAAATTCCCTACCTACCAAACCTAATTTTTTCATCAGTGTTACCCTAAACACACAATTTTTATTTTATTCTCTTAAGATGAGACTTTCATCAGGATAAAAACCATATTACATAGAATTCAGTAGAACATAGTTATAGAGATGTTGATTGATTACATGCTTGTTTTTCATGCTTGAATTTATCATCAGTCTTGTCACATTACACAGAACATTGTAAGATATATGTACATGTCAATGTATTACAATACATGCCTTTCTGCCTTAGTCTGTAGAAATTTTCACAGCTTCAGACTTGTGCTGTATTACATATATAACTGATTGATATAATCTGCTTAAAAGGAAAATACTTGTAATTATCAGTTACTTTGCTGAATATAGACTTGTGCTTGCATACAAACTACTTAACTGTTAAACCAAATAGACGATGTAAAAAGGAGAGCTTTTGCATGTATATGGAGTTGTATTTTAGATATATATGTTGACATGAAATGATACAGAGTCCAATGTTTAATTGTAGTCCAAGAAGAAGAGGACATTTCTCCAAATCAAGTTCTTCATCAAGTCATAAAGGGTAAGGACATTCTCAGCTACTTGCATATCAATATTGAATACTAAAGTAAAGCAAATATTTGATAAAAACAAATTTTCTCATATTTATTACTTCTGTTTCTTATGAACATTCTAAATCCGGAAACTCTTCATTTTTCAAATGATGCAAGATGTGGTTGCACAGTCATGAGCTGAGTACCAGTTTAGGTTTTATTGTTATTTTTTACTGTCATTTTTATTTAAGTTTACTTTTGTCACTATTTTTTATCATAGATATTCAGACCTGTTAAGTTTTGTTTCACTGTTTTCATATGTAATGCCTAAATTTAGCTTAACTCTAATAACTATTTGTACAGTACAACAACTTGTACATGTTTATAAAAAAAAGTATAATTTGGTAAATAGTAGATATTACTAACATTCATTGTGTGCTACCTAGGTAAGAGATATAGAAATTTTCATGTTTTGGTTTTCAGATCTGAACAAACTGCACCCCCCAGCCAGCTGGACAATGAGGTCTTTGATTCAGGCACTGCCCCGCCCAGGTTAAAATCCCCCTCCCTGGTAAGTAGGTCGACCGCCCCTGGCTGACCACTCTAAGTCACTCTTCCTTCATGAGATCTATGTTCTTTCGTTGATTTGACTTTTAGTTGCGCTTCAGGTCTGGTTATGCAGGACTTTTTTTGTTTTTCTACATGTTCCTTGCTTAAATTCTCATGCTTGAATGGATTGGGTATAATTTTTAACAATAAGAATAGACTCTTAAAAATCTTAAGTTAGTTCTTTTAAAGACATAATTATAAAGATGTACACTGCAGTTGAACAAAAATTAGTCTTATACAATCAGAGAAATTATTATATAAAAATTTCAAATTTAGACTTCATTCAGATTTATTTTAAATATAGATGCATGTTAGAACAAGTGTGTAACTAATGGAAGTCTTTTTTGAAAACAGATAATAAATTAATATAAACTGTTCAATATGTTTATTTAGAGTCAGAGAAAAAAATTAGTAAATTCTACTTATCAGCATAGAACTGCTTTGATAGTCTGTACAATTATACTAAACTCTGAAATTTATTTGATATTGCATCTATGGTATGAAGTATGATGAACAATACTGTATCAGTAAATATCCATCAAGTTACAAAATATTGCTCAAACCCCATTAAAATTCAAAATATAATGCTCAAACCCTATTAAATTACAAAATATTGCTCAAACCCCATCAAATTACAAAATATTGCTCAAACCCCATTAAATTGTTAAGTTTAGTAAACATATTTCATAAGGCATACATATCTTTTAAGTTCATTGTACATCTCTTTGATGGAAAGAAAGAATTTAAAAATAATGAAAAAAAGGAACTCTATGTTATGCCATTCAATATGTGACCACACATGTAAAAGTAATCTAAATGAGATACATACTCTAAATGCTCAGACTAATCTCTTAATCTAATGTTACAGTAGTTTGTGTGCATGTAGATTGCAAAAAAAAAAAATAATTCTAACAAACTTTTATCTAGTATGATAGTTAAGACTAATATATTCATTTTGTTTTTAGTAAATTACTGTAGACAAAATTCTTTCTGTAAAGAGATGACCTGTCAAGTCATAAGTAGATCACCTAGTAGGCAGGAAAAGTCCATTGAAATTTTACCTTTTTAAGGCATTTAAAACACTGTATAAGCTCCTTTTGAAAACCACTAGAAGATTAACTCTTGATTGTTTAATCATGATAAGAAGGTTAATTGCACAACATAGGTCTAGGCTGTAAGCATGTGACCTGGGAATTAAATTTGGACTTACTCAGCTGTTAGTATCTTTGCTTCTTTTTGCAACACAGAGCTCTGAAGGGTCAAGCTGTGCCTCACCAGTAGAGAATGAGCAAACCTCGCCCATATCACAGCCAACAGAGGACTTGTCTCATCCCCAGTCACTGCCCAAATCACCCCCTGCCACTGCTTCTAAAATCCCTCGCTTCAACACTGCTGCACCTGCCAGTCGCATTCCTCCGCCTAAGGTCGTCCCTCGAATGACTCCCAATGCAGACTCCATTCCTGACGCAGATGATGAGGTGACAGAGAAAAGTAATGATGAAGTGCAGGAGAATTTCTCCAATACTGGCACTGCAGAAAGACCCATGCCCGCACCCAGGCCGAAATCTAAGATCCCCAACCCCTTTCACTCTACTCGAGATGAAACCAAGGTAGCTCGCTCTACCAATCCATTCCTAAGATCACCAGATGGGGAAACTGGCTCATTGAACAGTCATTCATTTGGGAAGCAAAAAGCAACAGAACCTGAAATACATTCCAGAACTGCTTCCCCGCCCCCACTTCCGAATAAGGTGGACAATGTAGAAAAAGAAGCAGTTGATAAGAACTCCAAAAATCAGGACCCCCATAGCAAATTGTCCAACACTGAAGTAGCAAAACCCTCCAGCATTCCTCGCCCAGGCAGCAGTATCCCTACCCCCTCCAGTAGAAAACCCACTACCCAATCTGCCTCTGTCCTCCAGGGGGGTGGATCCAGCATTCCCTCCCCCACCTCCTCGGCTCTCCCTGTCCTTAAGTCCACCTCAGCCCTGCCAGTGTCCAGTGGAGCCACCACGGGGTCAGGCATCCCACTGCCCTCCAAAAAGGACCACCACCAGCACCACCACGCTACCACTTCCTCTGTTGTAAGTCCGTGTATTTTCTCACTCTCTGTAATTGAATGTTGGTCTGAATTAGTTACTGCTGGCTCTGCCTGTACTAGAGGGTGGTAGTGAGAGAAACACTACAAGATGCTTTTCTTTCTCTAGAAACAACTAGTCGCTTTACATTTATTATTCATTCATTTTTACTCGTCTGGTAATGTATTTCGAAACTAGAAAGTTAACATTTTTATTAGTTAAAAAACCAAGGAGATTTTGACCATACAAACAAAAGATAAAGTGAATTTTATTTGGTTGGATCCAATTTTTACAAATTTGGCATAAAACAAAAAAACCCTAAAAAAAAACAACAAACCCACAAACCTTTGTATGTGAAAAGATGACAACTAAAATGCAAGATAATACAAGGTGGTTTTTTTTGTGGTGTTATAAAATAGTAGTCTTAAAATCTTAATGTTTTCCCTGAACTGCTGATAAGCTCCTTGCAGAGAAGAAAAGCATTACCCTCCCTACAAGTACAGTCAACAGTAATCGTCAGATTGTCAGAAGGCGTAGTTGCCAAGTAGTTGAGTAGAATTTAGTTTGTACCATATAGGGTATGCTATGGGGTGTGTAGATTTTTTTAACCTTTTAGATGTGCAGTGAATATGTTCAAAATTATAGAATTCATATATCTCTATATTTTTGAGAGCATGAAGATATATTTCAAACACACTAAATTTGTCCCTTTATTGTGCATTTTGTGTTTGTGCAAGCTTTGAGATTCATTTTATTTTTTTCTCTGTGGTGGAATTCAGTGATTTGTTACTGCATGTTCTTTAACTCTGTGTGTGTTGTGTACGTGATCTTTTTTCTGTGAGAATAATTAACTTTCTATTGGATTTTAGGGATGTAGACATCTTATTTTGATAACTGATATTTTTTAAATCATGGTAAAGTATCACAAAATGTTTTTCATCAGCAGTTGACTGATTTGAGGAAAAAATGTAAAAATATATGCATTTAGATAGAGTCCTAAATCAATTGTGCATGTATTTATTTGATATACAGCTGATTTGAGGAGGTAAAAAGAGAAAAAAGGGTCAAATATAAAAATCCTTTATTTCATGCTTTAATCGAATATATATTGAACTTTTTTTTTGCTATAATTATGTTAGAAAAGTGTTGGTTTTCCTATGCTGTTTTCGAAACCCAACCAGTTTCAGATAAGCTTTTCGACCTTACATGAGTTCTTCAGTTTCTTTTTCGGTTTCACACTGACACCAATGAAAATCATCACCGGGCAAAGGAACATTCCTTATCTATGTTAAACTCCTGTTTTATTGACCAAGAGGATTGGGGCCCGCCATCACCAAAATTTTTAAATCACTCAACTCAGTCCTTAACTCAAATCCTTAAAAGAAAAGTGCATGAATTTGAGGTAAAAACTCAGACTTGAGGCTGAGTATTGACTTCAGGAAAAATGGTGATGGTGGGGCCAGACTCATTAAACAGTGAAGAAAGTCAGATAAGCTGGGGGGCTCGATTATTGTGAGACTGTATACAGGGTTATTTTTAGCACCATGTTACTTTCGCCCTTCTACACTTGCAAACAGTTTCGCCCATTTTTTGTATTCGCCCAGTTTTACACAGTTGTGTTTAAAGAGAAATAATATGATACATTGGAATTCCAACAGTCTTAAATTCATCTGCTGACAATGAAAGTGAAAGGGGCGAAAATGGAGGCAAATATTTCCCTGTATACAGTACAGCAAAAACATCAACAAGTTGGTCATGTCAGTAAGCTTATGTGTGACTGGTCATGGGTTTTCTACAGTGAATTTTCTTCTCTTCAGAATTTTACTTCTAGGAACAATTTTATATATAATATATATATATATATATATATATATATATATATATATATATATATATATATATATATATATATATATATATATATATAATTATATATATATATTGTGATCCAGAGTTTATATATTCAACTAACAATATTCTTTGAATGGGACAAATATTAAAACATGTATGGTATATTTAGCAAAATGCAGTGGAAATATATAGAAGCATGGTGTAAAGGGAATTCAACAACTATCAAGCAATAGTTTACTCATTTTGATTTATCATGGTATGGTTGAAAATCACAGTACATATATATCCCAGTACTAAGTGTTACATGTATGTATTACTAATGGCATGCCACAGCAATCCATTTATATTGGTAAAATTCTTTGAATTTTGTTTACAAAATGTTAGGCATAGTGTTTCATTTAACAAAAGATCAAAAAAACCTCCTGACCAACACAATTTTTTTTTTAATGTATTAAGACTTAATTGGTACGGAGATTGTCAGAGTTTAAAATATCTTTTTAACCAGAAAGGAAAACTCAGATTTACTCAGGTAACAGTACTATCTGATGGTAACAAATTGAAAACAGATGTTTTCAAAAGTAAATGTACAAAACACAAACTCAAATAAAAAAATAATTGGTATGTATTTTTTAGTTGAAGAAAATATCCTTTGATTTAAAATTGCACACAATATGAGTGCAGTGGTAATTGTTGGATCTTGGGATTCTCTGTTCTAGGATACCAGTACAGGTGGCTCAAAAGGATCCAAAACGAAATCATCTTCAACTAGTCTACCCATTCCAAAGGTCAACAGTAGGGGTACCCCCAGGAATAAGTCGGACTCCTCCCACAGCAGGTCTGCATTGAACGGAAGTGACGAACTCTCACCGTGGATTGTGACTGCCCCCGAGAAACCTCCCAAAGTGGAAAAGAAGATCAGTATAATCACAGATATATAGGGAGCAGTGGATTTTATCGTTCCACTGTTGTTATTTTTTTTTTTTTGTATAAAAATGTGATTTAAAGACTGGACTCGATCAGAAATGGGATTTAATAACCAGATATTCCAGTGCAGATTTGTCTCTGTACTTAAAAATGATTGTAATTTCGTTTCTCTTTTTTTACGAAAAAACAAAATATTTTTATATTTTGCATGAACAAATATTAATTCTGGTTCAGTGTATATGTCTTTTGTAAACATTTAATCTTGGAAGAAATATTTTTAAAAAATGCTATGAGCATATTCCAATTTTGCACCTTAATCATGTTTTAATATTTATAATCTCCATAGGTTTTTGTTTTAGGAGGTTGGAAATCTTGTACTATACATTTGTACATTAACACCATGCTATTAGTTTGACTCACACAGGGCATTTTGAAGATCATCTTATGGTATTTCAGGCCTTATAGCATTCCATTTTTTTTAAATTCATTTTTGTAAAGCTTTACTAAGCTATTGTAGCAATTCATTATTAATGTTTCAACCCCATTTTGTCTGGCTTTACAGTTTTTCCATCATTATTTCATATCTTCTGTGAAATGAACTAACCTCTGACTTGGTGTTTGCATTTGCATATCAGAAATATGCTGCAGGAACAGGCAATTGCTTTCAATTCAAATTTCAGTCCATGATGGACAAGTCAGATCCAACAAATGAGTAAAAATAAATGTTAGATTTGTTTTAACAGCAAGATGTGTTTTGTTTATTGTGCTTGGTTTTAATTGTTGTTTAAGCTAGAGGCTTATCAAAGACCTGATGTATAAGTGGTTAGAAGTGCTTTTTGTGATATTATATGTATTGTGTATGTATCCAAGCCACTTTGTTTAAATTTGATGTTAGTATGGGTTTTGAATTAAGTTTGTTTTTAAAGCACATTGGTATTGTTATGAAAAACTCTTGTGCATGAAAACACTAACTACTCCATTTTATACCATTCACTGCTTGACTTATTTTAAAGCAAATTCAATCAATAATTTTAACATTTTTTTTTCAAGTTTTAATAATGGCTGTTCAAAACGGTTGTTTTTAGGGAATTTTATTATTATTGTTATATTTATTGATTTAAGTAATTTCTTGTACTGAATCCCAAAATGTGAATTAGGTTGTGTTAATTAGGTTGTTGACATTTTTAGTCCAAATGAATAATTTTAACTAGTAAAATATACTTTTCTTAACCGGTTGTCACATTTTCAGATGCTTAATGAAATTGTATGAATTTTTCCAATTTATTCTTAATTAATATTTTTTTTATTTTAATGTACATAATGTATGAAATTATTAAAGGTTTATGCAGAATATTTTCAGGACATCCTAAGAAAATTGCAGGTGGGATTTTTACACTAGTAAAAATTACATCTACCAGTTTTGATTAACATTTAGGTCTTTCAATATTTGGGGGGAGGAGGGTTCTAAAACCCTATTTCTCACAGCAACTCAACTGTAGACCATTCCAACGTTTCCAAAAAAAGGCATTCCAAGTTCCCATCCCTTTTTATTGTTATGTAATTCTGTGATGTAAATTGCACCATTTTTATCATTTGAGGATTTTGGAGAAGGAAGAAGCATTGCCATACATTTATTAAGTGTTGAAGTCTAGTCACCAGGCATGTTTAGTCTACTATTAATCGGAACAAAGATAATCAGAGACTCTAGAACAAACTGTCAAATCACAATATGATTATCGCACCTGGATCTGAAGTTTGGGTAAACATGGTAGGAGGTGGTTTGTTAGGTCTAGGTCTTTGTGGTGGATAAATATCATCTATAGGATTCAGAATTCTTACTAACAGTATGATATGTATATCCGTTTAAGAGTTTGTTTTATCCTCATGATAATAATCTTTAAAAAGAATGTTTAAAAACAGCTGTTGACTCCTTGATAATATTATTTAGTTGACAGAAATCAACACAGCTTAACCGAATATTTTTTAATTGTGGGCTTTGTTTGCAGATCGTTTGGTACCAATATTCCACTGCTAGTATATGTATGTATCTCAGTTCTTTTAAATGTTATACTAGATAAAATATTGGTCATATTTTAAAAACATTCCTGAAATTCTGAATGTAGCCTTTTTACTCAGTTCAGCTAAAATCATTACATCCCAAATCTTATATTGGCCTTTATATTTTGACGTTTTAAAAGTTTTGTTTGTAGACGTTGTGATGCTTTGTTTTTGTATTCAGAAGACGTGTGCAATATATGTACAGGTAGAAGTGATATGTGTTAGCTGCTATCTCATAATTTTTTTTTCGAAGCCAATTGCATCAAACTCTGCTACAATTGAAGACCTAAATTGACTTTTCATTATGTTTCATCTTGCACGTATATGGATACATTTAAACCAGCCATTTTTCATATGATCTTGCAAGATCTCCAGCTCTTACATACTAGGAAGAAAAATGAATGTTTTACAGATTTTATTTGAGATCATAGAAGAAATTAAGAATTTGATCTGTTTTCAATGCCTCTATCACTACAGTGTCTCTTCGTATCTTTTCAGTTAATATTTAACACAAATGGATAATACAGTGAAACCATTCTTAAAAAAGATAGGAATATTTTCATTGCCAGTTCATAATAATTATTTAGTTTTTTTTTTAATCATATCTTTACGGTTTTAAGTGAAATTTTTAACATTTTTTGTGTTGAATATATCTATTTAAGACAGGTTTCACTAGTGTCTCTATTCCAGGGAATAAGTTAACCATTAAATTGCTTAGAAACTGTAGATCAATATGCATGTATACACATACTTATCGAGTTGTGTGTTAATTGACCAAGCCTTCCCCATTCCTGTACAGTATCCTATCTATAACTGTGTACAGACAATATAAGAAATGTAGACCTTTACGTTAATCTGTGGTCTTAAGTTTCATTGTATTTGTTTTCTGATCAGTGTCAATGATTTGTTTATATTATGTTATAAAATATACGTCACAATAGACGGGTGTTCTGGTTTTTGTTTCTTATTAATAATGTGTTTATACTTCGATAAATCTTTCTTTTGAATTTTAATGCCATCTACCTTACGCACAAATACCAGTGTTCGTCAAACGGCGGCGTATATTTCAGTTAATTATCATCAATTCTAGATCTCTGTAAAAGCCAATTTTCTTTAAATTGGCAGTGTATAGATTGACAAATCCTGTTGTTACTTAAAGGACAAAATATGGAAAAATAGCAAAATTTGGTATTGTTTAATACTGTGTATATATATATATGTGTGTGTGTGTGTGTGTGTGTGTGTGTGTGTGTGTAACATATATTTAATGTTCAAATTATACAGATACATATAGGTTGGTAGGTTAAAGTATAAAGAATGTTACTTTGGTAAATTTTGAGTATGTTCAAAAGTTGTAATTGACTATTTTTATATCCATTTCGACTTTTTGAAAACATGCATATCTTTTCTGAAAAAAATTGCAAAATTGCCTAAACATTTCTATTCAAGAAATTGGAAATATAGTTAATCATATCATGATAATGGAAATCGGTGCATAGGATAACATTAAGAAAACCACCCTTATTTATTGTAAAAAAAAAAAAGATATGGACATTCAATTCAGTCACCTTTACTGACTTTTTAGTCGTCTAAATGGTAGATGTTCCATCGTAGAAATTCGATCAATGAATGCTAATACTTTCATGTAGCTAGGAGCAACACGCACAAAAGATGAATTTTGTTATCTAAATGTTCACGTTCGTATTCTGAACATTGCTCTTATTTCTTTGTTCAAATCTTTGATCTGTGTACAGTAAATCGCTGGGTTAACGGCAGAGTGGAAAGCAGACAATCCGACAAGTATACACATATCCAAGCGAGAAGACACGCCCTTCAATCCAAGCACGACAGCAGGAAAAACTGAAATCATGAACGTTATCAGAATGAGACTCACTACCTTCATGGATTTCACCATTCGCTTCCTCGTCCGAATATTCTGTCGTTCGTTTTCATCGACACGTTCAAGGTTGGAGGTCGTCTTGATTTGTATTTTGTATATCTTCCAGAGAGTGAGGAAGTACAGGACGAACGTCAGACTGAGAGTAAGGGCTTGAAATGAACCGTACATAGCTGCATATACGGTATTGCCAAATATAGAGTTTATATCGCATCCTTGAATAACGAAAGTCAAGATGGAGGAATTCAAAAGAAAAGTCATCATCCACATAACAAAGAATAGGACGTATTTCCTTCTCCCATTCCAAAGAAGATGATGCAACTTGCTTTCAGTAATAACCAAGTAGCGATTCAAACTAATAGAAAATGTCTGCAATAAAGACAATTGATAAGTTGCAGAACTTATACGAAAGTAAACTCCACACACTCTGTAAATCTTATTATTACTGGAGTTGTCGTTAGGCGCGATCAAATTTCCATACAAAAGAAGGTTGAGTCCAACAATGAAATCACAAACCGATAAGGAGATGACCAGATTATAATGTGTGTTCTCTCGGAGGCTTTTATTCCGAATGGATGCTAAAACAACTACAAGGTTCTCCAAAACGATCACAATTCCCAAGATGGTTAAGATAATTTGTTCTATAACTACCATTTCCATTTTAATTTCAAATATTGTGATTTCGAGACGCAATGATGTGGTTTCCATGAATCACTCACCTTTGTAAAAATATTTTCAGTTTCTTATTTTATCATAAAAAAAGATTAAACTGAAACAATATTTGAAACAAATTCGTCAATAAATTTTTTTTATTTGAGTTGCGAGTATATTTAGTAATTAATTAAAAGCAATGGTTTATTTCAAAATGTTAAAGGGGTTTAACCTTTGAGGATATATCGTACCTTAACAAAGTTTAATCGTCAGTATATGATGATCCACTCATTGCAAAAAGTCTCGACCACAGAAACTTGGCAAAGAAATATATATCCGTTTTGTTTTGTTATCCACCCCTAATTTCAATATATTTTGTAAAACATACGATGAATAGAGAATAAATTTCATAAATAAAATCAGCGCGATGTCTGAGAGAAAAAAAATCCATTTGGCTTTTGGATTATATCCCAATCTGCATGCTCAAGTTAATCTTCATTGATATGTTTTCAATGTATTAACTAAAACAATTATTGCTGAGTCAAATTAAAAAAAACCCCCAAAAATATCTTTAAAGTAATACGCAAGAAACTCAAACATTTGAAAAAAAAAATACATAATTACGGTACAGGAATGCTTACTAGACTTATTAAATGGCAAATAACTTTGGCAATATGAAAGCATATCAAAATACTATAATTATCATTGTCAACTTTATAACTTCATTTATCAGTTATTTAAGATAATTAATATCAATATCAATCTATATTAATATTCAAAGATTAAATCTAAAATATATGGAATTTTTTCTATACTAGATAATGGTTTATAGCCAAAAACATCATCTAAAATATTTTAAGGTAGACCACATAGATGCTGTTGACTCAGTTCCATTAATCTTAGGTTTATTAGTTTGAGATCAAAATATTTGCCCATATTTGAATAAATTGAAATAGGTACGCAAAGGTGTTTTAAACAGCGAATGGCCTATGGTAAAACATGGATAAAGTAATTGAAAATTGATTTTTATTTAATGCTGCAACGGAAGAAGCTGGTGGGGATTTTCAATGAACTAAAAAATTAATCAGATTGAGTTTGAAGATTAAGACAAAACCCGGAAGCTGAAAGGAAACAGGTTTCTTTACAAAATTATTGCTGTGAGTATTTGATCTGTCAAATCAACATGAATAATTCTTTTGAAATTGAAGGCAATCAAAAAATAAAACAGGATGAAATAATGCGCATTTGTTTTTGTTTTTTG
This sequence comes from Magallana gigas, assembly GCF_902806645.1. Lineage (NCBI taxonomy): Eukaryota > Metazoa > Mollusca > Bivalvia > Ostreida > Ostreidae > Magallana > Magallana gigas. The sequence continues at coordinate 19,800,685 of NC_047567.1, read as the reverse complement.
CAGCGTCACAAATAATGCATATGTTATCAATGCGGCGAGGAATGGTATACGGTAAAGGAACATTTTTTAAAACGCTGTTTAATCTTAAAATAATTACTGTATAATTTATTCTGACAACAATTAAAAACGTGGAAAGAAACCGGAACATCAAAGTACATGTATAGAACAGTTCAGTTGAGGTCCCATCATGAAACTGATAAAACAGCGGTTTAACCATTCTGGGAGTTTTTGGTTACCTTGGAGAACTTTGTTGTTTTCTAGGCGGCCATTCGAATTAAAAACATCCGAGAAAAAAACACCTATTACATTCTTGTTATTTCACTTCCAGTCAGTAATTTTTATGCTAAGAATCGACGTCATCATGTATGGAAATGTTGTTGTGCCGAATAACGACTCAAATATCGAAGACATTTACAAGTACTAGTATGTGCCCTTTACTTTTATGTTAACTCTGCAACCTATCACATGACTTTGAAGCAAACCTTTTCCTTCAGCTTGAATCGTTATCTAGTTATCAATGAAAACAAGCTAAATGATCTTACTTGGCATGAAAAAAGGAAATGCATTGTCTTTTGTCTAATGTGCACAGTCCTCTTTTTTTAAAATTCATTTGCATTGTCTTTGTACGTCATGGCTGTAATGTAAACTCTACATGTATTTACTTGGCAACGCAATATATTCTGCAAGATTCAGCCAAGATCGACATCAGCGTTTTAGAAAAGAAAACACTGTTCTCTATTTACATATATTTGCGTATTTTTCTTTCTTTTTTCTTACAATAACCAACATTTAGAGTTGGTAATATTTTTTCGTTTATATATCAGGTGTAACGGGATTGGAGAAATAATGACCGACCATACCGGGATTTAAGCTCGGGTCCTGTGAATCTCTAGTCAGCTGCTCTACCAACCGAACTATTTGGCACTGGTATTCGAATCTGTCTGACCGTCATATTCCGCTCTCCTGAAATGATCTTCGTCCCCAAAGATCACCCCTGGCCCTTCCACTGGCAAGGTGGGCCAGTATGCCCAAACGCCAGAATGGACTGACTTGACCCGTATGTTACACTAGCTATTTGCTATTTATAGATAGATATGTGTATTCACAATCACCAGAATTGCTTATCTTTATCTTACTTCGTGTCTGTATTAGAGTATCATACTCATTAAAAACGCCACCCTTTCAAATAATTTTAATAATAGTTATATTATCTTAACGAATTTTGAATAATAAACCTGATTTATATTGAGGATTTTGAATAATAAACCTGATTTATATTGAGGATTTTCATTGCGGAAACAAAAGAGGTTTGCGTTTATTTTCAGAAGTCAAGTTGAAACTGATTAATTTATTCTGCGTGATGAATTTTAATGAAGTAAAAGATAACTATCAGATAATTCGATGTTACATTGCAATCATGTTGTTTGGAGCCTCCGAGGAAAGGCAAAGCACACAGTTCAGTGATTCTGTTTAGAAATATGAGGTGGGTTCAATTGGTATCTGAATATAATATATTTAATTTAGTAAATTTTTATTGATTTTTGTTCATTTTGGTTTATTTCTTTCGGTGTGTCTATATTTGTTTGTCCTTCAGTTTCAGGTGTTCCGAAAACATAGTATTTAAAAAAATCATTTAAGTAACTTAAAACTCGTAAAATTCTCTGATAAAAGTTGAAAAAACGAAGTGATATAAAATTGAAAGACCTACATTTCATCAATAGTTGAGTAAAATGTACATGTCATCACAGTTTTTAAGATGTCAGATAAAGACATTTTTTTGCATCAGAAAATCGTACTTTTTTGCTTAAACGTAAAATCAAACCCAGCAGAAATTATCAAGATTAATTTTACTGTCAAAGTTGTCGGAAAGCTAAAATTACAAACATCTGTTAAATTTGCGTTTGTTAGATCTGCGTTTAAAGGAGATCAATGCAGTCTAAAAATGATCACAACCATCCATTTTTCTTAATCGTTGACAAACGTACAACTAAGAAAACAAATCAGAAAAAGAGTTATTTCCCCTTGTCATTCCCTTAGCATATATCAAAATATTTGAAATTAAGGAAATAATCAAGTTTCAAAAGTATCTCAAACTTAACTATAATTTAATAACTACTGTGTGGTATTATTTAAATAAAATACATAACACTGATAACAAATTTTAAAAAATCAAACGTTCTACAAAAAAGTATGTCATCAATGGAGATCAAAAGACCTACTTTAGATAAGTTCTATTCTTGTAGCCTATCAGTTCAAAAATTTCACAGAGAAAACCTACGATTTTTCAAAATTGGCCAATTTCGTGGTAAAACAAGCATAATGTAGTGTAAGTGTTTTCGTAATATGGTTTTAATGTTTATGGACAGATGTTTTACTGCAGATTTGATCAGAAATCATATTTCATTAATTTTTCATTGCTAATTATACTTTTTTTCATCTTTGACAATTTTGTAGATTTAAATGCATTGATCTCAATAACAAACTTTATACAGTCGCGTAAATATCAAATAAATTGTTACAATTCCGCTTACTATTACACTGGGATAACAAATTACTTTTTGTAAAACATTATACAAAGATTCACTTATGCAGATTTTTGTTATTTTTTTAAATTACTGATTAAATTTGCTTTATTTGGTAATTAAAGAAAATTTGATTAACAAAAGCAAATAATAAATACCGTTCAAGTATTTAACATCAAAATCTATTTTGCTTTCTGTCTTTTTGTAGTTCTTTCGGTGAAAAAATTGTGTATATCTAAAATTTGTGTAATTTGCGTATTTTAATTCTTCTAATATAGGTTATGTGAAAGCACTCTACATCAATTTGATTTTTGCGGAAAAGAAAAGATTTCATAGCAAGGAAAGAAAACAAAATATTGTTAATTGAATATCCAATGAGAAAATGATACAACAGATAATTCTAACCATCTTTGGAGTTCTGGTTTCTCTGGAGAACCTCGTAGTTGTTTTGGCAGCTTTTCGAAAGAAATGTATCCGAGAGAACACGCATTGCAACCTTGTAGTCTCATTGTCAGTCTATGATTTTCTCCTGGGACTTACCATTATTTTGTATGGAACTATGATATTGCCGAATTACGACTCTAATGATGAGAACCTATATAAAGTGTGTGCTGTTTACTTTTGCGTGACGGCATGGATCTATCTAACGTCATTAGTGCAGACATTTTACATCAGTCTGAATCGTTACCTAGTGATCACCGAAAGCAAGCTCAATGACATTCTATGGAATGGAAAAAGAAAATACATAACCTTCTCTGTAACAGGGATGTCCATCTTTATTTTGAATACATCCATCTTGACTTCTATTATGAGAGGTTGTGATATGGACTCTATCCTAGGCAACACAGTGTATGCAGTAATGTTCGGTTCTTTCCAAGCCCTTACCCTCTGTCTGACGTTCGTCTTTTACTTTCTCACATTATGGAAGATATATAAGTTACACCAAAAGACAGATTGTAATCTGGAACACATTGATAACAATAGAAGAAGAATAAATCGGACGAGAAAACGAATGGTTAAATCGATGAAAGTCGTCAGTCTGATTCTTATCACTTTTATGATAGCAATGATACCTGCCATAGTAATTGGATTAAAAGGAGTCACATCTCGCATGGATATATTTGTTATTGTCTGCTTTTCTGTATTAAACTCCGGTCTGAACCCGATTATATACTGTACACAGATAGATGATCTGAAAAAAGAAATAAAAACAATGTTTAGAATAGGAACATAACATTTTAATATATTTCAATAGTAAGATATCGAAAAGTTTAATAATCTTCTCATTTCATTATTATATTTAATGATAAGATGGCAAGACTTCCACGTTTATATCTATGTTTTAAAATTATTGGAGTTTAATTTTTCTGTTTTTTTTTTCATAAAAGGTCGAAAATTGACATCGTTCCAAGGTGAACCCTTGGCAGGCAGAATGTTTCAATTTTTAGATGAGTTGTTATTCATTAGTAAACTCAGAATAAGAACACATGTATCAATGTTTGAACCGTTGTTAAATGGGCATGGTCACGATTTTGGTCGAATTTTATTTTTCTGTTTTTATTATTTGCAATGCTTTAGGAATGCATTTCTAATGAACAAATTATATTTGGGTGCCAGTCGTAGAGTTTTTAGCAAGATATAGGGCTCACAATTCTTCGTCATGTAAACAAGGCTCGTGCCCTGTTTTTGTATACATAGGTTCAATATACCAGTAAAAAATATTTTGAAAGCTGGTTTGTCTATCTTATTATTCATTTAAAGCATAAAAAACAGTTCCTAACGATTATCACATTTATTTCAGATCTAAAACTGGAATTTTTACTTCAACATTCGAAATGTAAACAAACGCTCATAAGTCATTAAATGACACTCAAATTTTGGTTGTCTATTAAGAATGCCTTACTAAAGCATTGTGAACATTAAAATCGAAAAAATAATTTTTGACCAAAATCGTGACCATGCCCTTTAAATACTACAATGTCATACTTAGAACGATTTGTTTTGAACGCCAGTTTTATCAACTCATGTTGTCAATGCTGGTTAATAAAATCATTTGCCTCTGTAACTATTTTTGTTTTTGCAATTTGAGGATGAACAGGACTCAATAAAAGATACCACCACACAGGTATCAAACCTGACGATTTTTACACCACTAAAACTCGTGGCCAACATATAATTATTCCTACCAACGTTGTGTTGGATTTTGGTGCGTTTATTTTCTTCTATTGTTTGGTTTTTTTTTTCGTTTTGTTTTATGCTTTTTCGGTTTGTGAATAATGCATTGACCTCTGTAGTTGATGTTTCTTTCATCTGAAAAAGTGTAGAATATTTTAAAATGCCATTAGTGTATCTAGTGGATATCTAGAAGTATGTACTCAGCCGGTTATCGAGTTTTATTTACAGCATCAGAAAAAAGAGTCCCCGAAAACGCTTCATTGTTCTGGTCGGACACTTGGAGCCAGATAAATTAAACAGTATTACACATGTTGTAAGCTATTGCTGTATTTTATTATGCTGAATGCTGTTCATACAAATTGAAATAAATATCGGCCGATACAAGTATTTCCCCATATATACAGCATGTTAGGACGATGCAGTTCATTGGAGTTTTCTTACGATCTCTCTACATTAGCATTTAAAAAATTGCGGTATCCTGTTAAGGTGGAATAACACACCTGGGAAAAGTCATTCAAATTAACAGGAAATGTTTTTGATAATGAAAGATATAATGATAAATAAACTGTACAAATGTCAAATAAGCGAAAAATTTGCAGTTTGGGGATAAAAAATGAATATCTAAAATAATTATTCTAGTAACAACAAAAGGCCCTGCTTGATTCGAACTCGGGATGTACGGATCACAAGTCCGACAGTTTATCCACTAGGCTATGTAGTAAGTTACATGTTTCAGTCCATAAACTCCTTTTAATAAAACGAAATTTCGTTTCGACCAGCGGTCAGCCAGTTTGTGATGATGTGTTATTCCACCTTAAAGTAGCAACTATTTGTTAGGATGACCCGGTTCAACATCTTTAGAGTCCATACTGTAAATTATGTTTGCATAGTTATATCAAAAAATGAGTCCCTGTAGTGCTTGGCTTGTCTACATATCTCACATTTTAACCTTGCAGTCCCCATCAGCCCATATAAACAGAGAAATGGGGTATGTTTATAAATGGTTTAATCTGGAATGCTTATTTATGCTTTTAGTACAGTCATATAATGTTTTAACATATCCATTATTTGTGAAAGAAACAACATTTTGAAATTTTAAAATTTATGACGTTGTTTGCAATTGGTTGTTATTTCTGTTTTGGGGGTTAAATTGAGTACCTGTCGGGGTGTTTCAAGTGTCAACACACTTGTGATATTTAATTAATTCCTTATTGCTTAATTATCAAACACAAATTTAGTATCTGCATTTTTTTTTTCAAAATATGCATAAGTTATAAAGTTATACGTTTTCTTAGAAATATAAATTCATATATAAAGTCTAATTATATGCCACAAGTTTTGTGAAATTAAAAGATGTTTTTTTTTCTCGTTGTATCTTTATTCTCTGTTAAACAAATTTTCTGCAAAGAAACTATAATAAAAATACATGTTATTCAATATAAGTGTGCAAATTTGCAAATGTTTTCCTTATATTGAAGTATTCGCAGAAAATTGCAATAATTAATCAATAGTTATTCCGCTTAGTTCCATACAGTCTCTTTAAATTTCATCGAATTCCGATTGTTTTTTTTTTTATTTCAGCCATTGTTAAACGGTTCACTTTTCAGTTTATGGAACACAGTTTTTCAGATGATAAACTTATGAAAGATTCCCTTAAAATTTGAAATCTACACAAATTCAAAGATAAAAGGGATTTGACTATTTATTTTCTTCAGACGAGATGCTCCAAGTACTAAGTAATTGGATGTTCGAGGTATTGGAGAATCTTCTTGATTATTTTTTCCGATTTGAAATAACTTTATAACAATACACGAGTATTTCATTTAGAAGAGATCGTGTAAAATTTCATGTTTAAAAGATAAGACAAAATCGATGTACATTCTACTAACGGGTTCTTGAAATTGATGGTTGATGTCTTGCCTTAACGTATGTAGATTTATATATAACGAACAAGAATTGCTCTTTAATCTTAGACCTTGTTAACATATATATAATTTAAAAAATCGAAGCAGATTCACATAAGGGCTACTAAAAATTAATGAATCCAAAGATCAAAGAGAAAGAGATAGCTATGTATTAACATCAAACTTTTGTGTTTGATGTCTTGATTTTACGCTTGAGGATTAATATGTTAAAAAAAATAAAATGTGTCCAATAATATTCGATCTTGTGGACACAGGGGAAATAAGATTTTATTGTTTATCAGAAAAATCACAAATATATTTATAATCAGAAAACTGAGAATTTATCATAATACCCTTGATGCATGATACAGTTATGCAGCAAAAAGTGAGTAAGAATTTATCTTTTATAAAAAGTATTGGCGAATCGTACAAAACGAGTATTCTACTTTTCTGTTTGGTTTTTAATCTAAAGGATAACTAAATATTTGTTCTTTTTCTATTACTTTGCTTAACTATCTAGAGTGAACTGCAATCCATAACGTATTAACTTCTCCATTTTCCCCCCTTTTTAAAGATACATGTTAAATGTTCCAGCTTTCTGATTTATCAATGTAAAACTAAGTAGATAACAATCCATCATTACCGAAGAAGACTAATCTTGTTATTAGAGTTGTGAACTCCAAAATGCAGGAAATAGAACGTATAATTCTAACCATCGTAGGAATTGTGATTACTCTAGAGAACCTTATTGTTGTTATTGCAGCAATACGAAATAAAAGTCTCCGAGACAACATACATTACAATTTAGTTATATTGTTGTCCGTTTGTGATTTCGTGCTTGGACTTAACGTCTTAACGTTTGGTAATGTGGTCATGCCAAATACCAACTCAAACGATAAATACATCCATTTACTCTGCACTGTTGTGACTATTTTGACTTGGGCAACCTATCATATGTCATTAGTGCAGACTTTTTACATCAGTTTGAATCGTTACCTAGTGATCATAGAAAGTAAACTGAACCATATCCTTTGGGACGGGAACAGGAAATACATTATGTTCTGTGTCACGTGGATGGTAGTCATCGTTCTAAATGCGTCTACCTTGACTTTAAGAATGCAAGGATGTGTTATTATTTCTAAGAACTTCAGCAATTCTGCGAGTGCAGTCGTGTTAAATTCAATCCGAGCTCTGTTAATCATTCCAACATTCGTTTTGTATTTTCTCACTTTATGGAAAATATATATATAGATTACACAACAAGACATGCATCGATGATAGCACAGATCGAGATATTCGCAAGAGAAAACGAATGATAAAGTGAATGAAAGTTGTGAGTCTCATTCTCATAACGTTGGTGATTTCTATCATACCTGTAGTTGTACTCGGAATCAAAGGAGTGTTGTCTCGGTTTGATATGGTTATGCTTATTAGCTTTTTTGTCTCCAACTCAGCTGACCACCCAATTATATATTGTACACAGATTGAGGATTTCAACAAGGAAATAAAAGCAATGTTTAGAACCCACACATGAATTTTTTGGGAGAGGAAAAAAAAAAGACAAATGATAAACGTTGTTCAATTGTAGACAAAACACCAGATCTTAATTAGAGGGGAAAATTATTTTCTTTAAAATATGGATTAAAAACATCTGAAACGTATTGCTTGTCATTTGGATTTAAATTCATTTTAACACACAATTTTGCATATACTGATGTTTTTTTCTTTCAGATTAGTTGAAATAATCACATCAACAAACAATTAGAAAAGATTATGTTACTGATATCTTTATTATTTCTTTTCAAATGACATCGTAAAAGTACGAAGAAGATTTTTCTTCTAACTAAAGAGTCTTTCGCCTTTTATTTTTAACTTCAAGACATTTCAAAGATTGTGTCACTGATATAGCATTCAGATAATTCAGCGATCCAACATGCATCCGTAACTCTAAATTTGGTAATGACTTGTATCTAGTTAAAGGTTTTTAATGTTCACATTAAAATAAAAATGTTAAATACATGTACCCTCTAATAGCATAGCCATGAAGATGCTTAATAATGGTACTACGTAAGTTACATTCATTGCTTTTATGATTGGCCAAAAATTATTCAAATGTACTTCGTTAAAGAGTAAATCAGCATCGGTTTGTATATGATAACCTATCTCGATCTGATTCCTGTGACTTCACTTGGTTCATTTACCTAAATCTTCCATGCAGATCTATACCATTGTCTTGTACCCTCGAAGTTTTACAACATCTTAAACCCGAAGTAGAGAGACTGATAAACAGTCTATCTCCACCAATACCCAATCCTACATACGATAAGGACATTAAATCGTTCCTTCAATTCCTATCCCAACACAATTTGCCGAACTTATGCCCCTCCCCCTTGATCATGTTATTAATTATATTTCATTCTTGTCATGTAAGGATACATCTTATGCAACAGTTCGATCTTAATTAGCAGGAATCAGATTCAACTTAAAGATAAATTACTTTCATTACCCTTGTTCATTTTTCACATTTTCGCTAGCCAACGGTTTTCGGTCCACTTTCTTCCCAAATGGGAGCGAAGTGGATCGAAAACCCTTGGCTGGCGATGAAATGAAAAAGATGATTTTTCATTGTATAAAATCTCTGCAAGGTTTCCGTCGCATGTCTCGGTCTAGGGACTCTATAGGCCCATAACCCTCCCAATCCTCATTATCATTTTAAATTCCGATTATTAAAGGTATCCAAGTAATGTATTTTTATTTTAAGCCTCAGTTAGCAAAAATTATAGTCTGGTGAAAGGAAACATGCATATGGTGAATATGCTTTAGATATTTTTACAAATTCATTATACGGATATAACGAAATACGGATATAACGAAGTAAATCCATTGGTCCTTACGACTTTGCTATAACCTAGATTTACTGTAAGGAATATACGACATGTGATAATTTCTTTTTTCACTGTATGTCTACCAAAAACTGTTTTTACTGTTGACCGTTGTTTTCCTTTGTTTTTCCGACTTTGTTCATTTTATATAATTTTTTTTCCCGCATTCATACTTCATACTTTGTGTTTCTGGAAACGATTATTAGCTTTTGAAAATGATTAAAAAGCAATATATCGATTCGCCATACTGTCATCTCTATTAAAAGCCTTCGGCAACAAAGTAGCAGTTTTCCATCGCATAATATTTATGTTTGTTAACACAACACAAGACGTATCATTTCTTTAACACAAAGTATCCGTATCTACTAAGAAAAAACCCACTAAATTCCATTTGAAGCATTTCAAACGCATGTATCGTCGGAGGTCCTGAATTCGTTATGGTCCTTCAGTCGTGTCTCTTTTGTATTCTTCGCGTATCTCGCGAGATTTGGTTCGAGGCTGCCTATTCAGTAAGAACAATTTTACTAGCGCATCATGGAAAATATGCCAGCAGAGCAGTTGCTATTCATAACGCTATGTTCACTAAATAATCGTTGTTTATTACTTCTATTTGCATTTTACTACTCGCAAATGCCCTGTATTAGCCTAGACCTTGACATTTAGCTATTGCATCAAACATAAACATTCAGACTGTAATGTATTTTAATTCACATAGATTTGTTAACAGAATCAATGATACTGTGGAATCATTTAATTTCGTGGGGGCCATTTTCGTGGATTGTTGGTTTTTTGCTTGTTCGTGGGGATCTAATTTCGTGGATGAGTCAGTTTTCAGTTTCAGTAGGTAAACCAAACCTTTTATTATTAGTTTTCGTTGAGGATGTAAATTCGTGCGCGAGGGCTTCCCACGAATACCACGAAAATTGAGCCACCACGAATTCTAATGATTCAACAGTATGTTATAACAGTAAATCTTTTAAAATGTTATTATAAGACAGGTTTTATATTTAAATACATCAATTTTATGGAGTTGGAGAAAAACACATGATGTATCGTATAGTGGTTTAAATCTATAACCTCATGGAAAAGTATATCACGTCACACCTTTATGACGTCATAGTATACAGACGGAGCAATTGCGATTATAGAAAAATAATTGCAGTTCCTCCCTATGGACTTACAGTGGGAAGGAACAATGCATATGCAAATATTACGATATGTGACGTCAATTCTTACTATAATCAGCTGATAATGTGATCAAAACAGGCAATATTTTGATTTTGATTTTTTTTTTTTCAATTATTTGCTAAGATTACTTATTCCCTAATAAAGTCACAAATACACGTCTAAACCTTAAATATATGAATTTAACGGCGATTGTCTCCTTTGTCGACATCCAGTCAATGAAAGTCATGTGATCTGATCTGATCTGATCTTCATAATAAGTTTACAGGCTACATCGTCAATATTCAAGTGAAGAAAATATTTCTAATTATTCAGCTGATACTTTATTTATCATAACAATAAATAAAGTTACCAATCTAATACAGTCTGACATTCACGCCTTGCCGCGATCATATGCAAAAAGTCATATCGGGCGATTAGTACAAATATAATATTTATATATGTATTATATTTTTTTTATTTGCTAGTTTCACGATTTTTCTGCATATTTAACCGGACAAAAGACAAATATTAAAAAGAAGTGACTGTTGATATGTACACAAACATTTAGATGTTCTCATAAGACAATCAACGTGGATAGAACAATACGCCTAGAGGTATACATACGTGTGATGTCAACTGTTATCTGCGATCAAAAATCATTTACATTGTACGTGTAAACTGAGGAAAAATTACGCATTCAATGTAATTTTCTGCAAACGCAGGTTCATTTACTTTATGTTATAATATGTTTGGTGTAAAATAATATTTGTGCCGAAAAAGCCGATAATAGTCTACCAACTGATAGTCATTTGTTAAAATCTTTATACCAATAGTTTTAAAATAAAATAAAATATAAAAAGGCAAAAGAGACTTTACAAATGAAGTACAGTTGTACAATCATATTATCAAACACTGCAACACACTTTATTGTGAAGTGCGTTTTTCTGCTTGTTTGGATAGTTTGATTCAATCACATTGTGCATGACATAGGGTTCATTTTATGGAATTTAAGGTTTAAAAATATTTCATATCAGTGAATTACACGTCAGTAATCCCCCCCTCTCTCTCTCTCTCTCTCTCTCTCTCTCTCTCTCTCTCTCTCTTTCTCTCTTTCTCTCTCTGTACGTTATGACGATCATTGAAAATAATCAATGCAAAAGTTTCTTAGTTTCTTGGAGCAAATGATACCATAATGATCTTGTTGAAAGTGTCTTGAATAGAGTAAAGACAACAACTTACAGACCTGATAATGACAGACATTTTGTCTACTGATTGAATATACGCGCTATCAAAATTCTACATCGCATACATATATTAAAGAAAAAAAATAAATTTAAACTTATCATTAAAATAAAACTGTATATCATTTTTTTCCCAGAAAGTACAAATGTTTGTAATCATGTCTTCAGATTTGATGACGTTAAATGTTATAGAAAGTGAGAGCAATTATTATGTCTATCGTTATTATTTAACATTTATTATGATCGACAGATCTACAAGATAATAAAGCTTTATACACTTAGTAAACTGAAAAATAATTTTTCTTTTTGATTAAAATACTTCTATAAATTTATAAATAAAATATGTTTTGTACACTTACATTTCATGTCACGTTTTTAGTTGCTGACTTTTGGGCCTGGTTGCTAAAATCCTAAAAATCCTAAAAGGCAAGGTAAAACTTCATGCAAATGATTTTGTTCAATTTTTTTACCTAAACCCATTGCTTTTTAAAATGTGTCATGAAAAAGAACGTTCCTACCCGTTACTGTTGATTTAAATTACTAATCGCAAATTTGTTTGCCTTTCGCAAATAACAAAAACTAAAAACTAAATCGATTGCAACAATTACGTGACGGTGACGCTTTTCAACATCTTATTTCAGGGAAAACAATAATGCTGAATATGAGCAGAAAGTGCAAGATGACAAACCTACGAATTGTGTGGGTCACAAATGCATTTATTCTCAACGATTTTAAGCATGCATACCTCTAACAAAATCATCATGATGCTCGAAACTGCGAAGACCAAACAATTAACTTCTCCAAACATTAACTAGGACAAACCCGATAACAAAAATTATTTCTTCAACTTAAGAAAAACCCGATTTCTTATTATGAAACTACACCGCAAACCTTAACCCTGACGAAACTAGATTGAATGCAAATGGAAAAACGGAGATTGCATGTAGGTTTAATTGGCAAAGATAATAACAATGAACTTTTTAAAAACTTTTTTAAAAGAAACATCAACTTGTCCAATAAAGAATGAATAATTTATGTAAGGTAATTAAAAAGGCACATGTGACGGCTGCCAAATGCCAGTTGAAGATCGGCGTCGTCCATCATTGACATTTGCATTGAAATCTTGGAATTGCTCGTATATTTTATGTAATTCGTATTCAGCTGTCATTAATTATAAAATAACTATACTATATGCTTTTATTATAAAGCCATGCATATGAGAGTGCAGCCATTCATCTTCTGTGACTTCTTTCAAAATAAAGAGGAAAAACATTAGTTTTACCAGATTAGAGAATTCTGAGAATTATGCCATGTATCTGTATATAAAAAGATCACATTATAGCTAGTTTATTCATTCTAACAGGAAAGTTGAACAACATGAACCCTTCCTTCGGAATTCTCCTTTGCTTGGCCATTTTCTCCGGTACGTTTATAAACATTAATATTTAACATCATTATAATGTAATAACAGATGACTATCATATTGTATGAATATGTTGTTTCCTTTAAATAACGTCTGGTATGTTGTTAACATACATTGCCTATAGCACTTAAAGTAATGAATGAAAACTGTAAAAGAAATATATTTTGTTATACATAATTAGGCTAAGTTTAAAAATGCCTGTATGTTGAAAAGCTAAATTTGTCATTTGATTAAGATTTCTTTATTTTGTTAACGTTTTTTGTTTTAAATCAAATTAAAAAAAACATCTTTAACGAACTTTTTACTTTCTTTATTGACTTGAATTAGCCTAATCATTTTTTTAATTGTGAATCTCTGTCTCTAGTGATATCTTTAAAAAAAACAAAGAAAAAACATATATTCTATGAACTAATTGTTTTATTTATGTCACTTCTTCATCTTATACTTCACATAATGTCCACGTTATATCTAAACTAGTAAGATATATCTCTTTGCAACCTAAATGACATTAATATATTTCCCTGACACACAGTTGTGGAGCTTGGACATTGTAGGAGATACGAACGCCTACGCCCCGAATGTCCCATTTTAGATTGCGCCAAACCCCCGGAGAACTGTCGCACGGAGGTTGTTTATGACGATGGCTGCCCTGAGGCCTGTGTGCTAGTCTGTGAGTGTCCCAAACCGAGCCCGTTGTCTCTGGAGTACTGTGAAAACACAAACCCTAGGTGCTCTGTGGAAGAAGACTTCCTTATGCTGGCGAACGGAAAAAGATGTTTTAATGGATGTGTGATAGAGTGTGGGTTTTAAAGACAAAAGCCTATGTGTGCACAATAAAAATAACACAGTTCTTAACAATTGTTAATGTTCTTTTGTGTCAAAAAAGGTCTAGGATCCTTTTCAGTTTTATTAAAACAATTAGTAGAAAAACGAACTTTAAACAAATGTATATATCTGGAAATGTGTATAAACATATTTGATAAATGTAAATAATAAGGATTTTGATGTAATAATAATACCTGAAGAATTTAATACGTTGTTAACATAAAACTAAACTCTTTCACATAAACAACTAATCAGTCACGTTTCAACCTCTAATGATAAAACACCACTTAAGGATAAAAATATCATTAAGCGTTGCAATTGTAACGGCTAATGCCCTAAATTCTTGCATAAATAGTTGACATCATTTACTGCTAATGATAAATCGCCCCTAAATGATAGAATTGTATCATTAAGCTCACAAATGCAAAACAGACCTAACGTTTAATGAAACAAGCAAAAAGATACATGGTCAACCCATAATAATACAAACATCTTTATCATTAAGCGTTGCAGTTGCATTCTTAATGATATTATAGCATACCAAAATGTAGAACTCTCGCCAATGTTTTTTAAGAACAGTCTCGGACAGAATGACAAAAGGATGGATGGAATAAAAGATAGACGGACAGACATCTACTGATATGTAATTATAAGCTAAGGTTTGCGGTTTGCATTTTTGAGAATTGTACCAAAGTACATTCCAATATAATCACTATACTAAAGGGATTTCTTTTTCAGATAAAATTCAAATGATTTTGCCGGACGGACCCGTTTTATAACTACAAAAGGTCAAAATATTAATTCCAAACCGTTGTGTTGATGAAATATATGTTGGTGAAAATATATGTCCATTTTGTATGTGTCTATTATGGCGGCTATCTATGCTTAAAATGTTCGAAAATAATGTCATTATTTATATCATCATTCATTTATTCAATATCTTATAAATTATTAAAAAATATAATAAAATTCAACAAAAGTCTAAAACAAAACATGGACGCTATTGGCTGAAAATGCCCGGTATCAAACAATAAGTATTTATTTCCAAACGTTCAATTACCTTTGTTTAAAATTTGAATTCCGTATCAAGACATCATACATGTAGTTGGGGACTCCGTACTGCAGCAAAAACCCATCGAAAGTCGAAAACAAGAGATAAGTGTGAATTTTACAGATGAAAAATGTGAATATTACATACTAAAGTTTAAATTTTACACTTTAAAGTGTAAAATTTACAGATTAAAGTGTGAATGTTACAGACAAGAGTGTGAATTTTACATATTAGTCAATATGTGTATGATTTTTACAGATTAATGTGTAATCTTTAGAGATTAAAGTGAAACTTTGCATTTTAAAGTGTACATTTTACACTTTAAAGTGTACATGTATATTTAACAGATAAGTGCGATTTGTAACTTTTAAAGTGTAGATTGTACACTTTAAAGTGTAAATTTTACAGATGAAATTGTAAATTTTATACTTGAAAGTGCAAATTTTCATATAATAGTGTAGAAAATTAAAAAAAAAATGTGAAGTGCATATGTGGCACTAATACGCATCTGTAATCAATACACAATTTACAAAATGATATATTGTGATTTTTGTTCTTGCACCGAATCAGTATGTTGAAACAGTAATTGTGTAATTTTGAATTTACACCTACCCAGTATAAAACAAATTTACATTATGACGATACGCTTACAGTATTTTCTTCATAAAAAAAAACCATCGATGTCTTTTTCAATATCATTTCCTTAACATTTGTAACGACACACATTACATGTACAATATGGTTTTATCGTTGTCCGTCTGTAATTTCGTGCTTGGACTATACCTCTTAACGTCTGAAGATGTGATCATGCCAAATACCAACTTAAACGATAAAAACATTCATTTACTATGCGCTTTTATATATAATGTGAGTTGTGCAACCTACATATATATCACATGTCATTGGTGCAGACTTTATTCATTAAATTGATTCGTTACCTAGTGATAAACGAAAGTAAGCTGAATCATATCTTTGGGACGGGAACAGAAAGTACATTATGTTCTTTGTCATGTGGATAGTGACCATCGTTTTGATAACGCCCATCTCGTTCAACATTCTTTTTATACTTTCTCACTTTATGGAAGATGTTTAGATTACACAACAAGGCATGCATCGATAATAATACAGATCGAAATATTTGCACGAGAAAACGAATGATTAAGTTCAATAAGTTGTGAGTCTCATTCTCATAACGTTTGTGATTTCTACCATACCTGCAGTTGTGAGTGCTGTCTCGGTTTGATATGGTTATGCTTATTTACTTTCTGTTTCGAACTCAGCTATCAACCCAAACATATTTCACCCAGATTAAGGATCTCAACAAAGAAATAAAAATAAGCAATGTTTAGAATGCAAACATGAATTTTTTTGGAAGAGAAACAAAACGACAAATGATAAACGTTGTTTTGTGAAATCGTGAATAATTGCAGATGCATTCACAAAAGCATAGAATTACTTTCCAAATCAAATACAACTAGTACGAAGAAAACAACAAAGAAAATAACCTGGAGGATTTTTTTTATTAACGATGTAATGTATAGAGTATCAAATATAAAAAAAATGTCACCGATATATTATATTTATTATGTTACTATATGAAGTCATGACTCTAGAACCAGGGGCCCGTTTCACTAAAAGGCGTAGGATACGACGAAACTTAAGTTAGGCCTTAGGGCGTACGCCAAAATTTAGTCCGGCGTAAACTGCGTTTCACTAAGAGGCGTACGCCTGGCCGTAAACACTAGTATCGGACTGAGTTAAGGCCAGACTTACGTAATTGACAACGACCTTATGCACATGCGCAGACAGATGATAAACAGTAGGAGGAAGATAGATAGACAAATATCGATATATAGATAGATATTCTTTAGATAGATAAAAAGATAGAAACTGAATTGTGTTTGCGAGAGAGAGAGAGAGAGAGAGAGAGAGAGAGAGAGAGAGAGAGAGAGAGAGAGAGAGAGAACCGTAAAGTATTCAGGCATATTAATCATGCATGTTTAGTGACAAAATCACACAGCAAAACTTGCTAACATGTTTTATTTGAAAGATATTTTTGATGAGGCATATAGGATATGGTCATTCAAAATTATTAAGTCAACAGAACTATTTTGCTATCGATATCTACGGGGATACATGCTTCAAACCATGCTTCGAACATCCTTGGTCATGCGTCAATTATGGCCCGAGTATAAATATTTTTTTATTAGATTTTCTTGTTTCCTCTTGCTACATCATTGAAAGAAAATCAGTGAATTTGTTTAAAAATAAAAAAATATAGCGAATTAATGCAGTAATGAGCTTTTAATCCTTGGATTGGACAATATTAAGCAAGCATCGAACAACCATACCACAGATACTAAAAATTTAAATATTTCATGCAAAAAAAGAAGCTCGGATACATATTTTTATTACTTTCATATTAAGATTTGTGTCAATGTAAAATGTGGAGCAAAAATGATCTAGGAAATAATTCCAAGTCTAATTTTTTTTTTTACACAATTTGTTTCCGAAGTTTTTTCGAAATTTAAGTGAAAGGGTACATACAAACCATAAGTGCATCATAGGGCTGGGACGATACTGTACTGAGCCGATTCGGTACATATCACGATACATGAGATGCGATACGATACATATCACGATACATTGCAATTAAATGAAAACATGAATAAAAGTTTAAAATTTATTCAACCTGCCGATGTATTACCGCATGTCCAAAGTTATTTTGTTATATTCACAATGAGCGTTGCACAATTTACAAATTACTTTCGTCTCGTGTACACTAGTTTTTCATAAACAAGTACTCCAAAAGTTTTCCACATTCCATATTTAGCTTCCTAACAGTTTTGACAACTTTACGAGGTTTTCCGCCATCTTTGAACTTTCATATTAGGCGCGCGGACTAAAAATAGCCGATACATGAAGCTCGGATATTTTTGAAAAATAAAAAATGTTCGGTAAGGTATCGTTGTATTAATGGTAAATGTATCGATCCAAATATCGTCAAAATAAATACCGCGATGCACCGGTGCATCGGTGGATCGTCCCATCCCTAAGTGCATGTACGTTTATATGTAAATGTTTCACCAAAGTTATCAAATCCAAGGTACAGATGTATGTCTCAGACGTATGGTGGACTCAACATAAACTACCCAAGTACACTTTCAATTGTATTTAGTATATTGAACGAGGCTTTATATAAATTTGAAGTTAATACAGAGAAGGTGTATGTAACCTACGAAATAAAATCTATTTAATCTGGAGTCAGTGTTTTGTACGGTTGTATGATAAATACATTATCTAATATTTAAAAAAAGGTAGGGACTTTTGACGACTCTAAAACATAGTTGGAGCGAGCTTTCATCATATTTTGGTATTTACATTTAAACAATACTGAAAATACTTTTCTGATTAACCTTAGTTTAACTACCTAAGCTAACACATTTTACTCACCAAAAATAAAAAATAATTCACTTAGTGAGTTTTAAATTTCAAAATATCTCACTCACACATATTTTGCGTGGAAGTTGGGGGGGGGGGGATGAAATGCTTAAAATGCTAGACATTTCTTATACAAATATACCTTTGTACTACATGTGCATCATGTATGTATATTTTCTGCATTATTCATTGCCAAATTCACTAAAAAAAAGAAACGTAAATCAAATTATTAGATAAAAATAATCGAATGAAAACTATATATCGGTTGTCTAAATTTGTCATTTTAACAAGTAAACAGCAAGTGCAAATATAAAGAATGTGCATAAAACATGGTTAGAAAGTTTCTAGTCGAGAATTGGTACCACCTATCAAAACTCTCTATTTTCTTAATTTCATATGAAATTAATAAAATCTACATGACAAATTGTACAATTTAACATTAAGGTCAGCACCGATATTCTCAGCAACAGAATTAGCGGTCAATTCCTATTTACGCCATAAGTTACGACTACCCTTGGCTAGGCGTAGATTTTTGTCTTTTCTAGGCCTAACGATTTGTTTTGGATTAGATATTCAAAAGCGGACTATCCACTTCAAACCGAAGGTTGCTGATGTAGAATGTATATAAATACTAGTAAATCTTGAAAACAAGATTACAGGCTACATCGTCAATATTCAAGTGAACTTATTATTTTTAATAATTCAGTTGACACTGTCTTTATCATAACAATAAATTACGTTGCAGATCTTATACAGTCTGACATTCATGCCTTGCCGCGATCATATGCAAAAAGTCATGTCGTGCGATTAGTACAAATATATATTATTCTTTTTTTTTGTCAGTTTCACGATTTTTCTGCATATTTAACCAGACAAAAGACAAATATTAAAAAGAAGTGTCTGTTGATATGTACACAAACAACTTAATGTACTCGTGAGATAATCGACGTGAGAAGAATAATAGGCCTAGATGTATACATACGTGTGATGTCAACCGTTAACTTGCGATCAAAAATCATTCACATTGTACCTGTTAACTGAGGAAAAACTGACTCATTCAATGTAATTTTTTGCAAGAAAAGTATTATTTACTTTATTATATAATAATATGTCTAGTGTAAAATAATATTTGTACCGATAAAGCCGACGATAATCTACCAATTAACTGATAGTCATGTGTTTAAATCTTCATACCATAACTTTTATAATAAAATAAAACGGCCAGGCAAAAGAGATTTCATTAGATTTTATCTGTTTGGACATATACACATGTACATGAGAGAGAGAGAGAGAGAGAGAGAGAGAGAGAGAGAGAGAGAGAGAGTTTCTTTCAAACAACGTAGCGTATACGAATTAAACCCACAAAGAAGTACAATCATATTATCAAAGATCACAAACACTGCATGCAATATACTTTATTGTTGGACGCGTTTTTTTCTTTGGATTTAAAATGAAAAACATTTAAACAACCATGGAAGGAGCACATGACGCAAATCGCGGACTGATTTGATTGACAGGTGCTACACGTGGACTGAAACTGCTTGGTTGGATAGTCTGATTCAATCACATTGTGCTTTGCTTACAGTTCATTTTATGGAATGTAAGCTTGAAAAGTATTTTATATCAGTGAATTACACGTTAGTAAAATTCTCTCTCTCTCTCTCTCTCTCTCTCTCTCTCTCTCTCTCTCTCTCTCTCTCTGTACGTTATGACAATAATTAAAAAAATAATGCATTAGTTTCCTTGTGTCCTAAAGCAAATGATACCATACTATAAAAATTCTACATCGCATCCACGTATTAAAGAAAATGAAATGAATTTAAACTTATCTTTAATATAAAACTGTATATCATTTTCTTTAAAAAAGTACAAATGTTTGAAATCATGTCTTTAGATTTGATGACGTTCGAAAATAAAAAATAAAAAGTAAATCGATTGCAGCAATTACGTGACAGTGACGCCTCCCTACTTCAACGTCTTATTTCAGGGAATACAATAATGCTGACTATAGGCAGAAAGTGCAAGATGACAAACCTACGAATTGTTTGGGGCACGAATACATAAATTTTATTCTCTACGATTTTAAGCATGCATACCTCTAACAAAAAACATCGTAATGCTCGCGACTGCGAAGACCCAAACATTAACCAGGACAAACCCGATTACAAAAATGATTTTTTCATCTCTTAAGAAAAACCCAATTTCTTATTTTGAAACTGCACCGCGGTCCTTAACCCTGACGAAACTAGTTTGGATGCAAATGGAAATATGTAGATTGCATGTAGGTTATTTGGCAAAGATAATAATAATGAACTATTTTAAAACTTTGTTTTTTAAAGAAACACCAACCTTTCCAATAAAAAATGCATCATTTAAGTAATTAAAAAGGCACATGTGTTTGCTGCCAGTTGAGGATCCGCACCATCCATCGTTTTGGCATTTGCATTGAAATCTTGGAATTGCTCGTATATTTTAATATGTAATTCGCATTCAACTGTCATTAATTGTATAATAACTATATCATATGTTTTAATAATAAAGCCAAGCCATTCATCTTCTGTGACTTCTTTCAAAATAAAGAGGAGAACATTAGTTTTACAAGTACAGAGAATTCTGCGAATTATGCCATGTACCTGTATAAAAAAAGATCACATTATGGCTAGTTTATTCAGTCTAACCGGAAAGTTGAACAACATGAGCCCTTCCTTCGGAATTCTCCTTTGCCTGGCCATTTTCTTCGGTGCGTTTATTTACATTGTTATTTTAGATCATAATAATGTAACAGATGACTATCATATTGTATGCACATGTTGTTTCCTTTAAAACACGTCTGTTGAGTTGTTAACATACATAGCATATAGCATTAAAAGTAATGAACGCAAATTGTTAAAGAAGTATATTTTGTAATATGTGAACTATTAAGGCTAAATTTAAAAATTACTTGTATGTTGAAAAGCTGAAATATGTTATTTGATTAAGATTTCTCTATTTTGTTAACATTTTTTTTTTAAATTAAATTAAAAAAAGGTTTAGCGAACGTTTTTACTTTCTTTATTAATTTGAACGAACCTCATCATTTTTTGAAATTGTGAAACTGTGTCTCTAATTATATCTTTTAGTGAAAAAAAAATAAGTTTTTTATGATCTAATTGTTTTTTGTATTTCACTTCTTCATATTATACTTTACATAATGTCCACGTTATATCTAGTTAGATATATCTTTATGCAACCTTAATGACATAAATATTTTTTTCTGACACACAGTTGTGGAGATTGGACAATGTAGGAGTTACAGAATCGGCCTTCCCCGTTCCGAATGTATCTTTTTCCGGTGCGCTGCACCCCCGAAGAACTGTCGCACGGAGGTTGTTTATGACGATGGCTGCCCCGAGACCTGTAAGCTAGTCTGTGAGTGTCCCACGCCGACCGCGGAGTCTCTGGAGATCTGTGAAAACCCAAAACCTAATCCTTTGTGCTATGTGGAGAAAGACTTCATCATGCTGGCAGACGGAAAAATGTGTTTTAATGGATGTATGGGGCTTTGTGAAATGTAAAGACAAAAGCCTATGTGTGAACAATAAAGAAACAGTTTTATAACAATTGTTAATGTTTTTTTGTGTCAAAAAAGGTCTAGGATCCTTTTCAGTTTTATTAAAACAATCAGTAGAAAAACGAACTTTAATCAAATGTATATACCTGGAAATGTGTATAAACATATTCAATAAATGTAAATAAAAAGGATTTTGATGTAATAATAATACCTGGAGAATTTAATACGTTGTTAACATAAAACTAAACTCTTTCACATAAACAGCTTATCAGTCACGTCTCAACCTCTAATGATAAAACATCGCTTAAGGAAAAAATATCATTAAGTGTAGCAATTGTAACGCCTAATGCTATAAATTCTTGCATAAATGGTTGACATCATTTACTGCTAATGAAAAATCGCCGCTAAATGATAGAATTGTATCATTAATCTCACAAATGCAAAACAGACCTAACGCTTAAAGCTATACACGCTATAATTTGCGTTAATTTTGAATAAAGGGGAAAATGTATGCGTTTGATTACTAATAAAAGTTACCTTTATGTTAATTATAATGCTCAATTCGATCACGTTACATATATATCAAATATTAAACAATAAACAATATTTATTTTCCTGCCAGGAAAGTAATGCCTCCTCGTGAATATCAATCTATCACGTGATATCGACAGCTAAATTTAGTCTATTATACCAAAACTAGTGAAGGGTCAACATCTTCATAATTGTGATAGTTTCACAAAGGAAAGGATATTTTCAGTAAAGCATAAATTTGTCCGATATACGAGTACAAAAACACCCCACAAGCCTGTGAGTAGATATGAATACTTCCTTTAAAAAAATGACGTAGACCTGTGTGTTTCCCCTATGTGCTATTTATAGATCCTATAAGTAATAATGCAGAAGGTATCGTGCATGGCAAACGTATTTTACTCATTATACGTGTATGTATTTCAAATTAACAACTGTTAAGCATATTAAAAATCAAGTTGGATATTTAATTAGGCAAACAATAACGACCACCTAGTTCTCCGCGGACATGCGCAATGAGGTCGGTTTCGCTCTTCCTTCATCAATATTCATGAAAAGGTATATTTTCCTGGCAGGAAAATAAACAATTAAAAATCTATATCTTTGTAACGAGATGGAATTCACCATTGTAATTTACAGATTAAGGATAACTTTTATCAGTGGACAAACACATGCGTTTTCACTGTCATTCAAAATTGACGTAAATTATAGCGTGTATAGCTTTAATGAAACAAGCAAAATGCTACATTGTCAACTCCTGAAAGTATGACAAACATTTATCATTAAGCGTTACAGTTGCATTCTTAACGATATGATTACATAACTCTGGCCAATTTTTTTTTAAACAGTCTAGGACAGAATGACAAAAGGATAAATGGAATGAAAGATAAATAGACAGACATATACTGATAATTTAAGGTAAGGTTTGCGGTTTGCATTTTTTAGGAATTGTACCAAAGTACATCCCAATTTATTCACTTTACTAAAGGTTGTTTTTTCAGATAAAATTCAAATGATTTTGCCGGACCCGTGTTTTAACTACAATAGGTAAAAGTATTAATTTCAAACTGTTATGTTGATGAAATATAAATAATTTCGTGAAAATATGTCCATTTTGTATGTGTCTATTATGGCATTATTTATGCTTATAATGTTCGAAAATAATGTCACTATTTATATCATGATTCATTTTTTTTAATATTAATTTTTCATGAACTGTTTTAAAATATAACAAAATACAACAAAAGTCTAAAGAACCAAGGACGTTATTCGCTGAAAATGCCGCGTATCAAACAATAAGTATTTATTTCCAAACGTTCAATTACCTCTGTTTTAAATTGGAATTCCGAATTAAGACATCATACATGTAGTTTGGGACTCCATACTGCAACAAAAACCCGGGGAAAGTAAAAACGAGAGATAAGTCTGAATTTTAAAGATTAACGTGTGAATATTACATACTTAAGTATAAATTTTACACTCTAAAGTGTAGAATTTACAGATTAAAGTGTGAATGTTACAGATAATAGTGTGAATTTTACATATCAATGTGTGATTTTTACAGATTAATGTGTAAAACTTACAGATTAAAGTATGAATTTTACAGATTTAACTGTGAATTTTACATTTTAAAGTGGGAATTGTACACTTTAACGTGTAAATTGTAGAGATTAAAGTGTAAATTTTATAACTTAAAGTGCAAAGGTTCAGATTAAAGTGTAGAAAATAAAAAAAGGTGATGTGCATATGTGGCACTGATACACTTCCGTAGTTAATACAAAATTTACAATTTGACATATTATAATTTTTTCTCTTGCATTCAATCAGTATGTTAAAACTGTGATTGTCTAAATTTTGTATTTACACCCACAGTACAGTAAAAATCAATTTTACAAAATGACAATACGCTAACAGTATTCTCTTCATAGAAGTTTTCTTAAGAGGAAAAAACCGAGCAATCAGCTTTTTTAAAATTTTCATTTCCTTTAACATTTGTAATTTTAGTATTTCGGAAATGTTAAAGATGTACATTTTCTTGCATACATGTACTCTTTATTTACTCTTCATTTTATGATTTGACGCTTTATTTACATAGTATAACGAATAAATACCAAGTTTTTAGTCTTTATATTAAATGATTGCAGTCGGACAAATCAACATTAAAAAATTATCAGTCATCTTCGCATATGTATCGGACAGCATAGAAATATTAAAATTTTGAGACAGAAACTTTAAAGTATGCACATGTACAGTTAAAGCGTCTAAAACAAGTTCACAGTTCAGTTCAAAGGCAGTTCAAAACTCTGAAATAGTCCTAGAGTCAATTTTCAACAGGGTCAGTTTTCAACGTGTAGAGGTCATCAGAGTTTTGAAAAATCTTTCACAAGCAGTTGAAAATGATTCTGGGTATAACTTTCACGAATTTTAGTTTTAATTTTCAACGTAAAAAAATGACCCAACAGTTAATATTTAACCTTGGTCAATATTCTTCGTTACAACGATACTCCTGCCTTCCCATCTGACACAATATTCGTTTTATTTGCTAAACAGGTGTGGAAAAAAATTTAAAGGACAAACCCTATAAGTAATAGTAATGAAAAACAAGTTGAGATGGGTTGTTTAAAATAAATGTTGTCATCATATTTAGGCAATTTAGGGTTTATTTTGGGTCCATTTGGGTAAATAGATGCACCAGCGCAGCTTTAATCAGATAGTTGAATATGAAATATTTTCAAAAATTAATTACAGTTACATTAAAACCAGAGGATGAAAATTAAAGCAAGTCGAACTCGATGAGTGTTGATTGCTGTGTTGGATGAATGGTACAGTATGATCTGCACGAAAAAGTCCCGTCTTTTCATTGATCACCTTCAGTTTTTGGAACACTTGCCCGATCATAGTAGTCGAATTTGAAATGAACTTTGTTATATATCTGTTGATCAAAAGTAAACGTTATAAGTTTGAAATGTTTTAGCCGAACCATAAAAAAACAAAAACCCTCAAAGAAATTCATCGCCGCAAACAAGATTACTCAAACCGGGTGATATGAGAGAGAGAGAGAGAGAGAGAGAGAGAGAGAGAGAGAGAGAGAGAGAGAGAGAGAGAGAGAGAGAGAGAGAGAGAGAGAGAGACGGGTCGATGTAAATCACAACTAAGTTCGCTACTAACGGTGAAGGAAATTAAAGCTTGTTAATAGGTCTGCCTACCCTAGCTACCCCGTCTCTTTTTCTTTTTAATTGAATGGCCTTATTAGCATCTATCCATGTATATACCCGTATTTCAATCAAAATTTGATTTTACTGTACATCATGGAAAATCTTGATTTTATTTCTCATTATGGAAAATATATGTTACAACAAAAGACAGACTGTAATCTGTAACACATTGATAACAATAGAAGACGGATGAATTGGATGAGAAAACGAATGCTTAAATCGATGAAAGTCGTCAGTCACTTTTATAATAGCAATGGTACCTGCAATAGTAATTGGATTAAGAGGAGTCACATCTCGTTTGGATATTTTTATTCTCGACTGCTTTTCTGTTTTGAACTCCGGTCTGAACCCGATCATATACTGTACACAGATCGATGATCTGAAAAATAAAATAAAAACAATGTTTAGAATCAAAAGATAACATTTGATATATTTCAATATTAAGATACCGAAATCTTAATAATCTTCTCATTCCAAAATTATATTTAACAATAAGTTGACAAGACTTCAACGTTTATATTTCAGTTTAAAAACATTTGGAGTTGTTTTTTTAATAAAAGGTCGAGTATAAAATTGACATTGTTCCAAAGTGAATCCTAGGCGGAAAAAATGTTTTATTTTTTTAAATGAGTTGTTAATCATTATTAAGCTTAGATTAAAAATACATCTATCATCCTTTGGAAGGTTGTTAAATTTTACAATGTTATGCGTAGAACGATTATTTAAACATCAATTTTTCAACTCATGTATATTGATTATGCATTAAGGTGGTATATGACATCTGTCGATATTAATTAAGAAATAAGGAATCATTTTTTATTATTATGAGTTGATAATTTCGGTCGGGGCGTGGTCAAATCCAAAAAAAACCGAAGGGATTTATGATAGATTTGACCACGCCCCGACCGAAATTATCACCTCATAATTTTATAATTTATATTTATAATATTTTCCAATTTGTACACTTTAAAAACAAAATTATTTTAAAACCACTATTTTCTAATGTAGCACATGTTATGTATTACTACACGGCGCAGCCAATACTGTTTCTCGGTTATGCTATAAGACACGCCAATTTTGTGTCACTCATCATTGATGAAGTTATTGGATGTTAGGGTTCATAATTGATTCGTAATGTTATCAGAAACAAAGGCAGTTGAAAATGTGAATATTGTTGATTAAAGCACATTAAAATTGAAATACTTTCACCGGTTTAGAATTTTCAAATTTCACACTATTTAACCAAAAAATAGCTTTTAACATTTTTAGAAAGGTAAAAAATGTACCCCCCCCCCCAGCAGGACTCACAGATTCGTAGTAACCCCCTTACCCACTGAGCTGGAAGCTAACTTACTGAGAAAGAAACAACTTCATGTTATTTTTTATTTCAATAAACAATACGTCACAACGTGGAGGTGTCCCATACCACATTAAGCCGTTGGCAATGTATATGTTTAGCTAGTTGGTAAGATCATTTGCCTTTTTATTTTTATCTATTTTGATTCTGCAACTTTCAAAATATCTAACTAGACAATTTTTGTTACACCTCTAAAACTCATGGTCGACGTATGGTAATCCATACGGACGTTGTATTGGATTTTGTGAACTTGGGAACGATCCGGTGTTTTTATATTATTGAGTTTTTATATATCATTTAGTTTTTAGTTAAGTGCTAGTTTTATAGTTTTTTTCCCTATTTCATATGTATATTTTATTTTGTTGTCCTGAGGAAGGGACGGGTTGTCTCAAGAATGTAACCAGCCATCTTCAAGGGTTTCTGATCTACCTCGCTTGTGAGGAACGATGCGGATCAGAAACACTTGACTTGGGAAGATGGTAATCAACTGGTCAACGATTTTATTTATAGCATCGCGAAAAAGCTCCTGGAAATGCTTCAGAGTTTTTGTCGGATATTCATGGATGGGAGAAATCTTAGAGCCAGGTAAATTAAACAAGTCAATAACACACATGTCAACATGCTTAACGTTGAATACGTAAATAATTTTAAGAAAAATTTGATTAAGGTAGTATGGGACACTTCCATGTCGTGACGTATTGTTTATCGAAATAAACAATAAAATAAAGTGTAATTATATAAGTAGTTTCTTTCCAAAAGTGATCACCTTATTCCGTAGCGCAGTGGGATAGAGGGTTTACTACGAACCTGTAAGTCATGAGTTCAAATCCCGCTGGGGGGTTTAAAATTTTTACCTTTACAAATATTTTTAAAAGCTATTTTTGGTTAAATATTGTAAATTTTGAAAATTCTAAACCGGTGAAAGTTTTTCAATTATATAGTACTTTAATCCACATTAATATCGACAGATGTCCCATACCACCTTAACATTCACTGATGGGTTCTTGAAATTGCTTTAATCCAAAGATAAATAAAGAGCTGAGTATCCAATCAAAAATCAAGCTTTTGTGTTTGATATCTTCACTTCACGTATGTAGATTAATATATAACAAACATGAAATGTCCTTTAATCTTAAACTTCGTTCACTTATATGAAAATTTTGATTCTGCAACTTTTAAAATATCTAACTAGACAATTTTTGTTACACCTCTAAAACTCATGGTCGACGTATGGTAATCCATACGGACGTTGTATTGGATTTTGTGAACTTGGGAACGATCCGGTGTTTTTATATTATTGAGTTTTTATATATCATTTAGTTTTTAGTTAAGTGCTAGTTTTATAGTTTTTTTCCCTATTTCATATGTATATTTTATTTTGTTGTCCTGAGGAAGGGACGGGTTGTCTCAAGAATGTAACCAGCCATCTTCAAGGGTTTCTGATCTACCTCGCTTGTGAGGAACGATGCGGATCAGAAACACTTGACTTGGGAAGATGGTAATCAACTGGTCAACGATATTATTTATAGCATCGCGAAAAAGCTCCTGGAAATGCTTCAGAGTTTTTGTCGGATATTCATGGATGGGAGAAATCTTAGAGCCAGGTAAATTAAACAAGTCAATAACACACATGTCAACATGCTTAACGTTGAATACGTAAATAATTTTAAGAAAAATTTGATTAAGGTAGTATGGGACACTTCCATGTCGTGACGTATTGTTTATCGAAATAAACAATAAAATAAAGTGTAATTATATAAGTAGTTTCTTTCCAAAAGTGATCACCTTATTCCGTAGCGCAGTGGGATAGAGGGTTTACTACGAACCTGTAAGTCATGAGTTCAAATCCCGCTGGGGGGTTTAAAATTTTTACCTTTACAAATATTTTTAAATCTATTTTTGGTTAAATATTGTAAATTTTGAAAATTCTAAACCGGTGAAAGTTTTTCAATTATATAGTACTTTAATCCACATTAATATCGACAGATGTCCCATACCACCTTAACATTCACTGATGGGTTCTTGAAATTGCTTTAATCCAAAGATAAATAAAGAGCTGAGTATCCAATCAAAAATCAAGCTTTTGTGTTTGATATCTTCACTTCACGTATGTAGATTAATATATAACAAACATGAAATGTCCTTTAATCTTAAACTTCGTTCACTTATATGAAAATTTAAAAATCGATGCAGATTTACATAAAGGCTACTAAAAATTAATCAATCCAAAGATTAAAGAGATTAATATTTTTCAAACAAACGTTTGTGTTTGATGTTTTGATTTTACGTTTGAAGATTAATACGTTAAAATGATAAAAAAAAGTCTTACAATCTTACATCTTGTGGACACATGAATACATTTAAAATGTACTTTCTAATTCATCAACGTAAAACTAGATAGACAATGATCCCTTAGTACTGAAAGAGTTTTTTAAAGTGAGCTCAAAAAATGCAGGGAATAGAACGTATAATTCTGACCATCCTAGGAATTGTGGTTACTGTAGAAAACCTTATCATTGTTATTGCAGCAATACGAAATAAAAGTCTCCGAGACAACACACATTACAATTTAGTTATATCGTTGTCCGTCTGTGATTCCGTGCTTGGACTAAACGTCTTAACATTTGGGAATGTGGTCATGCCAAATACCAACTCAAACGATAAGAACATCCACTTACTCTGTACTTTTCTGGCTATTGTAACATGTGCAACCTATCATATGTCATTGGTGCAAACTTTGTTCATCAGTTTAAATCGTTACCTAGTGATCATCGAAAGTAAGCTGAACCATATTCTTTGGGACGGGAACAGAAAGTACATTATGTTCTGTGTCACGTAGATGGTAGTCATTTTTTTTAATGCGCCCATTTTGACTTTAGGTATGCAAGGATGTGATATGAACTCTTTTCTACGTCTGTGTATGCGGTCATGTTAAATTCAATCAGAGCTCTGGTTATCAGTCCAACATTTTTGTATTTTCTCACTTTATGGAAGATATATAGATTACCGAACAAGACATGCATCGATGATAGCACAGATCGAAATTTTTGGATGAGAAACCGAATGATTAAGTCAATGAAAGTTGTAAGTCTCATTCTCATAACGTTGGTGATTTCTATCATACCTGCAGTCGTGCGCGGATTTAAAAGGGTGTTGTCTCGTTCTGATTTGGTTATGCTTATTTGCTTTTCTGCTTCGAACTCAGCTGTCAATCCAATTATATATTGTACACAGATTGAGGATCTCAACAAGGAAATAAAAGCAATGTTTAGAATTCACACGTGAATTTTTTGGGAGAGGGAAAAAAAAAGACAAATGATAAACGTTGTTTTGTGAAATCGTGACAATTTGCTGACGCATCCACAAGCGACACTTTGATGCTAGTTTCCAAAAGCATAAAATTATTTTCCAAATTAATTATAACTAGTACGATGGAAACAGCAAAAGAAATAAGATGGAGGTTTTTTTTATTT
Source organism: Magallana gigas (assembly GCF_902806645.1). Classification (NCBI taxonomy): domain Eukaryota; kingdom Metazoa; phylum Mollusca; class Bivalvia; order Ostreida; family Ostreidae; genus Magallana; species Magallana gigas. Next base: position 19,769,931 of record NC_047567.1, on the reverse strand, counting down.
AAGATGTAAAGGATTGAGTATCAAATATAAAAAAGAAGTGGCTGATATAATATTTCAAATAGATGGACAGCCACCTTGAGGAAGTAACAAAAAACCATAATAGTACCCATCAAATAGAAACATGGTATTGAAGAATGGATGAACATATCCAATGAGAAAATGATACAACAGATAATTCTAACCATCTTTGGAGTTCTGGTTTCTCTGGAGAACCTCGTAGTTGTTTTGGCAGCTTTTCGAAAGAAATGTATCCGAGAGAACACGCATTGCAACCTTGTAGTCTCATTGTCAGTCTATGATTTTCTCCTGGGACTTACCATTATTTTGTATGGAACTATGATAGTGCCGAATTACGACTCTAATGACGAGAACCTATATAAAGTGTGTGCTGTTTACTTTTGCGTGACGGCATGGATCTATCTAACGTCATTAGTGCAGACATTTTTCATCAGTCTGAATCGTTACCTAGTGATCACCGAAAGCAAGCTCAATAACATTCTATGGAATGGAAAAAGAAAATACATAACCGTCTGTGTAACGGGGATTGCCATCTTTATTTTGAATGCATCTATCTTGACTTCTATTATGCAAGGTTGTGATATGGACTCTATCCCAGGCAACACAGTGTATGCAGTAGTGTTCGGTTCGTTCCAAGCCCTTACCCTCCCTCTGATGTTCGGCTTTTACTTTCTCACATTATGGAAGATATATAAGTTACACCAAAAGACAGACTGTAATCTGGAACACATTGATAACAATAGAAGACGAATAAATCGGATGAGAAAACGAATGGTTAAATCGATGAAAGTCGTGAGTCTGATTCTTATCACCTTGATGATAGCAATGATACCTGCCATAGTGATTGGATTAAAAGGAGTCACATCTCGCTTGGATATATTTGTTCTTGTCTGCTTTTCTGTATTAAATTCCAGTCTGAACCCGATTATATACTGTACACAGATAGATGATCTGAAAAAAGAAATAAAAACAATGTTTAGAATCGGAACATAACATTTTAATATCTTTCAATATTAAGATACCGAAATCTTAATAATCACATTTAATGATAAGTTGGCAAGACTTCCACGTTTATACCATTTGAGTTTTATTTTTCTGTTTGATTTTCATGAAAGGTCAAAAGTTGACATTGTTCCAAAGTAAACCCTATGCAGACAGAATGTTTCAATTTTTAGATGAGTTGTTATTCATTAGTAAACTTATATTAAGAACACATCTATCAATGTTTGAAACGTTGTTAAATATTACAATTTAATACCTAGAACGATTTGTTTTGAACGCCAGTTTTATCAACTCATGTTGTCAATGCAGGTTAATAAAATCATTTGCCTCTATAACTATTTTGGTGTTGCAATATTAGGATGAGCACGACTCAACAGATACATGTCCGACCACACAGGTAACAAACCTGACGATTTTTTACACCCCTAAAACTGGTGGCCGACGTATAATTACTGTAAACGTACTACATTTGGCAGTGTATTCCAATTAGGGCTTTTGGAGGAATGCGGCTTCCGCTAAATCAGGTACATCGCTAAGTACCATGCATATACATGTATGTATAAGAATAGACACATTTAGGAAAACACTAATTCAAATCTATGTCAACTTGTCCAAAAATTAATTTCCGCCAAATATCGTACACGCAAAATATATTACGTTTACAGTATTCCTACTTACGTTGTATTGGATTTTGTACTTTAATTTTCTTCTTTTCCTTTTTTTTTTAATTTTTGTTTTGTTTTATGCATTTCCGATTTGTGAATAATGCATTGACCTCTGTAGTTGATGTTTCTTTCCTCTGAAAAAGTGCAGAACATTTCATAATGCCATTAGTGTATCTAGTGGATATCTAGAAGTATGTACTCAGCCGGTTATCGAGTTTTATTTACAGCATCACAAAAATGAGTTTCTGAAAACGCTTTTTGGTTCTTTTCGGACATTCATGAGAGGAATCTTAGAGCCAGATAAATTAAACAGTATTACACACGTTGTAAGCTGTTGCTGTATTTCATTATTTTATGACATATGATAATTACATAGTTGCTCCATAAACAAAACAGTACCTATTGATCACACATATCATTGCGTACCTGTTGAGTACGCTTAACGTTGAATACGTAAATTATTTAAAACCATTATCGTATCTAGTTGACAAGACGTCCAATGCTTACCTGAATAACATTTTTCAGGTTCGGTCTTTTATCCCATTCTAAATTGTCTTCTGTTGTTAAATCTCTGAACCGAGGAGAAAGAATGCCCAACAAAACACAGTAAGCTACATTATATTAATGCTCAGAAGGATGCTGAATTTATAGTATATTGTAAAGTTGTAGTTCTGTAGAGTTTCCTTGTGATCTCTCTAAATAAGCATTTAAAAAATTGCTGTATCCTGTTTAAGTAGCAACTATTTGTTGGGATGACCTGTTTCAAAATCTTTTGAGTCCATACTGTAATAAATGTTTTCATAGTTATGTCCAAAATTGAGTCCCTGTAGTGCTTGGCTTGTCTACATATCTCACATTTGTACTTTGCAGTCCCCACCGGCCCATATAAACAGAGAAAGGGGGTAAATTTATAAATGGTTTAATCTGGAATGCTTATTTTTGCATTTAGTACATACATCTTGCTTTTGGTACATAGATCTAATGTATTACCATATCTATTATTTGTGAAAGAAACAAAATTTTCTGAAATTTAAAAATTTACCACCTTGTTTGGTTGTTATGTCTGTTTTTGTTGTTAAATTAACTCCTTATTGCTTAATTATCGAAAACAAATTTAGTATCTGAATCTTTTTTTCCTTCAAAATATGCATAAGTTATTAAGTTTTACATTATCTTAGAAAGAGAAATTCATAGATAAAATCTAATTATATGTCACAAGTCTTGTGAAATTAAAAAAATGTTTTGTTTTCTAGTTGTGTCTTTAATATCTGTTAAACAAATTTTCTGCATAAAAGCTATAATAAAAATATATGTAATTCAAAGTAATTGTGCAAATTTGCAACTGCTTTCCTTATATTGAAGTATTCGCAGAAAATTGCATAACTAATCAATAGGTAGTCCGCTTAGTTCCATACAGTTTCTTTAAAGCTGCTTGGTCCGATTGTTTTGTAATTACAGTATCAAAATTTTGTCCATACAAATCATTTATCTTAGAAAGTTATGGACTTTCTCCTATCTACACCAGCAGAATCAGTCTCCTTTCAAAGTTAGAAATATTCAAAGTAATCAAAAATAATTTCTCTTTGGGCAAACGAAAAAACAAACCAAAATGCATCACGGGAATGTTTAGAAAAGGAAACCGCTTGGTTTCGTCTCCCGAATGATTGGGGTTATTCAACCCGCATGCTATGCATCGATTGTAAAGAAAGCAGACTTTGGAAATATTAGCGAACAAAACGTACACATGTTATTTGTAATTTGTCTGATCATTTCGACCTTTATTTAAAGCGATGTCAAAGTCGTAATACAACCATACCTGTCTCGTCGTCAGGGGTGAAATTTAACATGAGGCGAAATAACGCAGTACCTTTTAATGTCGTTTGTTTTGTTAGCAAATTTTGTACGCATTTTTCTTCATTGAAATTTGGCATAATTGATGGGTAAAACTACTACAATGTCTATTATCATACATATACTAAGCATAGCCATTGTTTAAAAGCGTGCATAAAATTTGATATAAAATCGGACCAAGCAGCTTTAAATTTTATCGATCTCCGATTGTATTTTTTTAAATTTCAGCCATTGATAAACGGTACACTTTTCAGTTGATGGAACACAGTTTTTCAGATGATAAAACTTATGAAAGATTACTTAAAAATTTGAAATCTACACAAATGCAAAGCTAAAAGGGATTTGACTATTTCTTTTCTTCAGACGAGATGCTCCCAGTACTAAGTATTTGGATGATTGAGATATTAGAGAATCTACAAGATTATTTTTTCTGATTTGAAATAAATTCATAACAATACACGAGTATTTCGTTTAGAAGAGATCGAGTAAAATCTCATGTTTAAGAGATAGACAAAATTGATGTACATTCTACTAATGGGTTCTTGGAATTGATTTAATCCAAAGATTTAAAAGATGAGTATCCATTAAAAATTCAAATTCAAGTTATTGAGCTTGATGTCTTGCCTTTACGTATGTAGATTAATATATAACAAATAAGAATTGCTCTTTAATCTTAGACTTCGTTAACACAGTCTTAACGTGTGTTTAATGTCTTGATTTTACGCTTGAAGATTAATACGCTAAAAAATAAAATGTGTCCAATAATCTTCGATCTTTTGGACACAGATAATTTCAGACTTTATTGTTTATCAGAAAAATCACAACTATATATATAATCAGAAAACTGAGAATTTATCATAATACCGTTGATGCATGATACATTTATGCAGCAAAAAGTGAGTAAGAATTTATCTTTTATAAAAACCATTGACGAATCGTACAAAACGAGTATTCTATTTTTCTGTTTGGTTTTTAATGTAAATGATAACTAAATATTTGTTCTTTTTTAATTAGTTTGATGGACTTGCTTAACTATCTAAAGTAAACTGCAAACCATAAAGCAATAACAGTTGACCATGTTCCCCCCTTTTTAAACATACATGTAAAATGTTCCAGCTTTCTGATTTATCAACGTAAAACTAAATAGACAACAATCCATCACTACCGAGAAGACTAGTCCTGTTATTAGTGTTGGGAACTCCAAAATGCAGGAAACAGAACGTATAATTCTAACAATCCTAGGAATTGTAATTACTCTAGAGAACCTTATTATTGGTATTGCAACAATACGAAATAAAAGTCCCAGAGACAATATATAATACAATTTAGATATATCGTTGTCCGTCTGTGATTCCGTGCTTGGACTTATCGTCTTAACGTTTGGAAATGTGGTCATGCCAAATACCAACTCAAACGATAAAAACATCCATTTACTATGCACTGTTGTGACTATTTTGACTTGTGCTACCTATCATATGTCATTGGTGCAGACTTTTTACATCAGTTTGAATCGTTACCTAGTGATCATCGAAAGTAAACTGAATCATATCGTCTGGGACGGGAACAGAAAGTACATTATGTTCTGTGTCACGTGGATGGTTGTCATTGTTTTGAATGCGTCTACCCTGACTTTAAGAATGCAAGGATGTGTTATGATTTCTAAGAACTTCAGCAATTCTGCGAGTGCAGTCGTGTTAAATTCAATCCGAGCTCTGTTAATCATTCCAACATTCGTTTTGTATTTTCTCACTTTATGGAAAATATATAGATTACACGTATAGATTACACGACAAGACATGCATCGAGATATTCGTAAGAGAAAACGAATGATAAAGTCAATGAAAGTTGTGAGTCTCATTCTCATAACGTTGGTGATTTCTATCATACCTGTAGTTGTACTCGGAATCAAAGGAGTGTTGTCTCGGTTTGATATGGTTATGCTTATTAGCTTTTTTGTTTCCAACTCAGCTGTCCACCAAATTATATATTGTACGCAGATTGAGGATTTCAACAAGGAAATAAAAGCAATGTTTAGAATTCACACATGAATTTTTTGGGAGAAGAAAAAAAAAGACAAATGCTAAACGTTGTTCAATTGTAGACAAAACACCATATCTTAATTAGAGGGGAAAATTATTTTCTTTAAAAAATGGATTAAAAACATCTGAAACGTATTGCTTGTCATTTGGATTTAAATTCATTTTAACACACAATTTTGCATATACTGATGTTTTTTTCTTTCAGATTAGTTGAAATAATCACATCACCAAACAATTAGAAAAGATTATGTTACTGATATCTTTATTATTTCTTTTCAAATTACATCGTAAAAATACCAAGAAGATTTTTCTTCGAACTAAAGAGTCTTTTGCCTTTTATTTTTAACTTCAAGACATTTCAAAGATTGTGTCACTGATATAGCAATCAGATAATTCAGCGATCCAACATGCATCCGTAACTCCAAATTTGGTAATGGCTTGTATCTAGTTAAAAGTTTGCAATGTTCACGTTCAAATTAAAATGTTAAATACATGTACTTTCTAATAGCATAGCCATGAAGATGCTTAATAACGTTACTACGTAAGTTACATTCATTGCTTTTATGATTGGCCAAATATTATTCAGATGTACTTCGCTTAAAAGTAAATCAACATCGGTTTGTATATGATAACCTATTTCGATCTGATTCCTGTGACTTCACTTGGGTCATTCACTGAAATCTTCCATGCAGACCAATACCATTGTCTTGTACCCTTGGAGTTTTACAATATCTTAAACCCGAAGTAGAGAGACTGCTAAACTGTCCATCTCCACCAATATCCAACCTACATACGATAAGGACATTAAATCTTTCCTTCAATTCCTATCCCAACAGAATTTGCCGCACTTATGCCCCTCCCCCTTGATCATGTTATTAATTATATTTCATTCTTGTCATGTAAGGACACATCTTATGCAAAAGTTCTATCTTAATTAGCAGGAATGAGATTCAACTTAAAGATAAATTACTTTCATTACCCTTGTTCATTTTTCACATTATCGCTAGCCAAGGGTTTTCGGTCCACTTTCTCCCAAATGGGAGCGAAGTGGATCGAAAACCCTTGGCTGGCGATGATATGAAAAAGATGATTTTTCATTGTATAAAATATCTGTAAGGTTTCCGTCGCATGTCTCGGTCTAGGGACTCTTAAAGCCCATAACCCTCCCAATCCGTATTATCATTTTAAATTCCGATTATTAAAAGGTATCAAAGCAATGTATTTTTATTTTTACGAATTCATTATACGGATATAACGAATTACGGATATAACGAAGTAAATCCATTGGTCCTTACGACTTTGCTATAACCTAGATTTACTGTAAGGAATATACGACATGTGATAATTTCTTTTTTCCCTGTATGTCTATCAAAAACTGTTTTTACTGTTGACCGTTGTTTTCCTTTGTTTTTCCGACTTTGTTCATTTTATATAAGTCTTTTCCCGCATTCATACTTCATACTTTGTGTGTCTGGAAACGATTATTCGCTTTTGAACATGATTTAAAAAAATATATCGATTCGCCATACTGGACTCTCTATTAAAAGCCTTCGGCAACAAAGTAGCAGTTTTCCATCGCATAATATTCCTATTAGTTAAAAAAATACAAGAACAACATACCATTTCTTTAACACAAAGCATCCGTATCTACTCAGAAAAACCAACTAAATTCCAATTGAAGCACTCCAAACGAATGTACCGTCATGTGATCTGATCGGAATGTTCAAGACCAACAAAGATAATTTTAAGTTACGTTCAGTAACGTTCCTTTAGCATTTTAATTCTGTTTTTTTTGTTGTTATTGTTATGTTAATCCCGTGTCTAAAAAGAAACAATACAGATTATAATTCCCAACAAATCTCACAAATGCCTATATAGCTACAAAATGTTTAAGGAGCATAAAATGTGAAAAAGGCATCAAGGATATTTTAAGTGCCAGATACTACTCTCAGAGATAGAGTTTTGCAAAAAGTTGACCCAGGGAGTGTAGTTTTTGGAAAAAAGTTGGTGTTATTGTTTTACTGTTCATTATATTGTTCAATTTGTTAATAAATATTGTTATTTTATTTTAATAATTTGCTTTATCGTACAATTTTAAAATTCTTGTTAGCACTATTCACCATTATAAACGAATGTTTAAATTGCATTGGCCTTTTAGTTTTGTTTAAATCTGACGTCGCGACTCTAGGACCAGAAGTGTAACATTAAGCAATTAGGCTAGGCCTAACGATTTTTTTGATTAGATATTCAAAAGCGGACTCTCCACTTCAAACCGAAGGTTGCTGATGTAGAATGTACATAAATAAATCTTGAAAATAAGTTTACAGGCTACATTGTCAATATTCAAGGGAACTTAATACATGTATATTTGATAATTCAGCTGACACTTTATTTATCATAACAAAATATAAACGTTCAGGTCTAATACAGTCTGACATTCACGCCTTGCCGCGATCATATGCAAAAAGTCATGTCGTGCGTTTAGTACAAATATATATATCATTTTTATTTTGTTATTTTCACGATTTTTCTACATCTTTAACCGGACAAAAGACAAAAATTAAAAAGAAGTGTCTGTTGATATGTCTGTTGTGTCTGTTGATATGTCTGTTGTGTCTGTTGATATGTCTGTTGTGACTGTTGATATGTACACAAACAACTAAATGTTCTCATAAGACAATCGACGTGGATAGAACAATAGGCCTAGAGGTATACATACGTGTGATGTCAACTGTTATCTGCGATCAAAAAATCATTTACATTGTACGTGTAAACTGAGGAAAAATTACGCATTCAATGTAATTTTTTGCAAACACATGTTCATTTACTTTATGTTATAATATGTGTAGTGTAAAATAATATTTGTGCCGAAAAAGCCGATAATAGTCTACCAACTGATAGTCATATTTTAAAATCTTTATACCATTAGTTTTAAAATAAAATAAAATATAAAAAGGCAAAAGAGACTTCACAAATGAAGTACAGTTGTACAATCATAATAATTATTATCAAACACTGAAACATACTTTATCGTGAAGCGCGTTTTTCTGCTTGGTTGGATAGTTTGATTCAATCACAATGTGGATGACATAGGGTTCATTTTATGGAATTTAAGGTTTAAAATTATTTCATATCAGTGAATTACACGTCAGTAATATATATATATATATATATATATATATATATATATATATATATATATATATATATATATATATATATATCTCTGTCTGTCTGTCTGTCTGTCTGTCTGTCTGTCTGTCTGTCTCTCTCTCTCTCTCTCTCTCTCTCTCTCTCTCTCTCTCTCTCTCTCTCTCTCTCTCTCTCTCTCTCTCTCTCTCTCTCTCTCTCTCTCTCTCTGTACGTTTTGACGATCATTGAAAATAATCAATGCAAAAGTTTCTTTGTTTCTCGAAGCAAATGATACCATAATGATCTTGTTGAAAGTGTCTTCAATAGAGTAAAGACAACATCTTACAGACCAGATAATGGCAGACATTTTGTCTACTGATTTAATATACGCGCTATGAAAATCCTACATCGCATACATATATTAAAGAAAGTAAATAAATTTAAACTTATCATTAATACAAAACTGTATATCATTTTTTTCCCAGAAAGTACAAAAGTTTGTTATCATTTCCTCAGATTTGATGACGTTAAATGTTATAGAAAATGAGAGCAATTATTATGTCTATCGTTATTATTTTACATTTATTATGATCGACAGATCTACAGGATAATAAAGCTTTATACACTTAGTAAACTGAAAAATAATTTTTCTTTTTGATTAAAATACTTCTATAAATTTATAAATAAAATATGTTTTGTACACTTACATTTCATGTCACGTTTTTAGTTGCTGACTTTTGGGCCTGGTTGCTAAAATCCTAAAAGGCGAGGTAAAACTTCATGCAAATGATTTTGTTCAATTTTTTTTACCTAAACCCATTGCTTTTAAAAATGTGTCATGAAAAAGAACGTTCCTGCCAGTTACCGTTGATTTAAATTACTAATCCCAACTTTGCCTTTCGCAAATAACAAAAAATAAAAACTAAATCGATTGCAACAATTACGTGAGGGTGACGCTTTTCTCTACCATTTCAACATCTTATTTCAGGGAATACAATAATGCCGAATATGAGCGGAAAGTGCAAGATGACAAACCTACGAATTGTTTGGGTCACAAATGCATTTATTCTCAACGATTTTAAGCATGCATACCTCTAACAAAAATCATCGTGATGCTCGAGACTGCGAAGACCAAACAATTGACTTCCAAACATTAACTAGGACAAACCCGATAACAAAAACTATTTCTTCAACTCAAGAAAAACCCGATTTCTTATTTTGAAACCACACCGCGAACCTAAACCACGAAACCAAATTGGATGCAAATGGGAATATGGAGATTGCATGTAAGTTTAAATGGCAAAGATAATAATAATTAACTATTTTAAAACTTTTTTTAAAGAAACATCAACTTTTCCAATAAAGGGTGAATAAATTATGTAAGGTAATTAAAAAGGCACATGTGATGGCTGCCAATTGCCAGTTGAGGATCGGTGCCGTCCATTGTTTTGGCATTTGCATTGAAATCTTGGAATTGCTCGTATATTTTATGTAATTTGTATTCAGCTGTCATTAATTATAAAATAACTATACTATATGCTTTTATTATAAAGCCATGAGAGTGCAGCCATTCATCTTCTGTGACTTCTTTCAAAATAAAGAGGAAAAGCATTGGTTTTACAAGTACAGAGAATTCTTAGAATTATGCCATGTAACTGTATATAAAAAGATCGCATTATAGCTAGTTTATTCAGTCTAACAGGAAAGTTGAACAACATGAACCCTTCCTTCGGAATTCTCCTTTGCTTGGCCATTTTCTCCGGTACGTTTACATTAATATTTTACATCGTAATAATGTAACAGATGACTATCATATTGTATGCACATGTTGTTACCTTTAAATAACGTCTGTTATGTTGTTAACATACATTGCCTATAACACTTAAAGTAATAAACGAAAATTGTAAAAGAAGTATATTTTATAACATAAATTATTTTAAGGCTAAGTTTAAAAATGCCTGTATGTTGAAAAGCTGAAATATGTCATTTGATTAAGATATCTCTATTTTGTAAGCGCTTTTCGCTTTAAATTGAATTTAAAAAAAACATGTTTAACGAACGTTTTTACTTTCTTTATTGACTTGAATTAGCCTAATCATTTATTTAATTGTGAATCTGTGTCTCCAGTGATATCTTTTAGCTAAAGAAAAAAACTTCAGATATTCTATGAACTAATTGTTTTATGTATGTCCCCTCTTTATATTATACTTCACATAATGTCCACGTTATATCTAAACTAGTTAGATATATCTCTATGCAACCTAAATGACATTAATATTTTTCTCTGACACACAGTTGTGGAGCTTGGACATTGTAGGAGTTACAGATTCGACCGCCAACAACCCGGATGTCTCCTTTTCCAGTGTGCCGCACCCCCGGAGAACTGTCGCCAGGAGGTTGTTTATGACGATGGCTGCCCTGAGGCCTGTGTGCTAGACTGTGAGTGTCCCAAACCGAGTCCGTTGTCTCTGGAGTACTGTGAAAACACAAACCCTAGGTGCTCTGTGGAAGAAGACTTCCTTATGCTGGCAGACGGAAAAAAATGTTTTAATGGATGTGTGATAGAGTGTGGGTTTTAAAGACAAAAGTCTATATGTGAACAATAAAAATAGCACAGTTCTTAACAATTGTTAATGTTCTTTTGTGTCAAAAAAAGTCTAGGATCCTTTTTATATTTTTTAAAACAATTAGTAGAAAAACAAACTTTAATCAAATGTATATATCTGGAAATGTGTATAAACATATTTTATAAATGTAAATAAAATGGATTTTAATGTAATAATAATACCTGAAGAATTTAATACGTTGTTAAAATAAAACTAAACTCTTTCGCATAAAAAAACTAATCAGTCACGCCTCAACCTCTAATGATAAAACACCGCTTCAGGATAAAAATATCATTAAGCGTTGCAATTGTAACGGCTAATGCTATAAATTCTTGCATAAATAGTTGACATCATTTACTGCTAATGATAAATCGCCGCTAAATGATAAAATTGTATCATTAAGCTCACAAATGCAAAGCAGACCTGACGTTTAATGAAACAAGCAAAACGCTACATGGTCAACCCCTAATAGTACAAACATTTTTATCATTAAGCGTTGCAGTTGCATTCTTAATGATATGATAATATACTAAAATGAAGATCTCTGGCCAATTTTTTTTAAACAGTCTAGGAGCGAATGACAAAATGAAGGACGGAATAAAAGATAGACAGTCAGACATTTACTGATACTTTAAGGTAAGGTTTGCGGTTTGCATTTTTTAGGAATTGTACTAAAGTACATCCCATTTTATTCACTTTTCTAAGGGTTGTTTTTTTTATATAAAATTCAAATGATTTTGCCGGACCCGTTTTTAAACTACAATAGGTGAAAGTATTAATTTCAAACTGTTATGTTGATGAAATATAAACAATTTCGTGAAAATATGTCCATTTTGTATGTCTCTATCATAGGGGTAAATTATGCTTATAATGTTCGAAAATAATGTCACAATTTATATCATTCATTTTTTTTTAAATTTCTCATAAACTTTTTAAAAATAGAATAAAATACAACAAAAGTCAAAAGAACCAAGGACGTTATTCGCTGAAAAATGCCGCGTATCAAACAATAAGTATTTATTTCCAAACGTTCAATTACCTCTGTTTTAAATTGGAATTCCGAATTAAGACATCATACATGTAGTTTGGGACTCCGTACTGTAACGAAAACCCGGGGAAAGTAAAAAACAAGAAATAAGTGTGAATTTTAAAGATTAAAGTGTGAATATTACATACTTAAGTGTAAATTTTACACTTTAAAGTGTAGAATTTACAGATTAAAGTGTGCATGTTAAAGATAAAAGTGTGAATCTTACATATTAATGTGTGATTTTTACAGTTTAATGGTAAAATTTACAGATTAGAGTATGAATTTTACAGACTTACTTGTGAATTGTACATTTTAAAGTGTAAATTGTACACTTTAAAAGGACAGACCTGATCCCGATAAATAACAGTAATGAAAAACAAGTTGAGATTGGTTGTTTAAAATTAATTTTGTCATCATATTTAGGCACATTAGGGTTTATTTTGGGTCCATTTGGGTAAATAGATGCACCACCGGAGCTCTAATAAGAATGTTGAATATAAAATATTTTCAAAAATTAATTACAGTTACATTAAAACCAGAGTATGAAAATTAACGCAAGTCGAACTCGATGAGTATTGATTGCCTTGTTGGATGAATTGTCTTTTCTTTGATTTTTTGGAACACTTACCCGATCATAGTAGTCGAATTTGAAATGAATTTCGTTATATATCTGTTGATCAAAAGTAAACGTTATAAGTTTGAAATGTTTGAGAGAGAGAGAGAGAGAGAGAGAGAGAGAGAGAGAGAGAGAGAGAGAGAGAGAGAAATAGAGAAAGAGAGAGAGAGAGAGAGAGAGAGAGAGAGAGAGAGAGACGGGGTCAATGTAAATCACAACTGCGCTACCAATGATGAAGGAAATTAAAGCTTGTTAATAGGTCTGCCTACCCTATCTACCCCTATCTTTTTCTTTTTAATTAAATGGCCTTATTAGCGTCTATACATGTAAAAACATGTATTTCAATTAAAATTTGATTTTAGGGTATATTATGGAAAATATATACACCAAAAGACAGACTGTAATCTGGAACACATTGATAACAATAGAAGACGGATAAATTGAATGAGAAAACGAATGGTTAAATCGATGAAAGTCGTCAGTCTGATTCTTATCACGTTTATGATAGCAATGCTACCTGCCATAGTAATTAGATTAAAAGGAGTCACATCTCGTTTGGATATTTTTATTCTCGACTGCTTTTCTGTTTTGAACTCCGGTCTGAACCCGATCATATACTGTACACAGATCGATGATCTGAAAAAAAGAAATAAAAACGATGTTTAGAATCAAAAGATAACATTTGATATGTTTCAATATTAAGATACCGAAATCTTAATGATCTTCTTATTTCATTACTATATTTAATAATAAGTTGACAAGACTTCTACGTTTATATCTCTGTTTAAAAACATTTAGAGTTGTTTTTTTTAAATTAAAGGTCGAGTATAAAATTGACATTGTTCCAAAGTGAATCCTAGGCGGATAAAATGTTTTATTTTTTAAAGTTTGTTAATCATTATTTAGCTTAGATTAAAAATACATCTATAGTGCTAATGATGCGTAGAACGATTATTTATGCATCAATTTTTCAACTCAGGTATATTGATTATGCCTTAAGGTGGTATGGGACATCTGTCGATATTAATTAAGAAATAAGGAATCATTTTTTGAGTATTATGAGGTGATAATTTCGGTAGGGGCGTGGTCAAATCCAAAAAAAGCCCGAATCGATTTATGATAGATTTGACCACGCCCCGACCGAAATTATCACCTCATAATATTCAAAGAATGATTTCTTATTACTTATACTTATATTATTTCAAATTTGTACACATTAAAAACAAAATTATTTTAAAACCACAGTTTTCTTTTATAGCACATGTTATGTATTACTACGCAGCGCAGCCAATACTGTTTCTCGGTTATGCTCTAAGACACGCCCATTTTGTGTCACTCATCATTTATGAAGTTATTGGGTGTTAGGGCTCATAATTGATTCGTTATGTTATCACAGACAAAGACAGTTGAAAATGTGAATATTGTGGATTAAAGTACATTAAAATTGAAATACATTCACCGGTATAGAATTTTCAAATTTCACACTATTTAACCAAAATATTTTCTTTTAAAATTTTTTGAGAGGTAAAAAATTTAACCCCCCAATCCCCAGCAGGACTTACAGATTCGTAGTAAACCCCCTTACCCACTGAGCTAGGCTGGTTGCTGACTTACTGAGAAAGAAACAACTTCATTTTATTGTTTATTTCAATAAACAATAAACAATACGTCACAACATGGAGGTGTCCCATACCACATTAAGCCATTAGCAATGTATATGTATTTGTATTTTTGCATTTTCGGTTTGTGGGTAATGCCTTGACCTCTGTATTTGAGATTATTTTCCTCCAGGCTTGGAAAAAGTTCAGAATATTTCAATAATTTCTTATCCACACAGGTGAAACCTCTTCAGCAGAATACGTTGAACTGTTTTAAACTCGGTGGCATATATAGTGGTTGCAGTGATGAAACAGGAATATGTCGGACATTGCCTTTTACAAGTCCTGTTAAGCTTTAATATTGTTGCAGTATTTCTTTTTTCAAACTGTGTATCCATATGGCATTAGTGTGTTTATACATCATTTATCTAGAAGTATGTAATCAGCCATCTTCAAGGGTTTCTGATCCGCGTCGCTTGTGAGGAACGATGCGGATCAGAAACACTTGACTTGGGAAGATGGAAATCAACTGGTCAACGATTTTATTCATAGCATCGCGAAAAAGCTCCTGGAAACGCTTTAGAGATTTTGTCGGATATTTATGGATGGGAGAAATCTTAGAGCCAGGTAAATTAAACAATAAGTCAATAACACACATGTAAATATGCTTAACGTTGAATACGTAAACAATTTCAAGTAGTTTCTTTCCAAAAGTGATCACCTTACTCCGTAGCGCAGTGGAATAGAGGGTTTACTACGAACCTGTAAGTAATGAGTTCGAATCCCGCTGGGGGATTAAAAATTTTTACCTTTACAAATATTTTTAAAAGCTATTTTTGGTTAAATATTGTAAATTCTGAGAATTCTAAACCGGTGAAAGTTTTTCAATTATATAGTACTTTAATCCACATTAATATCGACAGATGTCCCATACCACCTTAACATTCACTGATGGTTTCTTGAAATTGCTTTAATCCAAAGATAAATAAAAAGATGAGTATCCAATCAAAAATCAAGCTTTTGTGTTTGATATCTTCACTTTACTTATGTAGATTAATATATAACAAACAAGAAATGTCCTTTAATCTTAAACCTCGTTCACTCATGAAAATTTAAAAAATCGATGCAGATTTACATAAAGGCTACTAAAAATTAATCAATCCAAAAATTAAAGAGATTAATATTTTTCAAACAAACGTTTGTGTTTGATGTTTTGATTTTACGTTTGAAGATTAATACGTTAAAATGATAAAAAAAGTCTTACAATCTTACATCTTGTGGACACATGAATACATATAAAATGTACTTTTTTCTGATTCATCAACGTAAAACTAGATAGACAATGATTCCTTAGTACTGAAAGGGTTTTTTAGAGTGAGCTCAAAAAATGCAGGGAATAGAACGTATAATTCTGACCATCCTAGGAATTGTGGTTACTGTAGAGAACCTTATCATTGTTATTGCAGCAATACGAAATAAAAGTCTCCGAGACAACACACATTACAATTTAGTTATATCGTTGTCCGTCTGTGATTCCGTGCTTGGACTAAACGTCTTAACGTTTGGGAATGTGGTCATGCCAAATACCAACTCAAACGATAAGAACATCTACTTACTCTGTACTTTTCTGGCTATTGTAACATGTGCAACCTATCATATGTCATTGGTGCAAACTTTGTTCATCAGTTTAAATCGTTACCTAGTGATCACCGAAAGTAAGCTGAACCATATCCTCTGGGACGGGAACAGAAAGTACATTATGTTCTGTGTCACGTGGATGGTAGTCATTGTTTTGAATGCGCCCATTTTGACTTTAGGTATGCAAGGATGTGATATGAACTCTTTTCTACGCAAGTCTGTGTATGCGGTCATGTTAAATTCAATGAGAGTTCTGGTTATCAGTCCGACATTCGTTTTGTATTTTCTCACTTTATGGAAGATATATAGATTACACAACAAGACATGCATCGATGATAACCCAGATCGAAATATTCGCACGAGAAAACGAATGATTAAGTCAATGAAAGTTGTAAGTCTCATTCTCATAACGTTGGTGATTTCTATCATACCTGCAGTCGTGCGCGGATTTAAAAGGGTGTTGTCTCGTTCTGATTTTGTTTTGCTTATTTGCTTTTCTGCTTCGAACTCAGCTGTCAATCCAATTATATATTGTACTCAGATTGAGGATCTCAACAAAGAAATAAAAACAATGTTTAGAATTCACACGTGAAATTTTGGGGAAAGAAAAAAAAGAACGACAAATGATTAAAGTTGTTTTGTGAAATCGTTACAAATTCGCGGACGCATTCACAAGCGACACTTGTGATGCTAGTTGTCAAAAGCAAAGAGTTAAAAAAAATTTCCATATTAAATATAACTAGCACGAAGAAAACAACATAAGAAATAAAATAGTGGATTTTCTTATTTAAGATGTAATGCATGGAGTATCAAATATCAAAAAATAGTGTCCACTATATTATTTCAAATAGATGGACAGGACCACCACTGTGAGGAGGTAACGATCAACGTAATAGTACCTTGAAATGGAAACATGGTATCGAAGAATGGAAAAAAAATGATAAAGGTCTTTCAAACGATAGATTATACACCTTTTTCCAATTGTATGAAAATTGTATGTGAAAATTGTATCGGGGGGGGGGGGGGGATGAAAAAAGAAAATTAAATATCAAAGTACCGAAGAACTGACGGTAGTTGATGTTATCGATGTTTTTTTTTTTTTCTGAAATAAACTTTATGTTATTTTGCATGACAATTACAAATGTCATATAGTGTCTAATCTGTATTTTAAATACGTACATTTCTATAATCTGAATTCTCGGACTTTTTTGACAAGAATTTCGAGAAATCCCCATACTGGCATGTTAAGTAATATTTAAAGATAAAATTAATTAGGCCAAACTATGTATCAGTATCAACAGAAATTTTTGTGTAAAATTGTACAGATCCAAGCAATACTGTACTTTAGTCTCGTTCAACCAGACGCCGTTAATACCCGACAAGAAAGAGAGACTCTCTGCTTGTTGGAGATAAACAAAACAGCCGGGGGTCGATTTGAACGAGACTATATTGAACTCTGGCGTAGGAATACATACGACTACAAAAATATCTAAATTGTTAGTACCATTTAAATTTGGCTATTTTCAAATTATTTATAAATACGTTTCCGTGCTTACATTTTACATTGTTGTACTGAGGCATTTCTAATAGTCTACTAAAATTTTACTATCAGTCGTCGCGTAATAAGAGAGATACAGAGGTCACATTTCTTTGTCATGTAAACAAAGCTTTGTATACGTTTTTGAATGTTGAAATAAAAATTCCATCGTTGGACACAAACGAACATGATAAATGCTAGGAACTATTTATTTATGCTGAAAACAAATTAGAACAGAGAGAAATCAGCTTTAATAAGAACTATTGCCGGTATACAAAACAGAATGTTTTGTATACAAAAACAGGGCACGAGCCTTGTTAACACGACAGAGAATTGTGAGCAGTGTATTTTACTGATTACTTTACTACTGACTCTCAAATTTTGGTTGATCATTAGAAATGCATTTCTAAAGCATTATAAACACTAAAAAAAATTTGACCAAAATCGTGACCATGCCCCTTTAAAAGTACCCATATCAACTATTCTAAACATTAAAATTGACAACAAAAAAAAGATTTTAAATTTTGAGCTCAAATCTTGTCCAAGTCCCTTTAAGGGATCCAGGTTAATTCATTTCTGGTCAGATTCATTCATTTGTACCAAAATGGAAGTGTATTATGAAAAAGATTTTTTAAAAAAGATGTTTAAAGTGGATAGAGAATGGTGTCTATGTCCTTGATTTCTTTCAGTCATATAAAGGAAATTTTAAGGGAAAATATTACAATTCGAATGTGCCTCCCAAAACATTATACACCCAACTCTAGCATTTGCAAACTGTACTCTGATTTTATTGTCGGAAAATTAACTCAATAGATTCAGTATGGAGCTATAAAACTTTTATGTAGAGTGGTGAGTGTCAACCCCGACAGTGGTTATGCCTCTTAATGTAGAACCAAGTAAGCCACGTCTTTGTCATGATGAACGTAACGTTAGTTTATGGGTTAAGGATCTGTCTTTTCGGTCAGAGACACTGAAGGATATTCATTGTTTGGTAGTTAAGAAAGCTTTATTGATCACATGTGATGAGAAATCAGGATACAGTCACATAAAAATTGATGAAGAGTCTCAGCAAGTTTTGTGTATTCAGTTTGTCAAATTCTTCATGGTGTATACAACATAATCATTTGGTTAGAAAGCTTCGACCTTTATTTACCAATCAATAGTTATGTGTTACTTCTTCTCTTAGGACATTCTCTGTACATAATTCTCTGTACATAGATGATAGGTTTGTTGCTACTAGGGGAGATGATTTTGTAGATGATATGAAAGTTCACGAGGAAGCTAGGAAGTTGGTTTATGGTTTAGTTGAACTGTTGACAAGGTTGGGCTATACCCAAGCATTAAGTAAATGTTCTTTAAATCCTTCAAGTTGTTAGAGGTATTTAGGTTTTATTGTTGATTCTGTTAAGGAAGCATACATAGTACCAGATGATCAAAAAGTGAAATTCATAGATCTAAGAGAATCAATTTTAGAAGGAAAAGAAGTATATGTCATGACATTGTAAAGATTTACTGAAAAGTGCATTTCTATGAGTTTGGTTATCCCAGGATAAAAGTTGTTCTCTAATTTAATAGATGCTGTAATTTTTCAACGTTTGTAAAATAGTCGGTCTGTTAAAATTTCGGGACACTTAAAGAGGAAATTAAACATTGGAGATTTGTAGATAAATGATTATTCTATATCGATATTGGAATTTCACAAAGCAATATCAATTTACACTGATTCTTCTGGATTTAGATATGGGGCGTTTGTAAGATTAGGGGAGGAAGACCTAGTGTTAGGTGATTATTTGTCAGGAAATGATGCAAAGCCAATACATGTTACTGAGGCAGATGCAATTTTGAGGTCTTTAATGTCATCTAGCAGTATGGTGCAAGATTCACGAGTGGATGTATACACATACAGCATGACTGTTATTGGTTCTTAAAATAGTCAGGGTAAGAGATGTTAACAGCTTAATGATATCATAAAGGATATTTTTAAGTTAATGCAAAAAATATTGATTTACACCTAACTTTTGTGTTTTCAAAGTTGCATGAGGCAGATAAGCCTTTTAGAATCTTAAGTGCAGCAGATACTATGCTTAACCAAAAGGATGGACATATGGTCCACATTCAGTAGATTTAATGGCACTAGATTCTAATACAATGAGTTCAAAAGAGGGTATGCCTTTAAAACATTTTACACCTTGTGCCCCTCTATTAGCAGGTATTAATGTCTTTTGTCAAAATATTAATTAGAAAAAAAATCAACCACTATGTTTTTCCTCCCTTTAGATTGATTTTTCCTATTAATTGTTTACTCGAGCAGCGAAAGTTAACGTGTACAATCTTAGTTTCTATGATGAAGCCCTTACGTATGTGGTGGCCAAAGTTGTTAGCTAATTCGGTAGTATCATTTTGTCTTGGTGTAAACCTTGAAACAGATGTGGTTAAAATTCCATCTAAGAAGGGTTTTGTGTTGGATAATGTTGGATAATGTAGGTTTCAGGTGGCCGTTGTTTGCTTTTGTTCTTTTTTGTGTGAATCATTTTTGCATCTGGTTTTTATTGCAGAATAATCCAGGAGAAATTGAGATTGACTGGGACGTAATAGATAGGAGACTTTTGGAACTAGACGGGGTAATTGTTACTTCCTAAAAGTCTAAAAAAAAAAAAATAATAACAGTAACAGTCTGGTAGAGTATTTTCTTGGATTTTTGAAAGCAGCTTCAGGGTCTCCAACTTTATTGTCATGCCCTCCAAATGATATCCGTAGGTTTTTAGTTTGGAAAGATCTAAAGGGAAAGACTACAATCCATAAGATAGATTGTGAAAAGTTAGGTTCAAAACGTGATTTTGATTGCGGTTGTCCTAAGAGACCTGCTTTCGGAACAGTAGAAAATTAAATTCACCAGTTGAATAACATATTTCATGAGTTTGAACGTGAAAAAACATTGGACATATTGCTGTCAAAGGGAAACCCGGCACCCTTACCTGTGGTAAAAGAATACCATAAGTTAATTAGGGAGAAGCAAGCAAATTCACATATATTACCAAAACAAGCACAACCAATTTCTTATTAAAATTTAAGGCAATAGCTTTACTTATAAATAGAGAATTAGAAAGATGAATTTGACTCTTCGAGAACATTTGTTTTGATTCGAGATCAGACATGGGTAAACGTTCAGTTCTTTGCAGGTGTTGGGCTGGTGATTTGATCAATGTAGTTTCTCAGGAGGTCAAGATTTTAGATGATGGTTCTGGTTTTGGTATTTTAGATACATTTGGTAAAATTGAGGTGTGTGAAAGGAAAGAACAACTCTTTTGTTCAAAAGGTGCAAAGACATAGTGCTTTGTCCGGTCAAAGATTTGTTAGATTATTTTATATTGGTCCAAAAATTGAAGGTCGATCTTTCGAAGGGCTATTTGTTTAGAATTGTGTCAGAAAATGGAAGGGTTTTAGATAAAAAATGTAAATTACTCTGTAGTTTATGAAAGATTGTTATATTATCTTTCAACTTTGGGTATTTACAAGGGCAAAACACCTCATAGTTTCAGAGATGGTTGTGCAATTGCAATTGCTTTGTCGAGATCCGCTGAAAATGTGGATCAGGTGATGAGACAAATTGGTTAGTTTGTCAAGTCAAGTGCACAGTATTATAGTAGAATACAATGATTGATTCAGGTGTTGTTGCTACAAAGTTAGCAGAGTCTCTATTTCAAGGAAATGGAATTGAATCTCAGTACAAAGGAAAGGCAGATAATGATTCTTTGAGTAAAAGCCTTTCATTGAGAGATTGAACATTTAATGATGTGCTTGGGTGTTATTAATGCCGATAGCGGGTGTTGTTATTTGTATTTGTTTGTAAGCATATTCAAAGGACATACTCATATGTTAAACTAAAGTTTTGCTAATGCAATTTTTTTCAAAAAACAAGATTATCTTTTAAATACTGTTTCTACTCCTCTGTAGGCGTCAAAAGGGGGTGCAGTATGTTAATATAATATTGGCGTGCGGTATGCATCTATTTGCATATGGTATACATCTATAGAAAACGCTATTAAATGACCAATTTTAAAGGTAAAATGCAAAAGATGCAGTGTTTAATATCATCCTACATTCTGATTTAAATCCCTGCAAATGTTTTTGCCCAAAGCTAAAACATTATCTGAATGCGGTAGGGTATCAAACACTGAGGATAGGAAAATGCAGCTTTGAAAGCTTAAAATGTATGAAATATGATCCGCAACTTCGCAAAATCACAAAAATCCTAATCCCGATGGGGAGGGGGGCTTCATATAACATCAATATCAATTTCCCTGTTAGTTTCCTCCCTTTTTATTCCAGTTTTACTTGCTCCCCCTAAAATGGGGGGGATCAAACTCCTTCCCGAAAAATGGAGGGGGGAGCAAACTCCATGTTAATTTACTTTTGATATGTTAATTTTTAAAACAAAAAGTATGCTGCGAAAATGTGTGTGTGTGGGGGGGGGGGGGGGGGGTTGACATCCCCCCCCCCCCGATGTTGTATTCATGATTATACTCTTAAACATACGATTATATTTATTGAGTGTGTACTATTTTTTTTTAGTTTTGCTTGTTTAAAGAAATCCACTTGTTAAAAGTGATGTGAAGTTGGTGAATGTCCCTTTTTCAATAATGTTTTTTAACAGTTAAACATATATTTTTTTTAAAATGAATCTTTTCAAAAAGTTCTAACTTTACAATTTTTTTTAATTTTCGGGCATAAATTATTTCAAGTTACTTTGAAAAATGAATGGAATATAAATAAAATATATATATTTTAGGGCAAAAAGGTTTTAAGTTACTTTTACGCATAACGTCTTCGATTTAAATAATATATAAAAAAAGTGTGAGGGCTTGTTCCTTCATCTTTGTTGGTTATCATTTATTTGGAAAACATCCAAAAGGATTCGTTAATAATTAAAGATTTGTAAATCTTGAATCAATCATGAAAACAAATTTGTAAAACCTCTGTCAAGATAAATATGATATATCTATTGTATTCATATTCCATTAATTTTTCTTGAAGTTTTTTAAGTACTACATGTAGTTTCTTTATGTACATGTTTTTTTTAAGTATTGGTGTCTGAAAAACAACCATAATAATATCAAACATGTTCTAATCACGTCCAATTTTGATCAATTTATTTAAAATGCAACTCATATTTATTTGAATGTACATTTTATGTCGGATGTACCAATATTTCTAAACGAACTTTATGTAATATTATTTTTTGGGGGGGGGGGGTTCATGTTCTCATTAATGTACTAATTGTTTTGTTTTATTTGATTCACTTATTTAAAACACATGCAAGAGACAAAATTCCACGTGATATTAAAACTAACATCACAGAATAATTATATCAAAAACACGTTATTGTAAAGGAATGAAATTACAGGTATATGTAACAATGTACAGGTAAAATTAAAGTGATGTTTCCCCTCTGTAAAATTGTATAACACATGATGCAGTACCTTCAGAACTCTAAATTGCCATGTATTGTATTGATGTAAGGATATTGCTGGCAAAGCTTTTCGCAAGGACAGGTAACTTGAATCTAATTTATCTTCATACTTCCGTTGTGTTTAACCATTAGGATATGATATTCGATATTAGCCTTTAAAATTTGCTTCACTCATCACATGAATCAACAAAGCTATGTTTTTGAATTTGATAAGAAGATTAGAAGAAAATCCCGGGATATTTGAAATATTATTTCCTAATTATAATTCTTTTTAGAAAGCATGCTTTTGTGTTTGAGCATTTTTAATCTGATCATGATTAATGTTCTCTATGATTTTAGCAACGTGAATACCTTTAAAAGGATCAGGCATTATTTGCCTTGGTTATTGTTTAGACTTAGGAAAACAAGCAATTTGAATAAATTTATCAATAACAACCTTTTTTGCAATGTAGAAAATTCATTTTATTTTATTGGAAAAAAGCAATCTAAAGGAAAAAAGAGAATACAAATGTGTACATTTTTGTGCATTTACCTCCTTTTACGTACAAACATAGTGTATGGAGTACTTTATTTATTTACTACACTTTCACCCGTCCGTGCAAGGGTTGACATTGCATGTGATATCGATACAGTTAAATCGTTTGTGTTGGTAGGGGTAAATTTTACCCGGATACTATTTTCAGAGATTCGTAAGGGTGTAGATCCGTGTATTCACTTTTACGTTTGATGAGACGAAATCAAGTTTCATAGTTCTCGAGGACTAAATCTTGTTGAGGATTCCACAAAATATCTTAAAAGATACAATTAAACAGTGGAGTTCTTTCCGTTTTTGTGGTGGGAGATCATATTGCACAGAGAACATTAATAAATGTAAACAAAGCAATCGACTGTTGAAGTTGGTGAAAATACGATGTTGAAATTGTTGGAACATGTTGTTTTTACTGTCTTTGGGATTGCAATAACCATTGAGAACTTCGTAATTGTTTTGGCGGCAATTCAAAATAAAAGTCTACGGGAAAACACACACTACAATTTGGTTCTTTCGTTATCAGTATGTGACTTCGTGTTTGGACTCAACGTCATCATATATGGTACTGTGATTGTACTTGTAAATAATGACCCCAATAATAAAGACTTTCATATACTTTGCGCTATACATTATTGTGTTATTTCCTGGAACTACATGACGTCATTAGTTCAAACATTTTTCATCTGTTTTAATCGCTACCTTGTTGTTACTGAAAACAAGTTGGATCATCTTCTGTGGAATGGAAAAAGAAAGTGCATTCTTTTCCTTGTAACAAGCATCATCATTTTAATTTTGAATTCATCTATCTTGGCATCTGTAGTGCAGGGTTGTGATATTAATTCTATGATGGGCAACACCATGTATTCAGTCATGTTTGGTTCAATTCAAGCACTTACCACCATTCTGACGTTTCTTTTCTACTTTCTAACATTATGGAAAATATACAAGTTACATCGAAAGACAGACTGCAACTTGGAAAACATGGATGATAACAGGCGACGAAAAATCCGGATGAAGAAACGAATGGTAAAATCTATGAAGACGGTGAGCCTTATCCTCACAACGTTTTTGATATCCACTATACCTGCCGTTGTGCTTGGTTTAAAAGGCGTATCGTCTCACCTGGACATAATATTGCTTCTCGGCTTTTCTACTCTGAACAGTGCCGTCAACCCAATAATATATTGTTCTCAAATTAAGATTCTACAGAAAGTTATAAAAACAATGTTACGAATTGGAACATGAAATTATGAATCTATACCTCGAAATGTGTTTAGATACATGTATTTTGACGTTAAAATGACTTGGACATCTTTTTCCTTAATTTCATGCTGGTTTTTAATATTTCATTATGTGTATATGTTATTATTTATTTACTTTATGAAATAAATCCATTTCAAGATTTAATTTTTTAAGTTTGAACAATATTGAACAATCTACTGCATTGTTTACCGTACAAAATACTAGCATGCAATAAATCAAGTCTCAAAGAATCGAGATTATATAATAATAAGCATTGTCGTAAAAAAAATAGAAAATGATAAAAGTAAACGCGGTTTATTATTTTTACAGCAATGCTTATTACACTCATACTCACATCTACCAACGAATTTGATTATTTGTATACCTGTTACAATTAAGTAATACTTCAAAATTGTGTTATTTGAGTTAAAAATCGTTCAATAATTCAACAATAAACACTTACAATGCTAAAACTCTCGTTACTAATATTAATTACATGCTTTGCAGTATAATAAGTGAAAGGATGGTTGAAATTTCAATTTCATGCTTAGTTTTTCGAATTTTTACATATTTTTAGCACTGACATAAAATCATTCATTTATACGCATTATTCACTGTAATTTGTGCCTCCATATCGGTCCTCAGATTTTATTGTTGCGCTTATTGCTACATAAATACCTCTGTGTTCCAGACCTTAATCGTACTGAACATGTCGACTTGTAGGCAAGAGCCTAGGAGGATGTTTGCGCTGATCCAAAAATATTTTGGGGTAGAGGGGGTAGGGTTCCGAGTGATGATCATGTTTTCGGGGATGGGGGTGGGGGGGGGGGGGGTAAAGACTAGGCTACAATATAAGTCCTACATGTGGCTTTGGTATCTATGAAGTTTAGATTTTATAGGGGTAGCCCGGACTCCCTTGCCCCATCCTCCGATATTCCTTGCTTCGCACATAGGGCGAAACAGCTTCTCCATTTATAGAGGTATATACCCCACTTAAAGACCGCCCTTCGTCTTAAGAAATTTGTACAAACATAAACTAAAGGTAATAACTTTCCTGACATGCAGGTTTCTTGAGAGACACCTGACATTAAATGTTGTGACTATTTTTACAAAATATGCATATTAAGTAACATAAATTATTCATTATCTTAAAAATAGTAATTTTTCAATAAAATCAGATTATATGTCACATGTTTTCTTGTCGTATTTTCAATATCTGTGAAACAAATTTCCCGAAAATAAGCTATAATCAGAATACATATAATTCAAAGTAATTGTGCAAATTTTAAACTTTTTAAACTCTTCTGCCTTATAAATGCATTTTCAGAAAATGACAATAATCAATTAATAGTTCATCTGCTTGTTTTAATATAGTTTCTATAAATTTCATCCATATCATAATACAAGATTCTATATTGTCTTTTCATTTAAGTTACTGATAAACGATATACTTTTCAGATGTTATGAATCGGTTTTTCAGATGATTAAACTTATGATAGATTCCATTAAATTTAGAAATTTGCACGAATTCAAAGATAAAAGGAATTTAACTATTTCTTTTCTTCAGAAGTGATCAGCAAGTATTTGAACGTTTGAAATATTGGAGAATCAAAAAGAACATTTATTCTGATTTCAAATAACTTAATAACAATACAACAGTATTTCTCTCATCGGGTAAAATTTTATTTTAAAAAAATGATGTTCATTCACTGATGGGTTTTTAGAAATCGATTAATTCCATAGATTAAAGAGATGACTATCTATTCAAAAGTCAAGCTTTTGTGTTTGATGTCTTGACTTTCCGTATGTAGATTAATATATAACAAAGAAGAAATTTCCTACAATCTAAGATCTCGTTAGCGGATATGAAATCGATGCAGATTCACATAAGAGTTCTTAAAAAGTAATTTAACCTAAAGATTAAAGAGATGACTATCTTTTCAAAACTCAAACTTTGTGTTTGCTGTCTTGATTCTACGTTTGAAGATTAATACGTTAAAATAATTAGAAATGCCTTACAATCTTACATCTTGTGGACACATAGGAAATTGAATATTTTGATCTATAAAAAAAATTCCATATATATTTATAAACAGAACAGTGAGGATTTCTCATAATACCCTTGATGCGTGATACATTTATGCAGCAAAAAGTGAGTTCGAATTTATCTTTTATAAAATCTTTTAACGAATCGTTTAATACGAGTATTTTGTTTTTCTGTTTGATTTTTAATTTAAATGATAACTGAATATTTGTTCTTTTTCAAACAGTTTGCAAAATTTGCTGGCGTTGCTTAACAGAGTAAACTGCAATTCATAACGTACTTACAGTTCTCCATCCCCCTTTTTTAAAGATACATGTAAAATGTTCCAGCTTTATAATTTATCAACGTAAAACTTAATATACAAAAACCCTTTAGTTCTGAAAACGACAGTCGCTGATATTTAGAGTTGTGAACTCAGGGAAATGCTGGGAATAGAGCGTATAATTCTGACCATCATTGGAATTGTGGTTACTGTAGAGAACCTTATTGTTGTTATTGCAGCAATACGAAATAAAAGTCTCCGAGACAACACACATTACAATTTAGTTATATCGTTGTCCGTCTGTGACTTTGTGCTTGGACTGAACGTCCTAATGTTTGGAAATGTGATTATGCCAAATACGAACACAAATGATGAATGCATTCATTTATTATGCGCTATTATAAACATTTTGAGTTGTGCAACCTATCATATGTCATTGGTGCAGACTTTGTTCATCAGTTTGAATCGTTACCTAGTGATCACCGAAAGTAAGCTGAATCATATCCTCTGGGACGGGAACAGAAAGTACATTATGTTCTGTGTCACGTGGATGGTGACCATCGTTTTAAATGCGTCTACCTTGACTTTTCTAATGCAAGGATGTGCTATGAACTCTTTATTCAGCAATACTGCGTATGCAGTCGTGTTAAATTCAATCCAAACTCTGGTTGTCAGTCCAACATTCGTTTTGTATTTTCTCACTTTATGGAAGATATATAGATTACACAACAAGACATGCATCGATGATAACCCAGATCGAAATATTCGCACGAGAAAACGAATGAGAAAGTCAATGAAAGTTGTGAGTCTCATTCTTATAACGTTCGTGATTTCTATCATACCTGCAGTTGTACTCGGAATCCAAGGAGTGACGTCTCGGTTTGATATGGTTCTGCTCATTTGCTTTTCTGCCTCGAACTCAGCTGTCAACCCAATTATATATTGTACACAGATTGAGGATCTCAACAAGGAAATAAAAGCAATGTTTAGAATTCACACATGAATCTTTTGGGGGGAAAGAACGACAAATGATTAACGTTGTTTTGTTAAGTTGTGATGCATAGTGGACGCATGTAATATACAATTATGATGAGAGTTTATCGCCTGTCTTACCCAAAATATAGAAATTATCTTCCAAACGAAAAATTTTCTTGTATTTGATAATAAATGTTTTAAAACTGTGTTAGTGTTCGAAACATAAAAGAAAAAGCAAAGCAGAAAACAAAAACAAAACAACAACTAAAAATAAGCACAATTTTGCTTTCTATAAAATATAGCACTACCGCTAACAATATTCTTGTGTATTTAACCAAATCACTATGTAAAGGAGGATCAAGACTAACTATTGAAAACGAGGCATAAAAAAACAAGATTCGTAAAGAAGAAAACATCAAAGTAAATAAAATGGAGGAATTTTAAATGAAAGATGACATGCATGGAGTATCAAATACTGAGAAAGAACTGGCCATTTTGTTATTTCAAATAGGTGGACAGGACCGCCACCTTGAGAAAGTAAAATATTACGGTACACATAAAATGAAACCATGTAATAAAGAATGACTGGAAAATGTAAATGATCAATCAAACGATGCAGCATTAATATACTCCCTTATGGAATGATATGAAAATCAGGAAAAGATGAAAAGATAACTAAGTAAAATGAACAACCGTACCTTATCTGATTTAATCATTGTGTTAAACCTTAAATGAACAAATCGCTCAGCTCAAAGTAAGATAAAAAAGGCCATGAAGAAGAAAAAGGGCATTGAATATTCATGATGAAGAAAACACTTAGCAAAACTCTTTATATAAGTTACATTGAATATTATTCTGTATTGTGATTTACACAGTAAATTTTCCATCAATGTTTATATACTTTAACAGTCGATTATATTTATTTACTTTGTATTACATTGTTTCTGACCCTAGTTGAAGAAAGAAACACATTAACGGTGAAGTGAAGTTAGTCGTAGTCCTGTTTTGATATCAATTTTCAAACAGTTTAACATATTTTTATTAAGATATTGAATGGTTTCTTTCAGTAAAAACTTCACAATTGTTTTCATTATTACACATAAAAGTTTATCAAGTTACTTTTTTACTGACAAATTTCTTTATTTAGTTTATATTATTTTATTAATGTTTTTAAACCCTTTAGTGTTTTGGTTTGAATAAAACACGGAAAACTGAGAGTATCTGCATTTTTTGTTGTAGGTAAGCCAACTTCTTTAAAAAAAAATCTTGTCGCAAACATTCGGAAATATATATGCACACTAATATCAATTGAATATTAAGATGAAATATTTAAAAAATGATTTAAAATATTAGTATTTTTTAAATATATCGTCACTGAGGTAAAGCGTTATCTTACTGCTGCAAAGTAGACCTTCAGATTAAGATTTTGACTTAATGAAAAAATAAGTAATGCCTCTTTTCATTCAAGCGTTCAGAAATTCGTAATTCATTATTTATCTCATTAAAAAAAATCGCTTAGAGATGTAAATTTAACAATAATCAATTTATCTGGAAAAAGATTTGTTTACTACTTAAGGTACAGTTACTAGTAGTTCCAAACATACATGAAATTAATTATTTGAAATATTTCCTCAAATACTCAATGTATTAATAGTATGTAAAAGTTAATTTAATCAATTATCTTAAGAAATAACATAATTGAAACCCATAAATTACTCAAGGCAGAATAAAATTGAGGTACAGCGTATTTTGATAATTTTGAAACTTACATTCGAATGGTGTTCATTCAATTTTTATACAATTAGGTCACCTATTATCTAGAAATGTGTAACTTATATTAAAGACCTTGAAATTTAACACAACCACCATTAGTGTGCAAACTTTAGGGCCATAAAATTTCAAGGTCATATCAAAAGGATAAAGATCAAATATGATGACGTCATTTTGGATTTTTATCAATTTTCACCTCCGTCAAAAATACTTAAACCTCAATTAATCTAAAACCCGCTGTCAAATTTTCATTATGTTAATATAATCATATATTTTCATGACTTGATCATGACAATCATTCTACTAAAACTTTAAATTTTAACAATTAAATTTGCTCTAAGAGACCGTTAAGTGTTGCAAATGTTTTTCTTAAAGATAATTCACAAGTGCTATTTTTACCTCACAGTACTTAAAATATTACCATAAGTTACCAGTAAGAATTTATTTAAGTCACTGTAAGTAACAAAAAGGTCTCCTTTATAAATAGCAGTACAAGCATTTGTAATATCTTTTAAAGGTTTAATAACACATCATCTCTGAAAGGACTACCTCTGATAGAAACGACCTTTCGGTTTATTAAAATGACTTTATCGACGGCAACGCGTAACTTACTTCATCGAGTAGGAAAGTATGATCCGTGCATACCGAGTACGTATCCTGTATTGGCTTTTTTTTTTTTGGTTGAATTGACATTTTTATACTATTTTTTTCCCAAACTGCAAAATTTTGCTTATTTGACATATGTACAGTTTATTTATTATTATATCTTTTATAGTCAAATAAATTACTGCTAAGTTGAGTGACTTTTTCCAGGTGAGGTTATTAGTAGGTTATTTGCATAGCAAATTCTAACGATGACTATTTTATTTTACTCTCCACTGAAAAGAGATTCAATTGGTAGGTTTGAGACAATGTGAGCAAATATTGTCCCGTCATTTTTGAACCCCAATTTTACATGGTAATAGATTTTATTCCAAATAACTAAATTTCAAAACTTCAAAAAAAAATTAAACAAAAGGAAAATTTGAGCTTATCTGTTTTGTACTACCTTAAAGACTTGTAAAATATGAATTAATCATACATGTAAAAACAAATCGTAAAACCTTTGTGAGATTCCATGCTTGAGATCTATTTTATTAATTTTCCGTTCCTTTTCCCTTATGTTTAAAGAATTAGTTACTATATGTATATATGGTTTTCTTCACGTACCGGCGTCAGAGGAAAAACCTAAACAATCAAACAGATCTGTCCTTATCAAGTCCAATTTGGATCCAAATTTTTAAAATACAACTAATTACATTTGAAATATATTTTATATCGGATGTTTTAAAAAATTTTAACGTCCTTTTTAGGGGATGGGAGACACGTTTTCATGAGTGTTACTATTTCGTTTCGTTTTCACTTCTTTAAAACGCAAGCTAGAGAAAATCCCGAATTTTTAAAAAAAGAAATCTTCACAGAATTATTTATCAAAAGCATGTTGTTGTAAAAGATTGAAATTACAGGTACATGAAAATAATGTATAGGTAAATTAAACTGGTGTTTTCCTTCTGTAAAAGTGTATAATACATCATACAACACCCGCAGAATTCTTAGTCCCGATTAAATTGATGCACGTGTATAGTCGGCAAAGCTTTTTACAAGAACGTGTAACTTAAATCGGATATATCTTAATACTTCCGCTGACTTTCACATTAAGATATTTCAGTATTTGAAGAAATGTTCACTTATTAAACAAATGAACAAATCAATTAATGTTAGTACGAAGATTGGAAGAAAATCCCGGAATTTTGGAATTTTTATTTCCTTTTCAGAATCATCCTTTTGTGATTTAGCTTTTATAATTTTAACCTGATTAAAGTTTATCGATGTTTTAAGTAACTTGAAAACAACCAAAAGTATTTAGCATTATTTGCCATGGTTATGAGCTTGTTCAGATTCTTGGAATAAAAGATGATAACATTCAATCAAAATAAAATTATCGATGAAGACTTTTTTCTTAAGGTAGAGAATTCAGTTATATTTTTGAAATTGAAAATAGTTTGCTAAAAGCATAGAGCAATAAAACCTGTGTTCATATTTTGTGCATTGAATTACAGTTTTGCAGACAAAGTCCATGGAATACTTTAGTGTTTTATTTTGACAATAGACTGGAATCATTTAAGTCGGTGAATGTAAATCTTCCCCGACTGGTGATATCATAGGTTTGGAGGGAAGTAATTTCGTTTTTCACTTTCAAGTTTAATGAGACGAAATCATTTCAAAAGTTTCATAGTTCGTTGAGAACTTAAAGTTCTGTTGAGGAATATAACACCCGTATGTAGCCGCTGTGAGCATTTATGATTTCTGGTTAGAATTATACAATGCAGTTCTCTCTGTACCTTTTGTGGTAAATTTTAATAACCACACAGATAAGAACATTGATAAATGTAAACAAAACAACAATCGACTGTTGAAGTAGCGAAAATACGATGTTGAAATTATTAGAACATATTGTTTTTACTGTCATTGGAATTGCAATAACCGTTGAGAACTTTGTAATTGTCTTGGCGGCAATTCGAAATAAAAGTCTACGGGAAAACACACACTACAATTTGGTTCTTTTGTTATCGGTCTGTGACTTCGTGTTTGGTCTCAACGTCATCATATATGGTACTGTGATTGTACATGTAAATAATGACTCCAGTGATAAAGACTTTTATATACTTTGCGCTATACATTATTGTGTTATTTCCTGGAACTATATGACGTCATTAGTCCAAACATTTTTCATCTGTTTTAATCGCTACCTTGTTGTTACTGAAAACAAGTTGGATCATCTTCTCTGAAATGATAAAAGAAAGTACATTCTTTTCCTTGTAACAAGCATAATCATTTTAATTTTGAATTCATCCATTTTGTCATCTGTAGTTCAAGGTTGTGATATTAACTCAGTGATGGGCAACACCATGTATGCGATATTTTTTAGTTCGGTCCAAGCCCTTATCGCCATTCTAACGTTTCTCTTCTATTTTGTCACATTATGGAAAATATACAAGTTACATCGAAAGACAGACTGCAACTTCGAAAACATGGATGATAACAGGCGACGAGAAATCCGGATGAAAAAACGAATGGTTAAATCTATGAAGACGGTGAGCCTTATTCTCACAACGTTTTTGATATCCACTATACCTGCTGTTGTACTTGGTTTAAAAGGCGTATCGTCTCACCTGGACATAATATTGCTTCTCGGCTTTTCTAATTTGAACTGTGCTGTCAACCCAATTATATATTGTTCTCAAATTGAGGTTCTACGCAAAGAAATAGCAGCAATGTTCAGGATTTGAACATGAAAAAATTAAGATTATAAATTATTTTTAAATTTGTCGATTTATCAGTGTTACGTAATTTTTAATGAGTCTATATGGTGTTGTGACAAACCTTTCTATGATTTATAAGCTGGTTGTTTTTCGAACAATCTTGAATGGTCTAATGGTCTATGACATTAATCGGTTTTACCAACATGATGCAAATCTGCAATAAATCTTGTCTTTTTTAAGAATTAATTTGCATCGTCCTATTTTTACATACG
Source organism: Magallana gigas (assembly GCF_902806645.1). Taxonomy (NCBI): domain Eukaryota; kingdom Metazoa; phylum Mollusca; class Bivalvia; order Ostreida; family Ostreidae; genus Magallana; species Magallana gigas. The sequence goes on along the minus strand of NC_047567.1, from coordinate 19,736,333 downwards.
AACAATTTCGCTCAATCTGTAAAAAGAGATTCTTCAACGCTTGCAACCTTCATGCCTCATAAACCAGAAACTTATTTAACTATTTACAAATTAGAGATTTAACTGCTGCAATACTGCGATTGAATTTAATATCTTCCACACGTAATAGGAAATTGAGTTTTGTAGAGAAAAGACTCAGTAACATATAACTTTTAAATTTTACTACATGCAATCAATTTTTGTTAAGTGTTTTTAAAATATTAAATTTTATCTTATTGTTTTTCAATAAACTATTTAGGTGGCAGCTATCTGCACACGAGACAAAAATTTTGAATATAAAGCACACGGCTCCAAAACAATGCGTACTAAGAGCTAAAACACCTGTTACCGATCCTATTCACATACATGTCAGTATGATAGGTGTAAAGAAGTCTGAATTACGTAATAAACATTTAATTTAATCATAATGTATAATTGATTTGAATTTTTACATTAGACTTCCCAACACAATGTACTAAAACTGATCAATTGTATTGGATAAAACGATGACGGCGAATAAATCTCAGTGTCTTGACGCTGAAATAGATAATTATATTTTTATAAATCTATCGAAGACGAATATAAGGTTTGTGACAAGTGTTTTCAAAGAACAAGTAGTAAAAGTACTTCCAATATTAAACTGATCGGCTGTTGCTCGTTCTCTTCTCCCTGTTACCCCACATTCTTTATCCCCATTTTTAAATTCTAGACACCTAATATCATTAGGTTCCCCCGTTAAGGCATTAGGCTTCCTAGGTAGGGCACCTATTAGATCATTAGATTTCTGTGTTAGGGTCTGCTGCACTACCGATAAGTGTCAAGACACTTAATGCACATACATGGCAGCCAGTATTAGGGAACGTATTGTGCTCCATGGTAAGGGCCTTTATAATTATATAACGATAACAATTCTATTTCTTTAAACAAACTAATAAAAGATTAACATGAATAAAAATGTGAGACAAGTATATATTCTAGAGTATTCTTTTAATATTACAATAAGGAACATTCTATAATGATTTCGTAGTAAATTTAAACCTTTGTATAAATTGTGTGCATCTGTTTATTTGACATTAGAGTGATACAGGTCAACTACTTGTTAAACATAATTTGCGTCATTAGAATACATTGTCCTTTATGTTTGGAAGCAAGCTGAATGTACATAAAAGGGGAAAACATTAGTTTAACCAGTACAGAGAACTTCTGTCAATTATACCTGTACATAAATAGATCACCACACAGCTAGTTGAATTATTTCAACAGGAAAGTTGAACAACAACATGACCCCTTTCACTGGAATTTTCCTTTGCTTGGCCATTTTCTCCGGTATGTTTATTTGCAGTTTTAATTTTGGCGTGTAAATTATATACATGTGTAAGTTGTCAATAATAATTTAAGCATAATAATATACCGTTTCATTGAAATTCACAGATGGAAACAATCATAGCCCATAGCATGAATTATGAATGTATTAAATTCAAAATCTGAAAAACGTACATGTACCGTTTGTAATTAGTAAACTATTTGAGGCTTTATCATCCAAAAGCTTGTGAAACCCGTCATGTGTTTTAAATTTCTGTATTCTGCTGGTGTTTTCTCTAATTCAATTAAGGTGGAATTGGACATCTGTTGATATTAATGTGGATTAAAGTACATTATAATTAGATTACTTTCATTTGTTTAGAATTTTCTTTTTATTAAAATATTTGACCAAAAATAATGTAAAATCCTAATCGGGATTTGTACTCTTGACTTACAGATTAGTAGCACACACTCCAACCCTCTGCGCTACGCTGTTAGTTGACAATATCGTGAAAGAAACTACTTATATAATTACAATTTATTTTATTGTTTATCCCATACCACCTGAAAGTACATGTCGAGCAAACGTCTTTTCTTTCTTCTTTTTATTCAGCTGATTTAACCTCATTTCAAAATTTAAAAATCAAACCATAAATCTTTATTAGTTAAGATATGTGTAAGGTTTTTTTTTTCTATGATTATCTTAAATTGTGAATATTTGTATCCTCGTTTTATCTTATAGTTATAGAAATAAGTGTCATATGTTTCATAAATTAGATTTTTATATTTTATTTAACATACAAAATGTAATGTCCACTCTCTATCAGAAGTAGTGACATATATCTATATTTCTATCAAACCTACATGGGATTTTATTTTTCTCTGACACATAGTTGTGGAGCTTGGTCACTGTAACAGTTACAGACGCTACCGTCCCCGCGAATGTTTCCCTCCCCCTTGTGCCCGACCCCCGGAGAACTGTCGCCAGGAGTTCATTTATGAGTACATAAATGGTGAGAGGTGCCCCGTGGCCTGTAGACTAGTATGTGAGTGTCCAACACCGACCCCGGAGTCTCTGATGTTTTGTAAGAACACAGACCCTCTCTGCTTCGCAACAAAAGACTTTATCACCCTGGCAGACGGAAAAAGGTGTTTTAATGGATGTCTGCTAGCTTGTCAATCACCTGCAGCATGAAAACAAAAGTCTATGTGTCAACAATAAACAGTTTGTTATAACAGTTATTAATGTTCTTGTGTGTTAAAAGGTCAAGGATTCTTTTCAGTTTCATTAAAACAATTAGAAGAAAAACAAACTTTGATCAAATGTATATCTGGAAATGTGAATAAACACATTTGATGAATAAAAATGAAAAGGGTTTTAAGGTAAATATAATACATGGAAAATTTAATACGTTGCTCAAATAAAACGTGTCTGTTTGACATTATCACCAGCAAATCGTTCTAAATGTTAAAAGGTTTTATTATGACATTATAGATAATATTCAAATTGATAAAACCATTCAAACTATGCAATAGCTCCATATAAACAGGTTTCGAATTAAATATGGCTGTAGCTGAATAATCTTCCTTGTTGGGAGGTGTTAAATTGTTGTTAATGAGTTCAGTGACTGAATCAATCATCAAGTTTAGTTAGAACCTCAAAACAACAGTACATGTAATAATCCAATGCTTCCCGCCCTTTCTATGTCTCATTCGGGAAGACAAAGGATATTCCCTGACATTTATATGGAACGCCATGGCTGCCTTATAGCATAATACTATAGGTACATTATGTCAAATTATCATTACATTATGTCAAAGTCCATTACGTGGTGTGAATATATCTTTACGCTAGGTCAAATCGTTATTACGTGATGTCAAAAGCACGTTAGGTGAAGTAAACATGTCTTTACATTATGTCAATTTTTTACGTTGTGATGTAAAATCACCCTTACGTTATGCCAACATTGTACAACCAAAGGTCAATACATCATGACATTATTTCGACACTGTATTACATGGGGCGAACGTATCCTTACATTATGTCAACATTTTATTACATGCTTTCAATATATCCTTACATTTTATCAACACCGCAGTACGTATCGCGATTCTATCCTTACATTATGTCAACATTTTATTACATGATATCAATGCGTTTTTACATTTTATCAACACCTTAATACATGGTGTTAACTCATCCTTTCATTATGTCAACACGTTATTACTTTATGTCAAAAGTACATTACTTGATACGAAAATGTCTTGACTTTTTGTCTAAACTTTATTACGTGATGTAAATAAGTCTTTACATTAGGCAAATTCTCTATTCCGTGATGTATACGCTCTATTACTTTAAGTCGAAACATCATTCCGTTATACAAACACGAAATCCTTGGTCTTTGTATATTTGTCATGTTTTAAATACAAAATTTACTATATAAAAACGGTACGCCGATTTACCCAAATGGACCCAGAAAAACCCCAACAGTAGATACTAGTAAGAAGCAGTGATTTAATCATACAAGAATGAAAATATATATAGGCCTATATATAGGTCTTCTGAAAGCTGTAAAAGACTTAGTTGCTGACAATTTAATTTCTCGAGAGTGAATGAACATCTACGTATTTAAACATTGAATTTATAGTTTAGATAGACCTAAGTTATAAGAATAAGACTTAAAATCCAAGTTTTCTCGTGTTCATCGGCCCTTGAATATTTAAAATGAAATGGATATTAAAATCTAATAAAATTAACCCTTTTATTGTTTTTTTTTTTGGGGGGGGGGGGGATTTAAAATTTTATTTTTGATTTATACTTTTTTTACTTCAAGAATATTCAAATTACGTTCGTTACTACACACTCAGTCATTTAGCAGTCAGGGTTCTTTATCGTTCCAAAGCCTGTATGTCCTGGCGCAGACACCCAGTGCTTATTTAATTTTCTAAAATTTAGTCTCAAAGTATTTAGTAGTTAAAATAAAGTATTTAGTAGTTAAAAGTAAACGTTGCTATTGCTATCTTAAATTAAGGATACTGACCCTAACTACACATGTAGGTATGGCCGTTCTGCTACAAAATTATAATGCTATGAAAATGTTTTTTTCTTATTGCTGCAGAGGGGGTGGGAATGGTGTTTGTGGAGGGGGTACGCTACGTTCCTCTGAATAAATTTTCTCCTTTTCATCCAAGAGGGCACTTGATAACTTATATGAAATAATATCTACATATAAATTACAAGAGATATTTAACCCCTTTAAAGACCTTCTCCATCTTGATATAGATGTTTTTATGAAATGTTTGTTTTAGGTAATTGTTCAGACAGAGGGTATAAATCAGAAATATGTCATAATAAAAACGCACACAAATAAGAGAGGGGAACTGTATTCGCCGATTTCAGAATTATTATAAAGAAAGGCAAACACTTTTGGTAGAATCGGTACTGTCTTCAGGGTTTGCCCCATACATGTAACTTACTAATTTTTAATTAAATGAAATAATTCGACAGCATGAGTGTTGGTTTTTGTAAACAGTTAAATGTATGATCATGTTACATATATTTTCGTTGTAAGTATAGAATAGGCGTGAAAATAGGCTGAGAAGGAAATTTACGCTCATTCCGTTCTGTTCTGTTGAATACCAATACCCACAGGGGTAAAAATATATTGCGGAACGTAACGGAACCAGAATCTTACAAATAAGTCAAGTACTGCTGACATGGTAATTTTAAAGATGGTATGCTTTGGAATGCGTTTCGTTTGTTTTAAATTTCTAACTAATAGAGAATATTTTTTTGCTAGCTTAAACTAGTTAGTAAGTTCTGCCGTGAAAATACTGTAATATGTTAATATTAGAGTAGTAAGATCAATCTTATTTTGAAATGAAATGAATAAAAACAAAATAAATCATTATTTTTAAATTTCTATTTTCCCATTGGATGACCCTTTACTGGTTCCGTTCTGTTCCACAAAGTTTCAATAACCCCTGGATACATTTGGGTAAGCTTACCGTTTCCTTGTATATAAAAAGGCCGATGTATCCGTGTTCGCGTAACGAAATGATGTTTCACCTTAAAGTAATGGAGCATGTACATCATGAAATAGAGAACTGACCTACAGCAAATTCTTATTCACATCACGTTATTAAGTTTAGACATAACGTCATAAACTTATGACATCAAGTTATAAAGGTTTGACATAATGAAACGATATATTTACCCCATGTAATAAAGTGTTGATAAAATGTAAAAACGCATTGATATCATGTAATAAAATGTTGACATAATGTAAGGATAGAATCGCGATATGTACTGCGGTGTTGATATAATGTAAGGATATATTGATAGCATGTAATAAAATGTTGACATAATGTAAGGATACATTCGCCCCATGTAATACAGTGTCGAAATAATGTCATGATGTATTGACCTTTGGTTGTACAATGTTGGCATAACGTAAGGGTGATTTTACATCACAACGTAAAAAATTGACATAATGTAAAGACATGTTTACTTCACCTAACGTGCTTTTGACATGCATCACGTAATAACGATTTGACCAAATGTAAAGATATATTCACACCACGTAATGGACTTTGACATAATGTAATGGTAATTTGACATAATGTACCTATAGTATTATGCTATAAGGCAGCCATGGCGTTCCATACATTTACAAGGTTTCCTGATTTGAAGTGAGGTTTTCCGAGGTTATTTGAGCAAGAAGTAATGCAATATCTTAAATCCTTTTATATCTTAATAGCAGTAAGTCTGATGTGTAAAACAAGTATTTAATGATTTATTCTCAAGATTTGTCTGTATTAAATATTTAAGATCTTTTAATCTACAATGTTTAATACAAGATCTACTGACTTTAAACAAATTACAAACATTAAGGAGGATGGGTGATCAACAGTTTAGCGATAAAATACCTTAAGTCTATAAAATACGTTTTTAAGCTGGAAACTATCGTTTAGAGAAAAATGTTATTATTAGGTTAAAATTTGAATATTTTTCTTTATCTTCATCTTCTTAGGCAATCTGTTTTTGAAACGATGAAACGAAGTTCTTAATCGTTATTCGCAATTTAAAAGAATACAGCATTCTAGAACGAAGTTCGCAATTCAAAATTTATTATTCCAATTTGGGGCCTGAAATTTACGGGGATATACACTAGTGGAAAGCTGCTACCACTGTAAAAAAAATATATAATGTAGTTATCATTAGTTTAAGACATTTGGTGCCCCAAAGAAAATTCAATATTCATTAAAACAAAAACATCAGGATCGGAAACATCGAGGGCCCCTACAATTGAAAATGAAACTTTCAGTGTCATATCTTTATGCTGAACTACATGTACTTCCTCTGTGAAAATGATGATGTAGTGATCTCTAGTTAGTTTTTTGGGTTTTTTTTTTTTTTTTTGGAGATTCGGGGCCCAAAAAAGGTACACTATTTACTAACATGAGAGTTTAATCATCGGGGTTTGAAACATTGAGGGCCCCTACCCTGGGACAGAAATTTTGCCGGGTCATCTACCATTTGTAAGCACTAACACTGTGAAAAAATGATGTTTCCAAGCTAGATTTGTAAAATCAGCCTTCAGGATTGAGGCCCTTGATGTTTTCGAGCCCGGTTTTTTAAAACCCATTTCAACAAAAGATGTATTTTCTTAAGGGCCTAATTTCATTAACTAGAGATGACCGCATATAACCATCAGTAAATAACCCTGAAAACGATTGTTCTCTTCTGAGTAGATCAAAATAGTATAAAAATGGCCATCCAGCTATCTTAATGGTTGACAAGTGGTTATCAACTTAAATTAGCCACGACCAAACTAAATTCTCACCACAATTCATTGTTTTAATCCAGAGGGATATCTTAATACTTAAGCGATGCCGTGTGCGCAATTAGAAATATTAAAGCAAACGTTAAAATGGATGAACGCTGAATTTTTCCCCTTTGTCATTTTGGTTGACCCCGCAAAGGTAAACAACTAAACCCATTATTTTTGCAAAACGTGGATTGGTCTATACTTTACACTATATTACACTAAACGACATTGGAGCTGAGCAAAACCTGTCAACATGTATAACAATACACTTAACGACGTCGGAACAAAACAGAAAGCGTTTCCTTTTAACATAGTTAGCAAAGATATATATTATGGACCAATCAAAACACTGGATATTTGTTGTTTTTTTCTTCTTAAATCAACTGCAAAATAATATTACTTTTTAACACGAATCAACAAGGAAAACCTGATGAAGCATTAATAATATGAAAAAAATAGTTTTACACATTTTAACGACCCGGTTCTTTTTTTTTTGTAAGAACAGTACTAGTACACTTAATTTGTACAACAATATATACCAGAACAGAACAAAACCAGCTATGCAACAAATGATGGTTATCACGTTTTAATTCCATGTGTCCATTCTAAATTAACACTCTGAACAATTTTTACAGGCCCAGGCTCCTTTGATTAATCGAAGGTGACAATTTTAAAATTTGTATGATAAATAACTTAGGGCATGCGAAGTATTTATTGTATGAAAACCGCGTATATAGTTTTAACCACAAATAATCTATTATTTAAAGATGCAAATATTCTTATTAAAATGCGTCTACACCAGGAAGAGAAAAGGATGTTCAAATTAAAATGTTCATGTGTTTGTATACCCAATATAGAGTAGGACAAAGTCGGGAAATTTCCGGATAAACTGAAATTGCTCACCCTCCCCAGGAAACAAACACTAGAGTACATGACAGTATTAATATATCGGTCAGTTTCAGTAAGTGGCTAGATTTATTATTAATAATTTATAATAAGCATTGAATATTAAATTAATAATCATTTGAATATATTTCTATTTTCATGTGATAAATAACCAATTACGAATACATCAATTACAAAAGAGTATTTAATTAAAAGGTTTGTTTAAAACATTAAAAGTGAGAAACACACAATTAACATAGCTGAGTAAATAAAAAAAAAACACATCTATGAAACATTCTAATTTAAACAGTTAATCATGCAATTTCAAGAATCGACTCCTATAATGAATTTAACAGAATGTGATCCTTTTTTTCTCTCTTCGATGTAAGACTCATTATTATTACAAAAGGACAGAAAACACGTAAAATTAAAGATGTCATTAAGAGGAGGGATGGTAGTGGCCATTTTTATTGTATATGAATCCCCTTCTGAAGAAGAGTTCTGTACAAAAATATAGGAAAATGCTCAAATTTTAAAGCCAAAATATTTAATAGATTTTTTTTCTTTTCGAGTGTTAGTTGATGCCCTAAAATATCATATGTCAAAGTATAAAGCAAACCTGACGGTTAATTTGTTGGAGACCCAGCCTCACAAAACCCATTGCCTATTGTAAACTAAAATACAAGCAAAGAGAATCAATTTCTCCGAGTCTTAGACTACAAAAAGGCAGGTACAGGGCCATAAAACTTAACGGGGCTAATTTTTGATCGAATACATACATCTACACAAGAAATTTATTGTGGAAAGGTGAGATTGAGATCAAAAGTGAGCTAGTCTAAGTAGAATGGTTCCGGAGGCAAAGCCATAAAAAGAACTACAAGTGCAAAGTTTGTAAATTTTGTTAATTTTATGGAAAGAAATGGAACTATTCTCAAAACTAATTTTAAACACTAACATTTTGATAGAACATATATTACGCTGTTAGAATAATTAATGCATATAATGTTCATCTGGGATTTTCTCATAATAAATTTTTAAAAAATCTGTACAAATCAACAAGTGTATTACCTGGTACACAGTGGGTCGAAAATCCATTTATAATGCTACGTAGTTGAATACCAAATTATATAATGGTTCAAGTACACTCAAAATTATCCCCTTGATACCAAAGATGACACTTGTCTCTTGATTATGAAATAAGTGGATTTAGAAGATCAAAGAAACAATGTCCCAGTTTATTTCGTTTCTAATAACCATGACCTTTCTCGGGGGTAGCTAGTGTGATATTAATTTACCCCCAAAATTTTCCTCAAATAAAAAGAACTTTCATTTTTTTTTTAATTACAAAAAAGTAAACTTGAGTGCAAAGAAAATCAGCCTGCACTCATCATTTAACATTTCTAAACTACTTTTGTACGTTACAGAGACTTAATCAGTAAGGGTTGTTTATCTTGTCATCACCTACTAGTATTGTACATGTTAAATCAAATATTGATTTATAATTTAATTCGTTTGAACGATTTCTATTCCTAGCGTTTTATCGCACATATTTTGTTTCGCCTTTTTATAAAACGTGTTTAAATTTAACATAATTATTTATTTCCTCGCAATTCAGCGTTTTGTAATTTCATAGACATGTGCAGCTTGTAGCGTTATTGTATTTTCAATTGTTATTTTATCAGTGTCAACCCTCCATCAGCTTAAATGTTATTATAAAACATTTTGTTATCAAATGACACACACACACTTTTTGTTATTGATAGAAATTAGATACTTTATTTTAATTATTTGTTGTTTTTTTCTTGTTTTTTGTTTGTTTGTTTGTTTGTTTATTTGTTTATTTGTTTTGTATTCTTCTTTTGAATTACTTGCTTGCACTGATAATATATCTATAATTTTAGGGGTTAGGTCTCCAAAATGTAACAAGCAAACTGTTTTTCATGTACACACTGTATCACCCATCATATAGACAACTTATAGAGACTGGATGTTGAACAAATTACAAATTGGATCTATCTTACAAATCAAGATATGATTTTATCAACAGACTTAATCATGAAGTAAAAACAAAATTGGTTTAAAATTAGAATTTTTCCTACACATCTTAAAGGATTAATATAGTCTAAAAATGGCCACGAATCAAACATCTTAAAGTGTTCTGCGTTGGTCATTGCTTGTATAATACAGTCATGTGACACGTATAAGCCAATGAAAGCACGATATTTCAATTAAATACGAAAATTACCATAAATGATAATGATGCATTATTAGATCAAGGAAGTTCAATCATGAAAATAAACAAACGCAGTTCACTTTGTCATATCATATTTATTGCGACACATTTATCACAATGGACAATCAATTATAGAATAAGATAATACATAGGACACATATGGATAGTTATGCTGTAAATTTTGAAAATAAAGCTTTAATGACGCTTCGAGATGTCAAAAGATGTTTTATATTGATGGTATTGGAAACTTATGTTTAAACAAAAAATCATTCTTCGTCTAACAAGAGGTACTTAAAATCTTAATTGTAAAAATTGAATTGTAAAATCTTAGATTCCACATAGTTTCTTCTTTAGGACAATGCGGAATTCCCGGTCAAAATATCCATAGATCATTGGATTTATAACCCCATTTAATATATATAGATTCTCGAAAAAACCCTTTAGAACAATTTGTGTATCAGAAAAATTGGCTGCAAAGTTTTTGTCCATTGCTTCCATGGACTCTATAGCTAGCCGTGGCGAGATGGTAATTAACAGAATAAGAGTAATCACAAAGAACATAATCGAAAACCGATGTGAAGCAATGGTATTTCTGGTCCTGCTATTTGTGGATGCATCGGAGTCCCTCTGTTCTCTATTTCCAGACACATTTTCGGAACTCTTTGGGCTCGACTGTTGAGCCCCTGCGTTGCTATTAGTGTTGGAGCATTCACGCAATATTAGAACAGTTTTATTATGAGTTTGGGATAGCTTTCTGTTTCGAATATAAATGGCTCTGACCACAAAGAAGTACAGTACGATTAAAGAGATATAGCATACTCCGCCCACTAGTCTCAGTATTATATCGTACACTAGTAAACTGGTAGTATTGGAGTATTCGTCAAGAATACCACATACTGTTCCAGTGAATCTTGCGTCCCGCGTCTTGACTTCGGTGATTCCAGTGAAAATAAACTTCGGAGACGAAACAGACAATGCAAACAAAAGCGCCACGGAAACGATGATATTTTTCGTTCTCTTCGAGGAGGGATGGTGTAATGGCCGACAGACAAGCATAAACCTTTGCAAAGCAATGACTACCAGTAGCAATCCCGAGCTGATTACTAAAGCGTTACCGAGGAAACGTATCCATTTACATCCAAAGTTATCGTTGTATGTTAAAGGTTGCATATCAAACATAATTTCCCATGAACTGTTCATCAGACAGGACAAGAGATCAACGAGAGCAAGAAATGGAATGTAGTATCGGTTGTGTCGCCGCTTAACACACAGACAGTAGACTAGCAACACACACGAATTCCCACTGACTCCGAAAAGAAAATAGAATACGCTGATAAATATGTTCGGTATGTTTATCCTGATGTATTCCTCGTTTAAACGAAGGAAGTCGTGTTCGTCCGAAACGTTCATGATATCCCTTTTTCTGATAGTCCGGAAGTGTAGTTTTGAAGTTTTGCAGCTAGGGAACAACCTGTGTAGTTTCCGTAGTTTAGCGACTTTCCTTTATCTTATGGCATAGCAATAGAAAAAAGATACAAAACTTGTGTTGTTTATGGTTTACCAATTGAAATAGAATCTCTTCTTACAACTCAAGTCCATAAAAAGATCATCAATGGTTATGAAGAAATTCCTTTGTTACGGTAATTAGTAATTCGCTTAGAATCAATGTCCTTCAACTCGACCGAATCAAGTTATATTTCGCAAATTGTATGGTCTCTTTTACGCAAGAGTCTCTGTGCGTTTCGTTTTCTTCATCGTATTCGCCAATAAATACGACGGATGTACGGATATTTTAAAACCTCCTTTAAGGAGTTATATTTCCGCTGTGGACAAGATATCAATTGTTTGATATCCGTTCAATGTCAAAAGGAAGGAAAGAAAGTTCGTTGATTTACTGTCTACTTGATTAATAACATGTACACTGCCATCTTTGCGAGCATAAAGTTTACCTTAGGTTTATGGTCCATTTTGCCTGCTAAAATCTAATTCTTTGCAACAACGCATACTATGGAATCATCATTTTCGCGGAGAACCAATGTTCGTGGCTTTTGATGATAACCCTTGCCCACGAATTAAAGTGCACACGAACATATATACAAGCATCTGATCAGTATATAAATATAAATAAGAATTTGCTACGTCCGAAATTACGTCTCTATGAAACATGAAAATTTTTGCTACCCACAAACATTGACCTTCAGGGATAAATATGATTCAGAGTAGCTAAAATACTTTTCAACCTAATGAATGGGCCTTAGTAACTGGCAATGAAAACAAAAACATTACTTTGTGACTATCATAACTCGGAAAAAATCCTCCAGAACACATCATTAGAAAATTCAGGAAAATAAGATAAATGTTGCCGTTTATGCCAATGAATTTGTATGTAAGTTTATAAAGCATTTGACAAACGGAGGTTATATTCAATTTACTATAACATGTAGATCAGGTAAGACAAAAAAGTTCCAATACGGGTTCCAATACAGTGTCTGCCTGGTGTAGCCTGCATTTCATCGCTATCTCATTTTTTCTAAATTCAAGTTCAGTGAGGTGTTGAGTTGTTTTCCTCCAAAAGTCTTCGTTTCGGTTTTTACTCGGCCATTTTATGTTAAGATTTTGCTGTATACAGCTGATGATGAAATCATCTTTTAAAGGAGATTTAATTAACAGTCTAAAAATGGCCACAGCCCGCGAGCCCTCGTAATTGATGTAGTGGCTTTTCCTATTCTTACTTTGATGTTCATGCCATATCCTCTGATCCTGGTTACCTTACTGCCTGAATATGAAAATGATAATACTTCCTCTATTTCTTGAACTTTCAGTTTGCTGCATGTTCCTAATGTATAACTGCGAAGTGGTAAACTTTGTTGTTATTATGGATAAACATTGCGTTATTAGAGTAAAAGGTTTGAAAGAGTTGTTGCTCTTTGTTATTTACAACTGCATGCTTCTTTAATGATATTTTAAAGATGCAAATAAATGTGCATAGAATTATAAAAATATTATTTTAATGGTGAATGTGGAAATATGCCAAAGAACCTTTAGATTTTTCGAGTGCCATATAAGTACTTGTAAAGAGTGTTTCTTCTCAGATAGAGAACATGTTCAATTGATATAAAGTAAATCCAATATTATCGAAGCTTTCAGGTCAACCGACTTTATAACAGAATCATAATCATTTTCGTCAGCAACTCTTCCTGAATTTTTTTTAGATCACTTTGACATTTCAATTTCATTCAAGCTATATATATATATATATATTAATGACCTTTTAAAAGATATAAAGTCTAATAAACCTCTAATTTTATACAGCTTTCTAAATTATCATCTAAGTTTTGACAACTGCATGAAGAGTAACAAAATTTGGTTTAAAGAAATATAGGACGTCTTAAAGCCGTCCTTTACACTTGTACTAGATATAAAAAAATATACCGACGGCACTTGATCTTATTTTTCAAAAGAACCCTTTAAAACCAAGAAACCAAGTGTATGCTCTTGTCGTCACTTAATACAGTAAGTGATTTAACTCTTTCAAACATAACTTACGATCAGGGCTATTTAAAGGACAGTAAAGTGTATTCACCAATGCTACTATATATTTAGGTATCCAAGTTGCGCATGCAAGAAAAAAATTTTAGAAAGCAATACACTCGCTTCTCACCCTGCAATGAAAGTTTGATTTTTGTTATCAGCAGTAGTTAAATGAGAAAGGTAGGATGATCGCCAGCTAAGACTCAAGGGTTTTCTCAAAGAACCTTGGCTTTCTCTCACATCCTCTCTCCCGCCCTTTTACGCTACTATCAATGCCATCGAAAAATATTTACATAATTTGAAGAATGTTTAGTCAATCTATTTAAAATAAAATTCAGTTGTGAAAGTGTATTTCATACAGAATTTTTTCCCACAAATCTGATGTGCAAAACAGACTCGAAGGCTTGATTGAAGTATGCATAAGCACAAAAATCATAATTATATGAATTTTATTAATATATTCAAGTAAAATACTGAACATAATATCTTATGTGTAATGCACAGACAAACATCTCGCTTGACATAGCTATTGCTTGTAAACAAATATTTTGGGATTTTTGTTTGATAACTATATTTATATATAGATGTATAATACTTGTATATAACTCATCGGCTTTGTACTGTTTTTTAACATCCTGTTTGGATATTCCATAGTATGTTGGTGAGAAAAGTAATTACTCGTGTAATAAAAGCTCACAATAGGTGCCTACTGTTTACATGTGCATCCGCTGTTAAATTTTCTCTCACTTCCTTCTGAGGCTAATTGGCTAACTGTCAATTTTATTTTGAACGTTCTTTGTGTCGATTGTACAAATGGATCATAACGCCACATTCCATTTATTGAAAGAGGACGCCGTCCATCGAAACTTGCACAATTCGGTGCTCTTAATTCTCTACATTTTGATCGGAACACTGGGTAATGTTTCAGTAATCATAGTGTACTTAAGGGACATGAAGAATGTGTTTACTTCTGGAAGGCTATTCATACCTTTTCTAGCTTTTAGTGATCTTATAACACTCCTCTACAATGGTGGGGTTGAATTAAATGAAGAGATCAGCCAACCTCTTTATTTCTCCGAAGAGAACGAGGTTAGTTGCAAAGTCAACAGATTCATCGGTCTTCTATTGGTTATAATTTCCGGTGTTTTGTATTTCGCCATTGCTGTTCACCGTTACTTTTTGATCTGCAAACCGCACGCTAAACGTCTGACAACAAGGCAAAAACTGGTTATTCTGACAATAACAGGATTGTTTGTGTTGGGGACGTCTGTCCCTAAATACTTCTTTGTTGGACTCGCTGAGGTTAGGCTTGACGTGGGTCCAAACCAAACAGCAGTTGCCTACGTGTGTGGAACAGACGAAAAATACGAAGATGCTATCGGCTCAAATTCTTACCTTTATTTGCTTACTGTTAATTCGTTCATTTGGAGCTCTGTTATTGCAGTTTTGTATATTATTGTTGGAAGGCAAATACATCAACGAGGCAAAGAAGCAATATCCAAGCCGTATATCAAAGACGAAGAGAGTGTTTCGCTGAGCTCAGATTCAATGCGCAACGACCAGATTGTGAAAAATAAAAGACCAAGGCCAAAATTGGTCAAACAGCTGACGGCCCGATCCATAACTACCTTTATCACAAACAATAGGCTGTCCTGGATGTTCATTCTGATGACTGTCCTCAATATTCTCTGCTTCACGCCCAAACTGATTTTGGATATCTACTTCAATAGGGACAGATATTTCTTTCTCAACCAAGAAGAACGAATTTGTGTACTTCTGGTGTTTTTTGACAATTTTTATCTTTTCAGCAATGTTGTTAATCCCTTTATTTATGGATTTTTCGACAGGGAATTCAGAAACCGGTTTAAAAAAAGATTCTGTATTTGTTTAAAATAGTATAATTTATATTTTCTTGTTTTCAGTACAGAATTTGAGCACTTTGACCAAATGATAATTTAAATGCAAAAAATGACGATTGCCATCGAATGACTATTTAATTTTACAAAAAGCTCTTCTTGTTAAAATTATGCTGATGCTGGAGTTCAATATATGATCTTAAAACTCATGTGTTTGTTATTTATTTCACGGCTCACAGCTGACCATTAGGCACAGTGGTAATAACTGTCATTGTTTTAGACCATATGATCTTATGTTCTAGTTTTATACATTTATAAAGTTGATGTGAGAACTTACAAGAATGATACAAAGTTCGATCATGTCAATATTTCATGTCATTTTGTAATCAACGAAGCTAAAATAATAAAAATAACTTAAGATCCGTCGGTTGTGTTTATATTTGAAAAAGACTTTATGATGCTATTAAATACTGTAAACGTACTACATTTGGCGGTGTATTCTATTTAGCGCTTTTGGCGAAATGCGGCCCTCCGCTAAATCAAGTACATCGCTAAATGTCATACATCTATGTATAAGAATAGTCACATTCAGGAATGTGCTAATTAAAATCCACGCCAACTTCTTCGAAAAACAATTTCCGCCAAATATCGTACACGCCAAATACAATACGTTTACAGTAGCTATTGACAGACACACTTCAAATATTTATTGCAGGATAAAATATTCAGGTTACTAAGAATGATGCTACATTGCAAATACCCATCCATGTATCCAGTATATAGTTGATCTGTGTCAAAGACTGATGAAAACCCCTCATATACATTCCTTTTTATATCTTTCTCAACTTTCATTTAGAATTATAACATGCTTCCTTTGTTACAGTTTCGATAATGTTATCAATCTTATGCAACTATCAATCCTGTTAGTCATCAATAATTTATTTAAGAATTAAAAGAACTTGAGTATTATAGCGTATTTTGCAAAATTCAAAATGTTAGTCATTGTATTTCCCCCTTTCTCATCATTTTGATATTAACTTTATCGTTTTTTTCCGAAACGGATTTTTCATATTTGTAATACACAAGTGCTTGAATGTTAAGCATGCAATTTAAGGGTTTGCCACAAACGACCTTCCAGAAATACAACATACACACAATTTAAGTGGCTTTTTTGTTGGTTTTTCATGAGATTAATGGTCATACATTTTTTGGGCTTGCTTGGAATTCCAGGGTTTTCTCTTGGATTAAAAACCAAACATTCATTGGCTTTCTTGAAATTTGCCTTTTCTTTATAGATGTATAAACTCTATGAACACACCATTTGTTGAAGAATATTTCATCATTACTCGTTGAGCACTACTTTTCTTGAATTATATTGTTGAAAGGAAATCAACTATCTATTATCAGTTATCCCTTAGGCTTGTCTTGCCGACTTTGTGCCCCTCCCCAATTTAATATCGGAGAATAGTTACTTTAAATGAATTGCTGGATAGTTGAATGCTGATATTTCATAAATAAATGTCCTTTCAATTTGTATCTTGAAATCGCAAACATAAGAAAGACCTTGTTTTATCGGTAAAAAAAAGTAAATGAACCTTCCAGATTTATTAAAAGGGGTGTTATCTTTGTTAAGATTACAAAACAATCACCACTGAAGAAAAAGGGGTACCACGTACTGAACTCGTAAACGGCTGCTGTGTGGCTATAAAATTCCTTTGATTAATACTGTCGATTTATCAAGATAAAATTAGATGTTGTATTATTGTGCATTTGCATTGGTTAAGAAGATATGTTCGTGTGAGGTACCGGAAACCTCTCCAGCCCCCCCCCCCCCCAAAAAAAAATCTCAGTTCTTAATGTAGTTTGAAAGGCGCTGCTGTTTTCCTCGGAAGACCTGGAACATTTTATACTTATTTGCGAAAATGAATTAATCTTAAAGAGAAAAAACAACCGGTGTGGTCCGTTCTAAAGTACAATGGCAGCTTGTGATGAGGTAAAGAACGAACTTTCTTCCTGTCAGGATTTTACAAAGTGTCCCATTTGCCTTGACGAATTTAAATCGCCAAAATGTCTACCGTGTTCCCATTCGTTTTGTTGCGAATGTTTATCAACCCATATACAGTCTTCGTGTAAGTCTAAGATGGCGCCGGTTGGATTTCGCTGTCCCCTCTGTCGAGATTTTATTCCATCTGAAAACATTTCAGTTACGCCAAGCAATTGGGCAAATGATTTCCCGACCAATGATAAAGTAAGTAAAATAGCAAAAATTACAGGGGACAAACTATGTGATGCCTGTAAAAGAGAGGGAGAGGAGGTTGAAGCAAATCAGTATTGCTTGATGTGCGAGGACAAACTTTGTGATATGTGTGTAAAGTACCACAGAAGGTTCAATTTTACGAAAGATCACAAGCTGTTCTTATTAGAAGAGTTAAGGAAAACTCCCATTATGACGGAAGCTGTTAGGTCTTGTCTTGCCCATTCTGAAGAAAACATAAAATATTACTGTAAATACCACTCGCTTCCATGTTGCGCAACTTGTGTCTGTACAACACATAAAGAATGTAACGATATTGAAAATATTTCGGTAATAGCTGAGGAGTTGCGAACGAAGGATTTCAATAACTTTTGCGGTGAAATAGGAGATCTTGAAACGGAATTGACAGTTATTAAAGTAAAAGTGGAAAAGAATATCTCAAATATTGAAGAAAAATCTGTTGAATTATGCGATCGTGCCGAAAAGTTGTATACAAAAATTCTTCAACATCTTGAAAAGCAGAAAGCTGAATATCTCAATCAACTGTCAACGAACAGCAAAGAATGCATACAAAGTTTACACGAAAATGCAGAATCAGTTTGTGACAATATTTTCTACCTAGAGCATTGCAGAACATCATTGAATCGTCTTAAGGAGGAAAAAGAAGATGTCCATTACGTTCGGAAAATTCATGAAACTAGAAAGAAAATTACTATGCTGAAAGATGTATATGTTAGAAATAAGGATACTTTAAATTCGGTCAAATTGATGCCTGATCTTGAGGAATATAATCCGGAAAATATGAAATGTTTTGTCAGTGTTGGCTTTAGAGACGAACATAATACGTCAACACCAATATGTGTGGATAGGCATGGAATGGAATTTTCTTTTACTTAATGATTTAATGAATAATTCTCCCAAATAAGTTGATATATTATTCTTTCCTTCTATCGCCACCAATGATGTTGTCCAACGCCTTTGTCTGCGTAAGATACTCTTACAAACTTCAAGAAATGCATGATAGAATGTATAAACGTATTTTTTTTTTTTTGTATTTTTTTCATTATTATTATTTTTTTATCATTGATACTTGGATACCTAGTCTTATTTTAGTGATGGAGTGTCCTATAACATACATGAAATAAAGAAATTTTGTGTTTACTTTTTAAATTTCATGCAAATTGAATGATATTTATTTACGTTTGGTTGTCAAGATGAAACTGTATAATATTGCATTGCATGTGTTATAATATTTTAGTCAGAATTTGAATGTTTTAGTTGGAGTTTGTTCGTAGCCATCATCTGTCTTATATACGCAGTATTATTCGAGGCACACTTAATGGTAGATAAAGCAAGTTTTCTTAATTAAGGTAGTTTTCAGACAGGATTTTTGCTCATTCTTTTATGACCAATATTTTTAAAACATATGCTTTGTATCGGGTTGATTTTTATCATATGTACAAAAAATTGATTAATTCATATATTGTATCTTTAAATCTAGTTTATGTATCAGTGACGATACGTTGGGTATATCTCAAAAGTACGAGCTAACTTTTGTTATTTTTTTTTTATCTTTGAAGTGACTAATATTTAGTGCAACATTTTGGTCATACTTTTTAAAAACAAGAGAATGCAGTTAAAATATGCTGAGTAATTCAAAGGATGTTTGCAGCTACATTGAATATCTTGCTTTCTTTCCCATTCATCGATTATATATGTAATAGTTCAGAAATGCTTGTTTTTTGTGGTTTATCATGTTAATAGACCTACATATGATAATCAAAAAAACATAATGTGCATAATAATAGTTTTAATACCCGGTACGTGATAAGCAGTTGTCAATTTAATTAAGTTTTGAAATATTCAAAAATTTTAAGACTAATTTTTTAATCCATATTCGCAAATGTGTAACAAATTAGATTCTATTGGCTCTTTTATATTCTTAATTAGATATTTGCTTTCTTAGTAAAATATTAGTTTTATTTACGCATTTTGTTTCTCTGATTGCGGTTGCATCTTAGATATCTCATCATACAACTCTCACTTTCGCTAAACTTTTATTTACTTATATTAAAATAAAACCAAACAAACAATGAGTAAGTTTTACTTTTTATAGATGATAAAATATGATTCATGCAATGCGTGGAAAACGGTGAAGATCGGTTTTTTTTTACTAGATATTATGAATAAAACGTAAAAACAGATGACACATTAGGGATGAAAATTTAAAATTTATAATACACTATAGTTAAAAAGATCAACTCAATTGGAGGAAGGGACGAAAAACCGTAGCCTTATTTATTTGGATCTTCGCAACACAAACCGTTTGGTTGTTTAACAATGTTTAAATTCAGCTCTAAAATTATATTAAATTTTCAATCTTTAGACGAAACGCAATTTAGTAAGAACAAAATTCATGAAGTTTTCGAATTTTTATTTTTCTGAGCAATTAAATAAAGATGAAAGCAAGTCTCTTAAAAATATATTTACACACACATGTACTTAAAAATCAAACTGACTGCATAGGGTTATACCATACGATCTGACGGAAATGCAAGTCACATTCGCTATACAAGTGTCCTGGCTTGCATGTTTACAAGAGCAAAGTATTTTTGTCGTTTTCCAGTTGCTGAATACACAGTCGTATTGCCTTCCTTTATGCATGTGGGTCAGACGTGAACCCTTTACATGATACATGTATTGGAGCGACACGTCAATTTTACACGGAGTGTATATATATATGACCGGTATACATACATGTACATGTGTAGCCGACGGACTGAATATGATACATGTATCTCTAAGTTTAAATTACATATAAGTTTATTAGAAGATTAAGATAAGATTACTGTTTAAATTGTATCTAGAACAAATTTATGCAACAGATATATAAAAAATGTACTTGTGTACTGAGTTGTTCACACTTGTAGTGGGGCGTCTGAATGCGACACGATTAAGTTCAATATTATAATACAGATACACATGGACATCGATCTAATGTTCTTCATTTACAAATAAAATACCCATCATTTGGACCAAATTTATTTTTTGTTGCACAGATTGTTTGCTTCAAATGGAGAAGTCCGAGTTTTTCTTGGTTTTCCTTCAGTATACTGGCTGGGGATACCGCGTTAGTCAGCGCCTAACTGTGTTTTTACATCGTTTATTGTTCCTCGTCCTCGTAAGACCAGACGTTCCTAAATAATTCGGAGGGGGGGGGGGGCTGTTTCTGCTTTGTTATGTTTATTGTTCAACAGCTCCTTTAAATTTTCAGTTCCCCAAGTTGTAGCCCCTGCAAACGTACATAAACATAATAATGATTTCGTGATATTGTATATATTTATCATATTGTGTAACCCAGTTAATAGCAACGCTATATATATGTCATACAATTCAATCCTGGAATTATGTCTCGAGGAATCGTATCGAAAAAAGAATTGATAAATACCTATATACTAAATACCTGCTAATATATCATAATTTTGGCATTTACATATTATAGTACATTACAGTATATTTATATCTACCAAGCATTATTCCCTCTATTTCTTACGAAAACTTATAGTTAATTCATAGCTCTAAAGAAACAGCCAGACTGAAATCTACACGCCCCGTTTATCGATTGGTCGAAATCTACAGCGGCTGAAACTGAGAAGATACTGACAGGTCTGAAATTGACATGCCCTGTTTATCGATTGGTCTAAACCTTCAGCGACCTACAAAATGTCACGGACTGCACAAATTAATCATGATGATGTCAGACTCAAAGTCTCACAGGAGACGATTTGGCTGTTACTTCTAGCTAACGTACTTATGTACATTAACAGTATTTAAATTTAGTGATTTTTACTTATTTTTCATAATCAATTTATTAATTAGTTAAAAGAGAAATGTTAATATAAACAATAAAATGCTTTCTTTGATGATTCATGCGGGTTATGAAGGTAGCGATCATTGCAGGAAAAAATTACATAACCCGCTAACGCGGGTTATGTAATTTTCCTGCAATGTCCCTACCTTCATATCCCGAATGAATCCCCAAAGAAAGCATTTTATTGTTTAAATAATCACAGGGGCTCGTCACAAGGGTCTTGCTAAAACGCGGAACGGAAAACGGAACGGAAAGCGGAACGGAACGGAAAGCGGAACGGAACGGAAAACGGAAAATATCATATCACGTTTATCGCATTAAAGGGGTATAAACTGGCCAGAAACGATTTACTTTGTTTCATTTATTCATATCTCTAATGAATGATTATCAACATGTGGCTGTCTTATCGATATTCTTATGAATGTCTATCAAATATAGCATTGTATTCAATTGGCTTTAGTTAAGTATGAAACGGAAAATATCAAATGTATACGAATTGTGAAGTATTAGAATAATTAAAAGAGTAAATAGCTATACATTTTTACTTATTTTTCTTATATGGTATTGCTGGCATATCAGCGTAACGTACGCAGTTAGTGAAAGCGTTTCATGTGTTTTTATGAGTATTTTTATATTTCAAATGTGATGCATATACTTACATCAACATTGAATTTTCGGTGTTCTGTACGATCTTAAATCATACAGACGATACAGTATCATTGAGATGAAAAAAGTAACCCGTACGACTGCCGACATTTAAATTTAAAGTACATTAAACACTAAAATACCCAGTACTTAGTGAAACTAGTATTTTTAGTAATGCAATTTTGTTAACGTTTGCATTTCTTGGCAATTGTTCATTCCTGCAGCTATATACATATGATCCGAATAGAGAGCTCTAGACGTTGCCTGGTTACATTTTCCGATTATAAATTGTGACCATAGTCTGTCATACACATAGCTGTAAAAGATGCAATTCAGGGTTTGACATTAAGTTTTTTAGTTACTAGACCAGTCGGGTACCTCAGCAATTTTTCACTAGCCCTGACTCCTTTACCACTAGCCCTGACCAATTTTGACAAAAATACACTAAAATGACAAACGTATTAAATACCTGTTTCTGTTTAATTGTATTGGTTTATCTTTACCAATAATGAATCATTCAAATGGTATATATTTAAGATTTAATTTTATTCAAACTGTACTAATAATGATACAAGTATTCAATGGTTGACCAGGGACCAACAAAACTTTAGGGAGACTTCCCTTACTTCTCTTAACAGAGAAACATGGAGAAGTTTGAGAAATTGGGGAGACTTTTATACTTGACAATGGCATAACAATAACGATGATATACACATATTTAAACTTTAATAATTTAAATTCGATTAGAAACAAGTCATTATGATTAAAAGATAAAACAAATTATAAAAATTGAATTTTTTTTATCAAGTTTATTCAATTTAAATTATTTGATGTATTCATACATTTTATAGATCAAATGTGTTGTAATTGTGTGAACAAAAATGACAAATAAAATCAGTCTTTGTTTTTTAGTGTATTTTGGTGGCATTAGTCCAACCCAACCATTATGTTGAGGATTAGATATTTTAAAAAGATATTATAACTGTAAACAAAGGGTTTATGATTATTTTAGCATAAATTTGGCAGTGTTATTAGCTAATAACAAGTTACCAACAAATTCACTGTTATATCAACACTAGCAACATCGTTTTGTACAGCATTTGGTTGCATCACCCGTATTTATAACCCCTATAATAAAGATAAGACAGACTAGATTAATTAATCACAAGACGCATAAACTGAGTTTGTGAAGACGTCTTAAGAATTAAATAATTATCATTTTATTGCCCTTGGGGTTACTTTACAAGATTATATGAACCCCGTGTACTGGGCGGCTTGGACTTTTCGTCCGGAGGAAATTCCGGCGAAGTTACCGATCAAAAAGTGAGTATTACCCCCAATTTTTCAACGTTATCATTTGGGTCTGTTGAAATGCAAAACCCCGTAGACTTCTTTATTTTTAGCTGTGTATTGAAACCAGCTGATGAGCTAGAGAGGACGTTTTAAAGACGGAATAATAAGAATTTTTCATACTTCTGCACTTCTGAAAGAAAATCGCTTGAACCCTGAGGTTTATATAAATATCGAGTTATTCAGCAAAATGGGAATCGGGGGTATTTTGGGACAGATTATAGTGTCATTGCATGTTATGTAATTTTGAGGAAATAATTTAAATTATTTCCTCAAAATTACATAACATGCAATTATTATTCTTGAATAAATAATCTTATATTGCTAATCTTTCGGGAAAAAATAGAAATTACATAAAGTGTATTGTTTTTAGCATGATTAACAAATCTATCAAGTAAATAACATTAGATAAGATTTCCGCTTTCCGTTCCGTTCCGCTTTGAGTTCCGTTTTCCGTTCCGCGTTTTAGCAACACCCTCGTCACAAGGGGTGAATTTCATTGTATAGAGGTGGTATATTTAAAAGGTTGAAAAAACTTCGTGACGAGCCCCTGTGGTATAATATTAGAAAAATACATTTACACTGAAAAAAGATGTCACACAGGATGTGACGTCACTCACTTGATTTGTAAAGGAACAGCAGAGTACACCATGATACAGTAGGCCGTATCACTTCCGCCCGGTTTCTCGTTGTACAGAATGCCGCAGTACCGGCCCGGCTCCACAAGGAACGTGGGGGCGAGGTAATCCCACTCCCAGCCCTCAATGGATCCGTCCCTACATCTCACGGTGTGCTCCCAGTTGTTATACAACCATTGGGTCTCTTTAGGAACACCGTCTTCCGGTCCTATCTGAGTAGTGACAAAAGTATGTGAACCCAAGTTTATTCACGACAGTGAAGGCTGTTTGAAATTTTGAAACTGTTTAAAAAATATTAACAAAGTCAGCACATGTACGGTAAGATTACCCTGAACAGTCTGAACCCAAGGCAAGCATCGTCTGAATTCCAGTCTTTGAGTACTTTGAATCGAATCACCTGTTTTAGTTCATCTAAATTCAAAAATGGAAGTCGTTGCTTACATACATGCATACCTTTTAAACAGCAGATTAGTGAATGGTTTGGACCGGATCGAAGTATTCATGACTAATCACGATCAGGATAAAACATAAAATCTTGGGATCGATACGGAATGTTGATAGAACAAACACAAACAAGGCATATTGAAAATTACTGTACCTCCCCCCTCGGGCACCGAAATGTCGATCTGGGGGTTCAGGTCGAAGTCCCTGTCGTATATGTAGCCTCCCTGGAGTCCCTCTGTCCATCTACCCCACACCTCCTCACAGCAGTCTAAAATCAGAGGTACATATATACAACATCGCTGTGAAATCAATGTGCTATAATGCTTTCTTTAGCTCCCTCGAACTCGGTATTTTTTCAGTGGGAAAATTAAAAATTTATGACGTAAAAATTCATTTTATTTATTTAACATATTGTATGCCGGACTATATAAAATAATTTTTAAAAAGTGGTAAATAACCAAAATGTATAAGTCTAGGAAGAACATATTCTTTCAGAATCAAAATAGGTTTTTTCGGAAAACCTTTAATCGACGGTATCAAGATCAAAGAAAATAATGTATTTGTTACACAGGGACACACAAAAACATCTTTAAATGTGGTGTAGTCACATTTTAAAGGATTATGCAGTTTAGAATGTTGTTTTAGAGTTCCATTTTACCTAATGTACATTTTAGATCCTTCAGAGTCAAAGGTTTGTCTTCTTTAAGTAATAGCAGAGGCTCGGTAGAGGGTATCCACCTAAAAATAAAAAATGGATTAATAGCTTAAAATATCTCAGCTTAGTCATAATCCGTATAGACATATCCGTTCAAAATAAACCTCACGCAAGTTCACCAAATAGGAAGTGGTACAAGCAATTACTGAGTTAATGATCTCCAAGAAAAATAAGTCAGGTACACTTTCAATTCCATTGACCACAACCCAAACCCATCCAGATAATACTTTTCTACACTGGGCGTTTCATGGTTCTTATTTCGATCGACATTTTACTTTTTTATCACCAAAGCAAAAAGATCTACGAAAATTGTTTTTTTTTGGTGAAGAATTCATCGTATGACTTCATTATTATTAATATTCATATGGAACCTCCTATTGCCCTTAAAAGCCTGGGTTTTTTTTCATTATGTTTCATATTACAGCTCTGCTTCCTGGCATGAAATTATACACACATACTGAATGGTCCTGAGGGGTAATGCAGTATACAGGCGGATCAGGAAGTGACGTTCGGTGTTCATCTTGGCGGTGTGGGGGAGGATCATGTACTTCCCCGGCCTCAGTTTCATCGTCCTCAGGACCTGCTGAAAGTTCTGTTCAAACGTCTCCCCGATCTCCTCGATCAGCATCCCTTGTTTCTGCTGTCTAGCCTACAAGATAAAATTACCCATTTTTTGCACGTAAGGACAGACTGATAAAAACGTGTTTGTTTTTTTTAACTTTAAGACAATTTTACATTCTATGTGCTAACAATGTTGTTCTTACCTTGAACATCCTGAGCGTTTACGCTGTTTTCTACTTTAAACATCCTGAGTGTTCACACAGTTTACCTACCTTGAACATCTTGAGTGTTGACAAAATGTGATCCTTGAACATCCTGAGTGTTTAACGTTTAACTTACGCTGTAATCCTACCTAGAACACTCCGAGTTTGTTTTTTTTTACCTAAGCTGGTTACCCTACATGTACCTTTAACATCCTGATTGTTCATGCTATTTTTCTATACTTTGAACATCCTGAATTTTCACATTGTGTTCCTACCTTGAACATCCTGATTGTTCACACTGTTTTCCTACTTTGAAAATCCTGAACGTTCACATTGTGTTCCTACCTTGAACATCCTGAGTGTTATGGGGGCCCTGCCATCCAGTCGGTCCTTACAGAACTGGAGAAGGGAGATGCCGACATTGACCGGGCTCTGGTCCTTACTGAATCCTGTCAATAGGTATGAAAGCTAGAGAGGGTCATTTACGTACTAGTCTAGATGTAATACCGGTATGTCTAAAACGCGAATTGTTAACTTTTTAGGGGAACACTGGAATTACAATTTGAAAGACATCTGATGGCAATTCATCCGCTACATGTTAAAGCATGTACATTTTCATTTTATTTTTACACGGAAAACTCAAATAGTATATTGTTATTATTGTCATATTTGCAAAATACGTCATTTAGACGGATTTCATCATATTCTCATGTGAAATATTCTGTAAAATAACAAGTGCAAACGTCAGTTCACAGCATGGTAACTTACCACTCTTTGGAATGGTAAAGGAAAATTTGGGGTTGTCCAAGAGCTTCTTGCTGCCAGCAGCGGTTTGTCCTCGCCATTCCCCGAATATATGTGTACAAAACCCTACAATAACCAAATTAATTTTCCATCATAATGCACATCTTTTTCGTTTGATGATCGGTATACGCGATATTAGTTTAATTTTCACAGTGGCAAAAATCGAATGTCATTTTTTTTTAAAGTCATTTTTTTTAAAAAACAAAGCTTACTTAAATGTACAGGTTTGTTGTTGTTGTCCTGGTCGACCACTGGTGTCATGGAACACACACAGATGTACTCCATGTAGGCAATGACGTCACGGAACGCCATGATGAATTCCTGGTCGCTGACTGAGCTCAGTATATGGTCGTGTTCCGGCGGCAAAGATGCCCACTCGCTGCCGCTGCAACGTAAAAAACCCCACCAAATGAATATGCCAATATGATGCAACTTTGTTTGCATGTATGCCTCATTATTGATTTTTAAATATTTAGGATTTTTTGTTAAACTAACTAAAGCTTTGAATACTGATAAAAACAGAGAATTTGTTCATGTAAAACATGTTAGACACAAAAGCTTAAAGTTACAAAACACGTTTTTTATTATGTGAAATACATGCGAGTGGTTTTGCAAGTAATTTTTAAAAGATACAATTTAATAAGTGAAAAGAAACAATAAATCTGCAGATGACCGTATGGATAACTTCTTGGCCACTTAAAGCCTCAATTTTAGTGATAGTAACATAAGATATTTTGCAAATCAGTACTTTTGAGGTTTAAAACAACCCACTTTTGGTTCCAAGGACCTTTCCAGATCGTGTATCCTAAAGGATCGCGCATGCGTAGAAGATGAATTTCTTTCCCTCTTTGCGTATGAACCTTCAAGGTATACGAAAGACATGTAATTATCAACAATTTTTAAGAGGAATTTAAATTTCGGCATTTCGAACTGAGAATTGATAAGAAATACGACTAACTTTCGAACCTATAAAAAAGGTACGGTATTGGCAAGAAATTTAATAGGAGTAATTACTTGGTAAGTGTCTTCAATAGTGAAAGTGTCACCAGCCGTCAGACCGTAAACTCCGTCATGCTTCCTCTGAAAAACAAAAACACAACAAATTGCGCACATCCTATTGCACGTGATCTATTGGTTAGCAACTACATGTGGTCGGTTAATCAATCGTCAGTTAAAAATCAAAGTACCAGGAGCTCAGAAATAAACAAATTTAAATTAATACAGTTTTAATTTTTGTCACTAGCAAAAGTATCAGATGATATTAAATTAAAGCTATACACGCTATAATTTGCGTCAATTTTGAATGACAGTGAAAACGCATGTGTTTGTCAACTTTTAAAAGTTATCCTTAATCTGTAAATTACAAGGGTGAATTCCATCTCGTTACAAAGATATAGATTTTTAATTGTTTATTTTCCTGCCAGGAAAATATACCTTTTCATGAATATTGATGAAGGAAGAGCAAACCGACCTCATTGCGCATGTCCGCGGAGAACTAGGTGGCCGTTATTGTTTGCCTAATTAAATATCCAACTTGATTTTTAATATGCTTAACAGTTGTTAATTTGAAATACATACATGTATAATTAGTAAAATACGCTTGCCATTCACGATACCCTTACTTCTGCATCAACACTTATAGGATCTATAAATAGCACATAGGGGAAAAACACAGGTCTACGTCATTTCTTTAAAGGAAGTATTCATATCTACTCACAGGCTTGTATTTTTTTTCATTTGTTTGTACTCGTATATCGGACAAATTTATGCTTTACTGAAAATATCCTTTCCTTTGTGAAACTATCACAATTATGAAGATGTTGACCCTTCACCAGTTTTGGTATGATAGGCTAAATTTAGCTGTCGATATCACGTGATAGATTGATATTCACGAGGAGGCATTACTTTCCTGGCAGGAAAATAAATATTTTTTATTGTTTAATATTTGATATATTTGTTACGTGATCGAATTGAGCATTATAATTAACAGAATAAAGGTAACTTTTATTAGTAATCAAACACATACATTTTCCCCTTTATTCAAAATTGACGCAAATTATAGCGTGTATAGCTTTAAGTGTAACAGAATAGACTGGTTCCAAATGGCAAAGGCAATTTTATAGTTATATAAAGAGGGGGCGGGGCGGGGATAAGCGCACATCAATGCAAAGGTGGATCCAAATATTATATTTAGCGTAGAGTTAAAAAGGATTCTAAAACTCATAGGTAAAACAAACCATATGATAGATGCTGGGACATTTTTATGTAATTTAAGAACATGGGGAATTCTATATTCAGTAGATATCATAAGTACATACAAAAAGACGATGTTTATATGTACTTTGAGTTCGCATTTGAAACCAGTAAATTTGATATAGCTTTCATGCCAATTGATTACTGTCCTTTGCGATAATGTATATGATCGATATGTTCGCAATGTTTTCTAATCATGCATTATAACTTTCTATTAACGTATCGACATCTAATTGTCATGATACAAATTATTCTGATGACTCACAGATACGGCGCAGCCGACAATTGCACCCTGGGAGATCGCACGCCGGATCCGGAAGTAGATATCACCGGGCTTTAGTCGCGTCTTTTCCAGATTGATGGCGTCATAGATTCCCCCGGTCAGACTGGAGTAGGTGTCATGGATGTATCCATACTCTATGTTAGAGTACCCTCCCCAAAATCTACACAGCAAAAATAATACGAAACCAACAATAAATGAACATTAAAAGTAAGACTTCTTCCAATGCAATACTTTTAGACAACATGAATTAAAATATTTATATATTAAATAAATGTTCTTTTAAGCTAGTATATTTTTTAATCAATTTGCAAATTATATATCCATGCTCTTTTAAGCTAGTACATTTGATGAATAAAAATACCAAAAAAAATTAGGTTTTTAGTAAAAATTGATTCTCTTTTCAATTTAGTGTCTGAATAGAAATTAAGTAGACCAATCGAACACGTAGCCTAACCGAAACATAAAAGCAAGTACTAGTAGACTCATTTCGTGTAATTAGTATATTTTCACGCGGGTTAATCCCCCTCTATACCTGGCCCAAGCTTTCTCGATAAACGTCAACCAGAGCTCGTCCTTGTCGTGGCAGTAGGAAAGAAGACGTATGCCCCCGCTGTTAGCGACGGAGGGCACGGAGTCGTCCACGTAGATGTCCACCCAGCGGCCAGCCCTCCACACCCGGCAGTGGACCACCCCCACGTAAACTTCCGCCTTCTTGTGTACAGTCCGCAGTGTGTCGTTGGGTATCAGCTGCAAGCAGGAAATGTTTGTATAATTAATGGTTCAAATACATTTATTGGACAGCTCGCTACCAAGTAGTTGCTTTTTTGGTCTTTTATAACGTCAAACATATGAATGTATGAGAAAAGGGGGACTTTAAAGGCCTAAGACATATCAAATAATGTTTTGAATGAGTCTTAAAAAAGGTATTTAATGAAAATATAACCCCAGAATATATCACAACGATTATTCTGTTTTATGACAAATCTGCAATTTGACACTGCAGAATAACCTGTTTTGTCGACGATAAGGGTTTTAATATATCATGATTTTTATATAATTATTCTGAATATCTCCTTGCAAGCCTTTATTTTGGGCTACTCTAAACGTTTGGATTGTGAAGATTGTCATCGCCTAGCTTACGTGTTTGATGATGTCAGTGCGAGACGTCAGTTTTTCGATGACGGTGAGGAAATAGCTGGTGTCCAGTTCCCCCTGGTTAAAGTCTGGGTTCTCTGGGTCCTTGCAGAGCAGCAGAGAGTGAACGCCCTCTATCTACAGCAGACAACTTTCATATTTTATAATTACATAAAAACTATGCCTGTAAGCGCTCGGTATAAGTATATATATATGATACAGTATAGAAAAAATATGATCACTCGGATTTCTTCAGAACAACGGTATAGTATGATATAGATGCTTTCATGACATTCTTCTACTACATTTCAGGCGCGAATCCAGCGGGGGATGTCCGAGGGATTATTAACTATGTGTGTGTGTGGGGGGGGGGGGGGGGGATTTGAATACTTCGTAGCTTTACTATTTGAATGTAATAAATCCCTCAACGACACTCCCTATACCTCTTAGATCGGGATCCGCGCATGCATTCATCAAACATGTGGGGCTGAAACCTGCATACAAGAGTGGTATTGATAACAGCTTAAATATAATGATTATCATTAATGTAATCGGTAACTGATGGGTAAAAAAAATAGAGGACCGTTAGATCTGAGCCGAATGGAACCCTGCGAAAGCTAAACGCGACATTAAAGTACACGGCGATGATTTCTGCGATGAGTTTTGCTAACTGAAGAAGTTAATAATAGAAGTAGAGATACTTATATCATTTTAAGGAAGAGTTGCGTTTAGAATCGACCCAACCTGCCTGGATGGCATGTGCATCACTGCGACAGCAAGGAGAAAAATGCCTGGTTTATTGTATATCAAGATCTCAATTTTCCGTTTTTAAGATATTCAACCCTTTTATTTAATTGTTGTTGGTAAATGGACAACCTCCTTTCTCTTTATTTAAGTTTTGTAAACGTTGGTAAATAGATACCCCCCCCCCTTTTCTTTTTATTTAAGTTGTGTTGGTAAATAGATACCCTCTTTTCTTTTTATCTAATTGTTATTGGTAAATGGATACCCTCCTTATCGAAAACCATGAACCTAGGTTAATCGTTATAGCTCTAATTCAAGTGACAAAAAAGTGGAATAAAGCTTTAAGGTAAAATAAACTAACAGCAAGAAACTAATATCCACAATTCTACTACAAAGTCACAGTTTATTTACCATTCTGCGTGTACTTCGTACCTTAGCCCGAAAGGACTGGCAGTCTTTGGGGGTACAGAGGACAGGGTCGTCCCATAGCTGGATGCATGTAGGCGGCGCCTGAGCCTGAAATACGTCATGTGTCTCTCGGAAATCCCAGACACGTTCGTAAACTCCAAAGAGATTCAGAGTGTACGTGTCGGAGGACCGCACAGGGTGTGCGCTCTCATCCTTGCTGGGGCCGCATCCCATTCTTCATAATCTCTAATGCAGAATGACTAAATCAAATGATTAATGTGTGTGTGTGTGTGTGTGTGTGTGTGTGTGTGTGTGAGAGAGAGAGAGAGAGAGAGAGAGAGGCGGACGGACGGAAAGGAAGGAAGGAAAGGAGGACGAACTAACAGACAGATACATATAGAGAAAAAGAGACTGGAAAAGAGAGAGACATATTCATCTTTAACATTAATTAAGATGCTATAATAAATATGTTTGAAAATTTTCTTATATTAACAGATATATCTGGTGCTCAAAGAAGAGAGAGAGAGAGAGAGAGAGAGAGAGAGAGAGAGAGAGAGAGAGAGCGAGAGAGAGAGAGAGAGAGAGTTTAAATGGAGTGAAAATGCATTTCGTGCTGATTATTTTTTCAAACATCTCACCTAAGAATTCATATCTTCCTTGGGTTAAATATAAATACACGCACGAAAAAACATTTCCACAGGGTGCCTAAAGAATTAAGATCAAGAAGGCGGATTAACCGTGATCGGTACAAAGGACTGTGTATTAAAAATCAAAACCTGGGCAAATCAACTTCAAGGTAAATCGAAGGGGGGCTTGATATATAGCACACTAACGGTATTCATTGCGCAAGCGGTGTAGATCTGCTTTACTTTTAAATAAAATCAAGTCGCATTTATAAAGGTGCACTTGTGTGGTTTATCGACCAAGCTATTGTTAGAATAGGCGGTCCTCTTGCGGGTTTCTAAGGAAGTGATTTGGTAAAATTATGGACTCTGTGCAAATACTTCACACTTAAAAATTAAAATATTAATATAAAAAAAATAATGCTTGTAATTTTTGGGGTTGGTTTTTAATTTTCGTTTTAAATAAATAGTTTTCTTTATACGTTTATTTGTTCATTTGATATATAATCATATATCACAACACGTAAAGGAAACTCGTAGCAAAAGCATTATTTTAAATAAATGGGAGCTATAAATCTTTCGCAGCAACGATTGTGAGACTATTTTGAATTATATTTTCGACATAGAATGATATATCGAAAGAACTATGATAACCCCAACAATCCTTTTATTTTTCGAGGTTAGAAGTCCGACCCATTTACTAGTACGCATATGCACGAGCATCGTCGGAAACCCAAGGCCATTCTCGCATGCACGAGAGTTGTCCGAAAAAACCGTGAACAAACGAAGTTATTTATTTATCTAAGAAAACAGAAAAATTTAAAATAAAAACAACAGATAATAAAATTATGTGAGCAGCGAAAATATCGAGATGTGCGAGATTAAAGCGGAAAAATTATGACATTTTAGATAATAAATTGATATTGTTTGTTAAAATTCCAAATGACAAAATAGAAATAAACAGAACAGATTTATAAAGCACATCTACGTTTATTTCTATAACCAGAACATGTAAGACAATACCTGTGCTACAGCGTATAAGAAGAGCTGCTTTTAATCAGATTGACAATTTATGACTCAAAGTAAAAAAATTGCATGAGAAATTTCAAAAAGTAAAAAATAAAAATACCTCTTTTAAATGTACTGAACATTGTAAACATTATGAACAGTGAACATCGTCAACAATTGCAGTTGCAGAATGTCTTCTTGAATATATTTATAAATTCTGAATAACACCATACACCAGGCTAATTAAACCATGCTGATCATGAATGAGTTAATTTTACCACAGTTCAGACATGCACATGCACAGACATATTAAATATACGCTAGCAAAGGAACTGCGGCTCAAGATTAAAAAGTTGTTTACTGAAAAAATTGTTTACCAGCCTTCACATTTCCATATTGATATTTTTCATGCATCAGTCATTTTTTCTTTTTCAAACTTTCATAAATCATAAGCAATGCATTTATCGGGTGACATGAAACATGCAAGTAGAGAAGAATCATCTCAAAGCTTCTCTCAACAACAAAAAAAATCACAGGAAATTCTCTGATAAACTACATAACTTAATTAAGAAGAATGGATGGGTAACAAAGTAGGCATCAGTTTACCTAAAATTAACTTTAAGATGTGGTTTGTTTAGCTATAACCTATCATTTAGTAAAGAAAAAATATACATATTTTACCTTTTTAATTTGAGTATTTTTCTAAATCTATATATAAAGCTCTTCTTTTAAGGAGATGAATATTGTCTAAAAATGGCCACAACCATTGAGCCCTCTTAATTGTTGTTTTAAAATGAACTTTTGTAATATGGCGAACCATGCAGATGAGTATAACCCTCACACAAGTATTACATGAGTGATATCCACAGAATGTTCAGGCACATATGTGATTAAAATACTGTGGTGTCATTTAAAATGCAAATTTCTATTATTTCTGAAACTTTTTTTGCCTTGTTCATCAAGTTCATGTTGTAATCTTATCAAAAATTCAACCATAATCAGAAGCACACACATTCTATTAAAGAAATAAAACAGTCATCACTAAGAAAGGTTATAAAAAATATTAATAAATATACATTTGTATTATAATAGTAATAAAAATCTATTATTTAAAATAATCATCGATTTATAATCTAAGTATGCGAAAGAAACTAGTCTAACTTAAAGACTACTTTTGGCAAATCTTAAATTAAATAAAATATACAAATGCATGTAATAATTGATAAAAGATATTTTACTATAAAGGTAAAGCCTTAAAAAGTCTTTTAATCTAAATCATCACACCCATCTCTATTCCAATCATGAATTAAATCTATTACCTAACTTTAATAGTAAATTTTTGTCATACACACCAGTAATACATAGGTGTATACATGTACCATAATGCTTAATTAATGCTGCCTTGAATAAAACTACATGTATCATTTCCCTACCTTTCTTATATTCATTGGGATTTAAAAACAAAATACAAGTTAATTAATGTAGTTATACATGTACATGTAGATTCATTCTAAAATGAAGTGGACATTCATGACAATAAAATTACACACAGATATTTTAAAAATGATTGTCACTGAGATAAGATAAATCCTTGTCTAGGTACATGATATATCATGATACACATTCATGATAAAGTGCACAGGGGCCAAGCCCGTTTTAACATTAATTTCAATTTATGGTTACATTGAAATTAATGTTAAAAGGGGCTTGGCCCCTGTGATATATATATATATAGGGATTCACTTTCATAATATATCATGATATACATTCATGATTATTGGGACTCACAGTCATAATTACCATGATATACATTAATGATGTATTATGATACACATTAATGATGTATCATGATGATGCAATAATGTATCAAAATACCATAATGTATCATGAAGTATCCATTATATCTAATATAGAGATACTTTACACTAACTACAAAATAACAAAGACATTCTTAACCACACAGCTTTAACACTGTGAAAATGCAATTTCACAAAAAAATCTCATTTAAATTTTCTTTTTCGATCATCACATTCAACAGTGTGTTTAAGATACATGTATTTGTTTTACAAACAATAATTTTTAGGCCACACTCTATCACAATAAACACACAATTTGATCAGTGACTATTGCTGATTTACATATGTAATTAACTTGTAGAGATTAGATGGTTTACAAGTAAAATTAATCTCCTTTGTGAGCACTCTGTAACATGTATTGTTTATGCACTGGGATAGTAATTATCTGGGTCCTGTAGCTTTTTATTGATGATTGATTCATACAGGAACTCTTCTGAGACAACCGGTATCTGTAAAATGTTTTTTGGTTCAAATTCAAAGTGGCAGAGTATACATGCTTTATGTAAGAATTCATTGATCTGATGTGTTTTAATATAACAGTACGTGTCATCTTTTTTTCTAACAATGGCTCATATAATCATTGAAAATTTTGAATTTCAAAGGCTGCAATTTAAATATATTATAGTTATCATATCTAGAACATTGATTTCAAATTCAATTTTGTACCTCCAATAATGGTTCTTTGGAATTTATATAAATTGTTTAATATGATCTCTCTCTCTCTCTCTCTCTCTCTCTCTCTCTCTCTCTCATGACAACAACAGTATGACTTTTTGCAAGTACAAATCCCAATGACCTCTGGTCACTCATAATATGATTTACAGAGTAAACAGTGGTAAAAAACAACTAACGTTTTTCTCCTCAGCCTTCATGAATTTGGCCGTTGGTACATCTACACTTCCTAATGAGGCCACACACAGATTGAAATTACCAGGAGTTCCTGTAAAATACACAAAGTCTAATCATATTCCACCTGGTAGTGGAGCTTATGATTCAACAATGGTAATTGTATTGGAATAATGATGTCTTTATATACTTTTTAAGATATTGTGACGGTCAGACCAGTTTAATCACCAAAGCCAGCTACAGAGGCGGATCCAGCAATTTGGAAAAGGGGGGGTTCCATTTGATGAAAATCAATATGTGCAAAATTCATCATTTGTCAATAAACAAGGACTTTTTGAACGTTTTCAGTGCGTATACAACTGTATTTAATTAAAAAAAAAATAACTCAGACTCATTGCGACAAACTATTTTAGAAATGGATATTTTTGGATATTATGGGTATTTTTTTTATGTCGTTGATGTTTTTAAATTCTGAACTATTTATCAATTTTGATTTCTATCAATTGCCTTCTTAAATAAAGGTCTAAATGATAGGATATGACAAAAAATGGGGATAATTTATCTGCTGAAAAGATGGTACATGTGTAATACAATGGTAAAAGCAATTGTCGTCCCAGGGAACTTGATGTGAC
This sequence comes from Magallana gigas, assembly GCF_902806645.1. Taxonomy (NCBI): domain Eukaryota; kingdom Metazoa; phylum Mollusca; class Bivalvia; order Ostreida; family Ostreidae; genus Magallana; species Magallana gigas. The sequence continues at coordinate 19,699,405 of NC_047567.1, read as the reverse complement.
CTCTGTAATGAGTGCGCTAACATCATCCGGCACTATAGTACAGATGCGATTATATTTAGAAAAGTTTTCAAAAGTTGTGCATTTTCATAATGGCTAACCCCTTACACGGTATTTTTGTAACAGAATTTCCGATTCATGGAAACAAACAATACGAAATTCTTTAAATAAGCAATTTTAAAAGCATTTATTTGAGATAATTACAGTATTTCTATCATAAATGGGAAACATTGCCTTTAAATAGGCATTAAACGTTTTCAAAAAAATTCATATGTCCCAGAGAAAGGGGGGGTTCCGACCCCCGGAACCCCCCCTCTGGATCCGCCAATGAGCTAGGTACATGTAGCTCAGTTGGTAGAGCGTCTGACTAGATCGAGAGTCAAGGGACCAAATCCTGGTCTGATATATCAGTATTTCTCCCATCCAATCACAATATCATACATTTTAATTCTATCCAAAATACCAGCACTACTAAATTACCTATAGCGCCTCCATGCTTTACTACAAGGTCTGTCATTTCTTTCTGGGTGAGGCAGAATGAGCCAGTAAATAGCATTCTTTGGGTTTTGAAGACTCTTGTAAATACAAAACTATTAATTAATAAGGGTTCAATGTAACATATTTAATTCATACAATCAGATATCATATAATCATGTGATATAAAAATAGAACAAGACCCAAAAAGAACTAATATTCTTAAAAACTGAGTTTTATTTTTAACAATTTTTTTGTGATTAACCAAAAAAGAATGTTCAATGAGTTTGTTGTAATATAAAAATGCTGTGTTTATAATGTTCTTACTTGGTTTTGGCTGCTGCAGTAGCTTTGTCACATTTATCTTGGACACTGAGCTCATCATCTTCATCATCATCACCATCATCATCATCACCATCATCATCATCTTTGCTGTTCTTTCCTTTTTCTTTCTGATTTTGGTAAAACATGCATAATTATATTATAAAGACATTTTATAGTGATCTCTATTGACAACACTAATTCAAAACAAAATTGCATCACAATACATGTACAATTATTAGATGTTGTAATCTTCAAAAGTATCAATGCTTTTGTGGAAAGATGTATTTAATCATATGGAATACAAAAACTATTGAAAATAAATTTTATAGGAAATACAATTTTTTTAAAATATTTTTTTTTTTAAAGCAAAGGGGGACAACTCTTCAAAAAAAAATTATGACCAAGTATACAGAGTATTAAGCCTATAAACATCTGTTATGCATCCAGATTCTTTGAATCTGGTGCTATTATGGATCAGATACCTTAACATTAAAAAAAACCCACAATGTATTAATCTTTAAATAGCCTTTAATATACAATAATAACTTACACTAGTACCATACTTAAATTCTCCAGTGTGTATTTTGTAGTGAACTACATAACATGGCAGAATATGGTAGGAGTTGAAAATGACCAGCTCTTTTTTGTCGGGAGATGTGTGGGAGTCGCATCCCTTGGACAGCGGAGCTCCGTGAATCAGCTTCTTGCAATGGAACACTTTCCCGGGAAGAACCTGACACAGCAAGAGTTTGTCCGCTCCTTTGATATATCCCATGCAGTAGTCTGGGAACTCACTGAAATACACGCCCTTCCCGTACCAGCCCGTATCTGTAGCATGCTTAAATCCTTTCTCTCCTGGTGAAAGAGAGTTGTTGTATGAATGAAATATAAATCATATATTCTACAATATTTAAATTTGCAAATCTCTACTGGTAATATAGATTTTAGCCCCTTTCTCTACCGACCAACCCACCCCCCACCCCCAATCGCCTCCCAAACTTATTTCAAGAATGAAAACCTTGAGCAATATAATCTAACATTTAAAGTCTAACAGGCAGGCACATGCAAAATTAAGTCTTAAATATTGCAACTTTTTCAAAAGATTTTTTGCCTATTTTGCCAGCTAGAAGCTGATTGATTTGATGACATTGATTCCATATTCCAATTGTATGATCTCTCAGATGAATGAAATGATATCAATTCTTGATCTTGTATAAAATGACACAGATACAGACAAGGAAGGGAATGAACTGATTGACCTTAAACAATGAGCTCTCAATATCATATTTTAATAAGTGTACCAGGCACTTTGAATCCAGTTTCACAAATTTTGGTGATATTTTCTACTTTGGTTCCATGGAAAGCGAGGACAGGATAAGATAACTCCTCTCCTCTCATCTTCTTGAGGTCTTCTTTCCCCTGCCTGCAAATATTTCTTGATAATCAAAATTGTTACAGAAAATTATATTGCAGAATATAAAATTACTTTGCCACTGTGTATAAACCATGAGTGATTGGTGAAGCTGGTACCGGGATTGGGGTAATTGCTTTGTCAATCACAAAAAAAAAATTATTAAACTTCAAATCTTAAATATTGTGTTACATTTACATATAAAACATGATCTTTTCTTACTTGAATTGGGCCATTAGTTCTGGGTTGACAACATATTCGACTGCTTTTATGGTGTAACTGAAAGAAAACCAGAATTGCTAATGCCTTACAATAATGAGAAAAAAATGAATATCAAGAGATTGAAACACATTGGTCTGACTACAATACACGAACCCAGGATGGAAGACTTATGGCATATGACAAAATTTACACATACTGGCTGTTAGTTCCACTCAGAAGACGGTAAAACTGGGACTCAGCCAATCGGAAATGAGTCTGCTCAGCCGATCCCTCTTTGTGATTTCTCTCCGCCATCAATTTGAAATACACAGTCTTGGTCCCCTCAAGGGCCTCCTTCTCTCCCTCAACCAATAACAGGCCAGAGGATACCTACAATTTATATCATTGGTTATAACATCATAACAGCTCAGAAAATACCTGCAATGTACAACATCAATTGTCTTAAAATGTTATAATTAAGGTTCAAATGACATCCATAATATATTGTACAGTAAAACATGCTTATACCGAGCGCAGCGAGAGGCGTGCAAAGCCCAGCGAGGATTAATGGTAACACGTATATATATAAGAAAATCAGTGAAAAATGAAAGTTGAATCAGGGGTACTAAGGCCAAAAAAATTTTCTTCCAGCCATGGGCGCCGCCATATTGGCAGCCATTTTGTTTTTTAAAAAAAGTTAGTTCGATCATTGATTGACTGGTACTTATCGATGTTTATTGCCCCTAAACTCGATTAAAATTTTCTAGTGTTTCAATAAAAGGTAATTTGAAATAGAAGAAATAATAGAGGACACCAGATAAGTTTCAATAGTGCTTCAATCAAGAAACACAACTAGTTCTATGTATATCTTAATTATCAAATTATCAGATGGAAAATAAAAACATTAACATCATAAAATTATTACACTTGTAATGTATAACCATGATAACTGTAAATCATGAATTAAAATTTGTTTCACGTCACAAGTATTTATTAAGACACATCTATGATTTATCAAACTTGAAACTTTATTCCAGGAGAGTACATTGTGTCTATTGAAACATGTGAAACAAGCATTCTGAGAGTATTGCATAAGCAATACACGTCCCCTACCGGTAACCCCTTTGATTGAGAATGGCAAAAGTTTGAGACCCTGTATATTAAATATCCCCTATCATAAATGTAGTAATTGTATAGTATGAAATTATGAAAAATGATTATAATAAACAGCAAACAATCTCAAAAATCCATTAAAAAAATACATATTTGAAGCAAAGCAAACACAGAAGTCTAGTCTATTATTCAACAGCCCAAACCCGATAACGAACCCGATTGTAATAATAATAATGATAAAACCCTGCCGTTAAAATTTTGCACAATACTTGACACCATTTTACAGAACTTATTTGTTTGTTATTAGAAATGATAAATGTAATAATACAAATAATGCACGATATTATTTATTATTTTACTGACCACATAATGTCCTCGTTCATTTAGTACACACTTAGCCCGATAACGAACCCGATCATTAAAAAAATTGGAGTGAAAAAAATTAAATTTCTGGAAATTGTGTTGACCAGACGCTACAAAAGTATAAACTTGGTCTGCTGTTTGATATTTTTAAGCTGCTCAGCAAGTTTCACATCATTCGTCAAACGCATGCAGAAAAAATCAACGGAAAACTGAAGTGGGACAGACAGACGGACGGACAGACGGACTGACGGACGCAGAGGAAAGCTATAGTCCCCTCCGGTGAAACCGGTAGGGGACTAATAAAAGATAGTGATGGAGAGAAAATAGATACTTGATGCTGCATCTTCTCTAACTCCTTCTCCTTCTCTTTCACTTTGTCCTGAGTTTCTTTGAGTTCATCCTGTAACTTTTGTTTTGCTTCAAATGCTTGTTTGATCAACTCTTTTCTCTCTGCCTCGGACATCTGTGAGTATTTTTTCACCAATGACATTCCCCTTTTCAAAATGTCCTCAGCTTTTCCTTTGGGTTTCTTCTATAATGTTGATAAATTCTTTTAAATATCAAATAACATTTCACAAGGTACATGCATATGTGAATAACAGAGAACTGAGCAAACATTTGAGATTGTATTTCTGAAAAATAATTGCAAAATATTCCACACAAATATAAGCATGCAAGGACATCATTGGATTTGCATGTACATCATTTATTTGGCATGTCTAGAATTCGTGAATATTTTAATTTTTTTTTTATTTAAAGCCCCCCCTATTGCACCTTAACTATCCTTCTAACACAAAAAAGTTTAAGGTACCTTATCCTTTTCATCATCAGAGTCTATGGGGTCTGTATCACTCCCGCTGCCAGTCGTCACCTTCTTTACCACAGCTGTGGGATGTGAAAATTCGGCAAAATGCAGCAGATTTTTGCGGAAACAACTTGCTCCATATTTACAAGGTGGCAGATTTTTGCCATCTGGCAGACAAGGTTTGGTTTTGGTTTTGGCTCTCTTAGTCGAGTCGTTACTGTCTGATGTTGATGTAGTGTCAGTCGTTTGTTTTGGAGGATGTAGAAATTCTTTAAAATGCTCGGGGTTTTTCCTGTAGCAGCGACCTCCGTAAGGACATGTAGGTAACGTGGAAGCTTTGGCTTTCTTTGCTGGACTCGCCATTTCTTCTGTTCCGTGTATGCAGTAAAAAACTTTTTCATATAGATCTAGTAATAATGGTTTCTATTTTGTTTTCATTATTTTATGTAGGCGTACGTATAATGATTCGTTTGGGGGAATGAAGAGAATAGTCGTTTCATCTGTTTTGTTATAAAGGCAAAGCATATGTTCATTTGATCAATTGAAGAATATAAATTTAAGAAATAAATGGCACTGATTACATATTTTTGTGACATTGACGATTTTTAAAAAACTAGAATAATTCAATGTACAAGGTGTCTAGAACCTCTTTGAAAAAAGTCGCGAAATTTTGAATATAGAAAGTAGACGTTTAAAATGTGAGTTTTGTCATGAGTTAAATGTTCTATGAAGCTAAAATTAATTTATATCCCACCTTTCTCTATATTTTAAATAAAATTTATGGAAAAATTCATGTTAATTCATTCAAATGCTGTATTTACATGTATATGTATGCTAAAATGCATGCAAAATTGTACTGCTGTTGTACATGTAGAATGCATCTACATGTATGTCCTTGTTATGTAGTACGTTTATAATTCAAAAAATTAACCAAGATTAATCACTGTTATAGTTTTTTTCTTTCGTAATGTAGATATGTTTCTGCCTTGAAGTTAAAGGAAACTATTGGACATGAACATGATGAATTTCCTGTTTGTGTGTATTTGTTATGATTTGGAGTCAAATGACTGATAAAGACAATGTCAGCTTTAACTGAAGAACAAAAAAGAAGGATTGAGGAGAATAAGAGAAAAGCTCTAGCAAAACGAGCACAGAAATTAAGTCCAGTGAAAAGCAGCGGTGATGTACAGAAAAGACAGATCGAAGAAAGTAGACTGAAAGCACTTGCTCTCAGAGCAGAAAAACCATCAAAACTCTCAGAACCGTCACAGGCACATTATAGCAAGCCACAAACAGATGGCAGGGGTTTGATAAACCAGATTAACAAAACTTCCAATGCTATTGTTGCAGGCAAAAACACATTTAGTAATGATGGCCCAAGTAATAGTTCTTTTAAAGCTTGTACTACAGGGGACACAAATAAAAACAAAAGAAATGGAGTAAGTTCTGGTTCCAGTTATAAAACACAAACTATGACTAAACCTGCACCTCAGCAATCAGTGAACGGGGCAGAGTCTCGTGTAGCTAAGATTGCGGAGTCAATAGCAACCTCTGGTCCATCACAGACCACCCTGGGGGGAGGGACTATGGCCAAGTGTCTGCTGATCTCCAGGGAGAGGTTCGAAGTCACATCTGGATACTTTCCACCACTTGTTGACTTATTTAAAACCATGGCAACCAAAAAGTATGGTACGTATCTGTGGTTATGCACACACAAATACAGACTTGGAGACAGTTCAATGAGTTGTCAAAATGCATGTTTATACTTTTGACGTTTTGTGCTTAAGTATGATATTTATCCTGTAATATTATTTGAGGACCATACTACATGTATGTAAATCTTCTTATACTGTGAAATCATTTTTTTTTGTGGGGGTCAATGTATTCGTAATTCGTAATAATAATTCGTAGGTAGCCAAAATTTTTCTGGTTCATGGGGATGTAATTTTGTTGGTAGTGTAATTGGGATAATTTTAATAAATATTAAACAAAGGATTGTATATACATTCGTGGGGACGTAAATTTGTGAGCAACCTGGGTTACCATCAAAAGCCATGGACATTGGTCCGCCACAAACAATGGTGATTCCACAGTATGCTTAACAATTTAAACCAACCTAGGCAATTAGTTGCGCATATAAATAACCAGTCATTTTAAACATTATACAGTAAATTAAAAATGCAATTATTTTTTGTATTATGTAAACTTGGCTCAGACTTTGAGTCAAACCCTGCTTACTATATCTACACAGTTATTTAGATCATGCATAACACACTACATAAGATTAAAATATATGGCTGATGAGATGAAATTTATTATAAGAAAATGTCAATGGAATTCAGTCTGCTTAATGTTTAAATCAGTTATTAATGTTGTGCACTTTGTAGATATATTCTATCATGAAGTTAGATCCCATTCTTATCCAGCAATTCCAATTTATATTGAATCTTACAGATGCAGTCACCAAAAAGTGGTCCTTTAAATTGGAAGAGTATCAGAAACTAGGTAAGAATGGCTTTTACCGGTAATTATCTCTCGATCTTACAAGTACTAAATATATGTTACAATTTTTATAGTTTATACTTCTATGTTATTTATAAACTCCATTGTGTAACATATTGTCATAATCAATTTAATAAGTATTTTTAACAGTACCGGTAATACAGATGTAGTTTCTGTAGTGTTTACTAAATATAGTAAAATTTTATGTAATAGATAATTTTGTACTTTAAATTCTGACTCATACTGAATGATATTATGATTTTTTTTATTCATTATTTAAAATTTCTATCATTTCTTGGTAAAGGTTTATCTTGAATTCAATTATAAATACAAGTTTTTGTGTAGTTTCGGCAATGAGAGCCATGAGTCCACAGGTTCGACTGGTGCCCCTCCCACAAGCTGTTCTCTCGACCTTCCAACAGCAGCTGAAGGGGGTGTATCCCGACAAGGAGATCCCCACCGCTGATCTCAGTCACTTGGATGCCAATCTGGTCAACTCTCTGCTTCCGTTCCAGAGGGTCGGAGTCAAGTAAGCAGTTGGGACAAAGAATATGAGAATGTGTGTTAGAAATAATGGAAGGTTGGGTGGGAATACATGGAAATTAAGGGTTAAAAAGTTACATAAAGAGATGGATGTGTGTATTCATGTCACGGAACCATTATTGTAAATGTAATCACAAAAAAAATCCTTTTTGATCTAAACAGTTTAAATAGTCTGAATTAGTGCAAATTTTGCATCTTCTATAGTCTTACGAATTAGAATATGATTGAAATTTGAATTAGAAATACAATATATGTAATTACAAATATTGTGGTTACAATTCTTGGATAGGAACCCAGTAATTTTCAAGCTAAATAAGCTTTTATATTTTACATAGCTAGTTATCTCTTCATTAGCAATAGCAGAATAGAAATGTGAAAAACAAAATTCATTGATGAATATATAAATTGTTTGACTTGTACTAATTGTTCTTAATGGAATATTAATAAAGAAAAAAATACTTTTATCTTTGTAGTTTTGGAGTACACAAGAATGGTCGCATTTTGTTGGCAGATGACATGGGTCTTGGTAAAACAATACAGGCAATATGTCTGGCCTGTTACTATAGAAACGAGTGGCCCCTCCTCATTGTCGTTCCTTCCTCTGTCAGATTTGATTGGGCGCAGGTAACTACTTAATATTCATACTTTGTTGGGGGGGAGGGCTTTTGGGGTGGATTAGATTAATATTACTTGAGCAATTCACAGATTTTGTTTTAATATGTATCATTTTCCCCCAAATTATATTCCCACAAATGTTGAAACACAGCTTTAATTTTGGTGTAAAGCTTAGCAGGGGGAAAAATCATTAATTTTGATTCATTGCACCATAGACTTTGTACAGTTAATTTCATTGGTTTGATGCCTACAGCAACTCCAGAGATGGGTACCAAGTCTGGACCCACAGGAAGTTTATGTTGCCTTGTCAGGGAAGTGTAGCTTGTCTGGTCACAAGGTCTGTATCCTTAGTTATGACCTGATGGCCAAGAAGTCCAAAGACTTACTGGAAAGGAACTTCAATGTTGTCATAGTGGTATGGAAATGTATTCAGTAGATGAGATAATAAATGCAAGTACTGTACAGTTCATGTACTTGTACTTGTGTATTAAATATTGTTATACTTTCATGTTAAATACTGAAATCTGATTGGTTAAGACGCAGTTAATAATATTTTCTATTACCCTCAGCGTTAGCAACGCACTTAGCAACGGGTAACATTAAAAAATGTTACATGTGCGAAAATTATGCGCGTACGGTTCGATGTAGAATTCACGTTATTCCTATATAAAAGCAGTAAAATTTTCTTAAAAATTAAGACATTCAGTATAACAAAATAAATAGTGCCTGTTTGGGAGGATAACAGTTGAAATTGACACCCCTCGAAAACCATTGTCAACCTCCGCTTCGCGTCGGTTGACAATGGTTTTCTCGGGGTGTCAATTTCAACTGTTACCCTCCCAAACAGGCACTTTTTATATAATATGTGATAGAGTAATGAAACAGTTGAATGTATCTAATGTCAAGCAAGTTTGCACTTTGAAAATGCATATTTCCTTTGAATCTTGATCCTCAGTTTAATTTCTAACTTATTTAATATGTTCGTGTTATACATGTATTTTTATGAGTTAATGTTCTATTTATTATTTAAATTCTCATTTTAATCATTCAATTTTTGTTCAATGTTATTTTCTTGTAGGATGAATGTCATTTGTTGAAAAATTTCAAAACTGCTCGATGTAAAGCCGCTATGCCAATTCTAAAGGTAAGAGGACATAGCAAAAGTACCTTCATAAAAATTGTTATTAACTAGGTAATATGTTCATCTACTAAGAGAGCTATCTCTAAATGATTATTTATATAAATATATTCTAAAGAATAGTTTCTAACTTATTTTCTTTATGGTAACTCCATGGTTATGCTAGAAAACCATGCATTTTTATCAAAGCAAATTCTTTAAGAGTGTAAAGAAGTATGCTGCACTTTAATGTAACATTTAGATGGATTTTAATTTAATTTTTAAGACTAATGATCAAAGTTGTTGTAGGCTGCCAAGCGTGTGATTCTGTTGAGTGGAACACCGGCCCTGTCCCGCCCCCAGGAGCTGTACACCCAGATCTGTGCCGTCAAACCCTACATGTTCCAGTACCAAGACTTCGGGGTCCGCTACTGTGACGGTAAGAAGGTGAGTTTACAAGAAATTACTAGAAACACGATTTTCTCTAGAGAGTGTAAGGATTTTCTACTAGATAAGTGATCCTTAGGCTAATGCTTAACGAGTCCAAAACAGATCGAGTAAGCACGCTTTCCCACAGCGTTTCATTTGTATTGTGATGTCATCTTTTTGCTTTGTTGAGGCCATGGCGTGGTAGTTTCAACTACAGATATTCAGCGAAATTTGTTGAAAATAACTCGTTTGATGCGTAAAATTGATATTATATTGTGGAATAAACATAAATGTCTCAAAGTATAAGCTATATTTGGGCTCGGGTCGAAAACGTGAAGAGGGTTCAGCAAGTCTATCCCTCTGACACGTTTTCTTAACCCGCCTAAATATAGCTTAATTCATATATTTTAAGACAGTAACCATACATTTTATATTAATGCCCTTAATATGTCTGAAGGTTTTAGTAATACGATAAAGATCACCATTTCCGCTTTGTCAAAAAATAGCCATTTTCTGACAAATCTGGGAAATTGGGCATACAAAAAACAACTTTGATAAGACCCCTGGAACAAACCAGGAGGTAAAAGTTTTTTTTATTTGACCATTTGATGCCTTTTAGCAATAACTTTAATATGTAGAACAGAAAAAGAAATCCCTCGGTCAGAAGTTTTTAAAAAATATAAAAAATGTGCAAAATTGATACATTTCAAGCAAAATCCCATAGGGTCCCATTTGAGATGACCCCTTAAACAAACGTTGTTGTAGATGTCTTATTTTTTTTATCTGATGATAATAATTATATCAGTAGAAATTCATGTCAAAAATTTCATTCAAAAATCTAGGGCAGAACAAATTTGACCTGGCCTCGTTAATGTTTTGTTTTTCACCTATTTAACAGAATCCCTGGGGATGGGATTTTTCGGGATCATCCAACATGGAGGAGCTTCAGATCCTTCTAGAGGAGAGCATTATGATAAGGTTTGTTACAAACATATAGATTTACTGGTCATTCATCAGGTTTTTTAAGGAATCAGAAGTCATAGACTTTCTGAGTACCCTTACCTACATTGTACATATTTTTATTCTAGCAAAAACAATACATCTTCATACTTTCCGTAAAAATAAAAATTGAGGGGATATTTGTTTGCCACTGTAGGTTGGTAGATGAAGTGTTGCCCACATGATGTATTAATAATCCTTTGCTATGGTCCCAACAATTGACAAAATTCAATAGCATACAATGTATGTCCAAATGCAGTGGTAAAGATACAAATGTAGACAACACTTTGCATATTCAAATGCTGGTATCTTATATTATCTTGTAGGATATTCCTAATAAATCAAGAAAAAAAGCATTTGATTTATTTAAAGAAAGTGTTGACGTTTTCTTCAAAAAGTCCATTATTGTATATGAGATATGATGCATTGTTAAAGAAACAGTGATAACTGTGGTTTCATCAATGTGTGTTGAATACCAATTTTTGTGGATTTCGTTGTTAAGTTGATACACAAAATTAAATGTTTATTGAAGTGCAGTTTCTATTAATATTTTGTATTGATAGGGTCATTGGCCTCGAATTTACATATCCTTGAAACTGTGATTTTCACTTTATCCACGAAAACTGATACCCTTGAATATTAATCAAATCACAGTGATTAATGTGTACAGTAAAACACGCTTATAATGAAGTCCCAGGGACGGCCAATTTAACTTCGTTATAAGCGTTCACTTCGCTGTAAGAGTCAATTCATTATAAGCGTGTTCGCTATAACCGTGTTTTACTGTATTGTAAATGTTTGTAGGAGACTGAAGAAAGAGGTGATAACACAGCTCCCAGACAAGGTCCGACAGATGGTACTGTTAGACCCAGGGCTGATCAAGACCACTAAGGAGATGGAGCTGCAGAGCAAGACAATGGAGCTCAAGTCCCTCAAGGTCAGAAATATCATCTATAATACTTCCAAAAAAATTAAGGAAGAAGCCATTAGGTGGGGCTTCATTAGTTACCAAGGTCTCGTCAAGAGTGTTGCAACTCAATTATCAATACCCGTCAAAAGCTCCATTGTTTTAAAGGGTAGTGAGTAGTGATGAACAGTTAGTTTGATGGTAGATCTAAAAACATGATATCATTGAAGTTTTTGTCTTAATACTAGAAGATAAATAGAATAAGGGATAATGTGTAAGAAATCAAGAACACTCGTCAATAATTTGTTGATCTAAAACTTATTTATGAATGTTGTCACAGGGAATGGAGAGAAGAGGGGCCCTTTTGGAATACTTTCACCACACTGGGGCAGCAAAAGTCAAAGCTATCAAGTAAGCAGAGAAAATTATATACCAATATGCTAGATACAATATGTACATTTTTAGTATAAAGTATTTATTGGACTTGCTGTTTTGTTCTGCAGGGTTAAGTTTTTGATTAATTTTGTAAATAGTATGTTTTGATTTGTAGGTAGTATGTTTTGGACTTGAAGGGAGTATGTTTAGGACTTGTAGGGAGTATGTTTTGTTTTGTAGCGAGTATGTTTTGGACTTGTAGGCAGAATGTTTTGTTTTGTAGGGAGTATGTTTAGGACTTGTAGGGAGTATGTTTTGGACTTGTAAGCAGTATGTTTAGGACTTGTAGGGAGTATGTTTTGGACTTGTAAGCAGTATGTTTAGGACTTGTAGGGAGTATGTTGAGGACTTGTAGGGAGTATGTTTAGGACTTGTAGGGAGTATGTTTTGAACTTGTAGGCAGTATGTTTTGTTTTGTAGGGAGTGTGTTGTTTTGTAGGGAGTGTGTTGTTTTGTAGGGAGTTTGTTTTGTTTTGTAGGGAGTGTGTTGTTTTGTAGGGAGTGTGTTGTTTTGTAGGGAGTTTGTTTTGTTTTGTAGGGAGTATGTTTTGGACTTGTTGGACTTGGATAGGAAGTTCCTGATCTTTGCTCATCATCAGGAAGTCCTCGATGCTATAGAGGCAGCTGTACAGTCAAAGGTCAGATAAAATGACAAATTAGACAAAGCTTGAAGATAACTTTTAGGCACATTGTCTTTCACAGACTGCCATAAAGAATTGATGTTCAGATTCTTTGCATAATGTAAACGTATAGAAGAGGCAGTCAGATATTATATTTGTTTTTAAAAACAGATTGAGAAAGGATATATAAGGATTGATGGGAAAACAACTCCAGAACAAAGGAATTATTTCTGCAACAAATTCCAGTCTAACGATTCCCTGCGGGTGGCCATTTTGTCAATCTGTGCAGCCAATGCCGGCCTCAATCTGTCTGCTGCCAGTCTGGTGGTGTTTGGGGAGCTGTTCTGGAATCCTGGGGTATGTCATGGTTTTAATTTCTTCAATTTATATAAAATATTCTCTCATCTATGAAAGATGTATATATACTGTAGAAGCAGAAATGTTCGTTGAGGATTTAATTTCCTTATTTTTGTTGGCTTTATAAAACAGCGAAATTAAATCCAAGACGAATTTTTAACCCAGGTATTAATGATTACAAAGAGATTATGATTATGACGAAATTAATTGCTAACAATATTTTACTTGGTTTAAAAACAACGAAATTTTGACACAACGAAAATGTGTGCTTCTACAGTAAATATTTCCATATTTTGTGCAGGTTTTGGTGCAGGCAGAGGATCGTGCTCACAGAATGGGACAGAGGGACATGGTCAATGTCCACTACCTGGTGGCCAGGGGCACTGCTGATGACCATGTGTGGTAAGAGGATAAAGGACATTACAGGCTAATACTGTACAAAACATATTATATTTGGCAGTACGATATGTGGCGAAAATTAGTTTTTGAACAAGTTGGCCTGGATTTGAATTAGCGTATTCCTGAATGTGACTATTTTTATACATATATGCATGGTATTTAGCAATGTACTTGATTTAGGGGAAGCAGCATTTCGCCAAAAGTGCTAAATAGAAAATAGACAACCAAATGCAGTATGTTACAGTATTACAAGAGAGGAGGATAGGGGACACAATAACACTGTATAGTGGATATAGGCATTTCTGATGACCTTTTATGTTAAGGGGACACAGGCCTACTGTACATTGTATATACAGAGGGGTAAACATACTATTTTGTGGTTAGAGGCACTGCTGATGACCATGTGTGGTTAGGGGATACAAAGTACAAAAAACATACAAAGTGTACACACTTTTACTAGATAATGGTTAGGGGCATAGCTGATTACCATGTATGGTAAGGATATTCATAATACAGAACAATATAAGGGGGGTGCTCATCTTCCCAACTTAGAGGACAGGGACATTGATGGCCACATATAGATGGGTGCAGCACATTCTATGATTTTTTTCATCTGTCTGATTTATGCACATGCATGTCAACTAAGCACAATTTTTGCCAAATGCTCAACATAAAAAAGTGAATGTCACAGTCAGGTCTTTCACAACTGGTCTTTCTTTTAGGCCTCTAGTTCAGAAGAAGCTGGAGGTACTCAGCAAAGCAGGACTCAGTAAGGAGGATTTCTCAGCAGCTGACACCAAAACCATGAAAGTAAGCTGTAGTCTCACAATGCCTCATATAAATGGTAGTGCTGACTTAGTAAGCTGTACATTATTCCAATACGTGTGCTTCATCATATGTCAGACAAGTGTAAAGTATGTGTCAAGACATGATGAAAGAAATTACCATTATTCATTGCTGTTTTACATAATTATACATACTTGTGTATAAAAAACTACATGTGTTATGAACAGAGGACCCTTGCATGCATCTTACGCATATTTTTATATAGGATCCAATATGACTACATAAAATTGATAATATACTCACTTAAAATTGTAAATTAAATTCATTCACAATACTCACTTAAAACAAATAACATGCTGTGCTTTTATGGTCTTCTAATAAACCATACAAAGGCAGAATACATATAACTTCATTACTGCAATAGGAATTAATTTGTATTCAATATTTTAACTTACTTGAACGTAGCGAATCAACATATTTTGTTTAACTATTACAGGTTAGACATTCATTGAAACCTATGCATAGTTAAATCCCTTTATAGATCATCACTGTTGATTCCATGTCTTTGTGCACTCTGTTATATATACATGTACCTGTATATGACACCTGTACATTTATACTGGCAGTGTGACTGTTTTCTTCTGTAGGACTCCACACAGACCGATTTGATGCAGTACTTTGAGGAAAGCTTCATGGAAGAGAGTTTTGAAGAGGCCTCAGAGACAGAAAATGACCAGACGCAATCCGCAGTTCAAGCAACTTCAAAAACGAACTCAAATGGACAGAAACTGACCAATCAGAAAGAACAAGCTTCTAAATTATGTAAGATGCCAATTGTGCGGTACAACCTTTTTTTTTTTTTGCCAGTTTCCACATCCAAATTCCTTCTTCTACAATCTTATCTAATACCAAACTGACCTAAACAAATACAAAATTGCTGACACTTTATTACCTACTTGCTCAGTATTATGACACTTTATTACCATATTGCTTAGTATTATGTCATGAACTACATATTTTGTATAAATTACAAAATTCTTTTTGGAATTTGTTGCTTCTCTACTTGTTTATTCTAAGAGGACCAGAAGGCAAAAAGGGTTACACTTGTTACAAAACTTGAAAAGGAATCTGCAGTTTGTTTTCTCTTTAAAAAATTAAGTTCATTCCATATTAATAATAATTTTGTAATTCTATATTAGACCAGTTGACGGTTGGCTTTTACAAAATAAATAACAAATTTTTTTAAATTATCCTTTGTTCAATTCAGTGTCTGTAAAACCTGTGAAACCAAAAACTGAACAGAGTCTATTCAACTACTTTGGTGCCAAGAAGAACACGTCAGGGTCAGAACAGAGTGGTGCTAGTGACTCTAAAGACAAGGTGGCGCCCCAGACCCTCCCTGAGGGGGTCGAGGCGGAACTGTTCGACGATGATGATTGGTTGGAAGAAATAGAGGAACCTCAGTACAAAAAATCAAAGCATTAACTTTTTGTTAAATAAAACTTTAAAAACACAAAACCTTTGCTTCAATCTGTGCATGTTGTAGAACGTCATCAAGAATTGTGTTGAAGGTGAATTGTAAGTTCTTATTTGTTTATCAAATACACTTTGAATTATACGGTGAGTGGTATGAACTGAAAAAGCCAGAAAAGAGCAGCAGTGTAAAGAAAACCTTTATATCAAAATTCAAATACGTACACAATGTATTTGAATGGCTACCTCTCTTGAGCTTCTTCTGTTAATGAAACATTACGACACTGAGATTCGTGTAGACCATTGTGTGCCTCCTCAGCAAATCAAACGTGCACAACAAATATCACTATGGTGACTTGTTGCCATTGGTCTTTGCCTGTCATCGTGCATAATGAGACATGCAATTTTACATTTTAAACTTCTTGAAAAGTACAAAGCCAATTGTTCCCATTTTTTGGAAGGGCCAATTATGCACAAAAGGCCAAGGTTTTAAAAAATCATTTTCTCTATTTCCATTACTTTTTTTAGGAAAAAAAAACTTAATGCATGTTTATGATGTGCATGAAGTCCTCTACCAAAATGTGATATGCATGGCCTATAGGGTAGGCGTTCAGATCATGAGTGGAGCCAAAATGGCGATATAGTTATAATGTGATAAATCTTAGAAAATCTTCTTTACTTCCACAGCAGAGGGAGATATAAAAATGCATGGTTACGATGTCCATGAAGCCCTCTACCTTGATCAAGGGTTTGGGCCCTAAGGTTGGGCCAGTAAGGTCATATTTTGAAAATTTGTTAAGGCGTATATATTTTTGGGGGGATTAAAAATATGGCCATATTGTGAAAAGATGTCACTTGAGTCACTCGGGTATACCTTCAACTATTACCTCCTATTGTGCAATTGATTTGCAAAACAACAACTTCCCATCTTGCAAACTGTATGAGGAGTTGTCCGTAAAATAGGGGTACCCTTTTGGCGGCCTCCTGCTTTCATCATCATTTCAATAACCAAATTTTTTCTTCGGAAAATTCGGTTAAAAATTAATGTACATTTAAATTCATTGAAATCATCACATAGGCTACACTGCATGCGCGTTAAATTCAATGTCTGCACAGCCTGCTGTGCTATTGTACGGTAGGAGCGATGGTATCCAGTATATTTAATGAAAAATGCTTGAACATATCGTCAATATGTCAATTAATATGAAATTTTGTCAACTTTTTTTTTAAATAGATCCAAATTAAAGCATTTTCTAAATAACAAAAAATCCCATTCAGAGAAATTTACAAATAAATACATTTTTAATCTACATTTGTATCTGGCCACGGAAGTTATCTTTCCTTTTTGAGATTCAAAGTCGAATGTACAATATTATATTGTAGATGAACGTAACAAATGTAGGTGTATATGTACACACTAAAGTATTAAGCTTTAATTTACGGGTGTAATCTTTATGTTTACATTTTGATAGACTGATGTTGAAATTGAGGAGCGTGTTTGAAAGAGGGAAGTCACGTGACTTCAACAAATAACTGACGTAAATGCGCATAAAACAGGAAATAAATATACAAAACCTTACACGTTACACTACGAAAGGAATACTACACGTTGGTTTCAATTTTCAACACAGGTTGGTTTTAATACCTGTAATGTATAAACACATATGCACATGTGTACAAATGACAAAATATATGACACATTTATTTATTTTACAATACATAAAATATAAAACAGAACATAGAAACAAAGCAAGTATTTTTATATCTTTGGAAACCCACAGCAAATCTCGCAAACTCATATTATGCTGGACTGGGCAAAACCAATGTTAATTGATCGGTTTCATGGATAATTCACGTCCAATTCCGATTGGGTCCTTAAAATTTTGTATAGAGATGCTCACCAATCGCATGATTGAATACTAACACGTGCTCAGAAAAGAAGCAAATTGTATATAGCATGATTCCTGTTTTGTTACCTCTTGAAGAACAAGAGAATGTTGCGTTCTCATAGGCCAATTGAAAATATTTTATATTTATGATGAAATTTTAGCGAGTTTGTCCGTTAAATTCTCAATGAACGCATGCAATAACCTTAGGCTTCCACTGATGATTTTTTTCACGGTACAGTATGATTTAGCGAAAAATAACCTTTCCTAAAACAAAACCACTTATAACAAATATTAGCCCAAACTTAAGTTCATTTCGCGTAAAGGTTTGCGTCCATGGTATCCGATTTTCTTTGGCCATTTCCTGAATTGTTAAAATCACATGCAAAATGTCTGGCAAAACGAAACCAATGTTTCGCGCTCTCTGGAAAGTTTTTTCTTTCCATAGGATCAATTGCACAAAAAACTGGTCCACTCCTCCCAGTAGAATATGAATAATACTAATGGCCACGATACACATGACGGACCCTGACTCCATCTTGGTGTCTTTTGAGCACAACCGGAAAACATTCCATGTCGAAACCAGTTCCGTTGTCGTAAAAAATAACTGATGATAGACTTGTGCATAGAATCCATCGTTAGTGTAGTTGAAATAAGACCAGTATGAATAATAATTGGGATATATATCTAACAGAAACAGTATTAGCATCCTCCATCTTAAATTTCCCGTGCTGTAGAGGTTAAGTAAACGTTTGAATGATTCGTATGCGAGAATGATGGTAACAAGCGTTAAAATCCAAATGATTAACATCTCAAATGTTGCGTTGAAATACATGTGTTTATAGCCCGTTTTCCTTGGATTTTCGTACGATCCTACAAGAAAACAAAACATAGTTTTAATGATTTTAATATTGAAATACTGGTAATTTGACGTGCTCGAAAACAAAGTTGTGGTACATATATATAAACTTCTGTTTTCATGGGATACAAAAAGGCACATATTACATGTACTTGGACGTTTTCTGCCTTTTGGATACTTAAAAAATATTATGTGTGAAGATTTCTACATGTTTCACGCTCGGTGAATTTTTTTTTAATTCAAATGTACTATAATTATAATTTTTGGCCAACTTTTTTTTTTCGCTGGCGTGACTGTTATTTTAAAACAATAGTCTTGATTTCTATTTACCCGAATATAATATTCACTACATGGCTATGAAATTATGCGTGGATCAAGAAATTTTTCGTGGAAGGGGGGGGGGTGCTAAGGGATACTTTTCTTTGCCCGGAAGAGGAGGGGTGGTAACTTTTTGTATATACATGTACCATGTGAATTTTAGAAGTCTGAATATTTAAGCGGGGTCTGGACTCTCCTGACACCCCCCCCCCCCCGGCCCCACTATAAAATTTTCAAATTTTCTATACACAGATATTAGAGTCTACCTTTATACACTGTGTCAAAACAGTTACAACGGCATTCCGTTCGGTTCACAGGGATCTTGTTTGGAACCCAAAACATCTTGTTGACTATACCTGTAGAATAAAACAATTTTATCTATATTACAATTTGTCGAAAATACATTGTCATTTTCACCACGTGACCAATAAAATCACGAAAAATACAAACAAATAGCTATTTGTTTGTAGAAGATATAAGTAGATAAATACATTTATGCACAAATTTTCCAAACGCATGATCGACAAACTTTTTAAAATGTTTTGTCTCAAGCCCTGCACGCTGAGAAATATATTTCCAAATGAAATCATAGATTTTGGCAATGGTTTGCGACTTTTTAAACAAAGCGAATGAATAGTAAGCTTTAATTTTTCATGCGAGATATTACTCAATATATTTGCTATCGTGCAATAAAAGTACCTGAGGTTTATGTATTGATATTGAACAATCAGCATTTAACTTTCAATCTTCGCTAGCCAAGGGCGTCGGTTGACATAGTTACTGATACCCATCCCAAACAGACAGTATTTAATAAATATAATGTCTCAATTAAAAAGAAGTCAATACATCGCCATTCGTCGAGGAACGGTGATTTAATTGTTGGGATGTTATGTGTATGTGTTGATGTTTGCTTTTTACACAAAACATGGGAAGTAACATCAAAAATAAAGTTTCAAAAACTTAAACAAGGCGTCAGATTCTCTATTATAATATATATACATCCATTGCAAAAGAAAATATTTTACAGATTCTTTTTATAAACACGTATATTCAGTGTCGGATACGGTGAGTTAATGACTTAAAAATAATATTTTCTTCCCTTTTCCTGTACATGTATATGTAGTGTTAAAAAAAGTCAACACGATATACATAAAAAAAATTAAAAAAAAGAAACAACTTTAAATTAAGTTAAAAAAAAATTCATGTTAAAAAGATAAAGAACTGCTTTTTCATAATGCCTCTTAAAAATTCTGAATAAAAAAAATACTGACAGTATTTTACTAGATACCGGATTTTGCTCAGATCGTGTCAAAACCCGATACCAAAGTCTGGGTTTGAATGATGGCGCGAACTCTAGCGTTAACACAATAGGTTGTCATAGTGATTTCAAAAAACGCGATGCCTGAACTAGCTTACCTTAATTAGTCACCATATCGCGTTACATGAATTACCCGCATCCGAGGAACTTGATACATGGTATATACCTGTATAACATGCATTAATTATAAATGTACATTGTACTTACCAATGTGAATATACGGGATGATGCAAACAAGAAGACCCGATAACCAAGCCTGGCGTCCACCGAACCCCGGCGGACTTCTCCATTCAGACAAGCTCGCCATCTTTACTGAGAGAAGACCCAAAGTATTGATTTTTGATCACGGCAGCAGGGTTAGAGTTTTAACGCCGCTATCCTGTAGTCAGTGAAAACTCATCATGCAGGCATCTACTCCGGGGGAGGAAGTCGGCCCGGATATCCGCGAATACTTGAGAAGGAAATATGGGTGGATTTCATTAAGGAGTTTGATATCGACTGCTTATCCTATCGTACATAAATACATTGTATATCAGTAACAGTATACATCAGTATGTACGTATTGCCATATGCCGCCCGTTACCCCCAAATGAACAGGGTTAATGAAATCCAACACGATATGAAAGTCAATACTGGGAACTACTCCCCTACGGTAACACAACAAAATTACGGCGTGGTCGGGACATCTGGAGGCGCGTCCGAGTAATATTACTCCCTGGGGATAGTAGAATCAAACGATGTCAGTTATCATAACAGTTCTGGGTTTGTTGGTTCGTCGGTTTCCGTCAGACACGTTAAAAATTTACAAGAGAAGTGTTGGATTTCATTCTCCCACAACGAATTTTTTTTAAATGCCCCTACATATTAAAACGCGAATTTCAGCGATTTCATGTAGTCTTTCCTTCTGAAAAAGGATACTTACAGAAGTAAATTCTGAGCCCCCCACCCTCCCCTTTGCGCTGTTTTTTTTTATTGTGCCTGCTTATGGCAATATTTACACCATTCATTGGCTTCATTATAAATTTTAACATATATAAGATATCGATATTCAAATAAAAGAGATACATTGTATTGCAGACCATGTACATCCATTCCTCTAAGACAGTTTCATAAGCTTACATCGTCTTAAAACTGAGAAATATTATTATAAGGATTAAATTGGTATGGGGCAAACGCTCAAAGTGTTTTTTAAATTAATATTTGAACAGAAAGAAATCAAGCTCCTATGTTTACTTGCTCTCTCAAGCGGATTTTTAAATAGTGATTTAAAATGTGCTGATCTTAGATTATATAGGATTAAGAAGTAAATGTATATTTAGCAATCGGGCATGAATGATTTACTCAGGAAAACCTGCATTATTTCTTGTTGATTATTTTTAAGTCAGTTTTTATGATTTATCTAGAAATTAAGATATCGAGTACAAAAAACCAGTAACATACCTGAAAGAAATCGCTGCAGTATGTCCTGATTTGGTTTTTACGGGTAGCCGATTGGCGATTATTGTTATCGATATCAAGCAGAAAAAATCTCGTATACATGTGTGTAATTTAAAGGGAGTCATCAAATAGCAGAAACGACAACTCTAAAGTTGAGTTAAGCACAAAGACTTTTGTTGGTTACAAAGTTGTGTGTTGGGCGCGGTGGGTGGGGGCGAAAGCCTTTGAAAATATAACAATTGGGGAAAGAAAAAAATCTATTGGCATCAATTACCTAAGGTATCAAAGTCGTTTGTTTTTTAAAACTAAGTCTGAAGTGGATGGTCAGCACATTACCTATCAGATATACCTAAATATTTTAAATATAATAAATTTGGTATTTCATAACAGTCCATAAGAAAAATTCAAATATTTAAGATTTAAAATTTGATTTAAGATTTAAAATTTGAAAATTTTCCTATCTCTTAATACGAGCTCTCCACCCAAATGCATAGGCGTCGGAACCGGGGGGACTAAGCCCCCCCCCCCCCCCACTTTTTTTGCAAAGTTATACCTAACCATTAGAAACATAGCATGATAGAGGGTTCAGCCCCCCCCCCCCCCCCCCACTTTTTCTCGCAAGAAAGATTATTGTTCCTAAATTTACCTTGAAAGATTTATCCGACAATTTACGAGTGCAAAAGAAAGTTAAGTATGACGTCACAGTGATCTCGCACAATACATTTTTTTTTTTGCTTACTAGATATACATGCGAATTCCATGCTTAATTTACTGTCATATTGATCTAATCATATATGCATAACGTTACGTTAGGTAATAGGTGACAAAAATGTATTTAAAAAAAGTTTGATTATTATTAGAACTAAGTGCAGCCACGTCATTTTGTAATAAATAAAACAAAAAAAGAAAAAAATAAACAGTTAAAATATCTACATGTATTTGTTAGCTGCATATGTTGCCAAACCTTTAAATAATATTGCACACACTAAAAAAATGGGAGGGCACATGTCTAAAACACAGATATAGCGTACACATATTAAAAAAATCAAAAAACAGAATTGATGTGTCAGAGGAAAATAATCAAAACACGGATAACAACAAGGAACAAAATGAGAAATAACACAGACAAACAATTTATTGTTTACTGAATTTAACATGATCATTATCAAAGAGTAAAGGAATGATAAATCATGATTATATTTACGTTAAAAAAAACCTCAAACAGCTTTGTATTTAAAGCCAAAGTTTCCTGGTTGGGCAAAGTCCATGGGTTGCAGTTTAACAATGATGAGAGATGTGTAGTGTTTTCTGCGCTCGCCCCAACGGTCACACCGTAAAACATATTATTATTTAAGGAATAAGGAATCATTCTTTGAGTATTATGAGGTGATCATTTCGGTCGGGGCGTGGTCAAATCCAATAAAACCCGGAGGGCTTTATGATAGATTTGACCACGCTCCGACCGAATTGATCACCTCATAATATTCAAAGAATGATTCCTTATATTTATATTATTTCGAATTTGTACACTTTAAAACAAAACTATTTTAAAACCACTATTTTTTTTATGTACCATATGCTATTACGCGGCACAGCCAATACCGTGTTTAGGTTATGCTATAAGCCACGCCCATTAGTGTCACTCATGTCTTATGACGTTATTGGGTTTTATGGCTCAAAATTTATTCGTAATGTTATCATAGACAAAGACAGTTGAAAATATAAATATAAGCATATATAAAAATGGCAAGGACTTTTATTATTCGCTTTTATAAACATAAATTTACAATTATGTTATTATCTTGGTGCATGCATTTGTAGAATGAATGAGAATTTGACGCTGCATGTCAAATATGGCAGTGAACGAAAAAAAGTGTTTGTTTCCATAATGAAAACCGTTTGAACAAGTTCAACATTCAGTCATTAACACAGAGCCTGCGCTTCGACTTACTATACTCTGTCCCGAGTTTTTGCTTCCACCACTTTTTGCTTGATATTTCAATAATAGTAAATACCTTTGTGCTCAAACTACGTTCATCCACTAATATAAAAAATGTCCAGATTATCTGTTTTGAAACGCCCCCTCTACTGCTTCAGGTTTCAATACACATCCCGAAATTGAAAGTCTACGGAGATTTTGCATTGCAACAGCCATTAATAAGCCCGGATGGTAACGTTAAAAAATTGCGCGATGTATTCCGAGTGTATTCCGAAAGGAGAACAGATCTAAACATTCCCCATTATAATTCTCCGTAAGGAATCTGTTTTCGATTCGTTCCTGTGAATTTTTCTAAGTGGAAAGGGATAATTGTTCAATGAAGATATCTTGGATATATTCCCTTTTAACGATTTCAACTGTATTTCTTTCACATTTAAAATCATCAAAAAGCGATGGAAGCAATAACTTGGGACAGACTATAAATCAAAACGTCTTTCTTCACATTTATTGGAAACAGTCACTTATTGTAAATATGTTATAAAATTAACGAATGCAAAGGATATAAAACAACAGCATTGATCGAGTGAAAGTAAATAGAAATTAAGAACTTTAATTTATTTTTTACTTTCACATTCAAATACATAGTTTTCATGCAATGCAATGAGCCCAGCAGCGATTATGCGTCTTTAAAGATAGAATTTCCCACGATGAATCCAAATAGAATACAGATAAATATTTCACCCATCTCCCTCCTAGTCAGACAACTTTTCAATGTTGAATTCCGGATTATCGCTAGCTCCTTTAACGGCAACACCACATGCAACACATCGAGAGCAACCAGCAACAAACTTCTCATCTGTTGCGACGTATCTCCTTTCCAAAGAATCAACTGTTCAAAGAATTGATCTACAACCCCTATAACAATATGCATGCAACCAATAGCAACGATTGTCTTAATCCGCCAAGCTTCAACGTCTGCCTCGGCTGAACACATCCGGACTATATTCCATGTCGAAAATAGTTCTGTCGTTGTGAAAAATATTTGGTGCATGAAATATTCGTAAAATCCATCGTTAATATAATTCAAGAAAGCCCATAATGAAAAGTAATTTGGGTATAGGTTAGCAACAAAAAGGATAAACATTCGCCATCGGATTTTTTTCTTCCGGAAAAGACCTAGCAGACGACTCAAAGTTTCGTATGTTACAATTATGCTGGCCAGTAACGTTATCCAGATGACCAAGGTTTGGAAAGTTGCGTTGAAGTACAGGTGCTTGTATCGAACAATGCCGCCATTCTCATAAGTACCTGACAAAATACAATTTTGACCATTGGCAAATTTGTATACACCGGCGTATCATAAAATAGAGAGTACTTAACTATCTACCCTTAAATCCAAATACAAGAATGATACCTTTTACACTGTGCAATAAAAGAACCAAAGAAGATATTTTATAATATATTTAAAAAGAATCAACCAACGAGAGAGAGAGAGAGAGAGAGAGAGAGAGAGAGTGAGGGGGGGGGGGGGGGGCAAGTCAAACTAATCGAATTAAGGTGGTATTGACAATAAATAAATATTTTCAACGATTTTGTCTGTTACAGTAGTATACAAATGTATGTGACAATTGTTACCTTTGAAGATGGTGTCAAAGCAGCTACAGCGACACACGCGCTTATTGACTGGCCGCTTCTCCGGGACCCACAGCAATCTGTAGACCACTCCTAAACACAGGGGGACAGGAATAAGATGTGATACAAAACTATACTGTGACAATGTCATAACCATCGTGATAATCTACAAAGTATGATAACCAAATTACTTGAACTTTTAAATTAATAATAATGTAAGCAAAATGATTTGTCCGATTCTCATTTTAACAAGGCCTTGAACTTTCAGTAGGACGTAACTATCTATTTGTTGCGTAAAAACAAGTTTAAAAAGTGAAATATACACCGATTGCGCAGTCTTAGCTCAAAAGCCAGACAAATCTTGTTGATTTCAAAGAGCAATGGCTGAGTGGCCTTCGAAAAAATACACAGCTGAGTGGTTACGCAGGATGGCCGAATAATCACCGAGACTAACTGCTCGGTATTTTTTAAATTAAGGAAGGAGTCTTTTCTGGTTTTCGACTTGTCAAACGTAAATTTGATTAATTGTTAATTAAATCAAGATGAAAGGAAATTGAAATAGCATATTTTTCTTTCTTTTTTATTATCATACGACTTGGCATAGAAAAAATATTCAATGTTTAGAATCTAACAAGGACTATATTTTTGGCGTAATATTGGCGTAGGAAAATATCACATGTTTCGCAATTCAGAATTGCTGCAGATTAATGAATTGGTTTTAGCATTTTAAAAACAATAGCATTAATGTTTGATTTTATTTACTAATGTGAACTTATGACATGATACTTGGATTTCAGAATATGTTTTTAAGATATGATTTCCCTATCAAATTACATTTTTATAAGCTTTTTAAAGCGCCCATTCTATACATTGATTTTAGTGAAAAAATCACTAAAATCAGTTTTTCTCTCTTATAAAATGGTCAATATATTAACTTTTTTGTCAATTTATATCTTTATATAAATTCTTCATTATACATAAAAATCAGAAATATCTTATAATTGGAAGCGTACAAAAATTATCAAAATTTCTTCAAAATTTAAGAAAATTAGAGGAAATGCGGGCTAAGCAATATCAGTTTTAGTATAAATATTTATTCCAATTTAGTAGTATAGGCTGATAGACATTCTGATACTCTATCATTTCATTGAAGAATAGAATCTTCAAATCTTAAACAAATTTCTACAGGTCTACAAAGAGCTACACTTATTTTTACCATCCTTTACGTCGAGGAAAAAGGTAGTGACCTTGACCTGACATTTCTGCGGAAACAAAAAGGTCAAATTTGATTAAACTGATATAATCATTTGGTAATATGATCCGTTTGACTGTGTCAACATTTCATGAATTTCTTATTATAAGAAGTATGTTTGATGACGAGAAGACTCCTTCCTTAAATTTTGATCGCACGAAAAGGTAATACCCCTATTCCGATGGTTTTGAAATTAATTAATGTCGGGATAAATAAGTTTCAAAACGCTTGTCATTGTAATATTTTACATCTGTGCTGATTTTTTTTTTCAAATTTACTGACTTTGTTCACATTATAAACATGAATTGTAAACATCTGCTGCTGAACGAGGGATTTTAAAACAAAGTAACGCATAAATTGATAAAGTTAATGTATTTCTTTTTTTGTAAAATATGTCGTTTTCAAAAATATATGTACATATTGTTCGACATCGTTAAAAGCAAGCCGTGCAATAATGTATGAATCATCGATATACGGACAAGTTTGTTCCAAGCGCCAAGTTTATATGGATGCTATTAAAATGATTTAGTTTTTTATCATCACATCACATCAAATAATGACTCAAGAACGGCATATAATAAAATTGTCACATCATATGAAGGATTCACAATTGCATGTAAAGCTTTTCACCACAATACAAAACAGGTTTTACCACAATACTTCATATAAAGATTTTATCCCTGGATATAATGGAGAAATTACAGTATATAATGATGTCAGCACTGCATATAACTATGTTATAACTGCATGTAATGTTATTACTATTGCATAAAAAAGATAAACCAATTCGTATAATATGAAATTGACCTTAAGGCAGCTATGGCGTTCCATAGGCCTACGTCACATTGCTGTTTGACACCAAATACCCAAAGTCCAAGCTCTTGTTAAAATGGTTCTATACTCTATAAGAAACTAAGAAAACATATTTCAACATTTTATTCAACGACCGCATCATCATTACACGAGACGGATTTTTATCATAGGAATTAACTTTTTTTTTTATCATAGGAATTACTTTTCATTTATCAGCAAAAGAAGCATGTATCGTATATATATATAATAGATAATATATGCTAGCAGATACAAACCTATCTGAAGTAAAGGCACACTGCCTACGATTCCTGCAGACACTATTTTGGAAAAATGACGTTCGAATAATCTCTTCATCTTTTCTGTTGACGGCATGGAACTGAAAACGGAAAGATCTCTTGGTACCGTGGGGTCTTTAATCAACTCCTCACATTTTAGATTCGGTAGCTTTGAATCAAATCATAATGAGAAAACTCAAAAGTTTAATATACATGCACAGAAGAATGCATCTGGATAAGTCCTGAGTTGGATTGACACGATGATCCAGACGGATTAGTGGAGATTATCGGAATGTGTATACATGTATTGCTCAGTTAAGAAAGTGCATACTCCCCACTACTACAGGTAGACGTGGTTTTAATATAATCTCTGCAATGGATAATCCTTGACATTCTAATCTTCTTATTTATTTCGGTGCATGCTAGAATAATACAAAGTTATCTTACATTTGAAATTTATTTTAGTCTATGCATGTAAAAAAAAAAAAAGATCTCAATGAGAAACGATTAGTCACGATTAATACAGGTACAGGGTTACAGATGTGAGAAAATTATGAAAAGTCAAACAGTAAAGCGACAAAATTTAATTTATGTTTTGAAGTATCTACATAATTAAATTCAGATATGAAAATTTCGATATCTCTACATAAACTAATATATTTAATTTGGTAAAAAAAAATAATGCCTCATATCATGCACCATTGGAACCCTTTTTAGTCAAACAACGAATTGAACACCTGAAGATTGTATTATGATGGATTATCTGTTTACGATTCAATAAAACTTAAATGCGGTTTTTCCATTAACTTTAAAGGCTTTAATTTCGTTAGGTGCAAACAAAATCCATGCACTTAATTAATGACCGCACAGAAAACCATGTAAATCAACAATTATAAGATTGAATATGACAAACATGCTTTTTGATGGATATACAGAGGATATGACGCTGTCATCGAATGCATGTACATGGTCCATGACTCGCCTACTCTCGCGAGACCATGTACACAAATTCTTTACAAAACAGTAAGCTTAAATACGATCCATCAACACATCAAGTCACCCACCAGAAAACGGTTACAGGGCAATCACGTGACGGAATAGTTTTGAGTGATTAATTAAATATTATTAATTATAGAAATACACCAGTCCGTGATCAAACTTTCTCCCATTTCTCTCCTCTCCCCTTTGGTCAACACACGCATCCGATTTCGTTATAACAGAGTTAAAAAGAAAAAGAAAGACCCGATCATTCTTTAAAAATTCAACATGATGTTTCGCCTGTGTGTCTCTTTCGCCGTTTTCTGTGTACTGTGCTGTAAATTTTCCGTTTTATCCTACCCGCAAGGTGCTCCAGTCCGGACCGAGTCCTGCATTAATCTACAGCCGATTCACATGGACCCACTGACAAACCAACAGGTGCCGAACCAGCAGGGGACGACCCGACCGTACCGTATACTGGTCAGTCAGCAGCAGTACCAGACCTGTACCTCCAACCAGCAGTGCGGCCTACAACCGCTGCAAGGTAGTCTACTCAATTCTGTATCAGTCACAACAGTGGTAATATAATCCACTTTATTTTGTATCAGTCGCAGCAGTGGTAATCCACTTTATTTTGTATCAGTCACAGCAGTGGTAATCCACTTAATTTTGTATCAGTCAAAGCAGTTGTAATCCACTTTATTTTGCATCAGAAGCAGGTTTATATCAAAGAAATGTTAGTCTCCTATATTCCGTATCAGTCAAGCAAGTGGTAGTCTACTTTATTCCGCATTAGATCAGTTCTATATCAAAGAAAAGATAGACTTCTTTATTCTGTATCAGAAACAATAGTAATCCACTTAATTATGTATCAGTCAAACAAGTGGTACATGTAGTCATCTTTATTTCGCATCAA
Source organism: Magallana gigas (assembly GCF_902806645.1). NCBI lineage: Eukaryota > Metazoa > Mollusca > Bivalvia > Ostreida > Ostreidae > Magallana > Magallana gigas. The sequence goes on along the minus strand of NC_047567.1, from coordinate 19,669,912 downwards.
AAGCAGTTTTCTGTCAAGGAAGTGGTGGTCAACTTTATTCTAATTCAGAAACTGTGGTAGTCTACTAACAAAAAGGTAGTCTTTATACTTGATTAAACATTTTATTAAAAGAAAAGGAAAGCATACTTTTAAAAATAAATAGGCTGTTTTAATCCGTATCAAAAAGTTTCATATTAGAAAATAGACTTTTACTTAATTTGTATCAGAAACAATTTTACATTTAATTGTATATAAAAGAGAAGTTAGTCTTCTTTACTTTGTATCATCAAAGAAGAGGTTCGTCTGAAGATACGATATTTCGATAGCCGGGGTGTGGTCATTTTGCTAGGCTTAAAGCGCTCTTTCCAACCGTATCGAAAACTTGTAAGTTCAATTACACATTATACACAATCACGCCCTCATTTTTTCCCAAATGCAAATCAGTTATTCTGCTAAAAAGTTACCAACATTAGATCAATTAATTAATTTTGAAATTATTTTGATTTATTTAAATTCCCCTTTGAATATATTTCTCCTTTTTTTCTCTAAAATTGCTTTAATTGCGCCGAGTTAATCAGAACATTAAGACGAAACACACGGATACACATTTTGCTTTTTCACGGGAAAAAACTTCTACTAATCTTGTTTAAATATATATAATATTAAAAAACTTGTAATGAATGGCATTTTGACTTCATAGTGACTCATTTTGAGTAACTGTGTACAATTATCAGGTATTATTTGATTTAATATCTTGTGTAATTTTAAATTTGTATCGATAAGGAAACTGACGACAAAAATAATCATAAAACTTAGAATTATCAAAATAGATAAACAACTTTTCAAACATTGTTTTAGTGATTTCGTAAACTGTTCGTTTTATTTGTTTTCAATTAAAAGCAGCGTTTGATAATGACGTCCGAATCATGTACACGCTCGGCAATACACGGTTTCTCTCCCCTACGGCAGTCCCAGAACGTCGCAGTTATTGTATTTTGTCATGTTTTATCAAATTACATCAGAACATTAATGTCTTACAGCATTAAAGCGATTCTTCCGGGTCAACTTTGGCTATGTAGAGGTTCTTTTGGCGCAAATTATTTCCACCTCAGTCCGTCAACAAGGTGCCCTTGATTTTGTAGTTACCTGTGTTTCAGATCCAGATCACCATTGTGTTTCCCGTAAACCTACTGGAAATGTAACAAATAAGATTTAAATATATGTGATAGTGTTTCATAGGGACTCGATTTTCCCAACCATTTCTCTTTTATTTGAATTTTTTAAGTGTTCCCGTTATTGTGATTAAAAAAAAAGCAGAATTTCTTTAATTTCAAATTAGTGTTCCCGGAATTCGAAGGAAAAAATGGATACTCAAAGTGTTAAAAACCACCTATATATGGAACTCTACTTTCTGTTACTGCTTTCTATTTCTGTGACTGCGTTCCCCCAGGGATCCCCCACGACCCCCGATTCCTGCGTGCAGCTACTCCCTCGACATCCCCAGCAATTCTTTGTCAACAATCCGTCCGCTTATTCTCTGTCCTTGTCTACTTCATATTACCGATTTTGTGAAAATCCCGAGCTTTGTGGTAAAAATTACGTTGTTGGTAAGTAATTTGAACTTTTCAGGTGTTTAACCAGGCTTTGTAAACAAAAAAATATATATTAAACTTAGTTTGATAAATAGAACTAGTCATAAAATGTTTTGAATAACGATATTATTACGAAAGAACCAAAGAAAAAAAAATCTCGACTTTTGTCATGACCACAAAAAAAAATCAAGTTATGACAGCTACAACTTTAATTAAATTTGTTTAATATTTTATAAATGATTTATAAATTTAGAACGCCATGAATATGAACCAATTTTTCAATTTCTTTTTTCTTTAATCAAATTTGAATATTAAGATCGACTTTGTCCATACATATATTCTTTACATCTCTCTCTCTCTCTCTCTCTCTCTCTCTCTCTCTCTCTCTCTCATTTTTACATAATATATTGCTCTGTTTACTCATTCTTTATTATATCTACAAAAAAAAAAACCACAGTGTGTTATGCAGATTATATCGAAGCAATATGAGAACAAAGTTTAGTTTGCTGCAAAAACCAGCTTTTCTAATAATTATGCATATAACTCAAACCTTTATGTAATTAAGAGTTAAATGATTTATTTAATATTACTTTCAAAATCAACTCAGGAATATAATTACAGCAAACTAATTTTTTGTATAGGACGACATTATGTAATCACCTGTTGTATAGGACGACATTATGTAATCACCTGTTTCATTCATGAGATCTACATAGCTTTTTCAACAACAAAATATGACTAACAGGAGATTGGAAATTTTATCATGATTTCGATTTCATAATATTAAAAACATTTCGATATAAAAAAAAAAAACAACAATAACTTTTGCGCTCCTATGGCTTTAGGTATTGCAGAATTATTTTAAATATCTGTTTTTATTATCAATAAATATTACAGAACTATTTTAAACATCTTTTTTTAGATCATAAAACCAAGAAATACAATGTTTAGCTGATGAATCTTTGAATTTTCTCACATAAACATATATGATCACCCTATGGTGTATCAGAAATATTACTATTTCGATAAGCGTGCATGCTAATTCATTACTCTGGTATGTTTACATAAAATATGAATGACAACTAATAGTTCGGTTAGGCTAGCATGGTTTGATCGATGCGCTGTACACATACCCTTGTATGACATCCCACGATGTATGTAGACGTTATTGATGACGCAATTTCGCCCTCCAGCGTCAGGGCTGTGATCATATGTGACGTCTTTGAGATTATTAGGTTATGAGGTCATTGGTTACATGTTGAAAAGAACTTTGTCATTTACATACCTTTTTATGGCCTACCCATGAAGAGCTATATTGGAAATATTAATGCGTATACGCTCTTGAACGAAAATTCACGAAAACTATAAGAAAGCGTAATATTGTATAAAATAAGAACACTCAAAATTAAATAAATATTATCTTTGCTTTGAAATCTCTTGTAAGTTTTCATCTCTTAAATCTGACTCTATAATTCAGTTGTTCAATAACAGTGAATTAGACCATGCAGATTTCTCAAATCAAATGCTATCTAATAGCTGCATGCTGATCTTTTTGCAGTGTAAAGCAAACATTATCATTCCTATTAAAATGATTTCTAGACGCGAGCAGTTTTTGTGCGTTATTTGACGTTATGCATTTTAAATTTTGACAGTTTCGATCCAAGGACAAGGGGGTCTTTTCCGTGGATTCATTGTGCAGGCCCGGACACCAAACGGAGGCTCGAGGTCCTGGGGACAGTTTATTCCTCTCCAAACAGGAGACTCTAAGGTCATTCAATGTCAAAACGGTTTGACCTTGACACATACAGCCAACAATGACAAAAATATCGTACGTTTTGCTTGGATACCCGAGCCAGGAATGCGAGAGCAGGTCCAATTTGTGTATGTATTGATAAGTACATACTAGATACTAGTAAACAACAATATTAGGACAGCAATGCAAAGAACTCCAATAACGACAAACAGGAGCACAGATAAATACTAAAACAACTTACAATAAATGTAAATGTAGAGGGACAGCGACACCAGACATGATAAAATGAACGACAAAATCGATAACACAGCAACACAAAAAACACCCAAACATGTTAGCCCTTTACAACATGTTTTCTTGTTGTTTTTACTCTTTAAAACTAAAATATTTTGGATTTCTTCAATATTGAATGATTCCAAATTGTAAATCATTTATATAAAAATTATTATATGAAGACAACTGTAACAAGCGTCTTATGTAATACGTACTGATCTCTGTATCCCCCCAGGGCTACTGTGGTCCAGAACTTGAGAACTATCTACCCCGGAGTATACTCCGCCCAACTTCGTCCCGTTGGAGGTAAGTTCAGTATCACACAATTAGTATTACAACAACCACATTAAAACTTGTGTATGACTGTATCAACATAAAAAGCAATGTTATATTCAGCTGCTTTATCTTTATATTTTTTGCAATTAAATGCACCGTAATCACCACACAATCACCTATAGTAATCGAGCTTATGGCTTTGCTCTGAAATATTACAGATTGTGCTCTCATTTTGTTTAATTATGCTTTATGTAAGGTTTTTTTTTTTATCGCTTTCATACATCGCTTGCTATAAAGTCGTCATTGTATCTCATCTTCAGTGTCTGCGATTCGAGGTGTGTATTAACTTAAAGGTTTTGGCAACAGTTGGTACCAGTAAACAACTAATTTAACCAAAGGACACTAAATCATTGTTAACCATTGAATTATCGTTTCTATGAGTCTCATGCTGTTTCGTAAAAGGGCATGGTCACGACTCAAGATTTTTGTCAATTTTTATTTTTCTATTTTTCTTGTTTACAGTGCTTTAATAATGCATTTTTAATGATCAACCAAAATTTGAATGTCAGCTCTGTACACATAACAAAGAATTGTGAGCACTGTATCATGCTTATAATAACTCGACAACTGACACTAAAATTTTGATTGACTATTTAAATTGCCTATAGACATTAAAAAAGAAAAAATAAATTTTGACCTGTAAACATTAAAAAAAATTTTTTTTGACGAAATTCAAGAAAATACCACTTTAACCATTGGACCCAGTTTTCTGTGACTCTCATGCTGTCTTTCTCGTCTCCCTGGCACAGATTTAGGATTTTACCATCTGTATGTCATATTTCTTAAGTCCTGTTAATATTTTTTGGAGACGATTATCCAGAATATTGCTACGATTTTGCTAATCCTTTGTATTTTGTTGTTGCTGTTTTAGATGTATTATAGGTTTCTATTAGCTGATGAATCAAACAAATAACTTAATTTCAATAAATAGAAATGGTTGTTGTATACAATAACGTATTAGAATTTAATCGATTTAGTATGTAAAAAAGAAATTACCACCCCAACACAATCTTTATAATAAATTAAATGGGATTATCAGTTTCATTATCCTAAACATCATCTTCAGCATCATCAGCGTCGTTCTCTTTATCACAATGCATACATTATCTATTTCATGCTTGGCAAAACCGTGCCTCTATATCGATCTTTAATTGCATATTATTCAAACGCATCCATGCGCGGATCTAGAGGGGGGGGGGGGGGGGTCGGGGGGGTCCCGACCCCCCCTGGAAAATGAAAATTTATTAAATTTACATAGTAAAATTATCGCGAAAATATGCCTCGGACCCCCCCTGGCAAACAAAATTTTCTTGATCCGCGCATGGCATCCACACAACTTTTGACAAATTGCTTGTAACAAAATATATATTCATTAATACTGTGACGCTAACACGTAAATCCGGACTAAAACGCTAACATTAATATCGACACACGCCTTGCGTCACAGCCTGTAGATCACGTGACCATGTTCTGAGTTGATAGGTGAACTAAAATTAAATTGTGGTTTTCAGTGCCTGTTATGCCAACAACAAAATTGGCACCGCCTACCACAATGAGCTCCGCAACCCGTGAACCGCCCACCACCACAGGTTTGCCTTTCGCTGATTGACTGTGGGAGAAGGCATTTAATAATTACCATCGGCTATCTAATCATTAATAATTCTAGTATAGTACTCCGATAAGTGGTTATGTTTAAAAAAAACAACAAATGACCCTGAAAGTAGCCAAGATATCAAAAGCAATTGAAAAAATTGATGGAGATATGAAGTTTGTTGGTCATGAAATAAATCCTAGAAACCCTAACCAAACTCTTTCCAAGTGATTAAAAAAAAAATTCTGATGTAATTCCCAAAATTACGTTTGAGGATGTCAAATCCTAACTTAATATTTACACAATAAAGCATCGGTCAAAGCAGAATCATAATGACGTCATAAATACTACCTAACGCATTGCCTCTGAAAAGGTTTCGAAAGAAATAAAGTATTTTGTTTTTATTTTACTCAAATAAAGGAAAGATAGCGGCAATTGGAAAACAAAAATAATAGAAAGATAAATTGGATATATGCGTATGTTTTCAAAAAAGGAAAGAAGAATATCAAAGTAAATACTTGTAGTTAAAATTCGGAATTAGAAAAAAAGTTTAAAGCTTGTTACAGTAACAGGTCAGATATGAATGCCTTTTTACAATTCCTTTTAATTAATTCTAGTAAGAGAAGAAACCATGACAGGTTAAGTTTTATATACTGTAAACATTTATGTCTTCAGATTAGATAAATCATTCAAAGAGAGAATACCTTCTCCAGACAACGTGTCTATTATTTCAGTACCTCCCACCACCACCCCAAAACCACCATTGACTACTAACACACCGCAAACAACTACCAGCTTTGTAACAACTACTAAAACTACAACAACAACAACTACTACCACGCCCTCTACTACTACAACATACTCACCTATGACGTCAACAGCAATACCATTGACGTCATCTACTAAAAGAATAACTACCACTTCTACCCAGCCCTTGGCGACTGCTTCGGAACCTGGTTTGTGATTGGTTTTGATAATTATGTTTTTTTTATAAATAGTATCTCATTGAATGTTAGTAACAGTAATAATTCAAACCAACTACAAATAGCTTTTCATTTTACAAGTCTTCATAAATTGATTTATATATGAATGCAAAGTTAAGTAAAATTTTTCAATGGAAACAGTTTCTTTATACACCTCATAGCGTTTCTTATTTAAATTAATTTCATTGTGAATTTTCTTTCCAGTTTTTAACAACGCTCCATTTAAAACTGCTGGCATCATTTCCTTTGTGACCTCTGTGATTGCAATTCTTTTGTAAAAAAAAAAAATATCCATCAACCTCGAGCCCGATGAAATCCAAAAAGAAGCTACAATAATGATTTGGTGTTGTCGTTTTAAAAAATGACAGTTCGTATTTTTTAATTAAGGATACACATTGCTTACCATAAATGGTTTGCTCTTCTATTGAGCAATTGTTGTTTATGGAAGACACCAAAGATAAATGCATTTTTCGCCTAAATAGAAGGATCAGAATGAATGCTTTTTGTGTATTCAACGTCGTACGAAGATTGATAATTGCAGTGCAATGTTGTTGTTTTTTTATATTATTTTTGGCAAGGAAAATTCAAGAGTAACATGTAGTATGTATCTATTTGTAATAAATATTATCTCAAAATTTTAATTCATTGTACTGTTTCGTGTTTTTAAAAACATTTTATTCATAAGAGTATCTCGATAATGAGAGAAGATGTCCATTGTAATTCGGGTATAAAAAAATCATGTTTATTATCAATTATTTTCATTTGATTGTCTTTTTTGATTTTTAAATAATAACACATCCGACTTGAAATTCCCTTTCATTAGATTACATTGGATTAGCTGCATTACAAATACCGATAGTAATTTTACAATTATATGAGTATGTTTCCGCTTAGCAGATCTTTAGAGACACAATTATGTTTAATTTATCTAATTTGATTTCCTACAGGACTTTGAATGTATCTACCGTCTTAATTCTAGTATTTCTATCGCATATAACTTTATCAAACATTTTTGATGCATATTATGTAAATATGACTTTGTGGATGTACGTTTGTATTATGAATGCTTATATTAAATTTCCGCAAAAACAACGTGTTAACAGAGTTTTGAATGAAAGTCAGAGAACCACATTATTACTAAATATGTGAGATGTGAGACCACCCTTATGAAAAATTTGTTGTTTACTCAAACTAACGAATAAAAACAACCCACATGTAAAAGAAATGGTTTTGATATTGTAACTGTAACTGTATTTCTTCAATTAAAAAATCAATTTAAAACCTGAAGCTTTAACTTTTTGTTTCCTAGTTACTCAAAGGCCAAGATAACTAAAACATGTATGATAAATATCTCTCATAGGCGGAGTATTCGCTTCGATTAAAATTATTTTTAAAAATCAGAAAAAGAACTTTTTTAGAAGAAATAGACACCTAGCTAAGAAGGATAAAAAATATATTATATTAAGTTAGCATTTTAGGAAAAAAATATTTTGGGAAGTTTGTATTATTAAACCTTTTAGCTTTCCATACCTGTAAACGTGCCTTATCAGTTACCGAGGTCATGCGCTTTTTAAACAGAAAGTAGGAACTGCCGTATAGTTAATGGAACAAAATGGATGACAGTGTTACGATATGTCCTATTTGCATGGACACACTGCAAAACCCAAGGTGTGTTTCGTGCTCACATACATTTTGTCAAAATTGTTTGCAGGATCATATAGAGACATCGTGTCAGGGAAAGGATTTTCCAGCAGGTTTTCGTTGTCCTGTTTGTTGTACATTTGTTCCGGGTTCGATTTCTGACGACCCTTCACACTGGGCAGAAACCTTTCCCAAAAATACAACCATCGAGTTTATGATTCAGAATGATGACAAAAACGTTCTTAAGTTTTGCAAACCCTGTCTGAATGACACCAAAGAAGAACCAGCAACTACACTGTGTAGATCATGCATGGAATGTTTATGTGAGGGATGTACTAGCTACCACAAAAATCTTACAATTACCAAAGACCATGACGTGGTACCTTTGGACGAAATGAACAAGTCTGTTTATTGTGAAAATGAAGAAGAATATTGTAATAAGCACGATTTCAGGTACTTAGATTTGTTTTGCTTTGATCATGACACACCTTGTTGTTCTATTTGCAGTGTAACAGAACACAAAACCTGCAAAATGGACACGATTAAAAAGGCTTTTGAAAAAATTGAAAAGGAAAATGAAAGTCAACAAATGCTCTCAGAAATCAATCAGATCGAAAATAATTTGAAGAGATTTAAAGAGATTCAAAATGAAAAGCAAAGAAAAATAGAAGATAAGGCCGATGAAATAAGAGAAAAGACAACCAAGATAAGACAGGAAATCAATGAAACATTAGATAGATGTGAGCACAAGCTACTCGAAGATCTTGCACAAAATATGAAATCAACTCGAAAAGCGATAGATGGAAATAAAGAAACCTTCTCTGATTTTCTCGACCTTTCCAATCACTGCAAGGAATTTCTTACCAATCCCAGCAAAAGATCGTGTAACCCTGGGTATGTCGGTGGATTTCATAAAATAAAGAAGCAATTGAAACGTTTAAAACGTGCAAAGTTATGTTTAAAGGATGCCGATATAACTGCAACTTTCTCCAACGTTTTCCTTAAGAAAACTAATGAGAGCAGTGAGCAATTTGCATGTTTATCATTCAAAGAAAAACAAACATCCCTGTTTTATCCAGATATCAAATACATTCCAAAGGAATGTGCACTATCTCTGGAGACGATAAGTCATTCTTTATGGGATGAGGGAAACATTCATGATATTCTTTCCCTTGAAAATGATGCAAAGATTTTTGTTTGTTTAGACAATAACACATTCCAAGTTTGCGATGATGGTTTTGATGGCAATCGGACAATAGTACCTCTCAAATTTACTATTTTTCGTGCTGTTATGCTAGGGAAGAAAATGTATGCTGTTACCGACAAGGAACATTGTTATTCCTTTGAAATGGATCAGAATGATATACCAAAATCTTTTACAAAATTTATCACAACTATACGTTGTTTTGGAATATCTTCCTTTCAAGATAGTTTAGTTATTGGTAGCGTTGGCGCTATTTTACAAATAGATATAAATGGAAAACAAAAGAAAAGCATTCCTGCACAAGGATGTGTTGTTGACATTGTCTCTTTGACTTCTGGTAATCTAATCTATATAAGTAAACAAATAAATAGTCGTCCCATGGAAGATACTCGAACTGTCAGAGCAATCGATGACAATGGACACGAGTTATGGAAATACGAACACCCCGAGTTGAAATATCCAACATGTTTAACAACTGACTGTGCTGATCGTATATACATCACCGGCTGCCCTAGCAACAACATTCACGTGCTCAGCAATGAAGGTTATGCTCTGAAAATATTTGAAAATATTCCAGATCCAAGTAAAATAACATACAGGAGAGAAAGTAAAGATTTCTTAGTAGTGTCCCGTGATAATACAATCAATTTGTTCGAATTCGAGTTCGAATTGTGAAAAAAACAAAAACAAATCGAGGACAAAATAGATGTTTGTTATGTTTTTATAAATACTTTGCACAAAACCAATTCATTAACCTCTTAGCTTTACAAACATGAATTGCATGGCATTTATTTTACTGTATTTAGTTGCGCGGTAGCGGACTAGAACAGAAAATTGACGCGCCAGAAAATATTATCATTGGCTGTAGGAATACTTCGATAAAACTGATTTTAGTTTATCGACTACTAGTATTTGTATACAGACCGAACGCATAATAGGTCATATTGCGTTCTTTTCCAAAACAGTCTATGATTTTATTTTTTTAAAAATAAAACATTTGTTTGAAGTTCTCTTATCAATAATTTCTTTACTGACTTTATGAACTCAAGCAGAATAACATTTTTGCTTATCATAATTAGTTAAGTCAATGTATAGTAAATCTTTATAGTCTGGTATTGTAGATTGTGACATCTAGCCTTAAGGTACAGTGTAGCACTGGAACGTTTTTATATAAGTCACTTAGGCGATATAGTGTGTATTTAGGAAACACTGTCACTAGAACTTTCATGGCTCTCATTCAGCACGAACACATCAAATGCACTTCTTATAAAGCAGCTTAACGCATATTTCATTTGACATGATGTGTAAAATTTCATGTAATGTAATTTTCTGAGATTTTGGCCGTTCTTGTCCATTGTTATGATCTTGCATGTATGAATTTGACAATTCACTATGTTCATGTCACAGTGTTTATGTTAGAAATTAACGTACCGGTCTAAAGTTTACTGAGTCCAATCCATCTACTTTTTGTGTTATTTACTTTCCATTTGTAACTTGCAATTTTACTGAATAAAGTCAAACCCAAAGTCTTAGCCGTTAGTTTCGCATTTTACACCAATATTGTGAAATGGAGAAATAACTTTAACTAATGATAATCATTTTAAAATTATAACTTTTATACAAATGTTGAGGGTTCTTTAACCAAAATAGTTCATTGCTAATGTTCCCAGGAGCATATTTTGACACTAATATCATATCATTTTTATTGCGTTTTTCTGTAGTATTTTAGTCGGTTTCTCACTGAGACAATATTTAATTCTTTCATTCATTACAAGCCAAATACGGCTTTTAAAAGCAGTTTATATTAAAAATTTATGATCAATAAAAATAGTTAACTATTGCTAACAGGCTTGAGGGAATGTTTTGCACAAGGACTCTCAAATGACCGTTCAAAGGTTTCAAAGAATAAAAAAAAACAAGTATATAATAAATACACATACCACCTTCCATAGCAATTTAAAAGAAAAACCGACTCCGTAGTTAGCATAAGAAGTATTCATCATCATAGCACTAATTGATATGCTTAATAACATGTAACATATAAAATTCCCATTATTTATATTTGACGACAATTACAGTTCATTCATTCAAACTACTGCATTGATAAATAGTAAGCATTCATAATTGCATCGATCAACATAGCTTACAGTACAGTTTTTTAAGTTAGATACTCGTTATATAGTTAACATACAGTTACAGTTAACAGTGTCGGGAGATTTAAAGGTACATTTGTATAATGACATTAACAACCCTGCGTAAATTACGAAATCAAATTTTGTAATATAACAACAGAACAGTGTTAGACTCCGAAACTAGATTTTTTTTTACCAAATTAGCCTTCCATATAAGTGCACCATGGGCGCACTTGATTTTCCAAAAAGGTGTACATCGTGTACACTTGTAAATCGAGTTCAGTGTTGCAGAGTTTAGTTCTACATCGGGTGTACATTTCTTACGAGGAGTCAGGGACAGGTGTTGTTGGGTGTAGCACTGAAACCAATATGGCGGACACGCTAATGTTATGACTGGAAACTTGACAAATGATTTAAAGTAATATAACAGATTAAAATTCGCATACATTAGTTTTAATTTGTATGAGAGCCGTTAATCTTAAAATGTGTTTATTTCGCTGCATTTATGTTAAAACCAAATGGTCGCTGAACATCAAATTTGCTTAAAATAATAATCCTTTTCCGCCATATTAATTCTTATCTTCCCTACACAATGTATATTACACCATTTAAGTGCACCTGATATACAAAACAAAATGCTTACACCGGTGTACACTAAATCAAGTCATGTGCTTTCCAAACCGAAAGTAGGAATAATACATAACATACTCTCAAAAACAAAATGGATGACTGTGTTACGAAATGTCCTATTTGCATGGAAACATTACAAACACCAAGAAGTATTTCATGCTCACATACGTTTTGCCAAAAGTGTTTGAATGATCATATTATCACATCGTGTCATGGAAAGGATTCTCCGACGGGTTTTCATTGTCCTGTATGTCGAAAATATGTTCCGGGTTCAATTTCTAATAATCCTTCATTGTGGGCAAAAACCTTTCCTAAAAATGAAACGATCGAGTTCCTAATTCATAGTGCTGACGACGAAAACGTTCTTAAATTTTGTAAGCCATGTCTGAATGGCAACAAAGAGGAAACAGCCAGTACTTTGTGTAAATCATGCATGGAATGCTTATGTGAGGGATGTACTGATCATCACAAGAGACTGACAATAACCAAAGACCATGAAGTTGTACCTTTGGATGAAATACACAAGCCTTCTTATTTAGAAACAGAAGAACATAATTGCAATGAACACAATTTGAGGTACTTAGATTTATTTTGTTTTGATCATGACACACCTTGTTGTTCTGTTTGCAGTATAACAGATCACAAAACCTGCAAAATGGACACGATTAAAACAGTTTTTGACAAAATTGAAAAGGAAAATGAAAGTCAACAAATGCTTTCAGAAATCTGTCGCGCTGAAAGTCATTTAAAGAAGTTAAAGGAAATTCAAAAGGAAAAGCAAACAAAAATAGAAGATAAAGCAGATGAAATAAGAGATGAGACAAACAAACTGAGACAAGAAATCAACGAGACATTGGATAGACTTGAGCACAAGCTTCACGAAAATCTTGCAAAAAATATGAAATTAACTCAGAAAGCCATAGATGAAAATATGGAAACCCTCTCTGATCTCCTCAATCTTTCTAATCACTGTAAGGAATTTCTGACTAGTGCGACAAAAAGGACGTGTAGCCCTGGCTATGTAGGAGAATTTCATAAAATAAAAAAGCAATTGAAACGCTTGAGAAGTGCAAAGTTATACATAAAGGACGCAGAGATATCTGCAACTTTCCCCAATTTTTTAAAGACAATAAGAAGTAGTAAGCAATCTGCATCTTTAACTGTGAAGGAAAATCCAATATCCCTGATTAATCTTGAATTTCAATCCGTTCCAAAGGGAGTTGTAAAAGTAGAAAAGAATGTACTGGACATCTTAAAAGATGATGCAGCTATCAATGATATTCTTTTCTATGAAAATAACACAGATATTTTGGTTTTTGTTGACGATAAAACCGGCGTAGTTTGTGACTTATCTGGAGTCTGTCATAAAAGCGTAGATTTCAGATTTACTATTCTTCGTGCTGTTCTGATTAGGAAAAAAATATATGCGGTAACCGACAAGGGAAACTTGTACTATCTTGAAATACCTCAAAACAATACCACCTGTAAGTGTACCAAGATTAACATTACTTTTGCAGTGTCTGTATTTCAAGAAAGTTTGGTTGTAGGTTGCGTCAATGCTATTGTACACATGGATACAAATGGAAACGAAAGGAAAAATATTCCCACAGAAGGCTGTATTTTTGACGTTATTTCTCTCATTTCTGGCAACCATATTTACATAGGTCAAAAATCATTAAATCCGGAGCGAACTGTCAGAGCAGTCGATGGCAATGGACAAGAGTTATGGAAATATGAACATTCCGAGTTGAAATTTCCTTTTAGGTTGACAAAGGATTATGTTGAAAATATCTATATCGCTGGTTTTTCTAGCCATAACATACACCTGCTAAGCAGTGCAGGATATGCTTTGAAAATATTCGAACAAATTCCTTATCCTGGCAGAATGCTAATTAGAAAAGAAAGTAGCAACGAAATTTATCTTGTGTCCGCTTTCAATTCGATCAAAAAAGTCAAATTAATCTGGTGAATGTATCTCCTGAGGATTTTATTACAAAATTGACATTTATTATGCATGTTGATTAAAGTGTATAGAATACAATCAATTGATTAAGATAGATACATGTAGCAGGCTATGCATTTTTTCTGCAATGTCGCTACCTTTATAAATTGCATGAATAATCAAAGAAAGCATTTTATTGTTTATATTAACATCTTTCTTTTAACTATTTAAAACTGAAATTAAAATTTAGTAAAATTCACTAAATTACTGTTAACGTACATAAGTACGTTAGCTAGAAGAAACGGCCAAATCGTTTCTGTGAGGCTTTGAGTCTGACATCATCATAATTATTTCGTGCAGTCCGGAATTTTTCTAAGGTCGCTGTAGGCTTCGACCAATCGATAAACAGGGCATGTCAGTTTCAGTCCTGTTAGTTTCAGCCGCTGTAGATTTCGACAAGTCGATAAACGGGGCATATTGATTTCAGTCTGGTTGTTTCTATACAGCTATGAATTAACTATAAGTTTCCGTAAGAAATAGAAGAAATCATACTTCGTAGATGTAAATACATCCTGGTGAACATTGCTGTTTCTCACTTAGAGATACGTTTAAAGAAGGAAAATCGTTCAGTTATAAACATAACCGTAATTTTATGTTTATAATATTACGGTTTTTAAACCAGAGATAAGCTTGCACATTGATCATTGTGACAATCAAAACTTGACCGGATAGGCAATCACACAGAAATAAACAGTTTTAATTCTTGAAGCTTCATTTAAGGAAACGTATTTACATAAATATCAAAAGGTGAAACCAGTCAGAATAAAACTCAATGCAGATGAAATAATAAAGCTAGGTATTCAAAGATTTTTGCAAAAGTTTTCCAGTTGTCTCAATACACCATCATAGGGTACACTGAAACCTTCTCTGACTTGTTCTAATAGTTCCATAACTGAGATATATTCCTCACTAATTAAAACTTAAGAAGTCTAACTCTATTTTTGTCAGAGATTTTATCAAATAAAGATGCTACTTAAACGTTTAAAATATGCTAAAATATAGCTAAACGATGCAAAAATATGTGCACTTATTACAGTCACTGAACTGTGAGGATCCTACATTCTTTACTAAAATAATACGTTAATTTCAGAAACAACTCATTTAGAGATAAAATTTGCAAAGTCCTGAGGGCAATGAAGAAACTATCATTTATTCAAGATATTACTTTGAAGGCGATTAAACGTCTTTTCATCTTTTTATATAATAAAATGTTTTTGTTTGCGAAATTTTGGATATCCTTTACAATGTTATAGAATTCAGAATTCGTGTTGTTAGATGCGACTTTTTAAAAACATATTCGAACGAAATATAGACTTGTTTGCAAGATAGATTTGTTCTCGGCTGTGTAGACGCTATTGTAAAAAGGATACAAAGGAAACCAAAAGAACTGCACTTCTGCAAAAGTCTATGTTGTAGTTCCAACGCAAGTAGGTTTAGACGACTCCGAGTTTAATGATTGTCGATATAATGGTCATTTTATAAAAAAGTTTTAATTTATAAACACAGTGCTGAATATTAATATCAAGTTTACTAAGGAATAATATTTCTTCTTCAGAATCGAGTCGATCCTTGAAGGCAATCAGTTTTTGGAGCGCAGTTTGCTGTTCGCTGTTCACAATTCAAAAGTAAACTGCATTTTAGAACGCAGCTCGCAATTTAAAATGTATTTTTCATATTTTGGGCCTGAAATTTTTAGGGTCATCTACTAGTGGTAAACCACTACCACTGTGAAAATATGGTGATGTGTTCATTTCTAGTTTTTAAGGAAAAGGGTCATAAAAAATGCACTATTCATTATAACGGGGTAAGGAACATGGGGCTCGGAAGCATCCCGAGGGCCCCTACCCTGGTCGCTGTCTTCTAGTGAAATTTTTCCCTCTGTCAAGGTATCACGGGACAGTTAAAAATAGATCACTTTTTACCTTAACAAAAAACCAAAAAGTGTAAAACTTCCCCGAAGTTTATTTGTATGCATGATACAATGATTCGATCGGCAATTGTTACTTGTATATTAGTATTACTGCTAGAATCCTATTGTTAATCGCATAAAATAATTATTGTCTTTATTTTTTGTAAACCTTCTTAACTTCTTCAATTTCATTGCACTCAACTTCGTTGTTTTCATTTACAACAACGAAGTAAAAGATCCTAGCAACACTTAAGTATCACCATTCAATTGTAGATTTCAAAATTATCAAAATCTGCAGTACATCAGTTTTTCAGCCTTGAGTAAATGATGGGTATGAATTATATTTATTGGTAAGAAAATGGATTAAAAGTAGCATTATAAAGAATTATATCATTATTTTTTGTACTAATTCTTGACAAAACATTATTGTTTGATTCTTGTGCGCCACATGCTGTAACAATTCAAAATAATAAATGCTACAGTAATAGAACCATCGAAAACCATACGATAGTTGTTCCATTTGTTATGTATATTGTATGATATCTCAAAAGCATTCTAGTTAAAAATTGAAATGGCCATTAGTTTTTATCAAAAATAAACCAATCCACGCTTTGCAAAAGTTAAGTTTCTTGACCGCTATCTTTGGGGAAAACCAATAGCTTTTGTTGTTAAGAGGTTTGCAACTTTGTCATTTGACAATAAAATTCTATTTCCGTGGTGTATTTTGAATGCCCAAGGATGAGGCAATCCACACATCGAAGAGATAAATAAATTAAATTCAAGAGTTTTCTCCACAGATGGCCCAGATATTTGGTAGCATAAAGAAGGAAAAAGTTAGGTTTTTTCCTTTTGACATATACGCTGATTTAGTTAGACCTCTAAGGTACTGACTGATGGCTGAGCCAACGGCTTATCGGGATTTGTATTGACGACCAGAATAGAATGTTTGATGTTAAAAAAGGTAAAAGTCGCTTGTAGATCTGGAAAGCATGGTTGGTGTCGCATGATGGTAACCTTCGTCTAAAAATTGCTTCCTATGCTCAGATGTGTGTGATGGAGCATAATCATGAATAAGCTGTAACACTTGTGCTGGTCGACAATGAATTTTGTACGCCTTTTTCAACACCTGATAAGAACATGGTTCTTTTGGCAACTCTTTTTACCGTTTCCAGTTAGCCATATTTAGTTTTTCAATGTTTCTTATTGGTTCGATATATTGAACCCTTGTTTTGTTACCAGTAAAAATATTTGCAGACTGCTTGATTGAATTAGAGAAACATGGATGATTGGGAAATATATTTACAACAGTATTGCCGTCTGTACTCGTACCCTTTTTTAATCGTCTGTCAATACAATCATGTATATTCGGTATTTACCTTTCTTTCATACTTTCAAAATACGTCACAAAATGAAATGCACGAACGATAGAGATATGCAAACAGTTTCGGCAAAATTACAAATCGTGTATCAGTGTATCAGTTATTTCTCTGACTTTTGAGACATTTAATTTGCCTTGACCAGATGTAGGTCATATTTTGCTGCATCTCAGGCAGAAATGTCTGTCTTTACCTACTAACCGACTCGTAAGATACCAAATCAGACCCATACACTTCCGCAATAAAAATCTGCATTACCACTTTCTTTGGTGTCAATATTCATAGCATTTCAAGCACAGGCAATATAGAATTTTGTGTATTTTTTTAAATTTCAAACTGACAATTAACTTATTCGAATTAAAACTCCATTTCTTGGATTAAGTTGATTTTGGTGTATACCGCTTGATCGCAAAAATTAGTCGCCGCGACCAATCTCACGTTGACGTGAAATAAATTTCCCGCGAATGAAATTTTGTTAACAGTACTCTCAAAAACAAAAATGTTGGGCGTGCATATAAGCATATTGAAAAGAACCAAGGATTTAATACAAAACTTGAGTTACTGATTCATTTGTTCTACATGAATTTTCCCTTAAATTGGCTTTAAAAAGCACCATATATCTGCAATATGTAGCTTCTATTTCACAATGACGGGAATATATCATGAACTATGATTCCACTATTAATATTTATCTGACTGGCAGGGACAAATATTGAAAAAATATTTTAAATGATGGTGCTGAAATCATGTATTACGCCTAAATAAACACAAAATGTGATAACTGTCCAACACACACGTTTTAGGATATAAGGATTTATTCAATTTTTAAGTAGTCGTCGACTGTTTTATAAAATTTTAGAAGATAAGATAAACAAACTTAGAATTAAAATTCGGAGGTTAAAAAAAATTAATCGCTTTCGGCTTTCGTACATGCAATCTGTAAATTTATAACGCGTCCCCAAATATGACCGAGGCAAAGTGCTAAACTGGTTCCCTGTCTCTATATCGATCGCGGATATAAAATGCTTTTCAAACTGAAAGTAGGAATTTCCACATACTTTGAGAAACAAAATGGATGTTACAATATGTCCTATTTGCATGGAAACATTACAAATTCCAAGGTGTATTCCGTGTTCACATAACTTTTGTCAACAGTGTTTGAATAATCATATTAACAATTCGTGTATAGGAAAGGATTTTCCGACGGGTTTTCATTGTCCTGTTTGTCGAAAATATGTTCCAGGTTCAATTTCCACTGACAATCCTTCACTGTGGGCAGAAACCTTTCCCAAAAATGCGATTATCGAATTTATGATTAAAAGTAATGACGAAAAAGTTCTTAAGCTTTGCAAACCATGTCTTAATGACAACAAAGAGGAATCGGCCAGTACCCTGTGTGGTTCATGTATGGAATGTTTATGTGCGGGGTGTACTGATCATCACAAGAAGCTGACAATTACTAAAGAACATGAAGTGGTACCTTTGAATGTAATAAACAAGTCTTTTCATCGTAAAACAGAAGAAAATTTTTGCAGTAAACATGATTTTAGGCATATAGAATTGTATTGCTTTGATCATGACACGCCTTGTTGTTCTGTATGCTGTGTAACAGACCACAAAACCTGCAAAATGGACACAATTGAAAAGGCTTTTGAAAATATTGAAAAGGACAACGACAGTTTACAAATGATTTCTGAAATTGATCGTGTTGCTAGTCATTTACAGAAATTAAAGGAGATACAGAAGGAAAAGCAATCAAAAATAGAAGATAAGGCCGATGAAATAAGAGATGAGTCCAAAAGAATAAGACAAGAAATCAATGAAACAATGAAAAAACTTGAGCATGAGCTTCTTGAAGATCTTGCAGAAGGTATGAAAGCTACTCGAAAAGCAATAGCTGGAAACATGGAAACCTTCTCTGACCTAATCGACCTGTCCAATCACTGCAAAGCTTTCCTGGCTAATCCAAGCAAAAAGTCTTGTAACCCTGGCTATGTCGGAGGATTTTACCAAATTAAAAAGCAATTGAAACGTTTAAAAAGTGCAAAGTTATCCATAAAGGACACTGCAATAACTGCTACCTTTTCCAGTGTTTTAAAGGAAGTCAAAAGTAGTAAGCAATTAGCATCTTTAACTGTGAATGAAAAGCCAATATCTCTGAGTATTCTAGAGTTTCAATCCATTCCAAAGGGAATAGTACAAGTAGAGAAGACAGTACTGGACATTTACCATAAATATGGTGCAAGGATTAATGAAATGTTTCTCTTCGAAAATGATGCAGATCTGTTTGTTTGTGTTGACGATAAAACCAATTTAGTTTGCACTACATCTGGATTATGTCGTAAAAGCGTACATTTTGGATTTACTATTCTTCATGCTGTTATGATGAGGGGAAAAATATATGCGGTTAGCAACAGGAAAAACTTGCACGCTATTGAATATCTTGAAAACAGTGCCACATATTCGCGTATAAAATTTAACATTAACAGGCGGTGTTTTTCAGTATCTGTTTTTCAAGAAAATTTGGTTGTAGGTTGCAATAATGCTATTCTCCACTTAGAAACAAATGGAAAAGAACAAAAAATTATACCTGCAGAAGGCAGAGGTCTTGATGTTATTTCTTTGAACATTGGAAACATAGTGTACATCGGTCGTACAGTGACTGGTATGCGAATTGTCAGAGGAATTGAGAGCAATGGGCGAGAGCTGTGGAAATATGAACATTCTGAGTTAAAAAGACCCTGGGGATTGACAAAGGACTTTGTTGAAAATATATATATCGCCGGAAATTTTAGCAACAACATACACATGCTTAGCAGCGCAGGATATGCTCTGAAAATATTCGAACAAATTCCACTTCCGAGTAGAATGATACTAAGGAAAGAAAGTAACGACGAATTTTATGTAGTGTCTGCTTCAACATCAGTCAAACAAGTGAAATTAATATTGTGAATGGATCTCCTGAGGCTGTATCACAATGATTTTTCATGCATGTTGGTCCAGGGTTTTAAGGAAACAATCTACTGATTCAAAACGATAGGTAGATAGATAGATAGATTGATTGATTGATTGATTGATAGATAGATAGATAGATAGATAGATAGATAGATAGATAGATGGATAGATAGATGATAGAGTATTTCAGATTTGATCACGTACCAACCAAAATCATATCCGCCTGAGCTATTTAACATTGTTGATTGTTTTACTTTTATTTTAAAAGCGGTCAGAGTAATAAACATTACATTGTTTTATTTTATAGTAGTGGAATTGTTGAACCACAATCTCGTCCGTTTATCATTGTGATGTCAAAAATAACCTATGGACCAGTTCAAAAAGAAATGAGCGGTTCTCTTCTTCTATAGACTGATATAAGAACATATTTTGCATATACATGTATGATAGAAAAAAAACCAATCAGAAAAAGAGTTCCTCTCTTACCTTAACCATAATTTTCTCCGTGCTAGCAGGCTCATAAGGCAAAAATATCGTTCATTCATTGATGCCGGTCTGAGGCTTCATGGCGTGCCGCATTCCAGGAAATTCCAGTCTGAATTCTTGCGTTTAACCTCCACGCAGTATTGTTTTGGACGACCCTTCTTCCTTCTTCCCTCAGGCGTTCACCCGAGGGCAACAGTACAGTCAATCGTTGGGTCCTATCTCATGTGGAATGTGGAAAAAGATTTTGATGCAGATAACGAGACCAAAAAAAAGATAAGAAAAATCAGTTAAACATTGGATTTAATTGAGAATAAGATACTTAAGGATTTTGCAAAAAAACTTTAAAATTGTCTTGATAAACTATGTCGACAGAAAACACAGAAACCTGTTCCGATCTGGTTCACCAGCCATATAACGGTTACGTATTTGTTGCTTATCTGAACATAATATAAGTCTAATTCTATTTTTGTTGGAGGATTTTATCAAATAATGGAGCAAATTAAACTTTCAAAAAAACCAAAAGTATAGCTATAAGATGCAGAAATATGTGCATTTTTACAGTCCTGAGCTGTGAGCATCAAACTCTTGAACTGAAAAAGAAAAGCCGATTTCCAAGATTTTACCAGATGTCAATCCATTTGAAATGAACATTTGCAAATTTCTGAAAGCAATGAAGAAAGTCTCAACTTTATTTTTATGTATTCATGATACTTGTCTTTGTGTAAAGGCTATCAAACAAATAAATGCAAATGAAACCAAATAAATGTATTTCTGCAAAAGGCTGAGACAAACAAAGACCAGTGGTGAAAATACCTCTATCACTGGCTTCTGTAATCAGACAGAAAATTCAAGATACTTCTGTCAAGTAGTGCACAACACATCATTAAACATTGAAACTGCAAATTTAAATCATTTACGTAGTGTTTAAGCAAGTCGATATCACTTGAACTTTTCAAACAAACGAAGTAGGATGTACCGATGGAGAGTGACTTGTGCATTAAAAATCTTTGTGAATATTTGTAGTGTAACCTTTGTATATTGTGCGCAGATTGTATATCCCGTTAATATGTTTAAAATGTGTTTGACTATGAATTAGAAGCATAGATATAGAAGTGTCAAGTAGGATATGATATTGTTTATAACCATATTGTGCTTAGTGTTTGTAACATACAGTTTGCAAATAAACTAAAGTTTTATTACTAATTTCTATTCGACTCATCGCTTTGTGTAAAGTTTTAATATATGTAACTACGTACGACATTGAAGACAAGTAATTTGTTTTGACATTAAGTTGCTTTTCAAGATACTACCTTTTTCTTACTTAAAGGCGCTAAAATATATTCTAACTGGTAAATTTGAGTTAATTCTAATGTAGTTTTACGAAAGAAAAATGCTTTTGAATTATCTTTTAAGACCAAATTTACAGCATTGAAAGGCCTCAAAAAGAAATTGCATAAATCAAATTTTACTAAAATCTAACCAAAAAAAGATTAATTGACCATTAGTTATAGACGGAACTAGGTTCAAAAATATTTGAATGAGGCGAAATATGATAAGATTCTAGACGATGTCATCATATTTGACTTTTGACCTTTTTATATGACCTTTTAAAACTTTGATGTGAATAAAGTCTGAATGCTTGTTATGATTGTATCCAAATTTCAGGGCTTTACTATGAAAGGGAGACAACTTACACATTCTTTAATAATATAAAGTAAAATTAATTCTAAGAACCATGTAGGTTTCGAAATTATCAAAATATGTTGAGTGTAGACCAGATTTTCAGTCTTGGGTAAATGGTGCGTCTGATTTAATTTTTTTTCTTAGGAAAATGGATTGAAATTACCTTTAACAAATGAATATGCAATTATTTTGTGTATTAATATTTTTAAAAAAATCCTTCAGATATTTTCTATCACTGGTGTTTTGCATTACATTACTTTTGATTCCTGCGTCAAAATGTTTCTATTACATATTGTAACAATTCAAAATTATTTAATAATATATTTGTATTGTACGATATCACAAAAGCATTCGAATCAAAAAGTGAAATGAACATAACATGTACCTTCCTTTAAAGTATTCTCCACGGTTTGAAATACATAATTTTGACTTCTGAATCTATTTCCGAAATACGTCACGGTACACTGATAAGGTAGATTTCTATGGCACTGACCGAAGGCTGCACCGAGGTATTGTTGGAACTTATTATGACGACATTATAAGAACTTTCTATAGTTAAAAAGGAAAATGTTGCTTAAACCAAGATCTGGAGAGTATGGTGGGTGTGGCAAGACGGTAACCTTTATCGACTTTAGAAATTCCTGCTTAAGCTATAATATGTGTATGTGATGAAGCAGACGCTCATAAGGTAGTCGACCATGCCGAAATCCCGACACAGTGCATTGTTTATGATAGTATTTCTTAAGCTTTTTTATATTACATCTTGATACCAAGAAAGATGTTACTGGTAGGCTACAACACCACATAAGAAAAATGTGCAATAATGAACCTTCCTAGGTTTTTTGGCAACTACAGGCTTTCTACCGTGTAAGTTATCCATATCTTGTTTTCAATTTTCCTTACTGGTTCGAAATACTAAACCCATGTTTTGTCACGAATAACAATATTTGCAAATTGTCTTTGATTGGATTTTGGAAACATTTTAAGCAATTACTTAGGGTTTTTACTCGTAACCGTTTTTTAAAATCATCTGTTAATAAACGCAATATCCATCTAACAGACAAATATTGGTACTTTCAAAATACGCTTTGAAATGAAATGTACCCGCGTAAGCTATATGCCATCAGCTTTGGCAATATCAAGAAGTGTGTATCAGTCATCACTATAAAGTTGTTTCTGACTTTTGAGACATTTGTGTTGCCTTTTACAGTTACAGATCGTCCAGATTTCGTTGCAACTTTGACGGACTTTGTGCCGCCAGTTGTTTTAGCTGTCTTTTTCCAGCTACAAATTTTCTCATAAGATACTTTACCTGACCCAAAGACTTCCCAAAATTAAATAATTACCGAATGACCAAGTTTTGTGCAATCTTTTATGTAAGGTATAATTTCTTCAATATTCTTAACCCGTTTCCCAACTATTTTACAACAGTGGTCAACGACCAACGACTGGCTCTATTGAAATATGTTAAAAACTATGGGGAGTTGAAAGTTCCTTTTCATACCGATGGAATGTATTGCATAGAACCATTCAATAGTATCATCATCCACTAAATCGTACACAGCGTTATCGCACTGTGCAACAATACACATTACATATCAAACAGTTCTCATATACATCAAGCATGAATCTGTAGCTTTTGTATGTTTATGTGGTAGTATGATTGGAAATTAATTGATCGAAACCAAAGCTATATATAGGGCAAGAACTCGTGTACTTGCATGAACTGACCCCAGACTTTCAAGCGGCTGATGTTACCATGGTAACCCTTACATATATAAACAACAGGCTGTTACTTTTGTGTTCTATTTAAATCGACAAAAATAGAAATGAAGAAAGATAACATAGTCCAAAGAAAGCATTTTATTCTATAAATTAACAAACAGTCATCAAAAGAGACAAATGTTATTTTGACTGCAATCGATGTTGGCGTTATGAAATGTTCTTTGCTTGCCTAATAATGTTTGAAAATAAAAGTTACACCTTTGTCAGTAAAATATAACTGACTGCTTATATGTACTAAATCGATGTGATTATAAGCCCAACAAAAAGGAACCAAACGATATTTTGCTTGGTCAGTCCTATTTTTTCTTCATTGTTTCTTTGCGCCATTTATTTTAATGGTAGTATATGTTTTCTCTTTGTGCGATTTTTTCCCCCAACTAACCAAAATTGAGATACATAATGTATTCTGAATTTCCAATCATTTAAAAGGGCTGATAGATTTTTGAACATTGATTTATATATATGTTTTCATTTTATGCAAGGATGTTTTTTTTGTGTTAGTTAAAAAATTTATAATGATTGTTTTTCTAGTTCATTTGCTGAACTGTTTTAAGCATAAGGAAACAGTTATAGAAACCTCACGTGTAGTAAATCTTGCCTTCAATCCAAGTTTAACAAGAACATACAGAAATTGGTTACACTGTATGTTAATAAGTAAAGCAAGTGGACTTTATATCCCTGAAATTAATAGAGGTTGATTGGTATTGTTCTCAAATGTTAATGATTACTTTATTGAATATAATATTGATTTATTAAACGGAATCATTATATCTGCATTTTAAAACGCAAAATATCTACAAGAGACGCAATAGAATTTCCATAGATACAATGACATTAATCGAAAACAATTTGTCGTGGAAGTTCTATTATCTTTAATTAGGTATATCAAACAACTATAATTTGTTGATTCATTTTCTCTTGTTTAGAAAATTTGAGAAGGAAAATGTCGACTTTGGAAATTACATGTAAGTAACTGACAATGAGACGGTTTAATCATAGAGTTATCATCGAGTTATTCCTGCGCTAGAAGGATATGTGTGTGCTAGATTGAAAAAGCGAATTACATCCATAACAAGAGATGATTCACAAGGTAATTTTTTTTAATTGAATACTCTATATGACTATAGTGATAAGATAGCAGTAAACACACGTTAAATTTAATTGAAACATGCAACCCAAGTGGCCGAATCAAATTCTTAGTATATTTGTTGAAACTGTATTATAGCTTGATGTTTCTTACAACTGTAACAGTATATACATGTTTGTTAGATAAAAAATGTTGTTCCTGCAAGGGCATACAATAAACATCAATTATCATCTACTTTTATGAAATGTATTCATCTTATGATATTTAAGTACAATTACAGTATATCAACTTATCAATATATGCTTATTCTGATACACTCAAGTTATAAATATTTCTAAATATTTGAACTTTTTAATTATTCTAAAATTAAGAAATCAAATAAATAAATACAAAATATAAATTAAATTGAAAATATCAATTCTGACAACATAAACTTGCTAAGTACAATTAGGGTAAAAGACGGTGATTATCAAAACTAATTAACGATATTGTAAATCATATCTGTGATATTTATTTCACACTCAAACTACACATATATGTAGCTTGTATAAAATAGGCACGTTTTAAAACATTTGTGATCGTGATGAAGATATTAAACAAATGCTATTTCAATTTTACCTTTTTAAATAACACAATGATATTCAAATCTTAAACAATACCTACTGTAAAATTTACCATTAAACACACTCTTAATGAAACATAATATTCAATGCTATGAACGTTTTGTATAACTATAATTGCCGAAACTATCTACAATTCAATCCACCATTATTAAAGTAAAATTACTTAACTTACTAATATTTTCTGAACTGTCGTCTTCACTTGTCAAACTCCAAACGGAATTTTTGAGAATTGCGATCTCTATCATTAAACTAGTGAAATAAACCTCTATATTAAATCAACTATCTGAGGAAGAAAAAAAAATATGGTTGTCTTATACATATTTAGATATAAATCATACCTTTTATTAGAAATTTATGTAATACAGTTTTCATTTTAATAACTTAATAAATTAATAAATAAAAAGTTCATACAAATAGATAAATAAAAAGTTCATACAAATAGATAAATAAAAAGTTTATACAAATAGATAAAATGTTCTTAATTTTTTCTTATTGATAAATCAATAGATGTACAATTATTATATTGTCTTTTAACTGAAATGTTGTGTAATACAGTAAAGCTAAATAACCAAGACAGTGTTTTAAACTGCAGTGGACAGTGTAGAATTCCGAAATATATATAAAAAGAATTAAGGTAGTTTAACCTAATAAAAATAAATACAGTAACAATTAAGCATTAGCTTCATTAACTCACACGATTGTCTTGCTTCTAAAACCAGACTAAACCAGATAAAACATTAAGTACAATGCATCTTTGAGCCTCGAGTTTTTTCAGTGGGATAGGCATAGATCTAATTTCGTCTGAGGTTTTATTCACATTAGATAAATTCCCACTGTGGTATTTTGAAGCTTTGAATAATGAATTTATACCTAATAAAAATAGTTGTGGCTTTGATATGGTATTTTGATATATTAAGCTCAAATATTTGTTAAAATAAGCTATAGGAAATACTTCCTGGTGCGAGGAAACGAGATACCGTGATTTCACAGCATGGGTGACTGTCTCACCAGAAAACATAAGTTTGATATTACACAGCGCAAACACTTCTACAGACACGAAATTAAATTCTGACAAAAGAGATGATAATCAATTTGAGACAAATCGTATCGTACACATCTATTTCTCCCTTTTTGTGTCAGCCCATTTGATCAGTCATTTGATTCTGATTTATAAATTTCCTTAACACTCCTCATTTGCATCTTGATATAAAGAACGAAATTCTTTAACAGTCAAACCACAACAGCAAATCTGGCCCAATCTGAAGCAGCATGTCAGGCGAAAACGATACAGATTTCGGTCTGAATGATGGCAAGATGGTCATGCAGAAAGATTTTGTCACCATTACTCTCGGAGTTTTGCTGATAACAATTAATGCTTTCGCATTAGGGGTACTTGCCTCCTGCCAGAAGATGATGGTCCAGATTCGACTTATGGCGATCAACTTGTCTTGTACTGACTTGCTGGCCGGGGTCCTTTTGATTGCGGACACCTACTTGCCTGTCAACATCTCTCTAATCAGCTGCCGGACCCTACTTGTGTTTTGGGACATGGCGGTAGTCGTGTCCTACTGCACTACGACAGTCCTTTCGGTCGATCGCTACATCTCCATGACGTTTCCGCTAAGGTACCATGCCCTCATGAACAAGACAAGAATCAAGGCCATGATGGGTCTCACCTGGGTCGTAGGTTTCATTTTCCACTTTGTAAGGTATGCTGACGAATTCCAAACTTACACCGTCTGTATCCCGAACCTATATCATCAAGGTAAATTTGCGCGTAAAATTGACGTCACCGTGTTCGCTGCCAGCATCCTAATCAATGTAATTCTCAACATTGTTATGTTTAGAAGAATTATCAAAATATCCAGGGTTTCCCGTATCAACCCGCTAGACCAAAACGTTCGAAAGACCATGGAAAACATCCGGATATTCACACGAGTTCTGGTCATTACCGGTACGTTTCTGTTTTTATACACACCTGTCGTTATTCTAAACCTCATTATTAGTTATTCCGACGATAAGAAATTTGCGCTGTCACTCACCGGTTGGGTAAGTCTTGCCGGGATGCTGTGTGTCCTGAATTCGTTCGCCAATCCTTTTCTGTACGCTTGGAGGTTTCGGGAGTGCCGATACCAGTTTCTGATTGCGTTGTGCTACTGCAGCAAGAAACGACGGGAGCATTACAAAAGCATGAAGAAGAAATCGTACATTACGTACAACATTTCGTCCAGGGACGTTCCAGAGGAATCATAAGCCACAGTCGTTTATGTCGAATTTTATCGTTGTAATATTTCAAGAATATTAACTTTTGAAATTTGATGTTCAATGATATCTTTGAAATGATTTGTCACGTGCTACTTTAGATTAAATGTAGAGTTATACATTATATAACTTGTACTGACAATGATGACGAGAGTCCCCCTTCCCCATACAGCAACTATTTTCCGAGGCAAAATTCAAGATCGCTGAAATACACTTTAGGTATTTACATGTAACCCCATGCGGACGGAAATTGGAAAACATGCTTTGTTCTTTGTCGATATTGGTTAAATGTTGTATGTTGTCATGTAAAGTACTATTAACGAGCATATACCTGTATCAATAAAAAAACTAACAAAGATCTATAAATTGATATATTATTGTCTCATTGTTTTTATTTTGTGTTAAGGGTGAAAAGAATTTGTGGAATAACGACAGTTACGCTCGAACTCGGGTCCCTCAATTTAAATTTAAATGCTCAACCTATAATTAGATAAGAAGGGGGGGATTCGTTGGCTGCATTTATATAGCTTAGTTATAGAAATTTTAAAAGACTTTATGGACACAAATGATATAGATAAAATTTGACGGCACCATCAACATAATGTTAGATTGTTTTGGTTTTTCTATTACAATAATATATCTCAGGCGTGTTCCCACTTCATTTATCTCTTTTTATAAAATTGAATATTAAGCACTCATATAAATCCGATCATAGTGTTGTTCAACATCAACTAAATTAATGATTGTTTACCTCTATTTTTAATTTCAGTACAGGAATACGGCAGAGCTATTCTTTATCACCATGAATTTTTGAACAATTTTTAGTAGCAATTGACAGTTTTGGATAAAGTAACCTTAATATTTTTCGTAAAATTGAGAATTGCTGTACTTGAAGGTGAATGTTGTTAAAATTCATGAAAGAATCTTGAACGATTATCATTAGTAAGAGGGATGTCTCCTTTCGAAATTGGTATGCAATATGTAGACACTTAATGTTAAATACTTGAGAATCAGAAGTTAGATTTAAGAATGGCAGCTATACTTATTCTGTTGACTTTGCACAGTGAAATTGCAAGTTACAGGCGGGAGTTAAAATAACACGAAGAGTGGGTGGATGGGACATAGTAAAATATACACCAGAAAGTTCCGACATGTAAAAGTGCGACATACACATGGTACGTATTGTCAACCCTTTAGAGGGAATTAGCTTGGGGAAAGTCTAAAAAGCTGAAAAATCATGAAAAATTGGCGAAATATGAAAGGTCAAAATCAGAGATAAAAACACAATGTAGAACATTTTATTGGTCATCACAAGCAATATTCATCAAAAATTGATGATATACCCTTTAAGGTGCGAATTAAAGCTATTTGTGTTGAGTGGGAACTAAGGAAATTCTAGTTCCACAATTCAGAAGACACACAATTCCTGGCTGAATGAATTGTATTTTAAAAAAACTGCCCCGTGTCACCTATGCGTGTTGATTCTAGCAATAGCAATAAATCAAAAGAAATTAATTAGAGCCATTAGAATAGGTGACCCTGAATTTAATTGAAGTCAATTAGCAGATGTTACAACCTTTGTGATAAACAGTCAGATTTTGAAGTTACTTGGTTAAAGATAAATCTAACAAAACTGAAGTAATATGATGTATAGTAATAATCATCCACATTAATTACCGGTATATATCACTTACTCCTAGTTTTATCAACTCGTTCTGCCTCAATATTTCTCGTTTCCAGTTGTCTTATTTCTCCGTCATTGATTTAATACGCAACTTCTAATAAATTTTACTACATTTGTAAACTAATCCAATTCCAAATCAGTTGAGAAGTATTCATCTATTGTTTAGAACAAGTATTTAAGTCCGAGTACAATCGTGCTTTTAAAGCTTCTTTGCTACACCTTTTAGCAAGGTAAAATGAAGTCCCGGTATTGGTAGAATCGGTAACTGACTCAAATCTTTATTCATTTCTACTACTACAACTTTACAATCAGTTTTGATTTTTAATGTAAATCAACATTATTTTTTTTCTCTTTATGATATCGATTTATTATCCACAAGTAAATTATTCATTCAATGATATAAATTTCTCTATATATAAATAAATAAGTTTCTTCTGTTTTTGATTTTAGCTTTAGCATGCAAATTAGACTTACTTGGGGTTTATTTTGTTAAATTATTTAAAAAAAAAAAGTTTAGCAAAATCATTAACAATAGAGATTTGACATCAAAGAGAAATTATAAGCCAGAAACGTTGCCAGTGAAATGGCTTAAGTGGGACTTTTTTCACTTAATTGATCATATTATTTTGTACGGAAGCCCGTTGATGCCATGTAGGAAAATTATTTTATCTGGCGGCCGCCATATAATTATCTGGCGGCCGCCAGAAAATTATGTGGCGGCCGCCAGATAATTATTTGGCGGCCGCCACAATTATCTGGCGGCCGCCACTTATTATCTGGCGGCCGCCACATGATTTTCTGGCGGCCGCCATATAATTTTCTGGCGGCCGCCAGATAAAACCTGGCTTCCTGATGCGTGCGCATTTTTTAATGGGAGCTTTTTAGGGAGTTGTGGATACACTCTTATTTATAAGTTTTATTAATTATTTCTGAAACTTGACATTAAATATCAATTGCAGAGCTTAGGATTTTGAAAAACTGGTTGAGTTGAATGTATAGAAGACTTTGTTGCTACAATCTAGAATGAATTTTATATTACTTTGTGCCTTGTATTATACATGTATGTTGTAAAACATGGTATTTTAGAGCTGACCACGACAGCTAGTACAGGCAATATTATCACGAGAGCAGATCCACCTATGACTTTACAAGGATAAACTAGGATAATTGGGTACTAGCATCCGTGGCCATAAAAATGGAACTATTTAATTGATTGTGGTGTTAAACTCTTATTCCAAATCACATGAAAGGCAGTACAATAAAAAGACCGTGATCGGCCACAGTCTCTCTGGGTAAATCAAAGTACTGAGAGTACTGAAAGGCGGGGTCTTGAAAGTTTGAATTTGTAATTGTTCACGTTTTCCTCCATTATGTTCCAAAAATTATGAGTTTGAATTAGTTTTTTCAATCTACATGTAGTATGCTAAAGTTCGGCTTTTTGAATTGCCTGATACTTTGTAATAATTTTGCTAAATCCCGACCGGGACTGTTCTTCATAATTGTTGAAAATTGACACAACAGTATAGTATTATGTAAAATAAGACCCAAAGAAAAATTAAAAAAAACAAAACTACAACTAACCGGGAAAATCAAAACAACTATATTTAGGTATATAATTTAAATCGTTATATTTAATTATTTTGTGATCAAAGGGAAAATCTTTAAGTCGGACGGTATCTGTTACACAAGGTTTATGGAAACTCCGAAAACTCTCAAACTGTTGAATTACCGAACAAAGTTAACATTTGTATACCGATAACAAACACAGGCATCTAACGTTAGAAATATTTCTTTTTTACAATAAATTTATTCCAAGTACTGTAACAATAAAAAAATTTATCGCAGTAGCCATTTTGATTTTTTAGATCTTCTTACCTGTCATGATTTTTTTTGCAGCGATTCATATAAAATTAATAGGTAAAAAATAAATTCGTTCGCCACTTACTACTTTTTGTGTAAACTCGTGCATCATTTACACGAATCACGATACAACCGTTTCTGAAATTTCATTAAAAATCATACTCCAAATTCAGTCATCTGCTTTTCAAATCGATAAAACAAGAAAATGGAGACCAAAAGTGAATGAATCACGTCATATTTTGAGGTAGACCTTTCCTCATTGGCTGTTATATATGATAACTGTAGATTGTTAATTTTAGCTATTAATTCAGATTTATTTAATTTTAAATTTTTTAAAATATGCAAAGTTAACGCTTTTAACAGTAAAATTAACAGATGTTGTAGGACATTGTCATTTCAGGGATCTTTGTCATTTAAATACACCGTCGTTTATTAAACGCACAATTTAATGCGTGTCTTGGAAAAATGAACTTAATTTCGAAAGCTATTTAATTTCAAATAAAGCTACAATAAAGGATTTGTAAATCAGATTTTAAAACTATGATAAAAACTTAATTTCTATCTTTTTAAAATTGAAATAAATCCTATTCATTTACATGTACTACCACACAATAAATTAAAAATTTAAAACATAACAACCATGCGTTATCTCTGAATTCATAGGTCTAATATTGGTGCGAGATATTTATCAATGGGAGAAAGATCAGCTGAGTTTCTGGTGAGAGGCATTAAGATATTGATGAAGAATTCTTTTAAATCATGAATATGACTGGTTTTGTCCGTTATAAAGTATAGAAAATGTCTCATAACATTAAAACAAATTACATGATTGTATATTCTAACTAAGCCGGACAACATGAAGATTAACATTTAACTTGGTTCTTCAATCGATAAGATTGTATATATCAATTAATCTATTGGTCACCCAAAATGTATAATCTATATAGATTTTGCTTACAATGTATTGTTCAAAATCTAAATTCAGTTTAATTAACTAAAGAGTCAATGAACGAGAAGGCAAATTCAGACTTGTTTTTATTTTCTATGTACAAATTGTTTTTAGAGATGAACAACAGTCATAACGCGTGTTAACTGGATACCAATGAAACACCTATTTAATATGTAGGACATCTGTGTATTTTAACCTCGGCTCGCGCATGAAGTTCGGTTATGGTGGCATATTTCTGCCCCTAGTGTGCAAGTTATTTTTCTATCAAATATGTCGACATGCAAGATAAATATGTTGACATGCAAGATAGTTATGTCAACAGGCAACATAACTATGTTGACATGCAAGAAATTGCAATCTTCTGATATGAATTATACAAAATCTCAAAAAATCGCCCACCTGTGACATCCAAGATACTAGATGCTATCTTTCTATGTCGACATGCAACTTATTTATGTTAACATGCAAGATAAATATGCTGAAATGCAACTTATTTACGTCAACATGCAACTTATTTATGTCAATATGCAAGTTATTTATGTCGACATGCGAGATGAATATGTCAACATGCAACTTAGTTATGTTTACATGTGAGATAAAAATGTTGGCATGCAACTTATAAGTTGCATGTCAACATAACTAAGTTGCATGTTGACATAAATATGTTGCATGTCAACATATTTATCTTGCATGTTAACATAACTAAATTGCATGTTGACATAAATAAGTTGCATGTCGACATAAAGAAGTTGCATGTTAACATAAATAAGTTGCATGTTGACATCAATAGGTAGCGTATCTAGCATCTTGGACGTCACATGTTGGCGATATTTGAGATTTTTTATAACTCTTATTTGATTGCAGTTTTCTTGCATGTCAACATAGTTATGTTGCATGTTGACATAACTATCTTGCATGTCAACATATTTATCTTGCATGTCAACATAATTAAGAGAAAAATAACTTGCACACAGGGGGCAGAGATATGCCACCATATACTTGGAATAATCTTATTGTAAAAAAGAAATATTTCTAACGTTACATGCCTGTGTTTGTTATCGGTATACAAATGTTAACTTTGTTCGGTAATTCAACAGTTTGAGAGTTTGACAAAGTATCAGGCAATTGCAAAAAGCCGAACTTTAGCATACTACATATAGATTGTCACAACTAATTCAAACTCATAATTTTTGGAACATAATGGAGGAAAACGTGAACAATTACAAACTCAAACTTTCAAGACCCCGCCTTTCAGTACTCTCAGTACTTTGATTTACCCAGAGAGACTGTGGCCGATCACGGTTTTCTCATGTGATTTAGAATAAGAGTTTAACAACACAGTCTGTTAAATAGTTTTATTTTTATGGTCACGAATGCTAGTACACAATTATCCTAGTTTATCCTTATAAAGTCATAGATGGATCTGCTCTCGTGATAATATTGCCTGTACTAGTTGTCGTGGTCAATAAAGCTGACTTTAATCTGCGTTGGTAAATTCTTATACCAAAACATATAGAAGGCAGTGCGTTCCTTTACTTATACATGTTTACATAAAATTCCTCTCAAGTTAAGGTTTTTAATGTTAAGATTTCCTGAACGGGTGTCTAGTTCAGTTTTAAAAGTTCAGAATCAACTCTAAAATACCATATGCATGTTTTACAACATACATGTATAATACAAGGCACAAAGTAATATAAAATTCATTCTAGATTGTAACAACAAAGTCTTCTATACATTCAACTCAACCAGTCTTTCAAAATCCTAAGCTCTGCAATTGATATTTAATGTCAAGTTTCAGAAATAATTAATAAAACTAATAAATAAGAGTGTATCCACAACTCCCTAAAAAGCTCCCACTAAAACATGCGCGCGCATCAGGAAGCCAGTAATTATGTGGCGGCCGCCAGAAAATTATGTGGCGGCCGCCAGATTATAAGTGGCGGCCGCCAAATAATTATCTGGCGGCCGCCACATAATTATATGGCGGCCGCCAGAAAATTATGTGGCGGCCGCCAGATAATAAGTGGCGGCCGCCAAATAATTATCTGGCGGCCGCCAGATAAAATATTTTTCCTACGTGGCACCAACGGGCTTCCGTAATTTTGCATATCTTATTTACAAAATGGTGTTGGAGCATACGGAAGCCCGATGGTGCCACGTAGGAAAAATATTTTATCTGGCGGCCGCCAGATAATTATTTGGCGGCCGCCACTTATTATCTGGCGGCCGCCACATAATTTTCTGGCGGCCGCCATATAATTTTCTGGCGGCCGCCATATAATTTTCTGGCGGCCGCCACATAATTATCTGACGGCCGCCACATAATTATTTGGCGGCTGCCAGATAAAACCTGGCTTCCTGATGCGCGCGCATGTTTTAATGGGAGCTTTTTAGGGAGTTGTGGATACACACTAATTAATTAGTTTTATTAATTATTTCTGAAACTTGACATTAAATATCAATTGCAGAGCTTAGGATTTTGAAAAACTGGTTGAGTTGAATGTATAGAAGACTTTGTTGTTAGAATCTAGAATGAATTTTATATTACTTTGTGCCTTGTATTATACATGTATGTTGTATAAAACATGGTATTTTAGAGTTGATTCTGAACTTTTAAAACTGAACTAAACATCCGTTCAGGAAATCTTAACATTAAAAAACCTTAACTTGAGAGGAATTTTATGTGAACATGTATAAGTAAAGGAACGCACTGCCTTCTATATGTTTTAATTTTGGTATAAGAATTTACCAACGCAGATTAAAGTAAGCTTTATTGACCACGACAGCTAGTACAGGCAATATTATCACGAGAGCAGATCCATCTATGACTTTATAAGGATAAACTAGGATAAGTGTGTACTAGCATTCGTGGCCATAAAAATGAAACTATTTAACTGACTGTGTTGTTAAACGTTTATTCCAAATCACATGAAAGGCAGTACAATAAAAAGACCGCGATCGGCCACAGTCTCTCTGGGTAAATCAAAGTACTGAGAGTACTGAAAGGCGGGGTCTTGAAAGTTTGAATGTGTAATTGTTCACGTTTTCCTCCGGTATGTTCCAAAAATTATGAGTTGAATTAGTTGTTTCACTCTACATGTAGTATGCTAAAGTTCAGCTTTTTGCAATTGCCTGATACTTTGTCATAATTTTGCTAAATCCCGACCGGGACTGTTCTTCATAGTTGTAGAAAATTGACACAACGGTATGTTATGTAAAATAAGACCCCAAGAAATTTTTTAAAAAACTACAACTAATCGGGAAAATCAAAACAACTATATTAAGGTATATGATTTAAATCGTTATATTTATTTATTTTGTGATCGAAGGGAAAATCTATAAGTCGGACGGTATCTGTTATACAAGGTTTATGGAAACTCCGAAAACTCTCAAACTGTTGAATTACCGAACAAAGTTAACATTTGTATACCGATAACAAACACAGGCATCTAACGTTAGAAATATTTCTTTTTTACAATAAGATTATTCCAAGTACTATAACAATAACAAAAAATTGTCGCAGTAGCCATTTTGATTTTTTAGACCTTCTATATTGTACCTGTCATGATGTTTTTGGCAGCGATTCATATAAAATTAATAGGTAAAAAATAAATTCGTTCGCCACTTACTACTTTTTTGTGTAAACTCGTGCATCATTTACACGAATCACGATACAACCGATTCTGAAATTTTATTAAAAATCATACTCCAAATTCAGTCATCTGCTTTTCAAATCGATAAAACAAGAAGATGGAGACCAAAAGGGAATGAATCACGTAATATTTTTGTAAGCAAAATCTATATAGATTATACATTTTGGGTGACCAATAGATTAATTGATATATACAATCTTATCGATTGAAGAACCAAGTTAAATGTTAATGTTCATGTTGTCCGGCAGTTGGAATATACAATCATGTAATTTGTTTTAATGTTATGAGACATTTTCTATACTTTATAACGGGCAAAACCAGTCATATTCATGATTTAAAAGATTTCTTCATCAATATCTTAATGCCTCTCATCAGAAACTCAGCTGATCTTTCTCCCATTGATAAATATCTCGCACCAATATTAGACCTATGAATTCAGAGATAACGCATGGTTGTTATGTTTTAAATCTTTAATTTATTGTGTGGTAGTACATGTAAATGAATAGGACTTATTTCAATTTTAAGAAGATAATCAAAGTACTGAAGTAATGTCGGGAGTTGATTTTATCGATTATTATCAATTCTAAAATCAACGTTATGTTATTTTGCATGGCAAGTAGTTTCTAATCTGTATTTGAATTACGCACGTGTATTTAAATTACACACAGTTTTATAATATGAATTAGTTATGTTTACATGCGAGATAAACTTATAAGTTGCATGTCAACAATTTTTATCTTGCATGTTAACATAACTAAATTGCATGTTGACATAAAGAAGTTGCATGTTAACATAAAGAAGTTGCATGTTGACATCAATAGGTAGCATATCTAGCATCTTGGATGTCACATGCTGGCGATAATTGAGATTTTTTATAACTCTTATTTGCAGTTTTCTTGCATGTCAACATAGTTA
Organism: Magallana gigas; assembly: GCF_902806645.1. Lineage (NCBI taxonomy): Eukaryota > Metazoa > Mollusca > Bivalvia > Ostreida > Ostreidae > Magallana > Magallana gigas. Next base: position 19,632,569 of record NC_047567.1, on the reverse strand, counting down.
TGTTGCATGTTGACATAACTATCTTGCATGTCAACATATTTATCTTGTATGTCAACAAATTAAGAGAAAACTAACTTGCACACAGGGGGCAGAGATATGCCACCATATACTACCGCGCGTTACTCAATTTGTATGCACACACCGCTGCAGTTATGAGAGTGTATACTTTAAAAAATCATGATTCAATGCTATAGTAATTATTGTGACCAAGCATCTGTTACCTAGCTTTCTCACCTTTTGCTGTCTTCGACGCTTATTTTTTGGATTACTTTAATGATTTGTTTTCACTGAACATTGTCGTTTATATAGTCTATTATATATATTAGATAGCACACAGTGGAGAAATTGAACAGACCTAAACTTCAAAGGTCTGGAAATATTTTAAAAGAACTGAAGATTCGTAAAATATCAGCTGTGCGAGTAAACTAGCTTATTCTATACGGGGGGGGGGGGGGGGGGGGGGACGACAAACATGTTAAATCACATTTGTCTTAAACATACATTGTAAGGAGGAATTTCTACAAAAGTGACCAAGTTTTTACAGTTCTCAATGTACTTGTTCAGATTTATTTACACTCTTAACGAGTACCCGGGTACTCGATCGGAAAAACGTCCAAGTAACCGAGTACTAAAAATTAACCAATTTGTCATCCCTACTAAATATGGTTGTTTTGATTTTCCCGGTTAGTTGTAGTTTTCTAAAAATTTTCTTGGGGTCTTATTTTACATAATATACCGTTGTGTCAATTTTCTACAATCATGAAGAAATAGTCCCGGTCGGGATTTAGCAAAATTATGACAAAGTATCAGGCAATTGCAAAAGGCCGAAATTTAGCATACTACATGTAGATTGAAACAACTAATTCAAACTCATAATTTTTGGAACATAACGGAGGAAAACGTAAACAATTACAAATTCAAACTTTCAAGACCCCGCCTTTCAGTACTCTCAGTACTTTGATTTACCCAGAGAGACTGGCCGATCAGGGTCTTTTTATTGTACTGCCTTTCATGTGATTTGGAATAAAAGTTTAACAACACAGTCAATTAAATAGTTTCATTTTTATGGCCACGAATGCTATCTTATCTTTGTTTATCCTTATAAAGTCATAGATGGATCTGCTCTCGTGATAATATTGCCTGTACTAGCTGTCGTGGTCAATAAAGCTGACTTTAATCTGCGTTGGTAAATTCTTATACCAAAATTAAAACATATAGAAGGCAGTGCGTTCCTTTACTTATACATGTTTACATAAAATTCCTCTCAAGTTAAGGTTTTTTAATGTTAAGATTTCCTGAACGGGTGTTTACTTCAGTTTTAAAAGTTCAGAATCAACTCTAAAATACAATGTTTTACAACACACATGTATAATACAAGGCACAAAGTAATATAAAATTCATTCTAGATTCTAACAACAAAGTCTTCTATACATTCAACTCAACCAGTTTTTCAAAATCCTAAGCTCTGCAATTGATATTTAATGTCAAGTTTCAGAAATAATTAATAAAACTAATAAATTAGAGTGTATCCACAACTCCCCAAAAAGCTCCCATTAAAACATGCGCGCGCATCAGGAAGCCAGGTTTTATCTGGCGGCCGCCAAATAATTATGTGGCGGCCGCCAGATAATTATGTGGCGGCCGCCAGATAATAAGTGGCGGCCGCCAGAAAATTATATGGCGGCCGCCAGAAAATTATGTGGCGGCCGCCAGATAATAAGTGGCGGCCGCCAAATAATTATCTGGCGGCCGCCAGATAAAATATTTTTCCTACGTGGCACCAACGGGCTTCCGTAGGAGCAAGCATGCACTCGAAGTTTCCTTTTCAAAAAACCAAAATACGTACTCTTTGTAAAAAAAAAGATCATTATGAACATTTCATACTTCTCTTATGACATCGATTAGACAAGTTATCTTTATAAACCTAAACTATATTTATCTACTATTTATCAATTTCTAAAGCTATATTCATAATTTTGAATTTTGGGATCAAAAACACTTCATCCCGCACATGGTTCTTTAACCTTTCAACACACTCATAAAATATATATATATATATAAAATCGTTTTAATGATATGGACACGTGTATTGCTGACACTATCTTATATATATGTAAGTTAATACAATATTGTATATTAAAATTAATAAACTTGCAAATATTTTCTAAACTGATCAAACTCAAAATTGCCATCATACGATAATTTCAGTCTTTTTTAGCACGCGAGTGAAATAGATAATTTCTGAAAAGGAAGAAACTTTTGGTGTCACATATAAATTATACCATGTATTAATACATGCAGTAGATATTTATGTATTATACTTCATTTCCCATCCATAAAAATTTTCTGCCAATACATGTACATCAATTAATGCAAATGTAGTTTTTTTCCTTATTGATAACATAAATCAATAGATACACAATGAGTTTATGGTGTAATGAAGTACATTGTTATGCAGTTTACTTTGGCAAATGGAAAAGACATGTTCAAGTACATGTTATAACAGCTGCAACTTTCAGTATTTAGGTTGTTGTTTTTTTAATCTTAAAGAATTATGGTAAATGTACACATACTAAAATTCATCGTCACATATAATAGTGTTGTTTCTTTTTAAAAGAAGACAAAAGCAAAAATTGACAATGCATCTTTTTGCAAATTGCTGTGTTAATTTTTTAGTTGGATGAGATTACAAGCTGCTAAAATTTTATTTACATAACTTTCATGGTGGCATTGTCATGAACAAAGACATGTATAAGTACATGTTATAATAGATGCAACTTTCAGTATTCAGGTTTTTAAAAAAATCTTAAAGAATTATGGTAAATGTACACATACGAAAATTCATCGTCACACATAATAGTGTTGGTTTTTTTTTGTTTCTTTTTTAAACAGACAAAAGCAAAAATTGACAATGCATCTGTTTGCAAATTGCACTATTAATTTTCTAGTTGGAAGAGGTTACATCTAATAGCTGCTAAAATTTTATTTACATAACTTTCACGGTGGTATTCTGAAGCTCTGATAATAGACCTTTTACTTGATGTTAAAATTTATGGCCATGATATAAATGATAATGTATTTTCAAATACATCGTACTCTTGCACTTGTAAAAATCAGCAAAAAATACTTTTTTTAGTGTTAAAATATAAAATACCAGTATTTCACAGCATGCCTGACTTTCCCATTGCAAACCTTTCGTTTTATATTACACAGAGCAACACCTTTCTAAAAAAATAAAATCATATTCTGACAAACATGATTGTACTCAATCTGAGACAAGTTATATCAGAAATTTTCATTTCTATGACGTTGTTTCAGCTAAATTTGATCAGCCATGTCATTCTCACATTAGTTCTTCTAACACTTGCTCATTTACATATTGATATATATATATATATATATATATATATATATATATATATATATATATATATATATATATATATATATATATATATATATATATATATATATATATATATATATATAACTGTTACACTACAGCAGATTATCTGAAGCAACATGTATGGCAATAACGATACAGATTTTGGTCTGAACGATGGCAAGATGGTCCTGCAGAACGATTCTGTTACCATAACTCTAGGAGTCCTGCTTGTAATAATCAATATCTTCGGGGTACTTGCCTCCTGCCAGAAGATGATGGTCCAGATCCGACTGATGGCGATCAACTTGTCTTGTACTGACTTGCTGGCCGGGGTCCTTTTGATTGCGGACACCTTATTGCCTGTCAACATTTCTCTAATCAGCTGCCGGTGTAATGAAGAATAATGACCCCCGTAGAATAATGACCGGGGGTCATTTTTCGACGTAGAATAATGACCCCCCGGTCATTATTCTACGCAGAAAAATGACCCCCGGTCATTATTCTACGTAGAAAAATGACCCCTTTGCCTGAAGAATAAGTGTCATTTTCATAAAAATGAGCACACTCCACATGAAGAAAAGTGACCCCTGTAGAATAATGACCTCCTTGTAGATTAAAGTTTTTCAGTATATTTTTTTTATTATTTGTGAAATAGTCTTTACACTATTGTAATTTTTACTGCTGCAATTAACAGAAAGTAACAGAAATTTTAATTCATTTTCAAATAAACTTAAAGTGAAAGAAAGGGTATATCTTAGAAAATAAAAAATCCTTCCGTTATAACAAGACACTAACGTATTGCATCGGGGTATGGTTGTCATCTTAAAGGGGCATGGTCATGTTTTTAGTCAAAAATTATTTTTCGATTTTAATGTTCACAATGCTTTTTTTAGGCAACCAAAATTTGAGTGTCATTCGTTGAGTTATAAGCAAGTTACAGAGCTTGCAATTCTTTGCTATGTAAATGAAGCTTTTATTTTCATTTTAAATGTAGAAGTGAAAATTCCAATTTTAGACCTAATGAATGTGTTAAACGTAAGGAACTGTTTATTTATGCTTACAATGAATAAGACGATAGACAAATAAGCTTGAAAAGATTTTTTACTGGTATATTGAACCTATGTAAACAACAACAGGGCACGAGCCTTGTTTACATGACAAAGTATTGTGAGCCCTGTAGCTTGCTTATAACTTTACAACTGACCCTCAAATTCCATTTGATCAGTAGAAATGCTTTCCTTAAGCATTGTAAATAATAAAAACAGAAAAATAGAATTTGACCAAAATCGTGACCATGCCCCTTTAACGATTACAGTTACATATATCTATAGTGTTCCGATAGGGCCACTTCGACCTTAGAGCGGAGATGCGAAGTTGCAAAGGCGATAGTGCGAAGGCGAAGGAGCAAAGTGCGAAGATGCGGATACGAAGCGCGAAGATGTGATCCCTAAAGTGCGAAGTTGCGAAGGCGAAGGAGCGATACTACTATCGCTCCTTCCCAGCTTCGCACTCTGGCCTTCGCATCTTCGCACCTTCGCCGTCACCTTTTTATTTGACTGTATTCAGCAAGTCTCGGTCGATTAAATAGAATTTATTGCAGGCACCGTACTTGCCAAGATTTTCCGATTAATCCAGGCTATTATTGGTACGCATGCGCTAGGCCATCGCGCTTACTATGAATGTTTATAAATATTTTAATGTGTACATTTGACATATATGTTCACCAGTGCTAGCTATGTCTAATCATTATCTACTCCACACAAAATTTAATGTCCACCATAATTTGTACATATGCACTTCCAGACTCCTGTCACTTACCAGCCGTCTGATTACCGTGGACCAAACAGAGTAACATTCTAATTTCATTATGCGACACTCCTTGCTCATGCATGGATCTAGAGGGGGAGAGGGGGTCCGTCCCCCTGGGAAATTTAATATTAATAATTTCACGCAGTTAAAGGGGATAGGGGGTCCGGACCCAATCCCCCTGAATAATTTAATTTTATTAATTTAAAAAAATGAAATTTCCAAAATATGCCTCACAACCCTTAAACGATAGAGAGCTCCGCAAGTATAAAACATAGGTAATCACAGATTACAAAGCTCACCGAGACGAGGCATCACCTTTATAAGGCCTTACCTTTATGAGACCACCTTTATCATATTATATGAAAACCATCCTTTATGATCTTGGATATTCATGGATTCTGTTTTGACACAATATCGTATATCATCTGTTAAAAAATTGTATGATATTCATATGATCATATGTAAATCGATACAAAAATATAAGATTAAAAATTGCATTCTATCATACTTACAATATATATCATATAATACCATAAAATACCATAAAAAATACTGAGATATGATATTGTAACGTATGATATGACATTGTATTGTGTTATACATTATTGTATTTGATCAAATAATCCAATATCATAAAACATTATACAATATAGTATTATATGAAACAATATCATATTGCAATAATACATCATAACATTGAAACATATGTAATTATATTTTATAATATAGTATGATATTGTATTGTATGATACTGTATCATATTTGATAAATAATATGGTTTTGTATTATTTGATACAATATACTTTGATACATCATTGTATGATATCAAATGATACCATATCATTGGATAAAATAAAATATTATATAATACAATTATATTAAACATATTGTATCATATGATACAATAATATAATACAACATCATAAAATACAATTTCATGTAATAAGATAATATATCATATAAACCAATATCATATGATACAATATCGTATGATACGATATTTTATAATATTACAATATCATATATACAATTTCATTTGATATAATTCTATATTACAGAAACCAACATCATATAATACAATACCGTATGATACAATATCATAGAATATACAATATTATATCATAGGATGCAATATTATATATTGCAATATGATATGTAATAGTATCATGTGATTAAATAATTAATTAATAATACAATATAATATTATACAATATTGTGTCATAATATACAATCCTATACATAACAATATCATGATACAATATCATAGCATAAAATATAAAAAAATGATACAATATTATATCGTTATATCATATAACGCTTTACAATATAACATATGGTATTATATTGTCTCCTTTTAAACAATAGTGTTTCATATCATACAATACTATATCATAGGAATCATGTTATATCATTTAACAACAACCACATCTATATATCAAGCAGGTTTGAGTGAGGTAGGAGATTTCTTTAGCATCTTTGATAATGGAGATCAGGCTCTGCGTTTCATTTATAATATAGTTAAATCATAGTACATGTAGTATCACTTTTTCGCCTTCATAACTTAGCACTTTCGTCTTCGCATCTTCGCGCTTCGCCGTCGCATCTTCTATATTCTTCATATTGTTCATGAATTATACTTGCATTGAGGATTTCCACTATTACTTTGGATACAATAAAGATCGTGTGATCAAAATCAAGGGGGATATAAACCCCTAACATAGGCCCTAACCTTTTATCAACGCTTTTAGAAACAATCTTTTCTTTCTATAATCGATCAGTGTTTATTATCTATTAAGATTTACTATAGTCAGGTACTCTTCACACATTTGCTATAAAAGAATAAAGTCTATTCATGATCACAAATACAACATTACAACAAATGTTTAGAATATGATGTTCATGTATAACGTAGAAAAAAACAAAACAAACGCAACATCACTTTCCTCATGAAATGTAAATAAGAAGTATGCATATACCTGCCCCCTTAGTATTTTTCCATTAAGATATATACATGTATCATTCTAAGATTGACAATTCATTCACCAATGAATATTGCTTATATTATTACAACAATTATTCTTTCATGATTATTATTCGTTAATTATCACACAATATCCTCATTGTGTATGAATCTTTCTTTATTTGCGTCATTTCCCGCCGTATGTCGACGAGAGAAGTGACGTAACTATTAACAATCAATTTGTGGCAATGTAAGAGTGTTTTGTGTGTGCTTGTTACGGATATGAAAAACTATATACAGCAATTTATTTACGGGGTAACCAATACGGGGGGGGGGGGTCATTTTTCTATGTGGGTCATTTTTCTTCATGTTTAACATGAAGAAAAATAACCCCTGGGTCTTTTTTCTTCAGAAAAATCCAATTATTCTTCAGCTAGGGGGGGTCATTATTCTACGTCGAAAAATGACCCCCGGTCATTATTCTACGGGGGTCATTATTCTTCATTACACCGGACCCTGCTGGTGTTCTGGGACATGGCGGTAGTCGTGTCCTACTGCACAACGACAGTCCTTTCGGTCGATCGCTACATCTCCATGACGTTTCCGCTAAGGTACCATGCCCTCATGAACAAGACAAGAATCAATGTCATCCTGGGGCTCGCCTGGGGTGTTGGCTTTGTGCGCTTTGCTGACGAATTCGAAAAGTACACCGTCTGTATTCCACACTTGTATCATCAAGTTAAATTTGTGCGCAAAATTGACGTCACCCTTTTTGCTGCCAGCATTCTAACCAATGTAATCCTAAACATTGTTATATTCAGAAAAATTATCAAAATTTCCAGGGTTTCCCGCACCAATCCGCTAGATCAAAAATGTCGAAATAGTATGGAAAATATCCGGATCTTTATACGAGTTCTAGTCATTACCGGTACGTTTCTGTTTTTATACACGCCTGTTGTGATTTTGAGCATGATCATTAGTTATTCCAACGACAAAAAATTCGCACTGTCCCTCACTAGCTGGGCAAGCCTTGCTGGTTCGCTGTGTGTCCTAAATTCGTTCATAAACCCCTTTCTGTACGCCTGGAGGTTCAGAGAGTGCCGTTACCAGATTCTGATTGTGCTTTGCTACTGCAGCAAGAAACGACGGGAGCATTACAAAAGCAAGAAGAAGAAGTCATACATCACCTACGTCATCTCTTCCAGGGACGTTGCAGAGGAATCGTAGGTCGCAGTCGTTATATTGTTTAATGTTGTTGCTGTGAATATTCCTAGCATTTTAACTTTTGAAATTTGATGTTTGTAGATATCATTAAAACGGTTTGCCACGTGTTACTAGAAATTAAATATGTAGTTATACATTACATATTTGTTCACTGGTTATTAGGACGATAGATCTCCCCCTTTCCCCGCTCATTGGGGCAACTATTTTCCGGGGCAAAATTTAAGATCAGTGAAATTCTATATATCGGTATTCAGCACCATGCGGAAGAAGATGGGAAAAATCTAATTTTTTTTTTACTGAAATTGGTTTAATATGGTATGTTGTCATGTTAAGTACAATTAATGTGCATGTACCTGTATCAATAAAAAACTAACAACGATCTATAATTAATCAGAATCTCGCTGCTTCTCTTTTATCTATCTTGAGGGTGAAGAAGAATTGGTAGAATAACCACAGGCTCGAACCAAGGACCCCTCAGTTTAAAACAATTTATGCTCTACGAAGCCAAAAGTCAGCCCACTAGCTTGTATAAGTAGAAGTGTAGCAGTACTGAGCCTATTATGTACACTATCACAATAGTCTTATTGACCACATCTAGGCTCGAACTCAAGTCCCTTGAGTTTAAAAAACGAGTGCTCTGCGAACTGAGCCATTAGATAAGTACACTTGCTAGTACACCTAAGAAGTGTTTTTAATTTGTTATAGTCAAATACAAAGATTACTTAAGTTTCTCAAGTCAAGAAACTCATTCCACAAGAACTTTTTTTAGGTTTAAAAGTGCAAAAAATAAAAGTCACGGCGCACGGTCAAATTTTGTGTTATGTTAGCGATAAACCCTATGATGTCCAAAGTAACGTTTCTAAAAATTGGACATAAAACCAACTAATATTGAAACTTCAATTTAAATTGACTTCTGTCATGATACATGCATGTACTAGTATTCTACATACCAAATAAAGGCGTAATATGTTGTTTTGTTGAACAGTAATAAGTTACTAAAGACAGATAGTCCTCATTAAATTCACTATCATAAAGAGAAATGACGTTGTTGGGTGTCATGGAGGAACGAGAATTTATAACAATACTGATTTTACTCAAGAAAACCCAGAAGTAAACTAAAAATGCAAGATTCTGCAAATAACAGGTCAAAATTTTTTCGCATTTGACATGCTTAAATGTAATACATTTTCAATTTTGAAGGGAATACAGAATACAGAAGGAAGCAGAAAAACTTACTTAAACTCTCAAACTATTGTAAGCAAATAAGTTAGCAAGTGGTATAAGAGCTATTATAAAATACATGGTGAAAGGTGCAAGAGTACGGCGGCGTGAAAGGGCAAGAAACTCAAAATGATATAAAGATATTTTTTTACAAACTACGCATGCGTCATCTTGACGCCGTATTTTCAACGTTATCGTGCCACGTTGTAATAAAACATGCTACATTTCTAAACCAATACAATTCCAGATCAATTGAAAGGTATTCATCTATTGTTTAGAACGAGTATTTAAGCCCTCGTACAATCGTGTTTGAGTTTCTTCGCCACACCATTTAGCAAGGTATCAATAAATGAAATTGCCACCGTTTTTATAGAATCGTTATTATTAACTCAAATCGTTATCTACCTTTGTGCTACGATGAATATCGTTATCATTATTATCAGTTTTGATTGTTACTGTCAATTAACATTTTATATTTGACAACTTCAAAATCCACAACCCTCCTTTTGATTAATTGTCCGCGGAAAAAAATATTTATATGATTAATAATATAATAATATAATATGACCAGTTTCTTCTGCATTGTCTTTTGTCACTAGCTTTGGCAGGCAAAGACAAACTTGTTCTTGTTCATTCTGTTATACATATTTTTCATAATATTAAAGAACAGAAAGCAAAGACATAATTAAGGGATTTGACGGCAATCTACTTTTAAATTAATGAATACATGTAAGTTAAATTGAAATTAAATGTCAGTAACTTTGTTAGGAAAATGGGCCAAAAGAATGCTTTTTTCAGTTTGAATATTTATTTTGATAGTAAAGATGAAGAAGTTGATGCTGTTACTACTATTAAATTAATTTGTTACAATAAGTATATTTATCAGAGTGAACACTTACATGTTTTGTCAGGTGTGTGTTCAAATCACAATTATTTATTGAGATTTCTTTTTAAGTAATGTTCAAAAATGAAAAATTCTTATTCGTGAAACTTAACTAAATGTACAATGTTTGTTTCAAAGGAATATCGAATAAAAATCTGACAACCCAAAATGGTTCACGTTACTTAGAATAAAACGTTTAAAAATTCCTTTTGTAATTTTTTCTCTTTTATTAAAATACAATTTTTATTAATGATCTGTTAATTCCGAGATTAGTGGTGTCTGTAAGATTTGAGGGTGGCGCCTGCACATAAGGTCTGTACTTCCTGGGAGTAGATACTGAGGTTAGCAACGTCGCCGAACTTGGTGTGTACGCTAACAAGATGGCGGAGCTTTGTCTAAAACAGAACCAAAACAGTCTAGTATATAAAGTCGCAGATTTATAAAAAAAAAAAAAATCCGGTCAGAGAGAGAGAGAGAGAGAGAGAGAGAGAGAGAGAGAGAGAGAGCTCTTTGACCAAACACACAAACAAGTTTTGCACCTTAATTAAACTGTTATTCAATAAGGTGAAATACCTGAAGAGTTTTATTGATCTAGCCTCCTTATATTTCCGTGACAGAATTTCTTTTTGATTGCCAAAAAGCTATAATATTGCTGTAATTGTTATGCTTTTACCGTTACTTAATAAATAAGACCAGAGATATAAATAACATAACATAATAAATTGTTATTTATGTCTCTGATAAGACATAGCTAAACTGCTTGAGAAACTGCTGTTTTATAATTTTATGATTTTCAGAGTCTCGTGATATTTAACGTTACAAAACTGCACGTTTCTTTAAATCTTTAAAAAAAGTCCCCTGACATAAAATAAAAAGTTTATTGATCTAGATGGGGGAGGGGAGGAGAAATCAAACATAGTACTAAAAAAGAAGACATAGGCCTCGTCACCTCCCCCCCCCCAATCCTTTTCCCCCTTTCATATCCCAATGAAAATACAATGTACTAATATATAACTTTCTCTTGAAGTGAAATTTGTACAATACTGTGTCACATGATCAATGTATGAGATGCTGTAAACAATTATTGGAACCTAGCACAGATCCAATACCACTGTAAACAATTATTGGATCCTAGCAGAGATCCAATATCACTGTAAACAATTACTGGATCCTAATAGATCCAATATCACTGTAAACAATTATTGGATCCTAACACAGATCCAATATCACTGTAAACAATTACTATATTCCAATAGAATCAATATAAGTTTGACACAATTCTTCATGTTGTCTATAAGACAATCACCTCCTTGTAGCCCCCCCCCCCCCCTTAGACACTTTCCCTCCATGCGGACGAAATCACAGGGACCGAGCCCGTTTTAACATTAATTTTAATGTAACCATATGATAAATGAAGAAAATGTTATGGTTACATTGAAATTAATGTTAAAACGGACTTGGCCCATGTGGATAAAATGCCTAATTTTGATGAATCATTTGCCGCCACCATGTTTATGTACAAACAAAAACAATTAATTAATCTGGTTGCTATACATGATTTCTTGTAATCTTAAGTTTACATGTATTGTACTGTGTGCATTCCACTTTTACAATAGTATATCATATATCATAAGTAAATATCAAATTAGTTATGTAAGTATTAACATTTCCTTTAGTCGTACAATAACTCAAAATGCGTGATGAAGTTTTTATTTGTGCTTTAATGCATGAATAGGCTAAGTGTATTCACATGAAATTGAATATCGCAGATTTTCAATACAATCATAATAAATTACACTGAATGTAAATATTTATTCATACATAGTATGAAATACACGTGTTCTGCACCCCTGATATGAACGAAGTTTACTTAACTTACAACAAATCATCAAATTCAAGGAAATAGTCTTGCTTAATCTATATCACCCAGTTTGGTGTCTATCTGAAAAATTTTATTTTCTTTACATTGCCATTACAACATTCTGATACAAACAGATTGTCATTATTGTCCACACATAAACCATACGGACCCTTCAGATCACAGTTATCAATGTAACGGAGAAACTGTCCATCCTGATCCAGAATGTGGATACAATGGTTGACGCGATCTGCTGTCAGGACACGACTCTGACTGTCTGTTGTGATACCAAATGGTAAAAATGGTTTCTTTTTGGTAACTGAGGGATGACCGACGTATCTCCATCTGAGTTTCCCGTTCTGATTAACCACCACAACTGCTCTAGCCCCACAGTCAGCTACACAGATGTCATGGTTTCTGTTCTCAGTGATGTATTTAATTACAGCATTCCCCGAGTACAGAGGTTTACCTTCATCATCAAACTGAATTGTTTGTTTCTCTGTAGATCCTGAGTAACGGACAACTTTGCATTGAGCTTCATCATGACTGAGCATGATAACCAGGAGACCACCAGTAGAGGTGACACACAGTTGAAAAGGCTTCCATCCCTGTAATCTGATCAACTCTTCTGTCTGTCCATTTTTTACTTTATTCACTGTCCCTGATTTCCCGTCACTGAAAAGTAAATTCCCATCACTGTCTACAGCTATATCATTGGGTCGTTGTTCTGATTTGTTGCTAACTGTATGAAGCACTTCACCTTTCATGTTAAAGCATTTGATATCCTTTGTCGATCCACATGTCCAAACACAATCTTCATTTAGATAGGTAACATTGAAAAGTTTTTCATACCCTGTTTGTATTGTGGCAACAAGCTCCGGTTCATCCAACAGTTCTCTTACTGAAGTGTTGGGTTGGTTAAGTGACAAGACATTCTCTTCTGTAGCAGTAGACAAAGGAGTTATCTGCCCAAACATATTATACAACTGTTCATGGTCTAATGGTTTTGGAAAGAATGTTGGCAGTGCAATCTTTACTTTGGGTGGCAGCTTGATGAACTCTCTAATATTAGAGCTGTATTCAATAGTAGGAGATACTTCAGTGGATTTCTTGAGTTCTTCTATGGCCAGTAATGTTTGTTTTATGAGAGCATGTATCTGTTTGATTTCATCCAAGTGTTTCTGTAAAATGTATCTGTGTTTTACTTTTATCTCACTGATTTCAGTTTTCATTTCATTAATAACGATGTCAATTTCTCTGTGCCATTGCTCTCCTTGTTTGGACATTGCTGTCGTAATTTTCTCATATCCTCCATCCAGGCTGGCAAGCTGATTTTCCAAGTCGAGTGCAATTTCTTCATAGGTAGGAGAAATAAGATTTTCTAACTTATTTGCCTCGTCCGCAATAGCATGTTTCTTTGTCGTGTAAACTTCGGAAACTTCTACAAAAATATGTCCTTTATGTGTTTGTGATGCAGTACAAGAAGAACAAACAAATATGTCGTTGCAATTCTTGCACTGCAAGTCACAGTTTTTGTGTGGATGTGTCCCACATTTTGGGTAAATCAGAGTTGATCTTCGCTCCCCAAAAGGGACTATTTTATGTTTGTCATATCCATCTGAGATGTGATCTACTACACATGGCTTGCAGAGGTTGACATGACAAAAGTCACAGTAACTGTGTACTATGGCGGTCTCACAAAAATCACATCGGTGCACATCCTGGGCACTAGAATGAGGATCCATCGTTTTTCTAAAAATTTAATGAAAAAGTTAAATGAAAAAATTAAATTAACTGTTTGTCTTTAATCCAGAACAAAACGTAGTATTAATTGTTAATATATTAAGAGCCAACGTGAAAACCGTATGTTGAAGCCCTGCTTTTATCAAGGGTTTACAATAACCAAATAGAATGATCAACTTGCATTAATTGATAAGTATTGAAGCATAAAATATATCTGTTGAAGGTCAACTCATACAGAAAATTAAAACGAAAGTACTTATAGTTGAGAGATATTAATTCAAAACAACCAATTTTACATGTAGGTATCTCAATTTTCGTCTAATAAATAAAGTCAATTATAAGCGGCACAAACCTTGTTTAAAATAAATCAATATACATATTCGTCGAATAGGAAATCAAACGCGTAACTTAAACATGGCTGAGCTTGCTTGTAAGGAATGTCAAGAATTCAAAACAATGAGAGTTATTCCCCGTGTATCATAATTCTGTATCCCCCCCCCCTCCTTACTGAACAGTCACGATGACTGAATTTCAAATGAAGTACATGTTGGAGTTTTAACAGATATTCTATACCGTATAACGTTACTATTCAAAATAAACCAATGCAGCATTTTATGCATGAATCTCATTATGCTTCTATTATGAAATCTTATAGCACGTACAATTCAGCGGCCCATTTTTTAAATGACACCTTGTAATGTAATACTTCTTACATTCTTTAGATAATACATTATAATGGGTATTTTGTGCATGCTGCCATGTTTTACTAATTTTGTTATTTTTTATCAAATTGATGTCAAGTATCAAAACAAAGGAGAACACGTGCCTAAATTGCGCTTGAGTATTCTATGGATTTAAAAATAAAAGGCGATTAATTATATGTAAACATTACACACCTACATAAATAATGTAAATAAATATCTTGTAAACAAAATATCGTTTTATCGTGGATAGGTAAATTCCATGCAGGTTCGTAGATTTAAACCATGACTTCCTACATTTATATTTTGCCAGCTTTCTGAAGGCTGTATAAGCATACTGTGATAAAATTAAGGGATCTTAAAAACTAACAACTGAAATGGAGGTGAAATCCGATTTTTGAAAACAAAACGAAGATGCAGGAATAGCTCTGGAGAACATGGGGGAATAGCTGTTCACTGTTCGAAAGATGTTCCAAGTATACAAGACGAATTATGAAGTTTTAAGATGTTCATAGTTTTATCTTCTGTTATCAAAACATTCTTGAAATTTATAAAATTATAGTTTATCATTATTTTCATTACTATTTGAAATCGGAGTGTCTCTTATTAGTCCCCTACCGGTTTCACCGAAGGGAACTATAGCTTTCCTCTACGTCCGTCCGTCCGTCTGTTCGTCCGTCCGTCTGTCTGTCCGTCCGTCCGTCAGTCTGTCCCACTTCAGTTTTCCACACTTTTTTTTCTTTATGCGTTTGAGGAATAATATGAAATTTGCTGAACAGCTTTAAAATGTCAAACTACAAATCAAGTTTACATGCACTTTTGTAGCGTCTGGTTGACATATTTTCGGAATGACAATGCATACAATCCAAAAGATGTGAAATGTGTTTAAGATATCACATTCTTGAATGATTGTTAAGATTACATGTGTTAGATAATGCTTCTTTATATAGGAAGTTGACATTGTTGACATTCCAAAATTCTCTAAAACAGTGGTTTAGCCTGGACAAAATGGCACAAACAGATAGATTTATTCAAAAATTCTCAAAACTTTTTTCATTTTCAAATTCAGAACACAGAGCTATGCATATAATTGTATATCTTGTCAAACTATGTAATTTATGAAATAATTACCTAAATTAAGGTCTACGTACAGTGCATGTGTTCCATGATACTTACATATATGTTCAATTTTCAGCATTGTTTACAAAAAATAATAACTCTGCAAAACGAAACCCCAACTGTAAAGATGAATGCAGGTATATGCAACCTGGGAGTGTACAAATTTTGATTTTAATTCTGAGTCTCCATATATATTTTCATAAATCTGGCTCTCACGCTATATAGAATAATTTTTTTTAAAAAGAGGTATGTATGAATTGGCTTAATTCCTATTACTATTTAGAGTTTAATTACATGTATATTGTCGTGCTTGAAAAGCATATAAAACAATGTACATGTAATATATATATTTGTTTTAAAGTTACCTACATTAAACTGATCATATTAGCACATGATATTGACCATTTCTTATATTTTATTCTTGTATCAACACGAGAGTCTATTGTTTTTTATGTCTTTTTAAAAAAATAAAATGTTTTCCCTGGTGGTTCATGGATGGACGGAAGATTACGTCATAACTTGGAAAACCCCTTCCGCATAAAACATGTCCTAATGTGCATAGTTGTACTCGAAAAGCATACCAGTTTAAATGATGTTGAAAGTAGACCACATTTACTGCTGATTATGGCTTTTAAAACGTAATGTTTAATATGTTGTACAAATGAATACATATTTTTGGGAAATATATCATCACAATATCAACGAAACATTACACAGAAATCTCCTTTACATAAAGATGTAAAGTTTTGTCCCCTCTATAGCCATTTCGTATATTGCTCAAACTTAATTCACTATCAGGGTGTCTCTTCGTAATAGCTGTAGATCTGTAGCTCTCTGGTTGAAAAAAAATCGGAGAGACAAACTGTTTTGTCTATCCGAAATTTTTCAACCAGAGATCTAGTATACAGATCTGCAGCTAACTTCGTAACAAATGTACAATGCCCTTGAACCAAAGTCATATCACATCTCTGGGTTAAACTTAGTCAGGAACATATTTTCTCTCCATTTGGCACAAACGGTCAAAATATACTCACATCAACAAAAGGATTTGAAGTTTCTAAAGCCAGAGGTCAAGGTCAATTGGTCAGAGGTCAAGGTTGTATGAATTATCCATGCAAAATCCTTGTCCAAGAATATTTTCTTCAGTGTTAACATGAAGAGTGCAGTGACCTTGAGTTGTTTCTAATTGTGAGTAAGTGGTATAAGAGCTATTATAAAATGCATGGTGAAAGATACAAGAGTACGGCGGCGTGAAAGGGCAAGAAACTCAAAATGATATATAAAGATATTTTTTTACAAACTACGCATGCGTCATCTTAACTTCGTGTTTTGAACGTTATCGTGCTCCGTTGTAATAAAACATGATTATGCTACATTTCTAAACCAATAAAATTCCAGAAAGGTATTCATCTATTGTTTAGAACGAGTATTTAAGCCCTCGTACAATCGTGTTTGGGTTTCTTCGCCACACCATTTAGCAAGGTAAATGAAATTGCCACGGTTTTGATAGAATCGTTATTATCAACTCAAATCGTTATCTACCTCTGTGCTAAGATGAATATCATTATTATTATCATCAGTTTTGATTGTTACTGTCAATCAACATTTTATATTTGACTATATATAAAAATTCACAAGCTTCCTTTTGAGTTATTGTCCACGGATAAAATATTTATATGATTAACTTAAAGTATAACTTTATCAGTTTCTCCTGCTTTTTCCTTTGTTACTAGCTTGAACTAACTTGTCCTGGTTCATTTTGTTATTTTTTTTGCAAACTAAAAAAAACGAGAGAATAACATAAATAAGAGGTTTGACGGCAATCTACTTTTAAATTAATGAATACATGTAAATTAAATTGAAATTAAATGCCAGTAACTTTGTTAGGAAAATGGGCCAAAAGAATACTTTTTTTTCAGATTGAATTTTTATTTTGAAAGTAAAGATGAAGAAGTTGATGCTGTTAATGTAATCTGAAACCTGAAGTTTAACCTTATGAACGTGTCTAAACGATTTATAACTTTTATTGATATTTTGGTGGCAAACTTATTTATATTATACTATTAAATTGATTTGTTACAATAATTATATTTATCAGAGTGAACACTTACATGTTTTGTCAGGTGTGTGTTCAAATCACAATTATTTATTGAGATTTCTTTGAAAGTAATGTTCAAAAATGAGAAATTCTTATTCGTGAAACTTAACTAAATGTACAATGTTTGTTTCAAAGGAATATCGAATAAAAATCTGACAACCGAAAATGGTTCACGTTTCTTAGAATAAAACGTTTAAAAATTGCTTTTGTAATTTTTTCTCTTTTATTAAAATACAGTTTTTATTAATGATTTGTTAATTCCGTGATTAGTGGTGGCTGTAAGATTTGAGGGTGGCGCCTGCGCATAAGGTCTGTACTTCCTGGGAGTAGATACTGAGGTCAGCAACGTCGCCGAACTTGAGATGTACGCTAACAAGATGGCGGAGCTTTGTCTAAAACAGAACCAAAACAGTCTAGTATATAAAGTCGCAGATTTATAAAAAGAAAATCCGGTCAGAGAGAGAGAGAGAGAGAGAGAGAGAGAGAGAGAGAGAGAGAGAGAGAGAGAGCTCTTTGACCTAACACACCAACAAGTTTTGCACCTTAATTAAACTGTATCAATAAGGTGAATTACCTGAAGAGTTTTATTGATTTAGCCTCCTTATATTTCCATGACAGAATTTCTTTTTGATTGCCAAAAAGCTGTAATATTGCTGTAATTGTTATGCTTTTACCGTTACTTAATAAATAAGACCAGAGATATAAATAACATAACATAATAAATTGTTATTTATGTCTCTGATAAGACATAGCTAAACTGTTAGAGAAACTGCTGTTTAATAATTTAATGATTTTCAGAGTCTCGTGATATTTAACGTTACAAAACTGCATGTTTCTTTAAATCTGCTGAGGAGCAAAGTCCACTGACATAAAATAAAAAGTTCATTGATCTAGATGGGGGAGGTGAGGAGAAATCAAACATAGTACTAAAAAATAGACATAGGCCTCGTCACACCCCACCCCAATTCCTTTTCCCCCTTTCATATCCCAATGAAAATACAATGTACTAATATATAACTTTCTCTTGAAGTGAAATTTGTAGAATACTGTGTCACATGATCAATGTATGAGATGCTGTAAACAATTATTGGAACCTAGCACGGATCCAATACCACTGTAAACAATTATTGGATCCTAGCACAGATCCAATATCACTGTAAACAATTACTGGATCCTAATAGATCCAATATCACTGTAAACAATTATTGGATCCTAACACAGATCCAATATCACTGTAAACAATTATTGGATCCTAACACAGATCCAATATCACTGTAAACAATTACTATATTCCAATAGAATCAATATTAGTTTGACACAATTCGTCATGGTGTCTATAAGGCAATCACCTCCTTTTAGCCCCCTCCCCCCACCTTAGACACTTTCCCTACATGCGGACGAAATCACAGGGACCGAGCCCGTTTTAACATTAATTTCAATGTAACCATATGATAAATGAAGAAAATGTTATGGTTACATTGAAATTAGTGTTAAAACGGACTTGGCCCCTGTGGATAAAATGCCTAATTTTGATGAATCATTTGCCGCCACCATGTTTATGTACAAACAAACACAATTAATTAATCTGGTTGATATACATGATTTCTTGTACTCTTAAGTTTACATGTAGTGTACTGTGTGCATTCTACTTTTACAATAGTATATCATATATCATAAGTAAATATCAAATTAGTTATGTAAGTATGAATATTTCCTTTAGTCGTACAATAACTCAAAATGCGTGATTAAGTTTTTATTTGTGCTTTAACGCATGAATAGGCTAAGTGTATTCACATGAAATTGAACATCGCAGATTTTCAATACAATCATAATAAATTACACTGAATGTAAGTATTTATTCATACATGGTATGAAATACACGTGTTCTGCACCCCTGATATGAACGAAGTTTAATTTACTTACAACAAATCATCAAATTCATGGAAATAGTCTTGCTTAATCTATATCACCCAGTTTGGTGTCTATCTGAGAAATTTTATTTTCCTTACATTGCCTTTTAAATATTCTGATACAAACAGATTGTCATTATTGTCCACACATAAACCATACGGACCCTTCAGATCACAGTTATCAATGTAACGGAGAAACTGTCCATCCTGATCCAGAGTGTGAATACAATGGTTGTAATGGTCTGCTGTCAGGATATGACTCTGACTGTCTGTTGTGATACCAAATGGTTTAAATGGTTCCTTTTTGGTAACTGAGGGATGACCGATGTATCTCCATCTGAGTTTCCCGTTCTGATTAACCACCACAACTGCACCGGCCCCACAGTCAGCTACACAGATGTCATTGTTTCTGTTCTCAGTGATGTGTTTAACCTTTACATTCCCTGAGTACAGAGGTTTACCTTCATCATCAAACTGAATTGTTTGTTTCTCTGTAGATCCCGAGTAACGGATAACTTTGCATTGAGTGTCATCATCACTGATCATGGTAACCAGGAGACCACCAGTAGAGGTGACACACAGTTTACTAGGCCTCCATCCCTGTAATCTGATCAACTCTTCTGTCTGTCCATTATTTACTTTATTCACTGACTTTGATTTCCCGTCACCGAAAAGTAAATTCCCATCACTGTCTACAGCTATATCATTGGGTCGTTGTTCTGACTTGTTGCTAACTGTATAAAGCAATTCACCTTTCATGTTAAAGCATTTGATATCCTTTGTCGATCCATATGTCCAAACACAATCTTCATTTAGATAGGTAACGCTGTGTAGATTTTCATACCCTGTCTGTATTGTGGCAATAAGTTCCGGTTCATCCAGCAGTTCTCTCACTGAAGTGTTGGGTTGGTTTAGTGACAACACATTCTCTTCTGTAGCAGTAGACAAAGGAGTTATCTGCCCAAACATATTATACAACTTTTCATGGTCTAATGGGTTTGGAAAGAATGTTGGCAGTGCAATCTTTACTTTGGGTGGCAGCTTGCTGAACTCTCTGATCTTAGAGCTGTATTCAATGGTAGGAAATACTTCAGTGGATTTTTTTATTTCTTCTATGGCCAGTAATGTTTGTTTTATGAGAGCCTGTATCTGTTTGATTTCATCGAAGTGTTTCTGTAAAATGTCTCGGTGTTTTACTTTTATCTCACTGATTTCAGTTTTCATTTTATTGATAACAATGTCGATTTTTCTGTGCCATTGCTCTCCTTGTTTGGACATTGCTGTCGTAAGTTTCTCATATCCTCCATCCAGGCTGGCAAGCTGATTTTCCAAGTCGAGTGCAATTTCTTCATAGGTAGGAGAAATAAGATTTTCTAACTTGTTTGCCTCGTCCGCAATAGCATTTTTCTTTGTCGTGTAAACTTCGGATACTTCTGCAAAAATATGTCCTTTATGTGTTTCTGATGCAGTACAAGAAGAACAAACAAATATGTCGTTGCAATTCTTGCACTGCAAGTCACAGTTTTTGTGTGAATGTGTCACACATTTTGGGTAAATCAGAGTTGATCTTCGCTCCTCAAAAGGGACAATTTTATGTTTGTCATATCCATCTAAGATGTGTTCTCCTATACAGAGCTTACAGAGGTTGACATGACAAAAGTCACAGTAGCTGTGTACTATGGCAGTCTCACAAAGGTCACATCGGTGCACATCCTGGGCACTAGAATCCGCATCCATCGCTTTTCTAAAAATTTAATGAAAAAGTAATCAATGAAAAATTAAATTAACTGTATGTCTTTTATCCAGAAGAAAACGTAGGATTAATTGTTAATATATTAAGAGCCAACGTAAAAACCGTATGTTGCAGCCCTGCTTTAATCAAGGGTTTACAATAACCAAATAGAATGATCAACTTGCATTAATTGATAAGTATTTTAACATAAAATATATTTGTTGAAGGTCAACTCATACAGAACATTAAAACGAAAGTACTTATAGTTGAGAGATATTAATTCAAAACAACCAATTTTACATGTAGGTATCGCAATTTTCGTCTAATAAATAAAGTCAATTATAAGCGGCACAAACCTTGTTTAAAACAAATCAATTTACATATTCGTCGAATCGGACATCAAACATGCAGACGTGTACGCGTTACTTAAACATGGAATGTGGTCACCTGACATCAAGAATTCAAAACAATTAGAGTTATTCCCCGTGTATCATAATTCTGTATCACCCCCCCCCCCCCCCACCCATTGTTTACTGAACAGTCACGATGACTGAATTTCAAAGGAAGTACATGTTGGAGTTTTAACAGATAAGCTATTCTATACAGTATAACGTTACTATTCAAAATAAACCAATGCAGCATTTTATGCATGAATCTCATTATGCTTCTATTATGAAATCCTATAGCACGTACAGTTCAGCGGCCCATTTTTTAAATGACACCTTGTAATGTAATGCTTCTTACATTCTTTAGATAATACATTATAATGGGTATTTTGTGCATGCTGCCATGTTTTACTAATTCTATTATTTTTTATTAAATTGACCTACAAGTATCAGAACAAAGGAGAACACGTGCCTTACTGCGCTTGAGTATTCTATGGATTTAAAAATAAAAGGCGATTAATTATATGTAAACATTACACACCTACATAAATAATGTAAATAAATATCCTGTAAACAAAATATCGTTTTATCCTGGATAGGAAATTTCCATGCAGGTTCATAGATTTAAACCATGACTTCCTACATATATATTTTGCCAGCTTTCTGAAGGCTGTATAAGCATGCTGTGATAAAATTAAGGGATTCTTATTAAAACTAACAACTGAAATGGAGGTGATATCCGATTTTTGAAAACAAAACGAAGATGCAGGAATAGCTCTGGAGAACATGGGGGAATATCTGTTCACTGTTCGAAAGATGTTCCAAGTATACAAGACGAATCATGAAGTTTTAAGATGTTCATAGTTTTATCTTCTGTTATCAAAAAATTCTAGAAATTTAGAAAATGATATAGTTCATTACTATTTAAAATCGGAGTGTCTCTTATTAGTCCCCTACCGGTTTCACCGAAGGGAACTATAGCTTTCCTCTGCGTCCGTGCGTCCGTCTGTTAGTCCGTCCGTCTGTCCGTCCGTCCGTCAGTCTGTCCCACTTCAGTTTTCCACACTTTTTTTCTTTATGCGTTTGAGGAATAATATGAAATTTGCTGAACAGCTTTAAAATGTCAAACTACAAATCAAGTTTACATGCACTTTTGTAGCGTCTGGTTGACATATTTTCGGAATGACAATGCATACAATCCAAAAGATGTGAAATGTGTTTAAGATATCACATTCTTGAATGATTGTTAAGATTACATGTGTTAGATAATGCTTCTTTATATAGGAAGTTGACATTGTTGACATTCCAAAATTCTCTAAAACAGTGGTTTAGCCTGGACAAAATTGCACAAACAGATAGATTGATTCAAAAATTCTCAAAACTTTTTCATTTACAAATTCAGAACACAGAGCTATGCATATAATTGTATATCTTGTCAAACTATGTAATTTATGAAATAATTACCTTAATTAAGGTCTACGTACAGTGCATGTGTTCCATGATACTTACATTTATGTTCAATTTTCAGCATTGTCTACAAAAAATAAAAACTCTGCAAAACGAAACCCCAACTGTAAAGATGAATGCAGGTATATGCAACCAGGGGGTGTACAAAATTTTGATTTTAATTCTGAGTCTCCATAAATATTTTCATAAATCGGGCTCTCACGTTACATATATACATACATATGGAATAATTTTTTTAAAAATAGGTATGTGTGAATTGGCCTAATTCCTTTTACTATTTAGAGTTTAATTACATGTATATTGGCGTGCTTGAAAAACATATAAAACAATGTACATGTAATATATATATATTTTAAAAAGTTACCTACATTAAACTGATCATATTAGCACATGATATTAACCATTTCTTATATTTTATTCTTGCATGTATCAACACGAGAGTCTATTGTTTTTGATGTCTTTTTAAAAAAATAAAATGTTTTCCCTGGTGGTTCATGGATGAACGGAAGATTACGTCATAACTTGGAAAACCCCTTCCACATAAAACATGTCCTAATGTGCATAGTTGTACTCGAAAAGCATACCAGTTTAAATGATGTTGAAAGTAGACCACATTTACTGCTGATTATGGCTTTTAAAACGTAATGTTTAATATGTTGTACAAATGAATACATATTTTGGGGAATATGATCACAATATCAACGAAACATTACACAGAAATCTCCTTTACATAAAGATGTAAAGTTTCGTCCCCTCTATAGCCATTTCGTATTGCTCAAACTTCACCAACAGGGTGTCTCTTCGTAATAGCTGTAGATCTGTGGCTCTCTGGCTGAAAAAAAATGGAGAGACAAACTGATTTGTCTATCCGAATTTGTTCAACCAGAGAGCTAGTATACAGATCTGCAGCTATCTTCGTAACAAATGTACAATGCCCTTGAACCAAATTCATATCACATCTCTGGGTTAAACTTAGTCAGGAGCATATTTTCTCTCTATTTGGCACAAACAGTAAAAAAATACTGACATCAACAAAAGGATTTGAAGTTTCTAAAGCCAGAGGTCAAGGTTAATTGGTTAGAGGTCAAAGTTGTATGAAATCTACATGCAAAATCCTTGTCCAAGAATATTTTATCTTCCTTTTGTGCGACTCATTCTTCATCTACATGTATAACATGAAGAGTGCAGTGAACTTGAGTTGTTTCTAATGTCAAGGTCGAAACAACATTTTTTCTCTTTTCCTTTGCCCCTATTTGGTCATACATGTACCGACCCCTCCCCCGGTCAAAATGAGCTTAAATGAAGGATGTGCAAAACTCATGGACTTTGTTCTAGAGTGGTAGCCATGGAATGGCATGATAGCAATCATTGTCCCAAGCAAACCATCTCCCCCTTTTACACTATCTGACTCGCACTTTACCTTTTGAGATGGTCAGTACCCTATTTAGTTACACCTCCATCTCGACATTTTCTAATCATCTATCTTGTTTTAATTTGCCCCCCCCCCTTAGTTATAGGTTGTTTGTTGCCCTTATTTTTCACGTTATACATGCAGAATATAGAGATATGTAACAGTTCTGTTTTGTTACAGATTTCAAATCTGTTGTAAAAAAAACAAAACACCAGTATCATTTGTAAGTTGAATATATTAAGGCACACTTGGCTGGTTACCAGCCCTCGCTTCCCCAGTCATACGCCACCAGTTTAATCTTTATATATAATACACACATATATATACCACATTATGAAAAAAAAAAGAATTACAGAAAATCTTTACAGACTTGCAATTCTGACAAGTTTATACAAGTGTGCACATGTTTATTGCATTTCTATCCTTTTTTTGATGTGCACCAGAATTGATACATACGTATACATCTAAATGACCCCTCCCCCCTTTTTTTGACATTGAAAAATAAAATAAATAGATAGATTTACATTTATATAATACAGTAAATGCATTTTTTTTCAATTCTGACAATTATATTGATGCACTTGATCAGATACATGTATGTACTTGAAAGATAAGGTATATGCCATAAAAGAACAATATAAAAGAAAACAAGCGGATTAAATATACATTTTCAGTTAATAATGTATTCTTTTATAAACCATCAACAAGACTTGAGAGCTAAAAAATATCAAATATTCTAGTCTTAATTAATATACTGAAAAGTAAAAAATACTGAAACAGCATATTATGTAGATATAGACAATCATTTTTAAAAAAATTAGAAAGAGAGAAAAAAGAATAGAGTTTTAATCAATACTTCAAAAATCAATATGTGAATTTGAAGGATAATACATGAGATTAAATTGACATATAGATCACACAGGTTTAGTTTTCAGTCATTCTATAAGACTTGAAATGAAGAAAACATAATGAAAACTGATTATAAAATTGTTAAGTAACAATAATAAAATAATGTATGATGGATTGTGCTTCAGAATAGAGAGAAATTTTTAAAAAAAATCTGCTCATGCATGCACACATACTACTAGTTTATACATATTTGAATCAAAAATCAGAATGCCATATTAACTGCTTTACTATTTCTAAAAAACATATGTGAAGATTGAAAAACAGGCATTCATATTAATTTCACACATGCTGATCAGAATGATCTTGCTCAACAGCTTGAAGATATT
The DNA here is from genome assembly GCF_902806645.1 of Magallana gigas. Classification (NCBI taxonomy): domain Eukaryota; kingdom Metazoa; phylum Mollusca; class Bivalvia; order Ostreida; family Ostreidae; genus Magallana; species Magallana gigas. Next base: position 19,606,427 of record NC_047567.1, on the reverse strand, counting down.
GTCTTTTTTAAGCAATTTCATAAGTTCCAAATTCATTAAGTAGGGCTAGTGGGTCGTTGCCATTTTTAGACTATAACAATCTCCTTGAAACAAAGAGCTCTATACAGAGAATTAGGCAAAATATTAACATTTTAGAGCTAAAATATTTGAATTTTTGTTTCACTAAATAATAGTTATAAGCCAAAAATATTATAATACAGGTAATTGTTTTTGACAGATCTGATGGATAGTTTGTTGTTTCACTAGATACAATGTAATGGCTATTAGCCAAAAATATCATACTACCATTAACTTTTTTTTTGACAGATCTAATGGATAATTTGTTAACCACCCACCCTCCTTAAGTAGGATTGTTGTAAAAAAATAGTTGTCTGATAGATAAACATAAGTAATTGTGCTTCAAAATTGATTACTTGTATTCCAATTAACTTGTATTTGCAGATCAACCACATGTGTAAAGCAAACAGAACAAATTCTAAACCGAACTAAGCAGACTGAACAAAACAGGTGACAGATAATTTAGGTATCCAGTTATGATTTTTCAACATTACCTATGTTAGCTCTTGCTCTCCTTTCAACAGAGAGAGAGAGAGAGAGAGAGAGAGAGAGAGAGAGAGAGAGAGAGAGAGAGAGAGAGAGAGAGAGAGAGAGGGGGGGGTTATATAATCTTGTCAGTCATATCTGGTCAAAATACACATAAAGGGTACAGCCTCTAGTACATGTAACATATGCAAATTAATACATACATTCTAAAACATAAAACAAAAAATAACTTTAAGTTTTTACCCCCCCCCCCCTAAAAAAAGTTGAAAAAAAGAGATCTATAATCTTAAATGGTAGAGAGAACTGATATTTCATTTCCCCATTTTTTCCTTAAATGTCAATATCTTACTTTATATATCTAATTATCTATATTACATAATCATTGATATTCACGGAAGCTCAGTTGATTTATTCCTATCTAATTTTTCTATTAAAAAAATACCCTTCTGAAAGTAGGAGTGGGGAGGCGGTTTTGGGTAGGCCAGACAAACAATATTAATGTATTGGTTCTGGAATAAAATGTTCAAAATCTAATGAAGTAGGCAGGTTTATTTTTTTATCGCAAGAATTGCAAAGGGAAATAAATATTTAAGCCTAAAATTGAGTTTTTTTCTTTCCAATTATCAGTAAAATTAATCATTGCAACAGCATACGGCCTGAACCAGCCGTGCCTGAGAAATAAAACATTTATTTTTTTTGCCTTAGCGAACAAGAACCCAGGACTAACCTTGATCACTTCTTGACCTTCTTCGTTTGTTTCCTTGATGACGCAAAAAACGACGGGGGCATTACAAAAGCATGAAGAGGAAATCGTACGTCACCTACATCATCTCTTCCAGGGACGTTCCAGAGGAATCGTGGGCCGCAGTCGTTATAATGTTTAATTTTGTTGCTGTGAATATTCCCAGCATTTTAACTTTTGAAATTTGATGTTCGTAGATATCATTAAAACGGTTTGCCACGTGTTACTTGAAATCAAATATGTAGTTATATATTACATATTTTGTTCACTGGTTATTAGGACGATAGACCTCCCCCTTTCCCCGCTCATTGGGCAACTATTTTCCGGGGCAAAATTTGGAATCAGTGAAATTCTATGTATCGGTATTCAACACCATGCGGAAGAAGATGGGAAAAATCTATTTTTTTTTTACTGAAATTGGTTTAATATGGTATGTTGTCATGTAAAGTACTATTAACGTGCATGTACCTGTATCAATAATAAAACTAACAACGATCTATAAATCAGAATTTCACTGTTTCTCTTTTATCTATCTTGAGGGTGAAGAAGAATTGGTGGAATAACCACAGGCTCGAACCAAGGACCCCTCAGTTTAAAACAATTTATGCTCTACTAAGCCAAAGAGTCAACCCACTAGCTTGTATAAGTAGAAGTGTAGCAGTACTAAGCCTATTATTACATTACCACAATAGTCTAATTGACCACATCTAGGCTCGAGTTTAAAAAACGAGCGCTCTGCCAACGGAGCCATGGGATAAGTACACTTGCTAGTACACTAGTAAGAAGTGTTTTCAACTTGTTATAGTCCAAAAACAAAGATTTATTTAGTTTCTTTCAAGAAACTCATTCCACAACAATTTTTTTAGGTTTAAAAGTGCAAAAAAAGGGCTCACGGCGCACGGTCAATTTTTGTGTTATGTAAGCGATAAACCATATAAAGTCCAAAGTAACGTTTCTACAAATTGGACATAAAACCAACTAATATTGAAACTTCAAATTGACTTCTGTCATGATACATGCATGTATTTTACGTACCAAATTAAGACGTATTATATTGTTTAATTAATTAATTTATTTTATTAATTAAAAACTAAAGCCAGATAGTCCTCATTAAATTCACGATCATAATGAGAAATGACGTTGTTGGGTGTCATGGAGCAACGAGAAGTGACAACAGTCCTGACTCAACTCAGGAAAACGTAGAAGCAAAGTGAAAATGCAAGATAACGCAAATAAAATGTCAAAAATTATTCGCACATTTGACATGCTTAAATGAAATACATTTTCAATTTTGAAGGGTATAGGAAACGGCCTTTTTAATATCTAGCAGCCCGAAATAAAATCAATTTTGATTTTTTTTTTTTTTTTTGTAATCAAAAGCATTATTCACGTCTTCTGACATTCAATGTTTTTCAAGAATACAGAAGAATACTAAAAATCTAACTTATAACTCTCAAACTATTGTGAGCAAATAAGTAAGCAAGTCGTATAAGAGCTATTCTAAAATGCACGATGAAAGGTACAAGTGACTCAACATGATATATTTACATTTTCCTGTGTCTTTGCCTGTGATAACACTACGTATCGATTTTGTACTATATATACATGATATAAAGATAGTGTTATCAATAAACTATGCATGCGTCATCTTGACGCCGTGTTTTGAACATTATGGTGCTCCATTGTAAACACTGCACTGTAAACAATTATTGGATCCTAATAGATTCAATATCAGTTTGACATAATTCGTCATGTTGACAATCACCTCCTTGTAGCCCCCCCACCCCCCCTTTAGACACTTTCCCTCCATGCGGACGAAATCACAGGGACCGAGCCCGTTTTAACATTAATTTCAATGTAACCATATAATAAATAATGAAAATGTTATGGTTACATTGAAATTAATGTTAAAACGAACTTGGCCCCTGTGGATAAAATGCCTAATTTTGATGAATCATTTGCCGCCACCATGTTTATGTACAAACAAAAACAATTAATTAATCTGGTTGCTATACATGATTTCTTGTAATCTTAAGTTTACATGTATTGTACTGTGTGTATTCTACGATTACAATAGTTTATCATATATCATAAGTAAATATCAAATTAGTTATGTACATGTAACTAAGTGTGAACATTTTCTTTAGTCGTACAATAACTCAAAATGCGTGAAGAAGTTTTTAATTGTGCTTTAACGCATGAATAGGCTAAGTGTATTCACATGAAATTGAACATCGCAGATTTTCAATACAATCATAATAAATTACACTGAATGTAAATATTTATTCATACATAGTATGAAATACACGTGTTCTGCACCCCTGATTTGAACGAAGTTTACTTTACTTACAACAAATCATCAAATTCATGGAAATAGTCTTGCTTAATCTCTATCACCCAGTTTGGTGTCTATCTGAGAAATTTTATTTTCTTTACATTGCCTTTAAAATGTTCTGATACAAACAGATTGTCATTATTGTCCAAACATAAACCATACGGACTCTTCAGATCACAGTTATCAATGTAACGGAGAAGCTGTCCATTCTGATCCAGAACGTGGATACAATGGTTGTAATGGTCTGCTGTCAGGATACGACTCTGACTGTCTGTTGTAATACCAAATGGTATAAATGTTTTGTTCTTGGTAACTGAGGGATGACCGGTGTATCTCCATCTGAGTTTCCCGTTCTGATTAACCACCACAACTGCACCAGCCCCACAGTCAGCTACACAGATGTCATGGTTTCTGTTTTCAGTGATGTATTTAATTACAGCACTCCCCGAGTACAAAGGTTTACCTTCATCATCAAACTGAATTGTTTGTTTCTCTGTAGATCCCGAGTAACGGATAACTTTGCATTGAGTGTCATCATCACTGATCATGGTAACCAGGAGACCACCAGTAGAGGTGACACACAGTTTACTAGGCCTCCATCCCTGTAATCTGATCAACTCTTCTGTCTGTCCATTATTTACTTTATTCACTGACTTTGATTTTCCGTCACTGAAAAATAAATTCCCATCACTGTCTACAGCTATATCATTGGGTCGTTGTTCTGATTTGTTGCTAACTGTATGAAGCAATTCACCTTTCATGTTAAAGCATTTGATATCCTTTGTCGGTCCAAATGTCCAAACACAATCTTCATTTAGATAGGTGACACTGAAAAGTTTTTCATACCCTGTCTGTATTGTGGCAACAAGCTCCGGTTCATCCAACAGTTCTCTTACTGAAGTGTTGGGTTGGTTTAGTGACAACACATTCTCTTCTGTAGCAGTAGACAAAGGAGTTATCTGCCCAAACATATTATACAACTTCTCATGGTCTAATGGTTTTGGAAAGAATGTTGGCAGTGCAATCTTTACTTTGGGTGGCAGCTTGCTGAACTCTCTGATCTTAGAGCTGTATTCAATGGTAGGAGATACTTCAGTGGATTTTTTTATTTCTTCTATGGCCAGTAATGTTTGTTTTATGAGAGCCTGTATCTGTTTGATTTTATCCAAGTGTTTCTGTAAAATGTCTCGGTGTTTTACTTTTATCCTACTGATTTCAGTTTTCATTTTATTGATAACAATATCGATTTCTCTGTGCCATTGCTCTCCTTGTTTGGACATTGCTGTCGTAAGTTTCTCATATCCTCCATCCAGGCTGGCAAGCTGATTTTCCAGGTCGAGTGTAATTTCTTCATAGGTAGGAGAAATAAGATTTTCTAACTTATTTGCCTCGTCCGCAATAGCATTTTTCTTTGTCGTGTAAACTTCGGAAACTTCTACAAAAATATGTCCTTTATGTGTTTCTGATGCAGTACAAGAAGAACAAACAAATATGTCGTTGCAATTCTTGCACTGCAAGTCACAGCTTTTGTGTGGATGTGTCCCACATTTTGGGTAAATCAGAGTTGATCTTCGCTCCCCAAAAGGGACTATTTTATGTTTGTCATATCCATCTGAGATGTGATCTACTACACAGGGCTTGCAGAGGTTGACATGACAAAAGTCACAGTAACTGTGTACTATGGCGGTCTCACAAAGCTCACATCGGTGCACATCCTGGGCACTAGAACGAGGATCCATCGTTTTTCTAAAAATTTAATGAAAAAGTTAAATGAAAAAATTAAATTAACTGTTTGTCTTTAATCCAGAAGAAAACGTAGGATTAATTGTTAATATATTAAGAGCCAACGTAAAAACCGTATGTTGCAGCCCTCCTTTTATCAATGGTTTACAATAACCAAATAGAATGATCAACTTGCATTAATTGATAAGTATTGAAGCATATATATATCTGTTGAAGGTCAACTCTTACAGAAAATTAAAACGAAAGTACTTATAGTATAGAGATATTAATTCAAAACAATCAATTTTACATGTTGGTATCTCAATTTTTGTCAGATAAATAAAGTCATTTATAAGCGGCACAAACCTTGTTTAAAATAAATCAATTTACATATTCGTCGAATCGGAAATCAAACATGCAGACGTGTACGCATAACTTAAACATGGCTGAGCTTGCTTGTATGGAATGTCAAGAATTCAAAACAATTAGAGTTATTCCCCGTGTATCATAATTCTGTATCACCCCCCCCCCCCCTTCCTTACTGAACAGTCACGATGACTGAATTTCAAATGAGTTTTAACAGACACTCTATACAGTATAACGTTACTATTCAAAATAAACCAATGCAGCATTTTATGCATGAATCTCATTATGCTTCTATTATGAAATCCTAAGGCACGTACAATTCAGCGGCCCATTTTTTAAATGACACCTTGTAATGTAATACTTCTTACATTCTTTAGATAATACATTATAAATGGTATTCTGTGCATGCTGCCATGTTTTACTAATTCTATTATTTTTTTTATTAAATTGACCTACAATTATCAGAACAAAGGAGAACACGTTCCTAATTGCGCACGAGTATTCTATGGATTTAAAAATAAAAGGCGATTAATTATATGTAAACATTACACACCTACATAAATAATGTAAATAAATATCTTGTAAACAAAATATCGTTTTATCCTGGATAGGAAAATTCCATGCAGGTTCATAGATTTAAACCATGACTTCCTACATTTATATTTTGCCAGCTTTCTGAAGGCTGTATAAGCATACTGCGATAAAATTTAAGGATTCTTATTAAAACTAACAACTGAAATGGAGGTGAAATCCGATTTTTGAAAACAAAACGAAGATGCAGGAAGAGCTCTGGAGAACATGGGGGAATAGCTGTTCACTGTTCGAAAGATGTTCCAAGTATACAAAACGAATTATGAAGTTTTAAGATGTTCAAAGTTTTATCTTCTGTTATAAGATATAAATATCATATATATATATATATATATATATATATATATATATATATATATATATATATATATATATATATATATATATATATATATATATATATATATATATATATAATTATCAAAAATGAATAAAATAAAATCAAAAAATTCTTCAAATTCATAAAATGATAGTTTTTCATTATTTTCATTACTATTTGAAATCGGAATGTCTCTTATTAGTCCCCTACCGGTTTCACCGAAGGGGACTATAGCTTTCCTCCACGTCCGTTCGTCCGTCTGTCCGTCTGTCCGTCAGTCTGTCCCACTTCAGTTTTCCACACTTTTTTTCTTTATGCGTTTGAGGAATAATATGAAATTAGCTGAACAGCTTTAAAATGTCAAACTACAAATCAAGTTTACATGCACTTTTGTAGCGTCTGGTTGACATATTTTCGGAATGACAATGTATACAATCCAAAATATGTGAAATGTGTTTAATATATCACATTCTTCAATGATTGTTAAGATTACATGTGTTAGATAATGCTTCTTTATATAGGAAGTTGATATTGTTGACAATCCAAAATTCTCTAAAACAGTGGTTAAGCCTGGACAATATTGCACAAACAGATAGATTTATTCAAAAATTCTCAAAACTTTTTCATTTACAAATTCAGAACACAGAGCTATGCATATAATTGTATATCTTGTCAAACTAGTATGTAATTTATGAAATAATTACCTAGATTAAGGTCTACGTACAGTGCATGTGTTCCATGATACTTACATTTATGTTCAATTTTCAGCATTGTTTACAAAAAATAAAAACTCTGCAAAACGAAACCCCAACTGTAAAGATGAATGCAGGTATATGCAACCTGGGAGTGTACAAATATTGATTTTAATTCTGAGTCTCCATAAATATTTTCATAAATCTGGCTCTCACGTTACATATATACATATATAGAATAATTTTTTTTTAAAAATAGGTAAGTATGAATTGGCCTAATTCCTATTACTATTTAGAGTTTAATTACATGTATATTGTCGTGCTTGAAAAACATATAAAACAATGTACATGTAATATATATATATATATATATTTTAAAAAGTTACCTACATTAAACTGATCATATTAGCATATGATATTGACCATTTCTTCTATTTTATTCTTGTATCAACACGAGAGTCTATTGTTTTTGTTGTCTTTTTAAAAAAATAAAATGTTTCCCCTGGTGGTTCATGGACAGAAGATTACGTCATAACTTGGAAAACCCCTGCCGCATAAAACATGTCCTAATGTGCATAGTTGTACTCGAATAGCATACCAGTTTAAATGGTGTTGAAAGTAGACCACATTTACTGCTGATTATGGCTTTTAAAACGTAATGTTTAATATGTTGTACAAATGAATACATATTTTTTGGGAATATGATCACAATATCAACGAAACATTACACAGAAATCTCCTTTACATAAAGATGTAAAGTTTTGTCCCCTCTATAGCCATTTCGTATATTGCTCAAACTTCACTAACAGGGTGTCTCTTCGTAATAGCTGTAGATCTGTAGCTCTCTGGTTGAAAAAAATCGGAGAGACAAACTGATATGTCTATCCGAAATTTTTCAACCAGAGAGCTAGTATACAGATCTGCAGCTATCTTCGTAACAAATGTACAATGCCCTTGAACCAAAGTCATATCACATCTCTGGGTTAAACTTAGTCAGGAGCATATTTTCTCACCATTTGGCACAAACGGTCAAAAAATACTCACATCAACAACAGGATTTGAAGTTTCTAAAGCCAGAGGTCAAGGTCAATTGGTCAGAGGTCAAGGTTGTATGAATTATCCATGCAAAATCCTTGTCCAAGAATATTTTTTCTTCCTTTTGTGTCACTCATTCTTCATCTTCAGTGTTAACATGAAGAGTGCAGTGACCTTGAGTTGTTTCTAATGTCAAGGTCGAAACAACATTTTTTCTCTTTTCCTTTGCCCCTATTTGGTCATACATGTATCAAAAGATGGGAAAAATCTATTTTTTGCTGGTTTAATATGGTATGTTGTCATGTAAAGTACTATTAACGTGCATGTACCTGTAAAAAAAAAAGCTAACAACGATCTATAAATTAGAATTTCACTGTTTCACTTCTATCTATCTTGAGGGTGAATTAAGAAGAACTTGTGGAATAACCAATATCAATTTTGAAGGGAATACAGAATACAGAAGGAAACAGAAAAACTTACCTATAACTCTCAAACTATTGTGAGCAAGTGGTATAAGAGCATTTATAAAATGCATGGTGAAAGATACAAGAGTACGGCGGCGTGAAAGGGCAAGAAACTCAAAATGATATGTAAAGACATTTTTTTTTACAAACTACGCATGCGTCATCTTGACTTCGTGTTTTGAACGTTATCGTGCCACGTTGTAATAAAACATGATTATGCTACATTTCTAAACCAAAAAAATTCCAGATCAATTGAAAGGTATTCATCTATTGTTTAAAACGAGTATTTAAGCCCTCGTACAATCGTGTTTGGGTTTCTTCGCCACACCATTTAGCAAGGTAAATGAAATTGCCACGGTTTTGATAGAATCGTTACTATCAACTCAAATCGTTATCTACCTCTGTGCTAAGATGAATATCATTATTATTATCATCAGTTTTGATTGTTACTGTCAATCAACATTTTATATTTGACTATATATAAAAATTCACAAGCTTCCTTTTGAGTTATTGTCCACGGATAAAATATTTATATGATTAACTTAAAGTATAACTTTATCAGTTTCTCCTGCTTTTTCCTTTGTTACTAGCTTGAACTAACTTGTCCTGGTTCATTTTGTTATTTTTTTCGCAAACTAAAAAAAACGAGAGAATAACATAAATAAGAGGTTTGACGGCAATCTACTTTTAAATTAATGAATACATGTAAATTAAATTGAAATTAAATGCCAGTAACTTTGTTAGGAAAATGGACCAAAAGGATACTTTTTTTCAGATTGAATTTTTATTTTGAAAGTAAAGATGAAGAAGTTGATGCTGTTAATGTAATCTGGAAACTGAAGTTTAACCTTATGAACGTGTCTAAACGATTTATAACTTTTATTGATATTTTGGTGGCAAACTTATTTATATAATACTATTAAATTAATTTGTTAAAATAATTATATTTATCAGAGTGAACACTTACATGTTTTGTCAGGTGTGTGTTCAAATCACAATTATTTATTGAGATTTCTTTAAAAGTAATGTTCTAAAATGAGAAATTCTAATTCGTGAAATTTAACTAAATGTACAATGTTTGTTTCAAACGAATATCGAAAAAAAAAATTTTGACAACTCAAAATGGTTGACGCTACTTAGAATAAAACATTTAAAAATTGCTTTTGTTTTTTTTTTTCTTTTATTAAAATACTATTTTTATTAATGGTTTGTAAATTCCGTGATTAGTGGTGGCTGTAAGATTTGAGGGTGGCGCCTGCGCACAAGGTCTGTACTTCCTGGGAGTAGATACTGAGGTCAGCAACGTCGCCGAACTTGGTGTGTACGCTAACAAGATGGCGGAGCTTTGTCTAAAACAGAACCAAAACAGTCTAGTATATAAAGTCGCAGATTTATGAAAATCCGGTCAGAGAGAGAGAGAGAGAGAGAGAGAGAGAGAGAGAGAGAGAGAGAGTTTAATGGAGTAAATTAGAAATGACAAGAGTTTTTAATGAAGTAAGTTAAAAATGACAAAGTCTGGTATATCCTATAAATTTATGTTTTGTGTTTTGATGACGGTGTATTTGCTAAAACGTATAGATTATTTGTTATGATCGAAATCTCATACATCGTCGGAAACCCACTATCATTCTCGCATATCTTTACTATATAACCGTGAGTTACTCTGTAACTTACTTACTTTTTGTCGTACTCATAATATCAAATACTTATTATAAGAGAAATCGAACCTCTATTATAATATTTTGAAAGTATGAAAATGACGGCCATGTTAAGAAAATATGCCCTTGTGGAATGCATGCAAAGATGCCTGTGTTAACCGTGAACATGATTTTTAAGTTTGCTCCACTGAAGTGTATAGGAGCCAATCGGAATAGAGCCTGGATTATTCATGAAAACGAAAAATATTTATTGAGTTGACCCAAGGTGCGAGATTTACAATGGCTATCCGAAGGTGAATCGTATATTTATATAACAGTAGCTTACCTCGAGTTCGTAAATTCCAGTAGGACTCTGGACAGACTCAATTTCGTGGCTATTAAGTCTCCAGAAATAGCAGGTATCTCCCGACTTCATGATGGAGGAATCCTGACAGAAAAAACGTCCATTGAAATTTTAATTCTTTATATTTTATATTGTTTTTTAAGTCGTAAGTAAATAGTGTGTATATATATATATATATATATATATATATATATATATATATATATATATATATATATATATATATAATAATAATAATAATAATAACTAGAGCAAAGCTCGTTGCAAAGCAACGAGTGGGTCTTCCGTTAATGTCAGAAGTAAAGCTGGAAGTTCCTGTAAGAAGCAGAGCTCTTAAACCAATAACAAGAGTAATAAAAAGAAAAAGATGAAAAAATCGAATTATTCCTGGTACGACTTAACAAAATCCGAATGATTTTAAGTACGAATTAACAAAAACCTTTTTGATTTTAAGAACGACTTAACAAAAAAAATCCGAATGTGTTTAAGTACGACTTAACAATTATTTTTGGTACGAGTTAACTTTACGATTAACATTATGCTATTTTTTAAACCAAGGACGCGGAATCAAAATTTCCGGAAAAATCAATTTTTAAACCCCGATATCTCTGTATTGCATCGTCCGATTTTAAAACGGCTTTCAGTGTTAGATTCAGCTTAAAAAGCTCTACAAAACACATATTCATTTTTGATTTGATCAGAAAATTCATTTTTTCGAAAAATTTGTTTCACTTCCGGTTTCGACCGAAAGTGACAGATTTTCATTTCCAGCCTTATTACAGAGGTAAATCGATCAAATCATAACCATTGAAAATTTCAAGCCTCTATCTTAAAGCGTTTTTGAGAAAAGTCCGGGACAAAATGACTTTTTGAAATTTTTAAAAATGACGTCACGTGAAAACGGAGGTGACGTTCTCTTTAAAACTTTTACATTTTTGAGGGACGCCAACTTGCAAAAATCTCTGAAAATTTCATCAAAATCGGTTTAAAACCTTCTGAGTAATGAAGCAAAAAAGGAGTCAGAAGAAAAGAAAAAGAATAATAATAATAACTAGACACGATCTCGTTGCGAGCAACGAGGAGGTCTTCCGTCCGATTTTTAAAAGGTAAATCACGTCATCGACTTTAATTTTCGACAACAAAACATGATATGGAAATAGGAGTGAAGTACTAATGCTTACCTGTAATGTTTTTTATAAGTTCTCTTACGTTGCTTTTTTAAATACTTGCATTTCTTTCAATTGAAATAGACAAGATTAAACTTTTTTACCTCTGGCCCCTAATATCCCTAGTTAGGTAACGCATGAGAGAATCATTATATTGTAAGGATGTATAAACGTATTATACCTAAAGTCTGTCCCAAGATATTTTTGCCACACATTCTCTTAAATTATTTGATATTTGTAAATATCTCTTGATTCAGACGATGTTCATTCGATAGTATGAAAAAATCCCAAGATTTCCCTTTTGAAACGCCCCCGCTAGCTTGTCAGGTTTTAATACACGGCTAAAAAAAGAACGTCTACGGGGATTTTGCATTGCATCAGCCATTATAAAGCCCGGATGATAACTTTAAAAAAGTGTGCTAGATATTCCGAAAGACTTCCGAATTGAGAAAAGATGTAAACATTCTCCATTATAAATATCCGTAGGAAATCTGTTTTCGATCCTGTGAATGTTTACGAAGGAAAAATGGTAATTTGTAAATGAAGTTTGACCCCTAAAAACGTTATTACCTAATTACGTAACACATGTTAAAATCAATAGATTTCTTGAATACATAACAGTTGAGATCGACACAAAATTTTAAATTTTGTTTAATTCATGTGATTTTGAATGACAACAGTTGTGAATGGAATTGGAGATCATTGTGGAGAATAAGCAGGTATTGAAAATAATTAATGCACATGATCATGCACATGACAAATAAAGTGTCTTACACATGTAAATCTTAATGTTGAAGCTGCTTGGTCCGATTTTCAATAAAATAATTGTACGCTTTTAAACGATGGTTATGCTAAGTATGTGTGCAATAATATACGTTGCAGTAAATGTAGTTTTCCCTGTCAATTAAGCCATATTTCAATGAAAAAATGTACTTGTTGAAACTCGTTGAATCCGGATGTTGTTTATTACGGCATGCTGCCCAATCCGGCGACATTATTCAGCCCCTTGACATTTTCCCATCATTTTTGTTTAAAAAAAATTTGTGCAATCCGGATCCTATCTATTCTGTTAACCGGCGCAATGAAAAAGCCTACTGCATATTATTAGTGAGAGTTATCTCCCGTAGTCCGTCCACTTATCGATCGATCGGCCTTCTGCGAGATATTAATGCTCAATTATTGACCAATTTTTCTGTCGTTGCTATTGATTTAAACAACTGTTAATATTGATCCAAAGAAGCAACTTTTTTCAGTTAATACCGTAAAGTCTTGTTATGAATTGCAATTGGATAATTAGATTATAGTTCACCCAATTTTTTTCAGGCCGTGATTCAGGATACTGCGGGAGTAAGACTGCCGATATCGTTTGTTATCCCCGTTGCATGGCTACACGTACAGAGTTGCATATTATTCTGTCAAAATGCTCAAATTTTTTTTATATAAAATACTCATTTATATTAATATTTATCTATTGTTTCCCTGCATCAAAACAGTTCTCGCCATCAGGTATTTCAGCCACCTGTTGACTTGTTAATGTTTTGTTTTACAATTTACGGTTAAGCATGCACTTTTTAGGTAAATCGGATGTTTGAAAAATTATCAATAACGACGATTTAATTCAAGGATTTCCATCGTATGTATTCCGTTATGGATTTATTGTTTGAAAAAAAAATATTTAAAATGAAAATTTGTACCGTAAATAAGATCGATGAAATCTAATATAATTCAGAACAATTGAACATTTTGCAAGAATACACGATCAGGACCTACTGCATTAAATGCTAAAATTAATTTGCAACAATATCCTCTAAACCGGATGTTGCCTAATCCGGCCATTTCTTTTTTCAGAACCACCCTCCGCCGGATTAGACAAGTTTTGTTGTGTATTCGCAAAATAATCGACATAAAAGGGTTTTGCGTTATTTCGCCGCGTGTTTAAACTGGCCCCTTACGTCGAAGCTAGTATGATTGTATTACGACTTTGACATCTGTTTTTTTTTATATAATCTATTATAACATATAAAATATACAGCATGGCTATTTAAACAAAAATAAGCAGTGTACATTTGTTCATTAATAGTTTTGATGTTTACGTTGTTTATAATCATTGCAAAACATGCAGGATGAATAAACTCAATCATTCGGAGGATGAAACCCAACGGTTTCCTTTTTTAAACATTCCAATGATGTATTTTGGGGGGGTTTTGTATGCCCCAAATTTATTTTTATTTACTTTGAATATTTCTAACGTTGAAAGGAGAGCACTTCCGTTTAAATACGTCTATAAATTTGTAAGATTATTCATTAGGTTTGCAAGGAAAATTATTTGATACTGTAATGGCCGACAAATCGGAACATGCAGCTTGAAGAAATTTCTCAACTTATTATACCTCGAAACGTTATTTCAAATCAGGCGCCAAACAATGAAGGGAAATGGAAATATTCGGCGGATCCAAATGTTAAAATATTCTTATGATAAAAATTGGTATTTATGGCAAACAGATTAATCATTTTTTATCTCTTAAAGATATAATCGCACCTGTGTTTTGTATCCATCTCTTTTAAACTCTTTGTAGCCAAATCTGTCAAAATTCGTGGTCGTTTCACCCTCTTGTTGCAACCCCAAACCCCGCTGAAATGTTCACAATCGATGCGCTGGTGAACGAAAGACTCGACTAGAAAAACTTGCTGCATGGGCCGTCTAACATTATTAATTTTAATGATGAATTCAGAAACTTTTACATTTCAAAAAGTGTCATTTTTTGTTAAGTTACAGGAACATTGTCATTCATGCACATAAAATTTGTACAAATAAAGTTATAAGTTATTCAACCAGTGTTTGAAATTTGAGACCGTTCTTGAAATATTTGGGAAAGAAATTTTAGGGGTCATCCTTTCATCTTCTTATCGGGCCCGTGTAACAAATTTGAGCCATTTCCGAATAAATGTGTGCACAAAATCGTTAATAAAAGAATGCAGGTAACGGGAGCTTTTAACACGGGAGCAGGGAGTGCTTTAAAACTCATATTTACATGTATTAATTTACCTTGTAAAATTATCAGTCATAGGCATTAGATAACTGATATTGCCTGATTGGCGAATTTGATTTGCCTATTGACTCCATGACATCTACAATTTCGTTTAGTTAAACGTACACATTTTTAAAAAATGTATATATTATAAGCATGTACTCCAATCAGGTGTTGTACTTTACAGAACGTTTTTTACGCGATCGCCGAGCGCGCTTCTTTTTGGGGAAGAACAGTCCTAATCAGACAGCAAATACATAATACAGCATACAGACGTTTTTATTAATATAATTATATATAATTTATGAATAAACTATTTAAGTGTGCTTGAATATGCAAATTTTAAAGCCAATTCGATTTGTATTAGACAATTAATCTACTAAGTCTAGTGTTCGCCACTCGATCTTCAACTGTCCGAATACAGTCAAAACTTTTACAATGAATGTACATGTACATTACATTTTTAAAACTCACATATTCTTTCAGAATCAAAAAAAATTAATTAATAAATGAATAAAATCAGCAATGAGTTTGCTTTTTAATGAATCTGACTACCACTGCGAAGAGGTTATACCAATATTGTGACCCTTATTATTTTACGGCCTGAATGTAAATAAAACATCAACTTGTTTAAAAATGGTTTGTTTTATCGTGCCCGTACCTACCGCAAGCATGTAACATTGGACTTCTTAAGCTGCCTTATCTCGAACGCTTTTTAAATATATTTCGACTTTTACTTACTACATCCTGCTTAACACTCTCTCTCTCTCTCTCATAACTCATAAAAATTCTAATATTTTGTTAGCCAAATGAAGTATCACATTATCATAGATATGTGAATATCGCCTATATTTTGTTGAAATTGGTAGTGTAAACTAATGCATTTAATTCTCAGCAGCAAAATGTCACAAACGGACACAAGTGAATTTATTTACAATTGAAATCGTACGACTGTAAAACGTACAATTGTATTATATTCATTGATGGCAGCTTTTTTTTTCCTTTATTATACGAACTATGATTTAAATCAATGGTTTGATGCATCGTTAACCAATATAATTGGAAATGAAAATAACAACGAATCAATGGGCATTGGAATGTGTGATAACGTATAAACACGAGAAGCATGTGTACTACAGTGAATCGGCTGTCCACTAGCGCGGCATCTCCTCGGCCCGTGTTATGAAAATGTACACTCAACGTGGTGGGTTTGAACTGTTAACGTTTGCAGTTTGATAACTGAATTTTATTTTCCAACAATAAAACTGTTTCATGACATAGACAAGAACACAAAGAACGCCTTTTTTTCAATGACAGCCATATTATCTATTTTTTTTTTTAATTACGAGAGCAAAACAGCAATACTTCGTAGGTAATAATATAGTCTTTTTTTTATTTACTCTTTAATATCGTTAAAATCTGAATTCATTGTGTTTGCAGCTACATAAATAAACCCGTGTGTGCATTACAACAATGCGTATATCTTGTGTATTGGATAACGGCAGACCGCTCGCCAGTCCAGCCGCGACCTATTTTCTCGGCCACGGGCAAGGATCGGATACGTATAATTGTTTACATACATGAAGCTCGGAATACAGCTAGCCAGATTTTAAATGCGACTCAAATACATTGCTTAGAAGCAATTCTTATACACATAATATATTTCCCTAGAAAAGAATTAAACTGTTTAAACACTTTCCGAATGCAAGCTAGTACACTGTCTATGGTATTAGGTAAAGGTATAATCTTTTTTATTTACTATTAAAATCATTAAAATCGGAAGTTTTGTGTTTGCAGCTACATAAAAAAACCCATGTGTGCATTTCAGCAAGACGCAAATCTTGTGTATTAAATAACGGCAGACCACTCGCTAGTCCATTCGTGACCTATTTCCTCGGCTGCGGCAAGGGATCGGATACGTAATTGTTAACATACACAGTTCGGTATACAGCTAGATTTTAAATGCGACTCAAATGCATTGCATAGAAACAGTTCTTTTATCCATAATGTGTTTCACTAGAAAATAACTAAACTGTTTAAACACTTTCCGTGTGTAAACCGGTACCCTTTATGTCAGTTATACGCACAAATACCCCGTTTATTTGCCAAATAAAACACAAATACATGGTAACAAGTCTGGCTGTTTACACTCATATTACGCAATACCCGAACAAAATATTATTGTAACGACATTAATAAGATCATAATGAACAACTTTTGCCGCGACAGCCATATCGAAATCTTAACCGCTTTTGAGTTATAAAGTGAAAACTTTGAAGGATTCTAGGTCCTTAATTTGAGGGGCCAGCCCCTTTTTCTAGGTGTCAAACTAAAGGTCTTGTAAATATAAATATTTGTTCTTCTACACGTCTTAACAAAATATTTGTGAGAAAAAAGATATTCTAAGAAAACCAAGCAAAATCACAACGCTTTTTTCATCTCATTTTTCGAGCCCTACCGAGCTTTAGCGCCTTTTGTGCCTGAAATTTATTAATGCCTTATTACATATCTACAATCTTTTGTCTATCATTCCTGAAATTTTGAACTTAATATCTTTTATAGTTTTTCATAACTCTCTTGGACAAGCCGACACTCTGAAAATCAAGAAAACGTCGATATTTCAAAAACGGAAATGACGTCATCAACCAAAAAAATTTCCGATCAAGTTAAAACTAATGTCAATAAGATCTGCAAATTTTATTAAAATCGATCAAACAGTTTTCGAGTAATCGCTGACACAAAATCGGTAAGAAAAAAAAAGGAGAAGAATGAGAAAAAAAAACCGAAGAAAAACAATAAGGTCTTCCGTTGGAAACGGAAGACCTTAATAAAAAGAAACAATAGAATAACAAGAGGGTCTTCCGTTGGAAACGGAAGACCCTAATAATTGCGCCTCATGTGCATTGTATGAATAACGAAACATTCACATGAATCTCATTTGCTTTTTGCGCCAAACAATGCAAAGTCATTTCATATTTTCATTAATAATCTGTACGTGAGGTAAAACTTTCTGACTACATGTGTGTTAATTTTCAAAGATCAAAACAATAGCTGTCTACATTTCTGGATTTTTATGGCAGTTTGTACTGATAAATCAGGATAAGCGGTTAATTATCATGTCGATATAAATATATTTAGGTTCCGCTGAGATAAAGACTACGTAGAGTTTTACCTGTGAGAGATCCAGCACGAATCGGTCAGCTGATACCATACACACAAGGGCTGCAAGCTGTGTATGATTTAAAAAATGTGGTGACCGATTAGTTTACTCATTGTTTAAACTTAAACCATTTTTACGGGTTAGTCAGGGCTAATTGTGTGGGTCATTTATGATATGTGATAAAAGAAAAAAGTTTCATAATTTGTTGGGGTTGTGAATTTGCTTTTGATAGAAATCTACCAAAATTAAGCCGCCACGAACAGAACCCAGTATTTGACATCTTCAATAAAAAAAAGAAAGATATATTCATATTATCACGGCCACATGGTATAGTGGAGGACAAGCGCTACATGATCTGTAAACTATTAGGTAATATGATAAAAATTCGGTGTTTGCGATTTTTTATTTTCGCGATTTGATGAACAACGATAGAAGATGCGGAATTGGGTACTAGTATAAAATAGAATCTATAGTATGCTTTATAATACCATAGTGAAATAGTATAATCATATAGAGGTTGTCAAAAATAAGTCATTGATTGTCCCTACGAGTTGAATGAGGATTGCGTCATGTTTGCACTAAAGCATGGATGTGTGATCATTTGACCTTGTGGGACCTCTAAATATCGGTCAAAAATATACCTTAGTACTTATTGCACTAGTGTCTGTCTTATCTACACGTGATTCCTTTTTGTGCTTTGGGATGAGAATGTTCTGACTATAATGTTGTTAAAGGTTTAAAGAGGCTTGGTTGTCAACACATTACCCATCAGATCTACCGCAGAAATTAAGATGTGATATTTTTAAAATAAAATAATTTTTTTAGTTAATAAAAATTCCGAATATTTTAGCTTTAGATTTTCCATGTCTTCCTAAATCTTTATACATATAGCGCCTTTTCTCAAGGAGATTATTAAGGTATAAATATGGCAAGGGGACTATCTAGACCTCTTAAAAAAATAATTCAATTCACAAATGATTTCCCGCGGTTCAAATTTCGTTTGGATTTGCAGTTATAAATACATTGTAGAATTTATTTTTTGGTTTTTTTTGTTTTACAAAGTTCCACTTTTGATCTAAACGGCTGTTCATCAAATGTTAAATAAATTGTAGAAAAAAGATAAAAACATTTATACTTTTTTGTTAACTCAGCTTGACTAACATGTTTATATATTTGCATCAGAAAAGTACATTCATTTATTTTTTGAAAATACAGAAGCAAAATTATCTAAAATATCTTAATGAATATTCAACTACAGAAAAGAGTGAATGAGATCTTGTAATTACTGCTCTAAACTTAGAAAATAAGTTAATTAAAAGTAAGTAGGTAAATATATACTTACACAGAGTATGAACTTCATTGTTGTTCGGAATGGTTCTTTGGACTGAGTGACTGAACTGTTAGTCCTTATCAAGGCAGATCTGTGGGGTCGGGAGGTTATTCTGGCGGTATTACGTAGCTTGCCTATGCGCATTCTTCCATTATCGCTAAGTATCGTGACTTTTTCATTGATCTAAGGGGAACAAAGCCTGTATAGCGGAAATAACGCAGAGAGTCAAGTAATGTAGGGGAAACTGTCACAGCTATTTAAACCAGGTGTAATTAATATATGTTACAATTTACACCATGTGTATTATTACATGTATATTACCTTACAGATATAATGAATCATGACGCAGACTGTAGGATTTAGTTATTCAATAGATTATTATTAGAAAAAGCATCTCAAGCTCTTTGGATAATGGCTCATATTAATTCCCCCTTCCTTTTTTTTTTTTTTTTTTTTTTTAATTTTGTTTGTTTTTTGTTTGTTTGTTTGTTTGTTTGGTTTTTTAAAATTAACTTTAGATTGGTATCTCTGTTGCTACATTCTATCCTATTTGGTAAATTCGATATCAACTTGAGTTCTTAATTCCCGGGATTCATTGTTTAACAGTTACTTGAAGCTCATCATATCATTGTTCAAAAAATTGATATGGTATATAAAGACGAATATGTGAACTTCTCCACTCCAATGCTTTTACAGTTATTTATTAAGTCAGGAGCACCAACAAGTAATGTACATTTATAGAGATATTTAATTAAAAAATGAACTCAATGTCTATCACGGTTATACTAGTATAACCTGGGTTGGGGCAGCTTTATTATAGGTCTGTGTTTTACCCTAGTAATTTCTTAAAGCAATAAACTGGAAAGTGTACCAGGTCATCGTCACTTGGGGCTTATTTTTGTCACAACGACCCAGCTGGTTTAATCTATACAAAAAAAAATTAAATTTCATGTAACAAACGTTTTTCTAAATTATTTAGTAGGCCTACATTTATTAGACCTACGTTTGCACTGTCAAATATGCCTTGAATCGTTTCAGATGGCTGCTATATATACAGATAAGTCTGAAAATCTTTAAAAGTTAAAATAGTCTAAAACTATGTACTTGCACCGCAAAAACTGTTACTGATCCTCCAATATTTGCGTTACTTTACCCAGAAACCGTTTGGGTTGCGCCACTGGATCCAGACGTTACATTGCTATTTAAAATGACTACGTATATATACTTTGTTAAAATTCGCACGGGGCCACACTAACTTGAATATGAATAAGACAACGACCTTTTAAATATTCAATGTCATTTTTTCCCTACAGATGTACAACAGTAGAGTTCGTTATTTGTAATCTCGGTTGTTGTAGTTGTTTTTTTCTGTATTATCTCGCTATGTATACAGTACCTTCATCTGATCACGCATGAATCAACAAAGAAAGCATTTCGATCATAATATTTTTACTTTAGATATCATCTTTGTCTTTGATTCACGTGTCTTTGATATTCAATCTATTATGCATGACAAACATGCATGTATCGTTTTAGTTTATGTAAATGTAACTTGTAATTTGCAAGAACTGATGATATGCATTATCCGGATATGTTTACCCAATCAAATGAGGCGTTAAAATCATAATTAAATTATTAATATATGCATGTAGGATATGAAAAATGATATGCATTATCCGGATATGCAAATTTATCTACTTATCGGTTTTTCAGTTTACTATTGTTATCTTACTTCCTGTGACAAAAAATTAGTAAACATTGGCTTATCAGTGGTTTATCAATTAATTGTGCATCTTTTAAACACTCTTGAGAGTTCTAAAACTTTTACTATTGTATCTTCTTCAGTAACATAACACAGTACATGGTTATTCACTTTTTGTGTTTGTGGAATCTATCGTGACGTCATAACGTAAACAGTTCAGAGCGGAAATGTAGGGCAGTCAAGTACTTTGGTGTTGACAGCTGAGTTCTCTACAAAGATGTCCTACGAAGAGTCAGAGATTTACACGGACAGTTATTCCCGGGAAACAGAGAATATGTTCCGGGAATTGTTAAGTCCGATCGAGCCCCTAATTATGAAGATCCAGTCGTTGTTGGTTTGGGAGAAGCCCAGTAGAAGTGCAATTATGTTTCTCATCGTTCATGGAATATTTTGGTAAGATTTTCGCTATAGGCCCTACTGTTTAACCAGTATGATTATTCCTTAAAATATTAAAGTTAACCGAGCGATCTGATGAAATGGCTTTAGGACAGTTGATGAACTTGTAGAAGTACCCACATCATTAGGGTATAAAACTGATGGCAGCTAGAGACATGATTTCAAACCATTTGGTTGGTAAAACAGTCTGTGAAATATAAAGGTAGATATTGTAAAACACATCAGTGTTTCCAATTAATTGTTATATTTAATTGCTTTCATTCATAATGGTATGCCATTCCCATTTATAACATTTAATTTCGATAAATAGTGTGTATGCTGTGTAATGTTTGTTTATGTTTATCGTGTTTGTACTATTTATAGATATGTTGATGAGATTGCATTGTAATAAAAAGAGTGCATAACTCTTTATGCAATCTGCTATTGTGATAGAAGAACAACTGTGACAAGATAAGCTTTATTTGATGGGTGGATCTCTTTTTAGAGTGTTTTAAATGCATAGGATTTTATTTCAAGCAGTTTTTTTTTTAGATTGTGTAACTTACCTTTTAATGAAATTGCTCACATGGATTTTCTATGATATTATAGTTAAAAAAAGGACAATAATTCTAACTGTATGTGTTATACTGTTGTTTTACAGTTTATTATTGCCAAACCTAATGTATTTGTATTTTTAAAATAATTTGATTGTCAATATTTTATATTTTAAAAACAATAGCAAAATATTTATTAGTAATGATGTTCATGCTTCTTTTTCAGGTTTATAGCTAAGAATGGATGTCAGTTTTATTTCTGCATCAGTTCCATCGCTGCCCTCATGTTTTTTGTTTACACATGGAGGAAATGGATTTGGCCAGAAATCAGAGGTTCTTGTTATTTAAAGGCTCTTTATTGATTTATTTCTACAATTGAATTAATTAAATCCGTTTTCTCAATGATAATATTGTGACTTCCCAATCAATCAGAATCTGTTTGTAATTTATTGTACAAACAAAAAGACTGAATATTAACTAAACAGGAAGTTGTAAAAGCTATATTATTACTTTCATGTTTTTTGTTTGTTTTAGTTCCTCCTCCAATACCTGAAGATACAGATGGGTAAATATTGATTTTTTTTTTTTTTTCATAATCCAGCTCAAATATTGATGTGGTTGTAATGAAAGGACATTGTTGCATTTCACACAAATAACAAGCATTTTAATAATGTTCCATTGCATTTTTTCCAAAAAAATCATTGTCCTACATGTCTCATTTGTTGCAAGTAAGGCATATATTTTAAAACATTTTTTTTTTAAATTAGTACCGTAAATGTAATTCTGTTTTCATCCACTTTTTCCAATGGTTGAGTTCTACATCCACTTGACAATTAGTTTCAACAGTCTTTCATCAGAACATACTGAGATCATGTCTGGATCTAAGTCTAACATGAAGGGTACAGCTTATAGAACAACTGTTCCTCCATTGAATCCAGCTGGCATGGCAGTTCTTTGTTACCCAAGTCAATCACTTGTCCACATGTCAGACGTACAACAAGGCACTATCAATACAAAGCCAAAATTCTGCCAATACCAATAGCTATGGATGAAATTAGTTTCATTTTGGTTTAAAACTGACCTTCTAACATTAACATGCAAAATATAATTACCATTGTTATAATATAATAAGAAAATGTACAATTACATGTAGATGTTCAATACATGTACATCTTTTAAGGACCCCCTGTATGGGCTAAAATACACTCCACTTACTACATACCTCAGGCTCTGCATAGAGCTATAAAACTTTGACATGTTGACTTTTGATGTGTTTCACTCAGGCATGATGAATGTGTAGTATTAATTTAAAAGCTACATTTGTAAAAGCAAGACTGAGATCAAACATGAGCACATCTATTAATTAAGTTTTGCAGTTGTACTAGACTGCATTAATCTTTACCTTGAATTCTGACCTATATCAAGCAAGACTATTAACCTTTGGCCTCTAATTTGACCCATGTATATTCTTAGATCATCTACTATCGACCGTCCTATTTGACCCACAAGCTTTGACCTATTTTGTAGATGGACCCCTGTACATGTTCGGCTGCTGAGTGTGCCAGAGATTTGTCAACATTTGGCCAATCTGTGGATATTTATGTCAAACAACATCAGCTGTTGGCTAGCATTCAGACAGGACCACCATTTCTTGGTTTGTATAAATGGAACTTCAGTGTAAGAATACACTAAAACTCTCGAGAATAAAATTTATTTAGGTATACAGAAGTTATAAATGTAAACAATTACTAGATGCATCAAGTTTTGTATAACACTCAGTTCATCATATACATGAAATTTGTCTTAGCATTAATTGGAACCTCATTAGTATCTACATCTAAAGATAATTATATTGAATAGTCAAAAACTATGCAGTGCTTTGGATGAGAAAAACTGTACTCTTATACATGTATTGCAATTGGTGGTACACATTATGTACTGTATATGCAGAAAAGATCCTGTATCAGTTGGTATTGCATGAATAAGCTAAAAATTAAGACTAATTACTCCTTGCTTTGTATAGTACATGGACAACATGTCAATATTTAGAGCGTGTACAGAATCCAAGACTTGACTGTTCTATATATTTTATCTTAAAAGATACAAGTGCTCACATTTACTTGCTATTTCTGGCAAATAAATGTACAAAAATCTACACACTTCATGAAAAAACTAACCATGCTGCCAAATCATATTCAATTTGTTTTTTTTATTGAATAAATTATGTTTGCTAAATGATTGAAAACTACAGCAATAAAGTACAGTTATTTTATGATACATTCTTTGATTTGTCCATCATACATGTACAATAACTTTTATTATTTCCAGTTCACCTCTCTGAACTGTTCTTTCTTGCTGTTGTTTGCTGCCTTTGGACGACTGATATCTGGAGTGACCCTGACCTACATTATAGGTAGGTGTGCTGCATCAACCAATCAAGTGTGTACATTGCATCGTACAGTCCAGTAAAGATGTTGGTAGTATTGCTTACAGCACTGTAAAAAAAAACTAGTTTTTTAAAATATATACTGTAGACGTACTTTTGTCCGCGTGATATAAATTTACGCTATGAACGCGGGCATAAATTTTCCGCGGAATTTTTTCCCAGTGTACTTAAAGTGCATTTTGGAATGAAATTTTGAAATTGCATTACATGAATAAGGATAATCGGAAGTTACAACATTATATAACATTGCATATACGTGTACCCAATGTATATCGTTTTTATCTGTGCAAACTGTCAATCAAATTTGTATTGAGAATTCACATAATAAATAATTTAATCTCCTAAAGATTTGAATTTTCTGTCAATTTACTTGCATGGGATTTAAACTTCTCCCAGCTTGGGATAACGGCACGTGTCGGACGACAAATAGCCCAAAGCGGATCTGTCTTTCAATGACCCAATTAACTACACGCTAAGACCGGTGTTTTTACTGTAATTTTCAGATCCCTTTGTGCTTTGACTTTTAATTGATAAAACTGATCAACTCATAATTTAAAAGACATGTGAACCCATAATTTGAGAGTTAAATAAAGATGTGGTGTTTTATAAGACGATTTTAGCCAGCGTCGTAACATCTTGACGGCTAACTAATGACTACCGACCAGTGTACAATCGATAATTACTGTTCATTGTGAACAGTTCTTACATTTTAAGTCCAAAGTTGGACAAATTCTAGGTAATGAAAATCGCTCAGAACTAAATCTAATAATACTTATTCAAATGATTTTTTCTCATTCAAAGAATCCGCATAAATTTTTACCCGCGGATTAAATTGATATTGTGATTCCGCGGAATTATGACCCCGTGGAAAAAAATACTTCTACAGTATCTGAAATTATAGTAAAACTGTTCAAGATTAGGATTAGGAGAACTGTTACAGTCTCTCTCTCTCTCTCTCAGGTGTCCAAGTAGCGTAGTGGACAATGCACTCGCTTCTCACCGCTGCGACCCA
The DNA here is from genome assembly GCF_902806645.1 of Magallana gigas. Classification (NCBI taxonomy): domain Eukaryota; kingdom Metazoa; phylum Mollusca; class Bivalvia; order Ostreida; family Ostreidae; genus Magallana; species Magallana gigas. The sequence continues at coordinate 19,580,783 of NC_047567.1, read as the reverse complement.
AGTTCGATCCCTGTGATCGACAGTGGTGGTATGTGATAGAGTATGGCAGTCGCCCGCTTGGACACTTGGGTTCCCTCTGCATGGGTACTCTGGCTTCTTCCCACACCAATAACCCCCTCGCGTTAACATCCGTGCCAATGAGAGATATTAATATAAGTTGTAGAACTTGTTTATCAATCATTGTAAAATAAATAAAGTTCAGTTTCAGTTTCTCTCTCTCACAGTTTCCATGATGTTCATTTTTACAATGACATGTTTCTCCCCTTCTCTAAGTAATGTTCAAGCACTTGTTGAAATGTTAAAAAGGTTCTGTTTGAAAATCTGATGCTCTTTCAGAATTTTGCTGCTACATTGCATTACAAGTACAAACACATGTGTGTACCTTTAGTTTCCATTTGTTGGTTTACAATTAGTATTCATGAATCTGGCTTTCTTTTGGTGACGTTTTACAATGTAACATGCATCTGGCCTTGTTTCAGTGATGTCCCTGATGTTGTGGCCCTGTGTCTTGTACAACAACTTGTTCCAGAAGATCTACATGGCGCTGGAGCCGTTACTGATGAGGCTGGACTACACACTCAAAATCAGGCCCTGGATCTGGCGCAGTTAGTATTGATACTGTTATTTAAAGCGTCCCACTCAAATATACTCTCTGGGAGCTCTTATACTCCATAATTTTGTCATATGTTTGTTAATTATGTGTCTTCATACATATTAAGTGTACCCACAGGTACCAAAGCTTGAAAAATAATGTGTTCATGCTTGTTCTTATGTGAATACTGGTACCTCCTGCAATGTGAATGCATGTACCTTATGTCTGTATTTAGCGTATCCCTGTGTAGAAATTTTCTTGTCTTCATTATGATTTTTGTCATTGAAATTTAAAAAAAGAAGAAGAAATGCTAAGGAAGTGAATGGGTGCAGTGCAAATGTTAATATATTCATATAAAAAATTTTCTCTTGTAGTTTACCATGTGTCATTTTTCCTATTAATCCTAAATTTCCTCTTTAATGTCATACTTAGTTATTTTAAAGAGAAAAAAAAAAAGGAGTCAATAAATTGCTTGGAATTTGAAAATTGGTAAAATCTGACTTATTTATTTTTCATTTAGATATTTATGATAACTCTGTCACTCTTTTTTTTAATTTTTAGATCAGCAGGCTCGGAAAACAGCAAATTTCGGCAGTATTGGGACATCAACAACTCGAGACTCGGACAGTGAGTCTGAGGAACTCATGCCAACTCGCGACCCCAAGGTCACGGCAGCACTCGCCCGGGCCATCACAGACTCGGAGGATGAGGGGATGGGGGTGCCAGATATCCCCACTCCCAGGGTGTCAAAGGAATCCTCCATCAACCACAGTGACGAACATGCAGACTTTTGTAAGGAGTTTTAAGAGTTTTGATATATACCAATACATGTAGTTTAAAGTTTATATAAATAATTTGTTCCTATAACATATAAGGTTATATATAAATTTATATACTCAAGACCTTTTACTTCAATATAATATGCCTGTAAATATCGAGACAGTTAGCTAGCATTGAACTATTCTTAATGACAGTGAGGTATGTACATGTTACGATCTATTCTGGTTCATTTTTGCAATGATCTTCATTTCATGCTGATATATTAATGTCAATTGAAGTGTGACACAAAAACTTAAAATACATATCTATTTTCTTTAGCAAAAATCCTTAAATATATCTATGCAGTGGTTTATCTCCATGGTTAAATGATTTGATGGTGCATGTATCACCAAAGTTAGCTCTAGTATGATAGTCTTATTGAAAACATCTGTTGTACTTATATTTGAATCAACTGGTAATTTTTTTGTCAAATTTATTTTTCTTCTTGCAGCGGATAACTCAGACATTGAATCAGAGTTTGCCAGGGGTTTGGGCCAGATGCCTTCTTTAGAAGACCAATTGTCAGATGAAGAAGCGACTCCCTCAAAGCCCAGAAAAAAGAAGGAGAAGATTCAGTTTGTGTCCTCTCATTTTGGAGATTCAACAGATGATGAAGTAGAGGATACAAGACTTGTGAGGGGCATGAGGTTCCCAGACTTACAAGACTTGTCATTGGTTGAAAATTCAGCTGGAATTCGAGAAACAGCCAATCAGATTGTTTCTTCTGTGATGGGAAATGCTTTGTCAGGAATCAAAAACTTGGCTGGTGGTAACAACAAGGATTCAGATGCCGTTGATGGAACAGAGGTTAAAGTTCAAAGTTCATCACCCCAGCAAGAAGCTTCTGATGCCAGTGACCTTGATAATGATATTGCAGAAGAGTTTGATTTTTTGGAGGAATATGATGTTGAGCAAAGTTAGTGACAGGCAATTATGGAAAAATGATAATTAATCTGTGATGAAACAGTTCTTTCTGCTCTGCATTGGGGAATCTCATTGCCTGAATGATAATTTATTTTGAAGTTTTCTTCAATTGCCATGCATTTGCCAGCAAGGTCAATTTATTCTACTAAAATATCACCTCGAAACTGTACTGTTCAAAAATCTGCAGCAACAAATGAATTTGTAACTGGTCTTGAACCCTGTGTTTAGTGCACCAGTTTCTTACTTTAATTTCTTTATAAGTTGCCACTGTTGTATAAATGATATGTATGTATTAGATGAGTGGTTCAATATTCCATAATTTTACACAAATTCTGAATGTCTTCCTTTGGGATTATGCACTTTTGCATTTCTTTTTAAAACATAAATACTTACCGGTATATATATGCATTTAGTATAAAGTTGTGTATCATTGATGTTTATTTCTTTTATCTTTTAATGCACTTAGTCTAATTTGATTTTTTTTAAACCAATTTTTAGGATTACACAAAACAAGTGGGTATTAAGCCTGGCATGGTATCTAACCAATCATCCATATTGTACATGAATACTTATACTAATTTATTAAATTTCAATATAGTGCTTTAGGTAATGGTTAATTATTGAATGTTTAAAATCTGTTGTTTTATTATTTTTTGTTTGTTTAAAATAAGAGCATTTTTTAAATTATACATTGTAATTTTTTTTGTTAATTCATTTTGTTTTGTTCTCAAAATGTGATCAAACAGTGATGTTGAAATGTAAAATAGAATTGTTGTAATTGTGCCAATCGATGTATGATTTTGTGAAGGGAAAAATACTTTACAAATTTTTAACACAGGTGTAATTCAGTATACAAAACTCAGAGAAACAAGTTCATTCACAGTCTAATGTCTAAAACAAAAGTAAATTAATTGAAAGATATGTTTTGTGTTATCTGTTATTTATCTGCTTTTTGTACATGCAGTTTTCAAATAGAAAATAGAATTGTAATTTGCATGTGCGTATACATGTCTGTACATTATATCTCTAAGTTCATACTTTTATATATTTACATCCAACTACAGAATTACATTATTTTTTTCTTCTTGTAACTACATGTAATTTTATCCTTAAGTTTTCTTTAAGTAGAGGATGAAAACAGTGGTGAGCATTTACATGAACATTTGTACACCACTTTATCTTTTTCATTGTATATGTACGGTATAACAATGCAATTATTTTTTGCCTGGTCTTTGTTTATTTAGGTACATGTAGCACTTTTTGCAAAGCTTAAGCACAAAAATACAACTTTGAAGTACAATTGCACATGCAAGCTTGTTTTAATTGGAATCAATTTTTTGTTATTTACAGTTATATGAACAACATTGCTGGTGTATGAAAGATGGGCAATTTTAATTAAATATATGTAATGTTAAAAAGAAAAAAAAGAAAAACTATAATTTAAAAAAAAACAACAGGATAATTCCAAACCAAGTCTTGATATTTTAACAATTTTCTAAGTTGATGTACCAGTTACATGTATATGAAAGTCAACTTTGAGGGTGCAAGTATATGCCAGCAATTATATATCCTGAGTGGTGATAGAAATTGCTAATGTTAGTCTAGCATTTATTTAAAAGTTTTATTGAAATTGTCAATTTCATAATTTTATTAGCCCCCCCCCCCTCCAAACACCATATCTAGATTATGAACCTACAAGACAGTACATGTATGTACCGTACATATCATATTCAAATATTTAGTTTACCGGTATGTACATACTAACATTTTTAAGTGACTCAATAGTTTGTTGTTTTATTTGAATGTTTTATCTTGATTTACCTGGATAAAACGTTGACTTTGTGATTCCCTATATTGTGATTGTATAATAAACTCAGAGAATATAACTCTATCCATTACTTTGTGTTGTATTCACATTTATATTTACATCTACCAAGTATGATTCCCTATACTTCTTACGGAAACTTATAGTCAATTCATCATAGCTTTATAGAAACAGCCAGAATGAAATCTATACGCCCCATTTATCAATTGGTCGAAATCTACAGCAGCTGAAACTGAGATGAACCTGACAGGACTGAAATTGACACGCCCTGTTTATTGATTGGTCGTTACCTACAGCAACCTAACAAAAATCATGGACTGCACAAAAATAACCATGATGATATTCTATTCCATTGAGTTTTGAGATAACAAGACTTGACTGTATTACCGGTAAATAATACTTCCCATAACCTAGCTGTTTTCTCTCCAACATACATGTACTATGCGACACAAAACTATGACCCATATGAGTCACTGGGTTGATCGCTTTGTGACTGTCAGTGTTTTTGTATTGCATGCACAAATCTGGAGAAAGAGGAGGGGGTTAAGATCCCCCCCACCCCCGCTGTAAATTAATTCTGGATCCAGAAAGTCTTGAGACTCGACTTTTGACATTAAGAAAACTATCAACATCTTTTATGTTTTGAGTTTTATTCTAATCATTAACAGCAACACAAAACTGCCTTCATTAAAAGTTAAACTTACACAATACCATACTGCATAGATTTACATGCAAAACAAATCATTTTCCCTGCAGAATTTCTTATCAACATTTTCCAGTTGTAATGAAATAAGCAATGCTGTCATATCATAACCATCATTCAGAATTAGCCTTTCACTTATAAACTATGACATAAATGTATATTTACATACAACTTACAAAACAAAACATTTGAACATTTAAATTTTCTTCATTGAGGGTTTACAATACATTGTAATATTACCTATATTCCAAAAAAAAAAAAGAAAACCAAAAGAGAAAATAAAAATGAAGTCTGACAACTTGACAGTGAACTTGAATTGTTTTACAAGCACAAATAAAACAAAGATGTACCCTGGTAAGAATAATTAACAAAGTTTAAACAGTTAAACAAGTTAAACAGTTAAAAAAGAAAGCAAAATTAATGTTGCAAAATAATGACCCACAAATTGTACAAAAATAACAAAATTGAAGAATAAAAAAAAAATACAACACAAAATCTTATTTGAGTTATTTCCCTTGCTATTAACATGAGATTCACTTGCATTGCATGGCCATTGCAAGATTATGTACAACTACACGTCAAGTGCATTACTTTTTGCTTAACCTCTGAAATAATAAGTTTTATTATCATATAAACAAAATAAATTAATTAATAAATCAATTTATTATATTTCCTATGCTGATAGCTACATGTACATGTATCTACACTAAAAGTTGAATGCGCATTTTAAATGTGTCCATCCAATATGTAGCTCTATACATCAACACATGGTTACACACATCCACGATCATCACTTAATCATCAAGTTTCACAGACAGACACACTATGGTACACCATTATGCATCACCCTGTATGTGTAGCACGGGTATATGTTTGACTATGTGAACAAAAAAATTGTTCTGCTATAAACAAAACAAAAAACGAAAAAAAATGTTCGACACTGGAATGAAGTTAAAAAAAGAAAAAAAAAAAAAATCTCGATTCATTGCTCGTCTGAGATCAACACTTTCCAGGACTTGCTGCAGTGTCTGTCTGAGTCTGTGAGAAATTTACACTGTTTATTGTTCATGCTCACTGTATGGCACCACGATTCCAGATCCCGAACTCTTGAGACAGTTTCTCCTTATCAGCATAATACTGTCCTAAAACTGTGTCACGTACTGTCTTGTATTCACAGAAATTCCTGGTCTGCCTTTCAATTCCAAAGAAATCAACTGAATTCAGTTTTCGAGTCCTGTTTTACATTTGTTGTCAGACTTTTTCACTGTCTGACAGCACATAAACTTGTTAAATTCATCACGACACAAATGTTTTTCCACTTCCACGTAGCAAATATTATGGCACCTGGGTTAATGTCGTATTTGTGCTCTCCAGCTCCGTCAAGCTTGGCTCCGTCGGAATTGCAATGTGGTCTTTACGCTTTGTGGCTGGTGACATTTTCTGAGTCATGGTCTGTATATATGTCTGTGTAAAAAAAATAATTTACCAGTTCTTAAAAGTACAGTGCAACAGATCATGCAGATATTTTATTCTTTTTGTCTTCCAATATCATAAGCAAAGTTTCTAAATCCAAAATAACTTAAGACAAATAGACTTCTGAAATGCAGAAATTTTTTTTAAAAATAAATCTTGTTTAAGTTGATTTAGATGTTTTTGGGTGACTTTCGCTGACATATCAAGGGAACGTCAAATTATAACTATGCAATTGATTGAAAAGAGATCCAAAATATTTCTAAAAGCATATCATACTATACACTGGTAGCTATATGCATTATACCCAGTATCATTATCAAGCGTTACTAAGACCTTATAGAGTAAAGAAATATTAACAGAGCACCTGAGGTGTTTATAAATTTGTAATCTTTTCAGAAGAAAACCCTGTGTTATGTGATGCCAGTGTATGATGAGTTTTGTTTGTACTATTACTGCGTGTCCCTTCACAAATGACTAGCGAGCACTGACTGTGCCCATTACTGTATAGCATTACATTGGTATTCTGGAGGTTTATGATTAAGGCAACCCTACAGAGGTGTAGCTTGTCATAATAACTCACTGTATATAAACAGATAATCACCCAGTTACCAAAGATCTACAAGATGTTGCCAAGGATTAGAGATTTGCTCCTGAGAAATATCATAAATCAACAAAGCCGGTACAGTGTGAGCTAACCCATTTCACACATGTTCTCTCAAGCTTTTACTGTTTTTTGTTGATGAGTATATGTAAACATGTATCAATGGTAGCTGGTAATTACATGTATCTTAGATACCTAATACAATTCACGAATCTATCCATCTTCCACCAGCAGTCTAGCTACCTGAACTAATTGACAGAAATAACATCATATCAACTAACCAAACTAATCATATGGTATGCTAACAATGTCAGCTACTAAACAAGTTCTGATATGTTTAACCACTTCCAAATCAAATGGTCCAATCCAAAATTACATTAAAATTTCGTTATGATAAATATTTTTCAAACCTCAGATCTTCAATTTCCAGAATAACACACCAACACTAACATACCATTATTACAGGAGTTTCTTAATGGCAATTCACCCTTACAAAATATAGCTTTAGTAACCTGTATCTCGAGATAACTCACCTGAGATAGAACATCACCGGTGGCTCGCCTGGCTTGGTACAGGTGTCGGTATCTCGTGTGCTGGCTGTCTGACCGGTCCTTCTTCCTCGCCTGATGCAAGTTCACTTTCTTTGTTCTTCTGCTTTGAACAGCTACAATTTTACAAAAAATGTTTAGATGAATTTGTTTCTGCATTGTTAAGAAAATACACATCAATTCTTCTCTAAGGATTGCACTGTTCAAGGTTTCTCTAGTGCATTACTTGCATTCAAGAAGAAATCTTACTTATTCATTATATATTGTAATTTTCTCCAACATCTTCAAAGTGTAAAACAGTAGTAATAGTACATTTTTGAAGTAGTTTTGTATTTCTTATCCCTAATCATATCACCCATTATTCAGAGAAAAAAAAACCCCTGCATATAAAATGATGATTTATAACAATAAGAAAAAAAAACCCTGACTCAATGATTTTTCTGTCTTTGACAATGATCAATGAACAGACCAAATTGTGGTCGGGAGAAAACCATGAAATACCTTGGGGATTCCCCTCACCTTCATTATGGTCGTATCCCTGTCCAGTAATTCTCCACTGAGTTACGGCCCCTACCAGGAAGCAGAAGAGCCAGCAGCCCAGTAGTACCCAGGAGTACCAGCACACCAGGGAAGAGGCTGTTCCTGTCACCTCCCCCCACACAAACGTCACCATGGCCAGCTGTTCTATGAAGTAGTCCAGGCAAGACACCATCAGGGCGCCCCCAAACACACTGGTCCCCAGGATCATGCCCCCCTTCTGGAATTTCAGAGTCACTATTGCACATATTAATCCGGCACCACAGATCACTCCAATCCGAATCCAGTGGATTGGGATGAAGACGAATAAGTCCACCACTATTAAGCTCACTACTCCTATGGCGGCCCCAAGCTGGAAGCCGGTGAAGAAAAGTCCCACATACTGCACTAGCATAGTCAGAAGTCCAATAAGGAGCCCACTCCCCAGGGCCACGCCTATGTTTCCCTCCACTGGGAGCAGGGAATGCTGGGATAGGACGAGATATACCAGGACGGATGTGAAGATGAAGCCGGTCAGGAACATAACAGCTTTGAAGAACCGGTAACCTGTGAAACACATAATGAAATATATAGAAAGATTTCACCAACCAATATTGTAGATTCCTAATGAAACCCAGAAAAGTAACATTTGAGTAAAATCGCGGGAAGTACTCCTCGCAGATTTTAAAGATCGCACTTTTCTTTTTCTGTGAATAATATAATACATTATTTAAAATAAAGTTTGGTTCTCAAATTTTATATTCTCGTGTTTTGATACAAAACTGCAGCATTGTGGAATGAAATACTTGCATAAAATAAGGAATCTACAATATTTCTTTAAATGTATTTACAATATGCAGTCAAAACTTCTTATCTTATACTTGATAGGACAAACTATAAACAGAAATATGCATCAGTATGTAGCAATATGTATTTCTGTAGTAAAATCAAAACTGTTCTAATAATATTATTTTTAGTACGATTTTACAACCTAAACAAAATAAACACATTGCTGTCGTTTTTTACATTTGCATCATTCAAGTGCTTCTATTTTGGCATGTTATCTTAGTTATCAATATATAACAATGGAAAGCTCACCAAAAAATGTGTACACAATTCCGAAAACAAAACACATGGAACAGATCACAGCGAGAGCAATGTCATACTCTGCAGTGATTTCCTCACAGGTGCGGGGCCGTGAGATCGCATGGTCACCAAGGGTGGTGCCATTAACCCCCTCCGTGGAGGTGGGCAGGGTGTCGTATGGCTGTCCGGGTGTGGCTGGGGGCATGGCCCGGGGCGCCCCTACAGAGTTGGTGCTCATGGTCACTATATGGTTATGATAATAATTCCATCACGTTCTCAGCATTAAAAGTCATTGGATCTACAACAGGAAAGAAAGAAAAAATTAAAAACTTGAAACTTTGAACATAATTAATTGTTCATGCAGGATCAAAATGATGAATTTTCAACTACAAAAACTAGACATGAAACAGGATTCAAACCAGGACATTGCAGAGGAGAAAACTATGGAACCTGCTGTCACTGATCCCAATGTTAAACATTGTCACTGACTAATGTGTCCTGGACCCAAAATAAACATCTACATATAGGGGGGGATCAGGGGAGCAATGTCAGCAGTTATCCCCCTTTAATACATGATATCTGTACATGCAGGTACTGATACTCAGATACTGTCCACAATGCCCAAAATATGTACATTTTTTAAAAATTAATTTTAAAAATTAATATTTTTAATAATATTTCAGTCATTTGTTAATTGGTACACTAATTGGTATACACTTAATTTATTTGGACATATTAATGTCCTCAATTTGAATAGAAAATGAAAGAAATAAAACCCCTGAATCTATTTAAAAAAGTCAATATACAATGCAATAAATCCTTTAAGCATGCATGATCTTTTATCCATTATGACACCATTTTACTTCAATTAATTATTTAAATTAACATACAAGCAAAAACATATTCAAAGTCCAATGCGAGTTGTAATACAAAGATGAACAAAGATCCAAGCATACACTATATTTCATCAAATTTTTAATGTTAAAAAATTCAAACAATTGCATTCAGATAAACATGCACACTTACAAACATTTAAAGTTAAAGTCCTTTGAATTTAGATGATCAGCTTTGACCATTAAACAATTCAACACAAATGACAGACTGAGCTCTCACTGCTTCCTTATGCCCTTAATATCAGTGAATACAATGAATGCATGATGACGCATAATCACTACGATATTGAACTTGTAGAAATAAGTCAACAACTCATACTAGTATCGAATAACAGGCGTCAAAAACAAAGCATATACTACTTATGATGTAGACTTCTTGACACTGGGAAAGCCCACACAAAATCAATCTTAATGTCTGAGCTAGCTGCCCTTACAATTCTGTGTGACAGTTGCAGTCTGCACTCGGTGATATGTGCGTGGTTACGACGTCTATCATTTTCACTTAGTTCACAAACAACAGTTTATATAATCCACATTTATTGAGGAAAATAAAACTCACGCAATTAAATAGGATAAGTATTGACTGATAAGCCCTGGTAAGCAATAGGAATGTTTGTAATGATGATCCATTTAAAGTACTGAATTAAGCGGGGGAGTACGTGTTAATTGAAAACTAATTAAACTTACAACACAGTACACTGAGATTCTTTGTCTATAATTGACTGTCTGAGTCTGTCTCCATGAGAAAATTCAAATATTTACATGTAAAAGCAAAATTATCTATGAAACTCTTCATAGACTTATCATATACCGGTACTGGCTCCATTATTTCAGAAACTTATTCTGTCTCGATTCTATCTCGATCTCCAGAAAACTGTTCGTCTCACAATCATTCAATTACAACTGTCTCTAATCTTGATAGCAAGTTAAAAAAGCTTCTGACTTCTAACAAATTCCTTTGAATTAGGATTGTCTTTCTCCCCAAAACAACAGAGGCCCTTCGTTCAATGAGTAAAAAAACTAGAAAATAAAATCATCAGATCAATTAACTTGATTCCCCTGAATACCTCTTTTGAATGCTAATTTGGTAGATTAGTGACTTTACCTAATTATCTTAAAACTCTTTAGTGCAATTAGCCAAAACAAATGCAAATTACTAGGATCTGTCTTACTGAGACCCAGCTACATAGGAAAATGTCTACACATAATTTGAAAGGATCATATCTAAGTCAAACATGCAATTAAAACAAACCAACGAACCCATTGAAATTGTCTGCTTGCACTCAAGCAATAAATCAACTTTTAATTAAGTATTAAATAAAGATACGGTAAGTCCAAGCCTTAATCAACTTCTGTAATTAAAATGCCAATGACTTTATTCTTATGTGACCTTCACTCTCTTACAGGAATTCCAATCCACCACTAATTACCAGACAACACTATGATACCCTTGAAGCCAAATTGAAAAAAAAAAATAATAAACTCTGCCAAAAAAAAAAAATTAAAAGTTTTGATATTGATACTTATGTCTTTAAATGACTTTACCATGATTGCAATCATTAATATCCTCCGATAAAACAACAAACTGTGACTCTTTTCCAATGATGATGTATAATATCCTATCAGATGATGTTGACAGCATTGCACAAGTCCAGTAATTGTGTGGCCATGCACACAAAAGAACGGTCACATGAAAGCCATCAGTAATAACAATAATCCTCACGCATCACTGGCAGTTGGCCATATCACAAAGGCTCGTAACATGCAGACATAGGAATGTGCACACTAGCATAACAATAATTTCTTCTTTTTCTTTTTTTTATATATATATCTGCTGTACAGTACTTTTTGGAGGAAAAAACAAGTTAAATTTGGCCGTTTGGGGACTCCCCTTTTTAAACTAGCTTGAACTACTAGATGCTTAATACGTAATACATTCATGTAGCTGCTAAACGCCTATTGAATAATTCACTCTCAGGCTCCTTCAACTTCACCATTCAAAGGGCACTGACAGCTTTTTTCAATTAACTGAACTAATTCAAACTTTTCCAACCACAATCTACACTTTGATGGTTGCATTATTTCTTGAGAACTATAGATTATATTAATATAGTAACAGTCAGCAGAATTACCCTAACAAACCAGTACATTAAAACTGTGTCATCATCAATGCCTGACAAAGTTCACAACATCTAATAAATTATGGAAAAAGCCTACTTGTTTAGATTGAAAATTTACAGTTCCCCAGCACCAAATAAGTAGGCAAAGTCTGCATTAAAAAATAATATTGGATTTCCAACTTTCATTACAATGTGGCCAGCAGATGTGATGTAACAACAGCAATTATACCTGTCTTGTATAATTATTTCTAATGCAGTAAAAGTCTCCCTCAAGAACAGTAACTCCTGACAGACTGTCATCTTGTGCGAGTCTCCGACACTGAAGGCCGTGAAATACGTCACTTACACAGTCAGACCCAGCGTTTTGGGCGATAATGAAAAGACAGAGAATAAATAACATATACGCAGTGTAGCAGGAGAAAACAACAGCACAAAATATTTAGAACAACCCAGAACATTCATTATTGAAAATATTTAGAATGATTTATACCTACAATTCCCCACTCCCTTGGAATTGATTCAAAATTTTCGAAGCTAAGACCAATGATACACAACTCAAATAGTGCACAATCAGCCTTAAATAATTTGACCTTCCTCATTAGGAAAAAAAAATTCAAAATGTTCCAAAGAGTATCAGGACAACTGACGGAAGTAAGCACAGTGGGACTAACTTAAACCAGGAAAATATGTGGAGCTATAAAAATAAAAGCAATGTTAAACTTCCCTCAGGGCAGGCCTATAATTCTGGACAACAGGCAAGTGGGGGTAGAAAGTTAAGTAAGATAGCCCATCCTTTATGATCAGAGGTCCAACAAGGTCCATCAGTAAATAATAATCGATTCAAATCAATTGGGGAAAAAATAACTTTGACGAACTATCCTATCCCCTAACTCTCAAGACTTCCCGCAGGCAAACATAAAACATACACACTCAAACGTAGCCGAACATTCTTCATCATCGTCATGCAGTCAATTAAGACTCCATCCCTTATAGATTTTACGAGGCTGGGGAAATAAAAGTCAGGATGAGACTACTATGTCACACATAAACTGCCTCATTGTGCACAAAACTGTCAGAAAGTACTCTGAGCGCATACATCATAAGTTTTAATTATGCGTAAAGAAGGATGCTTTCCCCTTAATTCAACTCGCATGCATTAATTACTTCTGCAGGCTTCCTTAAAACTCAATCTGCCTTCACATACATTTCTAAAAGCTTTTAAAATGCCTGTGACAATTACTTAACTTAATGCATCATTGTAAACTAATTGTTAAGGTTATAAAGTGCATTGTTGCAGCTGACGTGCATTTTTTTTAACATAGCTAGGGGAAATCCTCTGGCTAATCATAATTACAATATGTAACAGCTGATAAAATATAAATACCAAATCAATATTCATTTGCCCTAAACCTCAAATTATGCATGAAATACATCAACATGATTTTTTTCCCCTGAGACATAAGTAACCTACCTTCTAGTAAATCAGAAAAAAATGAGACTAAAATAGTCAGGAAAAAAGCCAACTAGGGTCACAGAAAGTTAGGAAGGTCTGCTGACTGTCTTGTTCAAATCCGAATAACAAGTACCACCCACCTAACCCCCTGTTTGTGTTAATTAACATGATTAATTATTACCATAACCTAGCAATGTCTCCATAACACATTCTGATAATTACTTAATTAATGGATGTCTAATGGTCAATGGCCAATTAACAGATAATTAGTCCTGTACCTAGCTGATCTATACTTGTAATGAATGCACTGTATAGACTTAACATACAAACCCCCTAATGAGAACCTGTAGTTGATTGACATGAACACCATTATGACAGTCAATATCATAAAACATTTTTTAATCTTCGTTTTTATTACTGTCAACTCCATTCCGATAAACAAAATCAAATTGAACAATAGGGTCCAAATACCCCCCCCCCCCCCCCCCCCCAATTCTCAATCAGTGTCAACATGCATGTTACATAATGACAAATCAGTGGGGAGAAATTTTGTCCAGGTAACTTGTAATTAAATGTCAACCCACACATAATCTAGACTAATACATTCCATGTAGTCAATATATTGTTTATAGTTATTCATGTTGAACAATTACAAAAGAAAATGTTCTACACCCATTTTCTATACAACGTTTATAAAAAAACCCACTGGTGAAGTCAGTAAATATAATATTACACTCGCAAAAAAAGACTTATCTTAAAGTGCCATCAAACCTTGAAAATTCCCTTCAAAGAACACAATGGTAAACAAAAAGAGGCAATACAATCGCCATCCAAACTTCTCACCATCATCGGGACAAAAACCACAACACGGCTAGATCATCTAACCATGGGCTGTATTCAAAAGTGGATGAAATACACAAAACGGTAGACAAATATGTTTGTGGATTTGACGCTAATGTTAACATTCAATGACATACATACCCTAAATATATACCTCTTGACCAATTAATCCATATATCCCTAATTCAAAGGTTCATTCAAGACATGATTAACCCAGCGATTGGATCGGTAGTCACTGGTTAGCTTGATCAAGCCCTTTAAACAAACAGGAATGTTTAACGTGGATCTGCAACAGGGTGCACTTTATCCTGCACACCTTTGTCGCGTAATGTGCCAGTAAAATAACGCGCCGCTTTTATTTACAATCCCAAAAAACTTTTCCCTATAGGTGTGTCCAAAACCAAGTCGTCAACGTACTGATTCAATAAAAATATGTATACACAAAGGAAATATGGAGTCAGCTTGAAACTTATCTAGTCAACACCTAACAGAGATGGTCAACGTCTGTACATTAAATAGATCTGGTGGAAGCTTATATAATTCTATACCTGATCAATTTATACTGAAATAATGATTACGTGTACAGTGAAATAGGAGATACCCGGTATCCAATCAAAAATGTTAACTAGTATGTATATACAGTGGAGCCTCACTTATCCGGACACTTTTGTCCCCAGGCCAAATCGTCCGGATAGGTGAAGCGTCCGGATATCTGAATTGTGATATTTACCTTTAATATTTATGGAAACATAACTCATTAATTAATTATACAATTAAAAATATTTTATTTTGATAGCCATAAGCATTACAAAAAAAGTTTAGATTTTTTTTAAATTAACAAAAGAAAATATTGTTAAAACATTATTTAAGGTATGTTTTTTCCACAGGAAACCAAGCACTACATTCTTCAAGGCAACACATGTACATGTACATGTACATAACAATCACTGTATTAAACCGATATTTTAATTACATTCGCATAAAAAAGCGAAGAGAAGAAAGTCGGTGTTCCACTTTATGCTGACAAATCTTTTTCTTCAAGCTAGCGGTGATCGCAACTCTCGCTCTCTTGGCCAGTGGTGTTGACATGTTTGAAGCTGCTCAACATTTGATGATTGAAAATGGGTGAAAATCTGTATATATTCCCTTATTGATAATTGTCCAAGCTATTTTTTCATTGACAGAACTTACCCAAGCTAATTTTACGTATCCATCTTTCTATAGAGTTAATTGCACCCAAGCGATATTTACAAGTAGCGTGAACACTCATCCACGCCATGTTTGGCATAAATTATTATTACACTGTTAATTGAACACACGATTTAAAATTAATGTCGATACCCTGAACATCCCAAGCGGTCTTAATAACTATCGTAAACAGAACTCAAATTATCAAATATTTCATTTCAATTACGTTTTAAAATGAATAGGCGTACGAACGATCTAATCACACTACGATTAATAGAATTTTAATTCAATCAATAGATGACTTTTTAAAACACAAATTAAACAATTTTCATGACATTTTAATCAAACAATAACAGTTCATAAGTTAAATGGCGACAATTAAGCATGTCACATCCATGGTTATCGTAATTTCCTCGGGCGAGTACATAGCGTGACACAGGTGACCCCGATTACCGGACGAAGGCATTGTTTAAAACCAACAACCAGTGTCAGATGTTTTTACACCAATTTGCACTTGCGCATAAAAAACTTTTGTGCCCCCGAACACTTAAATGTGACCGTCCGGTTAAATGAGGTAAAATTTAAAGGAAAACTGTATTATGTGGTAAAATTTGACCGTCCGGATCCGGAACGCGGAATTCCGGATAAACGAGACAAATTATTGTGTAAAAATTACGTTCCCAATAAAAATCGACCGGAAAGTGAAGCGTCCGGATATCTGGCGTCCGGATATCTGAGGCCCCACTGTATAGGGTTCTCTAATGAAGGTGTAGACATGAAAATCAATGTTTGACAGAAATCAGCTGATGTTATGTTTCCACCTGACAACAAATCAATAAGCTGGTCAGGAAACTGGTCTGTGTTCACTGTCCAGTGCGTTAACACTTCAGTAGGGTTTGACACCACATCCTGTATTGACTAGCTGATATTGTAGTGAAATACTGTTACAGGTATTATATAATTATCATTTTGGAGGCCCCATCCACCCCAGATCAAGAAAACAACCCCAGTCAAAAGCAAAGTTTATAAAAGATAACATTACTGTGAATCAGCTACAGTAAGGACCAAAACAAAATGACAGAGGCATTGTCTGTACATACCTGCATTGTTCAATCAACCCCTAGTGATTGTTTGTCATTAAATAGGTCAGTAAGTCCTCCTTTGTTCCTTTTATCACTTCTCTGCCTCAATCTTTTTTTTATTTTGGTCACTCGATCACGGCCTAGCTGAAACACAAATGGCAATATCTTTTCTGAAAATTTCCAGAACTTTTGGTTAAAAAAATTGACACATGGATTGAACACAATCCTCAAGTGAACCTCGGGTACTAAACTCTCACTCTCATAAACCACGGCTATTCCTCCACAGAAAACAGGTAGGCTTTTAAATGAAAGTGGGGATATTTAAATGCGACTCCACAGTAGTAGGTGTTAATTGCGACTCAGTTGTAAATAATGCTTGGCAGTTTCTTTGGGATCGTTGCTCATGAATATTCATTTGTTATGACAGTTCCCCCAGTGGAATTGAACCAATTTATTGCGCAACGCTGTCATAGGATTTGTATGAATGAAAGAAGCTTTCAACACACACCTACATCGGTTTAATGTATTCAGAATTCCAACCCTCTAATTTGTGCCAAGCTCAGTCTGTGTGAAAAGCCTTGACCAAACAAAGGAAAACATACTGTTGCTGTCTCATGGAACAATGAACTATCTATTGAGCTTTAATGGTTTAAACACCCAACCCAGTTACCATAATGTAACCATACACAATCAGTCAGGGTCCTGATTTTCTCCATTATTTATTTCTTTTGTCCTCTATACCAACTTGATGAATACCAAAGAGAACGTCAGCTTTTTTTCATTGTCTGTCTGTCTGTAATTTGACCCACTTAAATTTCCAGACATGAAGTCTTTATATTTTAGAATTAATACAGAGATTTAATGATGTTGGGTATTCAAAAGATCAAGATCCGAAAATCTGGGGCTACCGTTAACGTTTGTACTGTGCTAATGAAAACATTTTTCACAGTTACTTTTTCTTATCGGATTTGATACAAAATTTTAGGTTCATGTGTACTATTCCCTGAATGAATCCTTGTTTTTGAAGATGGTTTATTTAATTCAGTGAACTTCTGAAACTTGTGTTTGTGTTCAAACTTCTTCAAGTCCTAATTAAAAACTTTGATTATATAAACTCTTCTGATCCAACTACCGAGGTAATATACCAGTAATATGGATAAAGAGATCAGTGCAAAAACTATTGAATCAGAAATATTGGTATACACATGTATTAAAATTGAGATCAGTTTACAAAGAGCACCAGACACCTTCAAGAACCATTAAATGATTTTACAATTTACACACCAATGTTGAATGTACCTAGAAACTCGTTGGACTGGATGTGTCTCTTTCTCCGTGGGCTATATCCTGTGTGATGGCTGGCTTAAGAGCTCTGTCAATACCCTACAACAAAGAATAAAATAAACAAATAACAAAATGAATGAATGTTCAGAAATTGAGTCAATATTATGTAACACAACATTAAATAATATTGATCATTATGATCGGGATTACGGAATGATTCATAACCCGCCAGTCTTAGCTGGCGACCATGTTACAAAAGATGTGTGTACTCAAAGGCTTTAAAAATCCCTCTACATTTGCATCTCTTACATTATACAAAGGAAAGTCAGAAGATTTATTTCATTTTTGGTGACCTCGCTTTCTTTCGGCAATCATTAACTATTAACAGGATGAAATGAAACAGGCGGAATATATAATTATCTCACACTACTCGACTAAACCTCTCATTGACGTAATAGAGCATCAACTAGCTGTCACTTAAGTTGATTGGGCTTTCAAATTTCAAAATGCAATCTGATTAATATTTGGTCACTTTTTAAAAGTATACAGCAATTGTACTTGTACACATGAATTTTACAAAAAAATTGCCTGTTGGTCAATTTCATGTACATACATGTATATGGTACATGCAACATGATATAATACTGAAATTTTCAGCATCAAAAATCATTTCATGTGATTTATTTTAAATGCTCTTTTATAAATGTGAAATTATTGTAACAGGAAATAAATTGCACAGTTATCAGAATTCTTCAGTATTACTCATCTACTTTTTTAAAATTTCATCATCTATATTAATAACGCAAAATATGAATTCCATTGTCTTTCTATCAGTTACGAACTTGTTCATCAGCTACTAATGCTAAATTAATGCAACCAGTTACACTTTGGTCCACATTGCGCTGATACTGTAATCCTAGATTTATACACTACACACAATGATCATTCATCACTGCTGTCATTCTTTTTTATTCACAATGTACACATACCCAATTCTCAAATTTCATCAGTTTTCCACAGAATTACAAGAAAATCATTCTGTGTATATGTTCTTTTTCTGGTTTCAAGATCAATTTTTCATCATACAACACAAGCTATAATAGAAGCTCCCTCTAAAAATTACTGAAAGCTGCACTTTTCAATGAAGAAAACTCATCCATCTCTCACAACCTCCAGGAATGATAAACATAAACTGACAAATTCTCTGACTCATCACATCTTCACAGATAAAATCTCTCTGTGTACACTGTTTATAAATATGATTACTTGTGTGTCTTTTTTTTCTGGGTTCAATTTAGGCCTTATCAACAGATTGGAAAAAGGTTGGGGGAGGGGGTCTTGAACTGTACCCCTGATAACAAGAAAAGCTAAGCAAACACTCTGCTCCAGCCAGGTATATGATGTATCCGTGTGTATTGTAGATAATCGCCCCTCAGGGTGTCTAGGGGTCAACCATTATCATGCATCTTAAAATGATAAAATGGAAACCAGACAAGATTTTAGATTTTCTATGATTGATAAGGCTGATGTTACAACTCCCTTGAAAAAATAAATCACTGACAAATTTTCTGCTGGATTTCTATACTTCCCTCTCCCTAAATTGCAGTATGGAAATATATATGTGTGTCAATCCTGATAGACTAATTAGTATTTGACAGGAAGAAATAGAAAAATGCTAGGGACTGAGTGAGACATTGCAGCTCAATAAATGGCTGACCTCTGCTACTTCCCTTTAAAAACAAATACATCAACACGTTCTAACACAGCAGTATGTAATGTCATGCTGTGCAAACAGGTGCAGACTGTTGATTGAGGAAACCAAGGAACTAAAACCCACACAGGGAGCATCAGAACTTATAGAAATACAGATAATGAACAACAGAGGTACATATACATGTCAGGAAGGAATTCTTTCAAAAGTTGAAATAATTGTCAAACTTTATCCACATAAATCAAAAAGAACTACTGTCATAGCAGTTATACAATGAAATTCCTTCTGTCAGTTGATCTGGCTGAGTGTGCCAGCCTGGGTATCCTGCTTGAATTGATTTGAAACTTGTAAATTATGATGTAGTGTATACATGTATGGAGTCTATGATGATGGTTAAAATTTATGGGCATCTATTAGTGAGAGTAGTTATTTTAAAGTTGCATGTACACATCAATGCAATCATCACTCTTAAGTAAAATAAAAATCTAGCTAAGAATATGACAGGAATATAATTCAACTAAATCTGAAAGCACACATTGAAACCATATATTTAGCACCCTAAAAATTGCCTACTATGATGCCAAAGATATATACTTACAGGGAAAAATAGCCAAGAAGAAATAACTACATTCGTTCCTTATTACAGAAATTTGTGCACCCAGACCACTTCAAAGGTAAGATTTTTCTGCTTTAGAAGCAAAGAATTCAAGCACCTGCAACTACATACAACAGACAAGGCTATCCACTTTCATCTCAATTATTGGATTTTTTTGCAACCTGAAACAAGAGACAGACAAAATTCAGTGGCCAGGGATACATAACACTCTCTATTGATTCCATGGCATCGTTTTCAGCTGGTGGGCTTTTTTTTCTGCCTGGATAATGAAATTATCTTACCTAGGGCATGGCATGATTATGTACCGGTATACCATAGAATAGTTGGTGCATTTTATGATGCATCAGGTGCATAATTAGCACAGCTTGCAATGGATATTAAATATATACTTAATTATATACCTAAAAGATTTCATAATCAACTTAATATAATGAAAGATTATAGCCTTATTGCCAAATCTGAGACCATTTGTGTCATGGAAGAAAATTGAGTTACATGCATACATAATACCTAATTTATATTAACCAGTATTATATGTTCATGTGAAAATTTATGTCAGGTCAAATACACACATCTAACATATTATACCCTACATTTGACAAATTCATCTCACACACGAAAGGCAAACAGCTGCATGCATGGTAATCTAACATCAATATGTAATAGGTTAAAATATATGTAAACTATACATGTATTTTAGTTTACATTTTAAAATTAAAAAAAAAAAAAATTGCATCTGGATCCATTATACTGTTGAATGATGGGAGACAGATGTACTATAATGGGCTAGCTTAATCCTGGCTAAAACAAAAGTATTAATGACGTCACGTCATGTTAATTACGATTCTTGTTGAGAAACAGAATACTGACGTTTATTTACTTCTGCGCGAGTTAATACGCAGCATACAGCCCCCTCACAATGAACAGAAATATCCTAACTAGACATCTGTGTTTTATTTTTCGATTTAAGCTGTCAGAATTATTATTTGTTTGAATTCATCTGAAATGTCTGATTTTACTACAGGCTCTGTGACTCATCTTTTCGTAAAAAAAAAAAAGGGGGGGGGGGGTGTTGAGCGATAAAACATTCTCCCTCAGTTATTTATATAAGAGAATTTTTTTCCCCTTAAAAATCAATACATGTATATGTATATCACTGTGCTTAAAACATTGAGCTGCAATGATGGCTTTAAAATAAAAGATTAAATGATGATTATGGCCATAATTATACTCTGCATAATGCTGACGTTTCATAAATATAAGATTCTTTATCATCGATTTTTGCATTATCAAATCAACTTAATCTGGTGTCTTTTCCGGTGTGCAGTCTTTAATATATAACAGCGGTATGTTAACAGTCAGAATATATCAGGTGACGATAAAAACGCAGCTCTGACATTTTTTTTCACCTTGGAATTTCTCTCCTGGAGATAAAATAGAGCTGCCAGTGCAGCTCTTCTTAACCCCTAATGCAGCAAAATGCCATAATTTCCTGATAACAAAATATCTTTTATTGAATAAAAACCCTGGAGAGAAGAAGCCAGGGGATATATATAAATTATCATCTGCATTCTAAAACTTCCTTGCAAATTAAATCTCAATAGTATAAAAAGGAGTATATATAAGAAACAGATGGTGTAATTTTCTGTACACATTATGTCTCGGCAAGAATGAGAAGATAATGCCAGCCTTGGGAACCCCAGGGGATTGAGAGTTCTTCAGAAACTAGAAAAACAATGGATGAGTGCTGCCTCTTGTTTATAAAACAGGGGAGGGAACCCTTTATTGTAGTTTGATGATGTTCTACATTCCATGCCTATCGACAGAGAGAGTGTTGAGGCATACCATGGCAAAATAATTGTATCTGGGGCCCTTGTTAAAATATAATCCACCACATCTGACTCATTATAATACTGACTTCTGAATTCCACAGCATACTTATTCTACAATTTATCAATATAATGGCATTATGATTACACTGTAACTTTGCCAGCCTAGCTGTGTTCCATCATTTTTTGAAGTTTAAGTACACTTGTAATTACTTTAAATCTTTAAATCCAATTTCCTGGTCAGTATGACAAAAGCTATTAATATTTGTAAATTCCCAAGACATATAACACCTTACCCCATGCTTTATACAGATTTCTGTTCTAACAGATGAATACTTATCTCCAAAAGTTCAACATAGAAAAATGAATGCATTACCGTAAATATCCAAATTAATGAAGTAACACTTTCACACCCCATCATTAATGATTTACAAATTAAACACAGATATCACATCAGCATAATGAAACAGGTGCATTAAATATTTTTACATGTACGCGCATATAACAAAGTAATACTTACATCCTAATTCAATTTTTTTATTAATATTCCAAATAAAGTAATCACTTACAGAAACACACAGTTGGTACGTGAGTCAATCGTTTCACAGCTGCAAATGAGCTGGTAAAGTTTGAGGCTCCAATCGTAAAATGACTGCCAGATTATGATATATATCAGGAGAGAGCTTCCCTTCAGAGCAGGAGACTGTGACTCAGTCATAGAGAAAGAGAGAGAGGAGATAAGATACACCTCAGATTATTTACACATTGGGAGGGGGGAGGGCCCAGTCTGGCTTAGTAGTTAGTACTAGTGGCAGTAAATTTTTATTTTCAAATGAACAATTTAATTTTTTTTTTAAGTTAACTCCCTTTGATGAATGTTATCTCCAGTTCCTTCACTCATAAATAAAGTATCGTAAATGTAGAAATTTCACTTAAAATGTAAGTTAAAACATGTAATGTCATACAACATGAAGGTATTAACCTAATGATCAGACTGACCTCAATATCATTGAGAAATGCACCTGAATGAATTGAATTTCATATCATGATAATGATAATATATATGCCTTGAAATGTGTTGATGGGTGTATTAAACTTTCAGAAATGTTGAAAACCATTAACAATATTAAAAGTCAACCAATTCCTGGTAAGTGGCACAGGTGTTCATGTATTTGTATTATCAAATAAACACCACATGTATACACAGACACAATAAAGTGTTCGCCAACTTAATTAAAAACACAGATAATGGTAAGCCGCTTTATCTACCTGATGTACCCCATTCACAATATCATATGATCTACAGCACCACAGCATAAATCCCATAGGCTATTGTTAAAAGTCAATGTGCTGTCTCTCTCCAAATCCCTTTGTAATAGGATTAAAAACTGTCCAATGTTTACCTAAAGCTGAAGTATGATGGGTTTATCTCGTGAGCTAGCCACAAGTACACAGCGCATTGAGTGGCAGACTTAACACCAGATCAAGAGCACTTGGGCGACTTTATGGGTCAGATTCTAAATGAATAAGACTTTAACCACATGTACTGGTACATGAAATCTACTACTAAAATTGCTTCCAAACCCTTTAAATGGCTCTGTTATAGGTAGCCCTGAGGTAAATTTACAGTCTTTGATTCATTAAAATAAAAATATTACACATTTAAATCCTTCATAATCAATGCATGCCTCTAAAATTAAATCTAGTTTTGAATTTGCACTTTCAATTCTAAATTTAAGCACCCTACCCCCAATTTGAATAAGTTTGCACT
The DNA here is from genome assembly GCF_902806645.1 of Magallana gigas. NCBI lineage: Eukaryota > Metazoa > Mollusca > Bivalvia > Ostreida > Ostreidae > Magallana > Magallana gigas. The sequence continues at coordinate 19,556,909 of NC_047567.1, read as the reverse complement.
GAGAGACTGTGGTGTGTGTTTAAGTTTTGTATAAGTAAGTGTGTGGCTACTATAGAAGCTAGTGACTCATTCACCACACACATGCTTACTATAATGTCTTGTAGGATGCGGGATGAAGATGTGTTGTCAAGTAGGCGACTTATATAATACTAACAGTCATTGACTTAAATTGCAGGGAGCTCAAGTGAAGATCTTGAACAACAAATAATTACAGGTATTAAAAATCAAACAACAGTTTTTGTAGGCATTACATCATATCATACCTTGATACAGCTGTATATAAAAAATGCAGGTCTGAATTTCTTCAAAACACCAATATCAAGTTAACTTAAGTATACAGTGTTGAAGTTTTTTTTAAACAAAATATTTGTTTGAAAAACTGAAATTTAGTCACTGTCCAAATATTTAGTTCAACAAATTTCAGTATACAACATTGTAATAATATATACTTTTTGACATATTTCACATGTTCTAAATCAAAAACTTTTCATTTGTAATATTAGTTTACATCAGATATAAACCTCCAGTCTAACACAACTTCCTTAAACTCTCAAAATGTTCAGACTAAATATAAATCATCCGATATGGTATTTTTTTCCCCACAAAATCTCTTAAACCAAACAAGCAAAAATAAGCTAGTTAAATCAGAGAGCAAACTTGTATAACATGTTAAGTAACATGAAGTCATATAGACCTGACCAATAATTACTCACTGAGACCAATGACTCTCGCAATGTGAGTCCACTTACGTCCACTGTAATGTCATCAGAAACAACCCACACAATTTGTCCCCAACACTCCCAGCAGGCTAATAGAAAGCTTGTCCTGGTCAGCTGTTTACGAGCTATCAAATCTGGATAGGCTCAGACAGGAAACATGGGTACTTTTCCCAGGCCAATTATCTCCCTTTATCACCTCTTTAGCTCCCGTAAATGCTGCCTAATAGAACCCAAAATAGCGGACATTTCACGAGTTGAAATTTTCTAACTGTACTGATGAGTGATGACACATAATATCCCATGTATCTATCTGTATTAATGGTTCCCTTGACTTTTTAATGTAATTTCTGGTATAAATGGTTGTTCAACAAAAATTTTAATCTTTCACTGGTACGTTATTTACATTGACAGTACTGTGCATTAAACTGCCTCATTTCTATTTTTCCATGGGCCTCGGAAAGATTATAAAGAAGCCAATCACATGCATGTATCCCTTTTTTCATTGACCACAATTCTTGGTGGTTAAATAATTGTCATTTGTAATGAATGTATATCATCTGACTATTGCACAATATAAATGTAACTCTGATGTAGATTTTATGCTAATTGCATCAAAAATTCATTAATTAGTTACCATCCTTGCATTGCTGACTAAGATGCTTACAAAATAAATGGAATATAAATACTCATGTACATTTCTGATATAAACTAATTGTTTATAAATTATGGAATGTTTCCAAGTAAAAAGATTGGGATAATAGTACATCAAGTTTTAATATTGCATGGTTATGTGAACTAAAGTATCAAAACCTTCACTGGAAACAACAATTATATCATATGCTGGTACATGTATATCTAAACTAAAAATTAAGAGAAATCTTCATGGTATTTACATGTATAAAATGTTAATTAAAATCTAAAAAGTACATTGGATAGCGTGAAGCTTATCTACGAACAGGCACCATGTACGCTTTATTTCCGAGTTCAAGTTTGGGGCAAAGAACTTGTTAACATGGAGTAATGATAAAAAAGCACTACTGGAGCAGGAAATATCATCTTCAGTCATGAAAGTGTTATCTAAAGTATCCATCATCAATATGATGGTGTGTCATATACATATAACAGTACGAGATGGGGGCGGTTTATAGAGAGGATGCATCCCCTTCAACCCATTAAGACTGTTTAGATATTAAAATGAATTACATAGAAATTGAAGATTTGATAATAACATTGAATATCAATGATATTTGTACTATGATTCAATGCTTTCTGACACAGAAGAGCTTCAAGATCTATAATATAAATGTTGTGGGAGGAAAACATTTACGTCACCCCAGGGTTGTCTCTAAGACCAGGGAGGCGGGAAATTCCCCCCCCCCCCTAAAGTGACGTAATTACCCGGCTATTATTGCATTTCAAACACAATCTAGTTATAAGCTAGACCTTCAGATCCCCTTCTACTTTTTGATTTCTCCCTTCTACTTCAATTTTTAGAGACAACCCTGTCACCCAGACTTAGGTAATCAGACATATTGTTCATGGGAGGAATGATTACCAAACTCTCTTCAATATTTGTTTGGCATTTGAAGAAAAAGAAGTAGAAAATCAGATAGGTCCTTTTGATGGTGCTGATACAACAACAGTGGAAAAATAAACGGCCACAAATTCTATTATTTTTCACCTGACCAAAGAACCACACAAACCCCAAACATTTTAAACCCTTCAGATGTAACGATAAGACCTATAGCTAGTGAACAATTCTAATATCTGATATCAAACCATGCAATAACAATGTAGATTTTTTTTTACCACTTGTGGTTTAAATGCCAAATACAAGAAAACATAGCAAATGTCCTAATTGTAGTAATAAAGCATTGACAATCTGAAATAATTTGTTCATAATTTCTTATCTTTCTAATTAATTCCAAAGTTATTATACTAAATCCACGAGTGTAACAATTATTTCCCTAAATTAATACGAAGCTGCAATTCAAATTCAAAATCCATGTTCTTTATCATTGCATGTTAATCTACATGCCGACAGTTTAAAAAAAAAACCTCGATTCAAGACAATGCATAAGGATCGACTTATAGAGCAATTAACACAAGGCACCCCTTGCCCCCCAAATATCATCACAGTCCTCACACAATACAATTATCTTAGCTCTACATCTCTACCTGATATCTGACGGTGACAAAAGCATTTCTTAAATCGTCATTCTGACCAAAAAAAATCATTACTTCTGCATCAACAAGTCCATAAAAATTTGCAATCTCCAATTATTCTCTCCATGCATAGTTGCTATCATTCATGCATATAACTGAATTATGAATAATAGAAACTCAATTCAAAAGATCACAACATTGTTTGGTTGTTAGAACATGCATTTTTATATGCAAATAAATTCTTCATTCACCTGTGCTGATTGGTAATTTTCATTCATTCATTCTAACATATCAAAGTGATCACAAAATTGGTGTATAATTGATTTGCTGTCATAATAATCTTTATCCCTAAGCCCTTTTTTGTCTTTGCACATCATAAATTATTCCCAATTTGTTGATACAAGCAACTACGGTACCTAAAAATCTCCTTTTTGTTGATCGCGAAACTCAAATATTTAGAAATGTTAAATCAATTTTCACCCCAAGATAACAATCTGCACGGAACTGCACATCCGACCCTGTCTAGACGACAGATTGAGTAAATAAGAGAAATAGAATCTGATCTCATACAGGTCATTACAGGGCACCCGCCTAGGGCCCAGATTTCTAAAATGTGGCATTAAAACTAAACTACCTGCTAAATGTGGAAATTCTAACATTAATCAGAGCAGGGATCTTAATTTAAGATATCAGACACCATCAATTTTCTGCAATGATAATGTAATAATAATGTCATGGTTCTGAAATTGTCTTTGTAAATGCTTTATCTCACTATTGAGTTATCCTTTTTCATACCTTTTAGTTGACATTTTTAATCATTATCAGTAGTTGAATGTACATGTATCACAGTTATAGGGATATAACAAATTACGGATATAACAAATTACGGATATAACAAATTAATTCCATTGGTCCTGAGCATATACATGTATATACATATCTAAAAGATTTGAGATTAAGTTGTTCCTTATTCATACTAATTAAAATTTTTGCAAAATTATGATTTATGTAACAGTAATGACATTTAAACACTAATAATACCAGTACTCTATATACATGAATCATATACACATGCATGTACTGTACCTTAAATTCTCTCACAATAATGGCAAGTGAGATGATATCTCCATTTGAAAAAGCATCCCTGAATTGTCTTGTTATTATTCAGAGAAAAAGATTGACATCTCGGCCATAAACTGGCCAGTATCAGTGACCGAAGAGACAAAATAATCCCCTGGACATACACAGTATATAGATTTCTCCCAACTGCTTGGCTGAAGCCTAATGAAAATCAATAGCTTTTCATGTCTACAGAGTGTCCAAGGAAGTGCTGAACCTTCTAATGATATAGTGTGCCAAGACATGAAACTGCACTGTACTTTATTCCATCATGAACTCTGAATAAATCCTAGCAAGTTTCAGCAATCAGTTAATTAATATTTTGATACAGATCAATCCTTCTAACAGTTTGGTACATTTATAAAATGAATAATATATTATCTTACCTAAAAGCAGTCAGAAAAAAAAAATGATATTCATACACAGAATTGATCTGTAGATAAAATAGAAAGGACGTTGATAACAAGACCCTGTCAGGTGTTTAGTGTGTTAATTTTAAAGATTTAGTGGGGTCTATAGCCTTAGTTATTATCTTGAATGATCAACATGAGGGGGAAATGAACCAGAAACAAGCAACACAGAGGTCCAAAAAACATTGGAAACACCATTACTTGTCACAAGACATCAATCAAATTATAGAGGGAAAACACAGCAATCCCTTACCTGAGTGGTCACAACAAAACAGGTGTCACACGGATAAATCACATCCAGTGTTCAATAAAGGAAAATATAATTCGTCTCCAGCAAAAACTGAAAAAAAAATCATAAATAAGGTCTGTAATGGTTGAATTGATTAAAGTTATAGTTGCATGCAAACAATGAGTCAAAGAACGCACATTTACTGTTATTTACATGTATACTTTGCTTTTGAAATGAAAGTAGGTCATCATGATAAAAAGTGTCAAAACTAAAATTTGAATCGACTGTCCTAAGGTCATTGTTTGACTTGTATCTTACATGAACCACCTGTTGCTTAGTTTCCTGGAGCATTGAAACAAGACGTGTAGATTATTTATAAACTGTAAATTATTTTTTGGTGAATTGGCATTACGGTACAACTGGTTTTATCCGAGAATATTAATGAAAAGAATTGAAACTCACAGAGCATTATCACTATGCTTAGTTCTCAAAATATTTAAATTCAAACAGTTGATTAATTAAATAAATTTATTTATAAATCAAAGAAGGGGGTATTTTATAACTGTATAAGTTTATATATGTATAGCCATTGTCAACTGATTGAAGTAACAATTAATTCAAAGCGACAACAGAACTATGTACTTAAAACAAAATTAAAATGCCTATCAAGTAATTAACTGGCCAGACGGATAACGGGCTATCACTGACCCCCTGGGGTCCATTGAACGCAATTTGTCTGGAAGACGAAGTGTTACCACCCCCTCCTTTTGTCATGGTGACATCGCCGTAGATATAACAGTTAATGTGTCTCAAATTCTCTGCTATATACATTTTGCACATCACAGTTAACCTCATGAAGATTTTCAGGATGTTCCGCGGTGTCGAGCTGTCGAAAGCATGCAAAATCAAACAGTCAAAATGTGTCTAAAAGTTTTCGAGCTTCAACTGTCTGTTGCTTACTTCAGTTCATTGAAATGTTGAGGCAAAACGTTATTCCATTCAAAAAGTTTTAATTGGTGGAGTCGTATTCAAACCCTTCTTGATTTATCTATACCTAACATCATTTTAAAAGTTTTTCTAATGCTCTTACCTTAGATGATCGCAGTCATTCGGGACGGCCCGGGTATCAATGTTAAATCGTACACGGATAATTCGTGCGAATCAGAAAATAGGGAAGTTGTACGCTAAAATTCTTTTGCCTTCTTCAAAAAATAACAGTAAAGAAGAAATATTTACAGACATAACCGATAATAATTGAAATCTTGTGATTTTAAAACATTAAACATCTTAACCTTTGCTTTCAGTGAAAAGTAATAAACTGTAATAGAATGCAAATATTCTATTACTTTAAATTACATGTACTTTGATCAATATTAGTTTCCAATGCATGATTAGTTAAAAATAAGAAACCTTTCCAATTAGATAATTTATTTTATTGACAATCAATGGTCACTCCAATTAAGATATGCATTAAAAAATTGTAAATGTATAATGTTATAGTTTTTTCTCCAAAAAGACGCATTGAACAGATTTTCAATGTTTTCTTTTGACTGGACAAAAGAATAAAACATCATTGACTGACTGAGGCAGAAATAAAATTAATGTAACAATTTAACCTAAAACAAAATGCAGTATGTATCAACAATTTATTTCCACTTTATTGACAAACAATTTCACTTAAATAACATATGCATCAGAATGAATTACATAATTTTTTTTTTTACCCCAATATGGGGAGTTCAAGTAATCAACAGTCTAGAAGTCCTTCATCTTCTTCCATCACGTGACCTTAACCTTCAGTGTTCATTTCTGGAACTTGACCTCCTTTTCCTGGAGGAGTAGTTGTCTCTCCTGTTCCTCTGTGGTGACACAGACCTCCTACTTGACCTATGACCTCTTTCTAATGACCTTGACCTGTGTCTTCTAGATGAAGCTCCACCTCCATCAGCGGAGGATGAACTAGAACGTCTTGACCTCTTCGGTCTTTCTCTATCAACCTCATAACCTCTCCTGTCTCTGTGATTAGGTGACCTTGACCTCCTAGCATTATCATTATTTCTTCTTCTGTCCCTTTCATGAATACTATCTTTCTTTCTTTCAACAGAGGAAGATCTGCCTCTCCTGTGTCCAGCTCGGAAGTCTGCACTGCGATCTCGAGATTTTGACCTTTGATTGTCTCTTCTCCTTGACCCCTGATCCCTGCCGCCTTGTTGTGGAGACGAGTCTGATAAAGATGGACTCCTCCTTTGTCTGTGTTGAGTTCGCCCTCCTCCCCTGTAATCTCTGTCATCCTGGGGGTGCCTCATTCCCTGATGCCTCCTTTGATCATTATCTGGAAATCCAAATTAAATCAATGAAATAATAAATGTGATCATAGCAGCAGCTGTAAAATGGAAAAATAACATTTTAAATGAAGTGCTCGTACAATTTTAGGGTACAAAATATGTGTGGTATTAATCAGGACTATTAGCAGCATGTAGACATGCAGATTTTTACCAAAAAAAATCATTTAATATTTTAAAAATTAAAGATGTTATGTTTAATTAAGATAATTACCAGAGTCTTCTGAGTCTGAATTGGAATTTCTTTTTTTCTTGTGAGACTTTGTATCTGCATCTGATTCTGGAGAAAAACATACAAATCCACATTTAGATTTTAATTCATGTTCCTCATTATGAAACATCTTTAATATATATCTTCTTAATTATGATAACATCAATATCCTCAATGTGTTCAAAATATTGTAAACAGTAAAAATATAATTAATAATCAAAATGTTTGGAACTTCCAAGATGAATACCAGGTAAACAAAGGAAAATATACTAAGATAATTCAGTGTTTAAGGTATCCGACCAAAATTTTTCAACCTTGAAAATCCATCATGTATTTAATACTTTAAAGCATTTTCGAGTAGAAAATGATTTACCGAGAGAAATTTTTAAAAATAATATCAACTAAACAGTAATTAATTAATGAAGATTGCATTAAGGTCTATGGAGACTTGCACATTTCTTAAAATAAAAAAGTAATTACTAGGAATATCAAAAAATGCTTTGGTGGAAAGATGTATTTTATCATTATGAATACAAAAACTATTGAAAATGAATTTTATACCGTGTAGATTTAGAATTATTTTTATAGAATAAAAGCAAAGGGGGACAACTCTTCAAAAAAAGAAAAGGTCATTAATTAGGACACACCCCACACTTACATATTGATACTCAAATAGGAAAATTATGTCCAAGTATACTGAGTATTAAGGCCATACATATCTGTTGTGCACCCAGATTCATTAAATCTGAGGCTATTATGGATCGGATACCTTAACCAAGTCAATGAAAAGTTTGGATAAATCAATGTCTTTGTAGCATCAGACTTTATTATATATACATCTAGAGGTCATCTTTAAAATACATGTACCTATACTTTCCCTATGCCTGTATATTTCTATGAAAATTTAATAATATACTGACCTTCCTCTGAACTCCTGGACTTCTTCCTGTGTTTCTTTTTCTTCTTTTTCTTGTCCTTGCTTACTTTTCCATCTTCCTTTCCTGACTGAAGCTTATTCAACTTTCTAGACAAGAAAAACAACATTCTCTCATAAATAACTTTGCATTCGGATACTCCTGTTGAGCTGTTTATATGCAAGAAAGATAACTCAATTTGGAATTGTCTTATCTTTCCCAAAAGGAAACTTTAACATGCGAAATAGTTCGCTGCAGATTGTGTGTTTATTCAAACAATATTTTCCCCAATAAAAATTTGGTTTTTTTTTGCTTTGGTTAATGTGTATTAAATTCTTCATTTGTTAAATTGACATTCAAAGATTCAAAGAATACCAATAGGACATTTCTATTACATAGGAATAGGATCTTTAATAAAAATTTTTTATTAATGTGCAAATATGAACAAATAATCTAAAAGTCATACAAGAATAACAGAAGTTAGTAACTGTTAGGCTAGTTAATGCAGTGTAGTACTCTTGGTTTTATTGTCCTTATTTTACATACTTCAGCAACTTCTTCCTCTGTTTGGGGTTCAGTGATTTCAGGAACTTGACCTCAGGGTCATCCTCATCTTCACTCTCCAGGAGCTTCTATAAAGTCCAGCAAAACAACCACATTATAGAACAGTGGAGAGTACTATAAAAGTACTATATATAGTAATATAATTTTAGTTAACTTAATCAATATTAAACCGAAGAATTTTTTTCTCCATACCTCTGTGTCTACATTATCTGCCATTTTACCCAGAATGCTTTTCTTCAGGGTGAAACCATCGCTTCGCAGACCCTCAAGTAAAGAGGATGCACTGGTGGATGCTGAAAAGACACACAATGAAAGGTTTTTACATTGTATAAAGGAGCATTTGAGATTAGCTAATTACACTGTTATGGTCAGACATGACTAATCTTCCACTTTTCCCCCTTTTTTCCTTAATGTGAAGATTTCACTACTGTAATGTAATTCTGTAATTGCGTTTCATTTCATATATTTTTGTTTTTCTTGCCAATAGATATATTGTTTCAATAGAAAATATATACAATGCTTTTATCTTTTATTTTGCATGCTACGGTAAAGAAAATCTAAAATATTTTAATTCTAAAAATAGCCTGGTATTGTTACCTTTATATATTTGCCTTTGGAATAAACAAGTTTAGAAGCAAATGAATAAGGTATCAATTTTTATAGAAATTTATGTAAAATTCCAAAAAATAATCTGCTAGTGTTCCTAAAATTTTTTGGTATTACCAGGTTTAAGGAATAAATTTTCATGGAAATTTATCAAAAATAAAAAAATATGTCGTGTGTCCTTGAATCCTCATGTGTTTTTTGACAAAATCCTTTTTTTACATTTTATAAACAAAATTTATACAAATATTATTTCTTTTCATTTCTCACATCCAGGAAATTCTTTGCTATTTTCTGCTCTACTTTTGCTCTATTTATAAACCAGAAACATGTATAAAAAAAAATAAAAAATATATATATATATAATATCTATGTACCACCTTGAAATTTTGCAGAATTTTACTGAAAAATATAATAATTTTATTTTTCAATAGCTCGCCTACTCGTACTTTTTTCATCAGATGTCTGATGAACAAGGAATAATACTGGCGTGGCCCTACAAATATACATACACATGTATGATATTGTTTGCCATTTAACACCTACGTTGCGGGGGTTCTGCGGTGAGATCTTGGTTAAACAGGGGACAAATACGGTCTGTGTTCACATGGCCCCATTTCCTACACTTGATGCAACGGACATTCCTGACCTCAATTCCAAACGGCTGGTCCCGAATTGTTTCATCGTCTTTTGCATACCTATTAAGGTGATAGTAATGTTAAAGATCATCAAACAGAGCGGTACATGTTATGTACATATGTAATAATGTATTACTAGCCTCAGGTTCAAAATACAGCACAATTTGAAATTTATAATAAAATGACACCTAAGATAAATAAAAAGACATCAATGCTTAGTTTAGAGAATTATTGGTATTTCTCACTTTAACTGCTGACCTTTGACAGCTACTACCTTATTATGTAAAGCTCATTAAATACATGATTTTGTCTGAATGAAACACAAGTCTGTACTTACTGTTCTCTGGGTGCATTGTATTTTCTCTGCCATTCAAATTTCACCTCAGCTTCTTTCTCTTCTACCTAAGGAATTGAAAAAAAAATCATTACTACACATGAATTTCTGTTTTAATTGATAGAATGCTAACATGTCTATTGATATGATCTGGGGTGTTTTTTTTTCCTTCCAAGAAATAAAGCCAACCCTTATTTTTTAATTAATAATGTTGTTATATTCTCAGCATAATTATCCCTGAATTATTTAGGTATTTGAGCTAACCTCTTTCTTCTTGAGACCTGGAGGTGCGTCATACATAAAACTCAGTCCCAGCTTTGCCTTCTCATCTCCAAGTAAAGCTCTGATAAAAAAAAAATGAAATAATAGCATCAACTCATAACATGCCAACAACGATTCAAATACATACATGTAGCACAAAATATGTCTTAAAATAAATTAAAATCAAAATGAAATAATGCTGAAAATTGAACATAATTCAACTTATTTTTAATTTTGGAGCACAGATAAAGATGTGTATATTTCATTTGTATATCACCTTACTAAAGATACTATGTCTCAGATTCATTTCCTTTGCTTTCTATGCGATAATTTGATATTTCATAGTGAATATCTCTCCCTTTTCATTTGTTTTTCCCTTCTAATTAAGTGATGTCTGTTTTAATCCATCGAATAGTGATGGAAAAGAAACATGGGGAGAGTAACAGTGAAGTCAATTCTTTAAGAGATTCATTCTCTATCAACAACCAAGAAGTATTTAACATATGTTTACCTGTTCTTGTACATTTCCTGTTCTTTTTGGTACTGAGAAAGTAAATCATCTTGTTTCTGTTTTTCATAATTTGTCTTTTGTTGAGCCATCCATACCTATAAGAGCGTAATGGTAATACATGTTATAAATGATATTAAGAAGATACTTGGATTATTAATGACCATCAAATCTAGTGTTATGATTAACTGGACAATGGTTAATATTCATACACCCAAATCATCCACTGAGTTTTCTTTTTAAATTACCTGATAAGTATTTTCATTGTAACGTCACAGGAGTTCTTTAAGCATAGCTAATGGGTCAGTCAATTAAGTAAGTTTTTTTTTTGGCTTTATTGATAAAAATTCGAACTCCTGTGGTAACGTTAACCTTTATTCTCTTTTGAGTAGTGGACAGGCAAAGCCTACATCCATGGATGTAGGCTATGCTTGTCCACTTCTCAAAAGAGAATACGTTAACCCGTGTTTGACTACAGTAAAAACCATTTACCCTTTTAATGTTGTCTTTACTTCCAGGATGGAAGAACTTCTTGGTCATATAATTATTAAATCCCTTCCCCATGTTTGATTATTCGTCTGTCCTATATATTTGAATAAAAAAATATCTCCGTCGATCTTGTTTTCGTTTGTGAATCGTCTAAAGAGTTGTCGTTCGTTATTAAAAAATTAAACAACTTGTACGTAAAATGCGTTAATATTTTCTTTATTAAATCGTTCTTAATATTAGTCGCAAAAATGGTGAATCTGATTTTGTTTACAGTTTAGAATTACAATCATGAATGCAGTGTTAATATCCATCTGCATTCAGAGGCGGATCCAGCAATTTGGAAAAGGGGGGGTTCCATTTGATGAAAACCAAAATGTGCAAAATTCATCATTTGTCAATAAACAAGGACTTTTTGAACGTTTTTCGTGCGTATACAACTGTATTTTATAAACATTTATCTCATCACTATCTATTTCATATCTATTTCAACAGCAGAGTGCACTGCATTATTGAGCGTTTTGCCGTTTTGTTTAGGTAAGGAAGATTTGCATACTATCTAGCCACAAGAAACCCAAGTCTCCAGCAATGAGAAAGTGCGTCTATGCTTGACTGAAACTAAACACTAAGAAACAAAGAATAACTCAGACTAATTACGACAAACTATTATAATCAAAGTACTGAAAGTACTGTTAGACGGTGGCGCCATTTCAAAGTGGCATATTACATGTATGTAAATTATTGTTGTCGAAAATCCACAGCCAGCGTCTCATATATGTACTAGCACAACTGGTCGTGAGTTACTTACATGGATAATTCTGTGGAAATCGTAGTTGTGTTCACAATCCACACTTTACAAATGTTGTGTCTCTTTATCGTCATCTTTTGGGGAAAATCCATAGATTTATCACAGTAGCCTTTGTAGTATAGAAGTTTGTATCTATATGTTTGTATCTATATGTTTGTATCTATATCAGTTAATATTAAAACTCCGTTTTCGGTAATACATGTACTACACAAATGTATTTTGATTGCCCCAGAATGACTCATTAAATATGTGGGTTGCCACCACATATTGAATGAATAAATCAAATCCAAAGCGATTTCATCACAGTACGCCAAACTATTTCATTGTATAAAGAAAGGGAATTTTGTTTTTTCCCTTTTGACCTTTGGGTCTTTGACTTTTGAAAAGTGTTGATTGAACTTTTGTGCTTTAAAGATATTGTAGATTTCTCAAAGTAACGAGAACAAATAAAACTTTAGTATGATAAAATACTTATCAGGTTTTTTACTAACTATTTGGGCATACATGTAGTATGTTTATTGTCCCTCTCGAGAGCATTTTCCCTCAATTTCTTCACGGGGAAAAAGTTGCATCATCACACTTGCTTGTGGACTATCACACTTGCTTTTGTCTTCATAGTAAGTTATACATTTAGGTGTACAGAAAACGGAATGGTTTGCAAGAACCTGTTTGATAAAACTGGTATTGCTTTTGGAATGCACGTCATCATGAAACAGAAGAGTAAATCAATATTTTATCTTCGACTGTAGTGGATTATTTCCATTTGCTCACAACGAAAGTGAATAAAAATTTGAGAAAAAAATATCATACAATATTCATTCATTAATCAACGTTTTAAAGTACATTTGTCTAATTGTATTTAGCTATAGATTTATTCAAATCATTTGAATGAATTTGGGAAAGTCACATGTATATTTTATCGCTTCTCAGTACACTTTAACACGCATAATTTACTTGCAACATTAAACTTTTCTAGTAAACTTACAAGAAATATAGATTAATTATTCAAAATTAGTTTTTAAAAACACCAAACAAACAAAATCCAAGTTAAACGCATGTTTTTCTGACCGTACAGCTGTGTATATAAATTTCATTTTATTCTTTGCATGTACTTTAGTCTATACAATAGATCTACGGTCCGCAAATCCCGGCAATATTTCCGGAAAGCTATTGTTCTGAAGCTCAGCAGAATACTACAGTCATCTATGAAGCACATTTTTTACCTTCATGTTTCATTATTTATAGCAAATATAGCATGGATGTATACGCTACAGCCGATGTAGCATTTCGTTGAGTGATGACACTTATTTCGATTGCGAGTCGCAACAAACTGGCACATTTATATAGGCCCGCCTATTTGTAAATGGAAACAAATGTCGAAGAAAGCTCATATATAATAGAGTTGTACTCGCGAGTTAAAAATTATTTGAGAACAAAAGGGGTGATATTTAAGTACATGTGTAAATAATGTTATCTGTTTGCGAAAAAATCCCCCAAAACCAAAGAAAAGGTTCTCTAATAGCAGAGACGGGTGCATATGGATTAAAGTCGCAGATTGTACTTCGCTCATCAAATTGCGTTATTTCTGTTTAGTGTGAAAAATTCGTCAGAAACTGTTAATTGAACAAAATTATTATATCTTACATTACCGTTCACAATGAACCATAAATGTATATGGAATACTGCATGAGTTTAACCGATTGTTTTTTCTCACAAAAAAAGCTAGCGTTTGCTGCAAATTAGACATACACGAGCTGATACGCCGTGAAATCCATAAGACGTTTTACAGCATGTCTTTAATCCCTTATATGCTTACAAAAAATCTGAACTGAAAATCTTTGAAACATCGTAAAATGTTGTTTGTTTATACATGTACATGTAAAATGGCGACTTGATTTGCACGTGAATTTTACAATCCGAGGTCGATCGATTAGCGTGTTTGAGAGAAAGTCAGCAGCAAGTAAAGCGTCAACATCAGTAGTAAATATTGTCTGATGAATATTGAGGTGCCTGTAATAATATTAATGTTCCTACAGACTGAGTGGGTTACAAAATTAGGTAAATCACAGGATAGTCCAAAATTAAACACATTTGTATCGTAAATTTCAAGTTTTTTGTTTGTTAAAAAAAACACATGAACACTTGTAGAAGAAAGTGTGCCATTGATCGGTTGAAGTTCAATAAAATGTAATTTATCTAATATTCATTATCAATATCTGTTGTGAATTCTTTAGAATAAGCTACAAAAAAATAATTATTCTTCCTCAACTAAAATTATTGCGTTGAAAATACAAACCTTTTTAAATTGTGTGTGTTTCTGACAATTGTTTACATCATAAAAAAAAAAACAAGAAGCGATTATTGTGAGATCTCTTAGCCAATTATCGCAGTGATATAGTTTATGCAGTCCTGATACAGAGTTTAACGTCACAACTGGCAGTTGGTGCATAAAATTATCGATACCGCGTAAGCAGACAGGGTAACGGCTCATTTAAAATAAAACACAATTTCATAAATAATATAAATATATGTACAAAATGATTACCAGCTATAATGCTTAAAATATCTGATAAGATTAAAATTATTTATCTTACTGAAATCGACACATAGATAAAACATTGCGTGTAACACTGCATACCTAACAGAGTTATCGTTCGTTATCCGCTAGGGTCCCCGTGAGAAATACTCTTCCGGTCAGGACCGTAGCAATAGACCGTGGCTATTTATAGCCACCGTCTAAAAATGGATATTTTGGTAAAATTTTTTATGTCTTTGATGTTTTTAAATTCTGAACTATTTATCGATTTTGAGTTCTATCGATTGCCTTCTTAAATAAAGGTCTAAATGATTTTGAGTTCTATCGATTGCCTTCTCAAATAAAGGTCTAAATGATAGGATATGACAAAAAATGGGGATAATTCATGTGCTGAATAGATGGTACGTGTGTAATACAATTGTAAAAGCAATTGTCGTCCAAGGGAACTTGATGTGACCTCTGTAATGGCCGGGTGCGCTACATCATTCGGCACTAGTACAGATGCGATCATATTTAGAAAAGTTTTGAAAAGCTGGGCATTTTCATAATGGTTTACATATAAATTTACATATAAACCCTTTATATTTTTGTAACAGAATTTCCGACTTTTGGAAACAAAACAAAAAAGGCTTTCTTTTGTGTTTCGTGTGGGTATGAAGGTAGCTAGCATTCCAGAAAAATAGCATAACCCGCGTAAGCGGGTCATGTAATTTTCTTTGCATTTTCCCTTTAAAACGAAGTAAAACTCATCTATTATAAATACTTAAGTAATGATATGTATTTTTTCTTTCATTTTCCACATGTTTACTCAGTGTAGTAAACACCGGATGCTGAAGGGGAGTACAATGTACTTTATTTCGATAAAAAATCGATAGGGTCTTTTCACATAAGAACAAAATTATGGGATGCAGTACGAAATTCTTTAAATAAGCAATTTTAAAAATATTTATTTGAGATAATTACAGTATTTCTATTATATATGGGAAAATTGTCTTTAAATAGGCACTAAACGTTTTCAAAAAAATTCAAATGTTCCAGAGAAAGGGGGGGTTCCGACCCCCGGAACCCCCCCTCTGGATCCGCCAATGGCATTTCATGTGGATCTGGTAAACAACTTCTCTTTAAGAGAGAGAGAGAGAGAGAGAGAGAGAGAGAGAGAGAGAGAGAGAGAGCTCATCAATTCGACTGGTCACAGTGATGCCCATTAAATTATCTACCTAGACCTATACGTAGTAATTAAAGTTTGTTTTACAGTTTGCATCAGATGTAGATTTGTTAGATGTGATGCCTCATTATATAACGTTATATAGTTAATTAAATTTGACAATCAGGTTGGTGTAAATTATGCAAATGAAAATATACAAGTTTTCATGTAGTAAATTGTTATCCCCAGTTTATTTACTTCCACCAGTAAATTAAAATTTTACATTCTGACCATTTTATAATATATAAGCATGCATAGATTCACTCCTTTTCCCACACAGCATGTAGACTGACTGCGTCTGTCTGTTTAGTTATGCAGTATACTGCAGAAGTGTACATTTTCAATCTCCCTGCAGTGAACACCCAAATTATATATGATTGTCAAAACTTAGATGCATAGCGATTGTGACAAACTGATATTATTGTAGCTGCATGAATTGCTAATTTTTATTTTCATTATAAGAGTATATATTTGAATTCGTTAATTTTTAATAATAAAGATATCTAATTATTTATTATTTATTCCTAAAGGCCTATTATGGCTGTTAACATTTGCGGTATTCAACCTTTATGGATTTTGTGATATTCGCGAGATTCAATCTTTGGGGATTTTGTGAATATATGACCCTTTCAAGGATACGTATGAATTCGTGGTCAATGACTTTTTTAATAAATTACAATATATTATAATAGATATTGCACTTCAGTCATATCTATTTTCGTAGTTCAACTCAACAACGAGGTCCACGAAAATTGGTTTTCAACAAGTATTGATGAATTCATAGTAACCCAAATCCAAATTCTTCTTTGTTCATTTTGGTGATATCATTATCATTTTGCTTTTTGGAGAGCTGGAGTTGATCTGCCTCCAAAATAATGAATCCTAACGGATGTATCATTTGTCACTGTGTTGAACACGTAGCTTTAGTAGACAGATGCTCTTACACCACAGAGGTACATTTATCCAGCAACCTCTGATGAGTATAAATCCCATAAGCCAATTTCCAGCTGAATGACATACATGTACATGTAACCCAAGAGCTGCGAAATTCAAATTATTTTTCTATCTTTGTAAAAATTACCTGTTCGACTTTTTCACTTCCTTTAAAAAGATGTTAATAAAGAGGATGAATTGTTTTGTGTAGGTTGGTTGATATGGAAACAATAGTTGCAATATTATTTCAGAATAATACTAGTATTAGTTTACTTAACCTGATAATGCATGGTAATTTAAAAATGAGAGATATGATAATGCCTTTGCTTTAAAATTGTTACAATTTTTCTATATCATTAAATCAATACATTTACTTTAGTTTCTTCTATGGGTCTAAAGGCACCGCGACTTCAAAGTCAATAAAATGAAAAAGCTGTACGCGATGGTGACAACAGTTGACAGAAAAACAAAAGCAATCTTAATTCTTAAAATAATCACAAGACAACAAATATTCGTAGTTGTACAGACTTTAATGAATTATTACAGAATTTTCAAAAATCAGTTTTCAAACAGAATTCCAGTATTTGGGTTTTTTTTGGCATTTCCACACGACGGATTCGGCAGAAATTCTTTCACAGTGTAGCTTGTTTACGATGCGACTTTCCTGGAGCCGCAGGTTTCCATGCACTCGTCCACCCACTGAGAACAGTACAATCCACATCTGATCTTATCATTCTTGAGTATCTTGGTGCAATAGAACGCCTGCGTGCATGGCAGGAGTACCTTACTGGAACACTCGCTTTCGCATTCCAAAAGAGCCTTGTCTTCAATGACCGACGCATGCACGTGCGAGAGTTGCAGTACTATTCCCAATAACGTGGCCATCAGAAGTCCTCCATTCTGAAAAATGTTATATTGTATACATGTATATACATGTACTTATCAATATGCTCGATCAACAGTCATTAAGTTTTATAAATTATGAATAAGAATATCAGCTAATATAAATATAGATCAAATTCGAGTGTCAACTTAAAATATTGAAATTCAAATACTGCAGATACAATTCATCTAATGTATCTAATCAATACTTGATAGATCAAGTGATCGGACTATATAATCTATAATTATGTTATAATCAATTTTTAAAAAGAAGTGTTTTTAAGCATTTGGTAAAATACTTATATGTGGGGTTTTTTTCATTGAACGTATCACCACCACCCCCTCCCCCCAAAAAAAAATAAAATAAAAAATAAATATTTGTTTAATTCCAATACCCGCTATATGACCGTCAAATAACCCGGGGCCTTATGTGCTTACAGGGATTTCATTTTGCCTACATGTATATGAAACGAATAAAAATGAATGTCATGCATCGTTAAAGAGTACTTAACACTATCATACACTCCCTTTTTTGAGAAAAATAAACTTACTTTTTTTTCAGCTAATCCAGGAATCTTCCAACTCTGCGTTAGAAAAGTTTCAACTCGGCTTTATAAACTGTAGCGTGTATAAAATATATCAAATTTATAGTAATTTGAGTATGATATAATTGCCCACATTTAACATTTGACGGACACATGCATGGGCAAACGTTATGGTCATCAAAGTTGTAAATTATGAAAGGTCAGTTTGGGGGTAACTGTTCAAGGACATTTAAATTATTTACGTTGCATATGACCTGACATATACATGGACATCGAAATTTCATGTACGCGGTTGTTGTTTTTTTTCATTCAAATAATATTTTATTCAGTATAAGTAAGTAAGTAAGTAAGTAAGTAAGTAAATCATTTATTATAGTGACATGTGCATTTTGCATGTTACAATAATACAGTGAAACAATAATACAAGATAATAGCACCCGGCCCATCGGACCTATATGTCACTGGTTATATAAATTACATATTTAAAAGTCAACGTGAAAATTTTGATTGTCTTAGTTTTAGAGCATTAATAATAAATTGAGAGCATTGCCGGGGATAAGTACATACTAAAGTTCTGAATAATTCAAATTCTTCATAATTTGTTGAGCCAGTGGTATTTCTAATAAGTAAATTTCGTAAATCATTATATAATGTACATTTTAGGATGAAGTGAATTTCATTTTCAATTTCATTTAAATTACAAAAAACACAGAGTCTGTCAGTTAAAGGTTCATTTCGAAAGCGTCCAGTTTCAACACGTAAAGGGAGAATTCCACATCGGAGCTGAGCTAGGGCAGATCTTTGATTTTTTGGAATGTTCATGAGAAGATAATTTTCTGTTGAGAAGTTTTGCTTTAGGAGACGGTAAGTTCTGAGTTTGGGAGAGTTTTGAAGATTTGCGAACCAAATGTTTTCTGATGTCGAGTGTTGGTTTTGGATAAAAAGTTGGACGTCACAGCATATTGCGTTAGTATAGATATTTGACATGTTCACGGAATTTAGCACAGCTTTTAGTTGGCAGTTCCATCCCCTTTCGTTGTTAAGGCATTGATCCCAGATGAAAACTTGTTTTGCCGTCCTGTTGTTGTCCATTGTCTGAAATTTGTTCCAAAGGCGGACCATATTAGATTTGTGTCTGGAGCTAGCAGGGGCCCATCCGGTTTCTCCTCGTACGGCTAGTAATGGTGCTAAACGATGTGTTCCCAGGAAATATCTTGCTGCTCGGTCCTGCACTTGGTCCAGTGAATGGAAGTTTTGGTATCCCCATACTCCGCTGCAGTAATCTATTACCGGGGCGACACAGCTATAAAATAATTTTTCAAACGTAGTGAACCCAATGTCCTTCAAGCTGTGGATTTTGGATATTAAGGAACCAAGAGCTCGTCCTCCAGATTTAGAAAGATTTTCGGCATTATTTTTAAAGTCTCTGTTTTCGTTAAATAACACTCCGAGGTATTTATAAACTGATGCATATTCTAATTTCGTGTTTCCTATGTAAAATGTAAAGTTGCTTTTTTTACTGTTTCGTTTTCGGAAATGTAAGATTTTTGTTTTTGCTAAATTGATTTGTAAGTGCCACTTTTTGCACCAGTTACTTACAACGTCAAGAGTGTCTTGCATATTTCTTTCATTTTCAGTGATGAGAGCTATATCGTCTGCATATAGAAGAATTCCAACATCAGTATGATGAATAGGGATTCCCTTTTTTGTATTTTTAACTTCCCTAGCTAAGTCGTTAATGAAAAGGGCAAAAAGGGTTGGCGATAGGTTATCTCCTTGTCTAACTCCGGAGGTGCAGTTAAACCATGCGGTGTGATGATCTCCTATGCGCACACAAGATTCTGTATTGTGATATAAAGATTTAACATTGTTGTAAAAATGACCGTCCACTCCGTTAGTTAGGAGACTGTATTGTAGTAGATCCCGGTCAACCGTGTCGAATGCTTTCTGTAGGTCAATAAATGTAACGAACGTGGTATCTCTATTTTGTATTAGACTGTTCAGAGTAAAAACGTGATCTTCACAATTTCGATCTTTTCTAAAACCATTTTGTTCATCAACTAAGAGTTCGTTGTCTTCTAGGTAAGCTGTTAATCTGTTGTTTAAAACGGAACTATACGCTTTGGATATGACCGAGAGTAGACTGATGCCCCTGTAATTCAGTGGAATTCTATGGTCAGAATTTGGGTCTTTTAAGATGGGATATATGATCGCTTTTTTCCAAATGGTCGGTATTTTGTGATTTTCAAATATAAAGTTGAACATTTTGTGCAGAGCTTTTATAACAGTGTCATTTTTTAGTACTTCATTTGGCAGTTGATCAATTCCTGTAGATTTCCCTTCTTTATTTTTTAGTACGATATTCCTTATTTCGTTTATATCTATAGTTTTGTTAAGCTCTGAGTTGGAGATGTATAATGGATCAAGCATGTTTTGTTCAAATGCATGTTTTTGGATAATAGCCGTATTTCTAAATTCGGAGTCGAATGAGGAGTCCGTATTTGGGTTGTAGAGATTGGAGAACTCAGATTTCCATTTTTGTTTAAGATATTCAGGATTCGTTGTTACACTACCGTCCTCCATATAGCATTCATACGGGATTTTAGATTTTCGCTTTGGGCCCAAGTGTTTAATTTTGTCCCAGAATTTGCGCGGGTCTTTCACCGAAATTTCTTCCATTTCTAAACTCTCTCCTTTGCGCCATTTTCGATCATAATATCGGAGTCTTCTGTCAAGTTTATTTTGCGAATATTTAAATTTTTTCTGTAGTTCTTGTTTTTCTCTGTGATTTTGTTTGCATTTCAGGAATTTCTTTTCATTTTCTCTAGCTATTTTCCACAAAGAGGTAAGTTCTTCATTCCAGAACGGTTTGTGATATTTGAATTTCTTACGGGTTCTCGCTGTACAATCAAACTTTGGGATCACATCTTCCATTTCTTTTATTATTATGTTACAGAGGTCATTGTATAAGTCGTCGGACTGGTTTTGTGTTGATCTGCTTTGTTCAATGTTGGTTATCAAGCGTGAAATGGCACTTGTTGCTATGTTTGATTTCATGAAGTCAGGTGGAATTTGGCGCAACTTGTAGCGATGGTTTTTTGCCGCATTTGGGGTTAAACATTTATCAGCTGTTAGGTGCGGAATTTCTGCATTTATTGCCAGCTCAAATGAAAGCAATGCGTGATCGGGACTTTTAGATTTCTCTCCTAGCAATCGAAATAAATTAAATTCTTCTATTAAGTCTTTGCAATTGGTAATGCGAAAATTTTTGCATTGCTTGAAAATATCATGAGGTACACAGATGTAGTCTACTACTGATTTTCCTCGTGTTGAATAATACGTGTACTCGTTCGATTCATTGCCGTAGCGACCGTTTAGAACACAGCATCTACTATCGTTTAAAAATTCCAAGAACGAATTGCCGTGCTGGTTTTGAGTGTTATCAATAGTAATTCTAGGTGGTAGTTCGTCTGTGCCTTCATTAGTATAATATATTGAGTGGGATTGGGCAGCAGGCACAGCTAACTTTAGCCTTCTCCCTACATCAAGGTCAAAGTGAACACATTGAAATATTAAAAAGTTCAATATTCATAACACAACACAGATTAAAGAAAAGATGCAAATCAAGAGAAAGAGAGAGAGAGAGTGTATATTTTTATGGCTTGAATAAAAGTAATTCTACATGATTCATACTTGGGACATTTGATAAAATAATGATAAGCATCTTCAACAGAATTTACACAATTACCACACATTGCAGTTTCTGTTGAAACCATGATTTTACATACAATGTATCTGCCATTAACATACTTGCATTGTTTCTTAATTGACAATGTATCATATATAATATTTTATGTGTATTAATGTATATATGATTAACAAGATCGTCACAAATATCATTGATATACAACAAAAAACAGGAATTGTCTTCTTATTGACGGTGCAATGCAAAATGTGCAAAACATATTCTCTTGATACCCCCCCCCCCCAACAAAGTATGTTCAAATCCTGAGCATTTTGATTGCAATTTGGTATAATTTAGAGAATTACCATCACAAATCTAATTTGATATTCTTGTCTAAGTGCATTAAAAATATTCGGGTTTTTTTTTTTACGAGACAGCTGTTGGCAATATATAAAAAATGACACGTGAAAAAAAAAAGAATATAGTGATAAAACTAATTGATTGTACTTGCGCCGCCAACCTCCTCAATAAGCCTCGTTTTGCATTTCATAATAAATCAGCTTATCAAGGTCAGGAATTTCTAAACGCATCTAAAGATATAATTTTTCATCCCTTTAAAGTCATGAATTGATTTATACTGCAACACCGATTTGCTTTATTCTTTTAAATATCTGCGTTCTCTATGATTAAAGAAACTTTAAAATTCTTAATTAAAGACATTTGATAAAAAAATAAAACCGCTACCACACAAGAATAATTTGCATTTAAGACCTTTTCCTTAGCTTTGCTAGAGATATTCAATCTCCTTTCGCATCGAATATGACTACTATACTGCAAGCTAAAAAAATTTCGAACTATGCTTGTGCATTGTCTTTTTTTCTTAATTAAACTTTTTAAAAACGTTTATCCAAACCTACTCACATCAATATTGAACTGACAATTTCATTACATGCAAAATTTAAAAAAAAATGAAAAATTTATCCAGAAAAAAATATTTAAATGAAAATAAAACTTTGATGTTATTCATCATATGCATAAAAAATTATGGTAAGATACACGTTATATGACTTTAAGTTGATTCTTTTTCAAATGTATATATATCAAGCCTTGTTTATCAAGATCTGCTGAACATTTCAATAACCAGAGCTATGACATTGTGCTCTTCTTTAATCTATTTTCAAACTGCGGTCAATTTGTTTGAACAATGTATGTTTACAAAAGCTATACGTTTTTGATTACAATATGACAATGATAATAAGCCTAATAGATAATAAACAATTATCGGCCAATAGTTTTATCGTCCAAAAATTTAATGAAACGCAATTTTGAGGGGGGGGGGGGGGGTCGTAGTCGGGTTAAAGCGAATTGACGAGCTCGGTTTTTAAATGTCAGTCTCATTATCACAACTTTGGAAACAATTCATAGCATCGAAGTTAGATGCATACGTGTTCAAAATACAGCATTTTTTAAGCTTTCTTGGTGTTTTTATCTTGGTGTTTTTATTCACTGTTCATTAATAACTTTCAGAACTTGCCTATTGTGTGTTATCAACGGGGGTTATTTGTTTAATTACATTTATTATTTAATTGCATTATTTTGACTCCG
Source organism: Magallana gigas (assembly GCF_902806645.1). Lineage (NCBI taxonomy): Eukaryota > Metazoa > Mollusca > Bivalvia > Ostreida > Ostreidae > Magallana > Magallana gigas. The sequence continues at coordinate 19,533,207 of NC_047567.1, read as the reverse complement.
TGTTTGTGGTTGATGAAGAGAGAGGGCATATGTAAAATGTCTGTCTGATGATTCCTATTACCTGTTGTCATTGTTGAAACTCGTCCAATTAATACAGATGCTCTCATCTCTTGATTTTGTTTCTCTGGCATTGCACGCGAAAATTGGCACGCCTAGCTATCCTTCGTCCTACAACGCGTCTTAACCTTGTATATAATCAGCTGAAATCACCTAACTTTGATCACAGATATGAGTGAATGAATTAATAGTTTTCCTTTGTGCTTGAGCCCTAAGACTGAGTAGTTCCCAGACCTAATGAGTCCGAACCTCTACTGCTCAACTAAAACTACCGGTACCCAGATTCAGATTGGAGTCTGAGACATACGGCTTGAAACGTACTTAATATAGCATATCAAATAATATGTTTGAGTTTTGAATAATAGAGCTGTTTCAAAACGCCTTATATCAAAAGTCATATGCAGTTGGTTTCCGCTGGGGCATCCGTGTTTCATATATTATACACATTCTTTTAAAATTCAACATTTCCCTTACACATACAGTATGTAAAATTGTAACACTTTGAGATAATTTCTCATCATCAAAAAACCTGTTAAACCTAAAATCCAAGAGCATCCGGGGTCTTAACCACCTCCACTCCCTGACTGCCGATTTTGAATACACTAAAAAAGTCCTAGCTACGCCATTGTCAAGAATATATAAATCTCATTGATTTAAGACACCGTGAATGAGACTTCTTACTCCAAGAGCCTTATGGTCTTACTCCTCCGCGAGCTCTCACCGATTTACTTTTATTTTATTTTCGTTTTGGGATAATAACCGAGGACTTTAAACTTAAAAAAAAAACCAGGGGGACATGCGTGGCCCATCTTATAATTATATAAAACGTAGCAATTATTTTGTACACTTAATATTAAACGATTGGAATTACATTTTTTTTTAATGTGATTGAATATTATTGCTAGCTCCTGATATAGCATAGCTATATATGTCTAATGAGAGTACTGAACCCACACAGTTATAAGAAATCAAATGTAGGCTTTTTGCGATCGGCTGAATTCGGATTTGTTATCATGATTTACTTTTTTAGATTAAATATTTTTTTAAATAATTAATAGCGAGCGCAGCTCGACGGCGCGCAGCGCCGGCGAGCGAAGTGATCTCTAAGAACCAGTGTGCGCGGGAAAAAGAACGAGCTAAACCTACAGTTCATCAAACAATTTTTTTTGTCTACGTCCCATAATGCTCTCTAATGTTTTCACCCGTGGTGCTATGCCAAAAATGGCCGACTTTTAACTCGTAATTTACGGTGACTTAAAGTTTAAAGACACGTTTGGAGTGCTGCATATGCTTTGGCTAGACTCAAAAGATTTGTTACATGGTTCCATACCTTCGTATTGAGTCGAGAAACGTAAACAAAGACGAACAAAATCATGGATGACGTCACAGTGCACGCGCCCTATATTTCCCGCGATAAATTTAGAGGTGGATCAAACATCTGTAATGAGTGTACTAGCTATTTCAGTAAAGACTGCGATAACTGCCTCATTGATAAATGATTTGTTTTTAATTTTTTTTAATATAGAGATAATATAAATGAATACTAGCAAGAGCCATGAGTAGGGAGGAAATAAACAATAGGACATTTTAAACTAAATAAAAAGGAAAAAATGAAAAAAAAAAATAAACAGTTAAAAAATTTATGTAGATATTGCATATAGTCTGGCCATTAACTTTAAAAGTGGGAAATTACACACATACAAACAGGGACCAGGCGCTCTCTCTCTCTCTCTCTCTCTCTCTCTCTCTCTCTCTCTCTCTCTCTCTCTCTCTCTCTCTCGGGGTAGGGGGTTGCGCTGTATGTATCATAACCATTAAAATTAATACCTTAACCATACTTATTGTAGAGCAATACTCTCTCAAAAATTCTTAAACGTTCGTTGTACCTTATACCTAAATAACACGAGGTTGACAATTAATGATGCAAGGTTTTTGTAATTCTTGCTGCGTTCGCCAGAACGGTAGCACCGTAAAACATATTAATGAAATAATGGAATATCATATATATAGAGGATATCGATATTTATCTCATACGTGTGGTGTATATTACCCGTGTGATAAACCTTTGCTATATCAAACGGATCATGCTTTATCAAATACTTCCGGTCCGAACTATTTTTGACACAACCCCTCGCTTCAACGCTTCAGTGACCTATTTTCGAAGATTTGCTAGTACTTTCAACATAACAATTATATCTACTACACAAATTAATATAAATTTTAAATTGATTTTGTCAAAGATTTAAATTACGAATATGAAGGAAAACACATAACTGCGTAGCACAGGCGTCGGAACCGGGGGGCTATTGTGAGTGGGGGGGGGGGGGGGGGGGTTGGTTAACTAACCGCCCCCCCCCCACACACACACACACACACACCTTTTTTGCAAAGTTATTCATAACCGTAACCACAAGACCCTTTTTTCTTGTTTGTCAAGATTTTTGATAAGTTTAGCCCACTTCCAACTTTCAATTTGCTTTGTGAAGTTTATAAAACTGATCAATTGATTTTAAAAGAGTTTATTCATTGGAAATTATTTTAGTACACGTACTCTATTCAATTATTCAATATATGTAACGTTTTTTCTTTGTTTTTGTTTTTTGTTTATTTTATTTTTCTTCTTTTAGAAAAGTAGACATACAGACTGCATTACAAATTATTCGGGGTTTTAAACAGACAGCTTTATTTACATATCATCAACAAAAGTACAAAAAAGAGAACTAATTTAACCGTTTGTTTATACTCACGCCGCTTCCCCCCCCCCCCCCCCCCCCCCATCCCTCCCACACTTTCCACGTGTTTTATCTCCATAAAAATATATTTTTCAAGGTAAGAAATTATTTTGAAAAGACATTGTATTAAACAAAACAATTTTAAAATGGTTTTAACGTCATGCATTGATGTAACAAATTTAAATAACTAGTTACATAATTCTATTAAATATATTCCTTCTGAAAGATTAAAGAAACATTAAAATTTTAAATTAAAGATATTTGATTAAAAATCTGCTACCACATCAGAAAAAAATTGCATTTGAAAAAAGAATTTTTATGTCATTGCTTGAGAGTTTTAATGTTTCTGTGACATTGATTATGACAACAATGTTGAAAGTTCGAGTTTGATATGAAATTAATGTATGCTTCGGGTTTCTGTTCTAAATTTAACTTTTAGACTTTAATGCTTTAATCCGAATTCCTTCATGTCACCAATCATCCGACACTTTTTATTAGAAACGGAGGTCAAAGTTGCAACCAAAATGATAGAGACATCGACCCAGAAATAGAATAAAATTAAGCTTTAGTGTTTGCCATCATAAAAGATTTATGACTGGAGAATATAGTTTTTGGTTGAATCTGTTATTAAATTGTATATATATAAAGCCTTGCCTATTAAGATCTGCTGGACATTTTGATTATTACCAGAATCATGGCATCGTACATTTCATACATTGGAGTAGGTTTGCTCTGTTCCTTATCATATTTTCAAACTGAGGCCATCTTGTATGCAGAAGGTACGTACTCATGTTTTAAAAGTTATAATAATTTTTCCCGATTGAGGGATTTTTTTTTTACAAATTAATGTACAATGTGTTTGAACCACCGTGAAACAAAAATGCCAACGTTAAATCTCCATAAATTTGTAAACAATATGATACAGGTGTATATAAATACGATATTAGTTTGTTAATAAACGTTTTATAACTATTTTATACATCACCTTTTTAGGAACGTTGCTGAATCCGAAGGTCAAAATGGAGGAAGACGATCCCGACTACATTGTACGGGTAGAATATTAAAAGTGAAAAGTCAAGATGTTAACAACGGGGGGGGGGGGGGGGTCTTATTTTTAATTAATAATTCAACTTGTCAAATGTTTTTACATTTTCAATGATTTTATTTGCATTAGGAAAGTTTCATTTAAATCATGTACACTATAAAAAACGTTGAAATTATTGTTGTACATATTAGTCTATCAAGTTTTCCTACGTACCATGGGTTGCGGTACTGTTTGTATTCCGTATTATAGAGAAATTTATTTATGAATAATAATTTTTTTAATCATTTTATTGTTCTGTACAAAAGCATATACTGAATTATTTTTAAATTGGGTTCGTCCATAAATTGCGGCTTGCAGAACGATGTCTTCTTCTAACAGTTGTTTTCAATCCGTCACGGGATCTTTTTCTAACAGCGCTTTATCAAGTCTTGCTCTTCGCGTAAGGCATATATACGGAGACAAACTTCTTTTACTAAAAGTCTCTTGTCAATCTGTACGAAACCACGGAATTCCGTTGTCTCCTACTAAAAGATGAAAAAACTTGATAGATTTCTTTTAGGAAAAGATGATAATGGTACGGATCGGGTGCTTCTATGGGTCTAAAGGCACCGTCGCGGTCAAGTCGATAAAATGTAAAAGCTGTACGCGATGATGACAACAGTTGACAGACAAACAAAAGCAATCTAAATTCTTAAAATAATCACAAGACAACAAATATTCATAGTTGTACAAACTTTAATCAATTATTACAGAATTTTCCAAAATCATGTTTCAAACAGAATTCCAATACATTTTTTTTGCATTTCCACACGACGGATTCGGCAGAAATTCTTTCACAGTGTAGCTTGTTTACGATGCGACTTTCCTGGAGCCGCAGGTTTCCATGCACGCTTCCACCCAGGCAGAACAGTACAATCCGCATTTGTCCATATCCTTCCCGAGTCGCTCGGTGCAATGGTACCCCTGCATGCATGGCAGGAATTTACTGGAACACTCGCTTTCGCATTCCAAAAGAGCCTTGTCTTCGATGACCGACGCATGCACGTGCGAGAGTTGCAGTACTATCCCCAAAAACATGGCCATCAGAAGCATTTTTCTATAGTCCTCCATTCTGAAAAATGTTATATTGTATACATGTATATACATGTACTTATCAATATGCTCGATCAACAGTCGTTAATTATAGATCAAATTCAAGCGTCAACTTAAAATATTGAAATTCTACTTTAGCAGATGTGCAATTCATACAACGTATCTTATCAACACTTGATAGATCAAGTGATCGGACTATATAATCTTTAATTATGTTATAATAAATTTTTAAAAACGAAGTGTTTTTAAGCATTTGGTAAAATACTTAAGGTATCTCACTACTCATGTTTTGATTTCATTGCGCAGATGGTCATTATATTTAAAATGAATATGATTTTATTTATTTAATCATCACAGATAGATTATTATTTCATAATTACACAACATTCATAAAGAAAATCCATTTGAATTCAAGAAACAAACAAGTTTTTTGGGGAACTATTTTTTCGTGCGGAAGGTTTTTTTAGACGAAAATGACAGAAACAGGCAATTTTATGAATTTTCAATATACTTTTATTTTTATTATACTTTATTCATTATTCACATTTTTAACATTTGATAGGTTTGTAACATATTTTATAGGTTCTGTGTGACATGTACAAAATCAAATCTTGAGAATGTGATAGCCGTTTAGCATAAAATCATGCATATATATAGAACATGTCTGAATTTTTTTAAGCCAAATTTTGCGAGAATTTTACCTTTGAAGCCCTGTATCTAAAATTTGACATCGATGACCCCCTTGTATATTATGTCAAAATGATACTGAATACATATTTAGGCAAACTGGATTAATCTTATAAAATTCTTGATATTCAAGAAGTTTTCATTTCAAATCAAATTGTAACTATTATAGACATTGTCTATTTTAAGTGCAAAAAGGTCACAAAAAATTTATGCAGCTTTGTACAAATTTTTTTCGTAATCCCTCTATTCAGCGTGACCATTGTGCATAATTAAAAACAATATTTGAAGAAATAAGTTTGCTTCATCAAAAATACTGACAACAAACCCTAATCAGGATGAAATTGCATTTTAGGTGCAAAAAGGTCAAATTAAAGGGACCATAACTCAGAGGGATGGATACTGATCCCCCATTATCTTTGTATTTTTTAAGTTTATTTTGTCTACAGATTTCAATGATATACTTCTCAAGAAAATCTTGATACAACAATATTGAGGAGTGGGATACCTTAATATATGGATGTTTTTTTCATTGAACGAACCACCCACCCCCCCCCCCGAAAAAAAAATTAAAAAAAAAAATATTTGTTTAATTCCCATACCCGCTATATGACCGTCAAATAACCCGGGGCCTTATGTGCTTACAGGGATTTCATTTTGCCTACATGTATATGAAACGAATTACAATGAATATCATCGTTAAAGAGTACTTAACACTATCATACACTCCCTTTTTTGAGAAAAATAAACTTACTTTTTTCAGCTAATCCAGGAATCTTCCAACTCTGCGTAAAAAAAGTTTCAACTCGGCTTTATAAACTGTAGCGTGTATAAAAATATCAAATTTATAGTAATTTGAGTACGATATAATTGCCCACAAACATTTGACGGACACGTGCATGGGAAAACGTTATGGTCATCAAAGTTGTAAATTATGAAAGGTCAGTTTGGGGGTAATTGTTCAAGGACATTTAATTTATTTACGTTGCATATGACCTGAAATTAACATCGAAATTTCATGTACGCAGTTGTTGTTTTTTTTTTCATTCAAACAATATTTTATTCAATATAATATATTGAATGGGATTAGGCAGTAGGCACAGCTAACTTTAGCCCTCTCCCTACATCAAGGTCAAAATGAACAAATTGAAATATTCAAAAGTTCAATACTCATAACACAATACAGATTAAAGAAAAGATACAAATCACAAAAAAAGAAAAGAGAGAGAGAGAGAGAGAGAGAGAGAGAGAGAGAGAGAGAGAGAGAGAGAGACTAAAAGGTTGCACTACAGTATTAAATTCTACTATATATTCTTACCAAAATTGCACAACTTTACATACAGATTAAAAATTCAAAACGAACTTCTGGAAAAAATCCTCTTGACATCTTTTTAAACAACGCTTCATTTACAAGTTTCTAGCAAAATACACACGTGCATCCAGCAAGGCGTGCGACTTTGTTTACATCGAAGTTACACATGTGCTTGAAAATCAAGCCCGGGACTTTTCACCCCCCTCCAGAAACAACGCGCATCAAAAATTCAAATGACCTCGCATTATTACAAAACTGGGATAGTTAGACCTCTTACACATTGTTTTTCATCTCATACAAAAAATCAGCTCCTGTCTCGAGCGGAACCGCCCCGAATTCAAAGGAAAATTCGGGAATTATTTTGGCTCAGCCATGTTTTGACGTGAACCTTCAGTGAAATACTGTTATGACACCTGCAATATAACTCATTTTTTGTTATCGCAAAATCAACATTAATAAATTGATTAATACTCATTGTGTTGTGTGACTAAAAAAAAATTATGAAGATATCTACTCATTTCAGAAAGTTATGAGCGATTTTTTAACACCACGGTGAACACGGTGGCCACTGATTTATGAAAATATGATCAAAGTTATACTGTATGCATTTACACGGTGTTTTGATATTCAGTGATTTTTTGGTTTTAAATTGACAAGTGATGTATGAAAATGTATAAAATGACGCAAATTAATTAATATCATGTGGACCCCAGAAATTATGTCGGCCAAAAATTCAATGACCCTGCCTCTGGGGGGTGGGGTAGAGAAAACGTCATTATTTCATACAATTTATGAAAATGGTGAGAACCTTTGTCCAAAATAGCATGGTATTGTTCTAATCTAACTAACATGAGTGATACATCTCAGATGTTTTCCGCTTTCGTATCAATATTTCTCAATTTTGGACATAAATTGAGCATTTCTTACTGTAACACAAGGGCCTAAACAACCGATTTTATTTGATATTCACACCCCGTAGAATATTTTGTTGTTTACGACGATGAATACTACATCGTATTTGATCTGCTAAAAATTTTCCGGACAGTTTAGACGGTCCGATCTACTATAAATGGCTCATTGTTTTGAGGCAGTAGAACATTTCAGAGGAAATCTGGGCTAATTTTGTATGCATCATTAAAAGCAAAATAAGCGTGCTGCTGGCTACAAAACCCCATTGTTTGTCATTTTTTGTCTAAACACACTGATTTAACACCTAAAACACAGGTAAAACAACTTTTAACATAGCAAACCCGTTTCCCTGCAATATAACTCATTTTTTGTTATCGCAAAATCAACATTAATAAATTGATTAATACTCATTGTGTTGTGTGACTAAAAAAAAATTATGAAGATATCTACTCATTTCAGAAAGTTATGAGCGATTTTTTAACACCACGGTGAACACGGTGGCCACTGATTTATGAAAATATGATCAAAGTTATACTGTATGCATTTACACGGTGTTTTGATATTCAGTGATTTTTTGGTTTTAAATTGACAAGTGATGTATGAAAATGTATAAAATGACGCAAATTAATTAATATCATGTGGACCCCAGAAATTATGTCGGCCAAAAATTCAATGACCCTGCCTCTGGGGGGTGGGGTAGAGAAAACGTCATTATTTCATACAATTTATGAAAATGGTGAGAACCTTTGTCCAAAATAGCATGGTATTGTTCTAATCTAACTAACATGAGTGATACATCTCAGATGTTTTCCGCTTTCGTATCAATATTTCTCAATTTTGGACATAAATTGAGCATTTCTTACTGTAACACAAGGGCCTAAACAACCGATTTTATTTGATATTCACACCCCGTAGAATATTTTGTTGTTTACGACGATGAATACTACATCGTATTTGATCTGCTAAAAATTTTCCGGACAGTTTAGACGGTCCGATCTACTATAAATGGCTCATTGTTTTGAGGCAGTAGAACATTTCAGAGGAAATCTGGGCTAATTTTGTATGCATCATTAAAAGCAAAATAAGCGTGCTGCTGGCTACAAAACCCCATTGTTTGTCATTTTTTGTCTAAACACACTGATTTAACACCTAAAACACAGGTAAAACAACTTTTAACATAGCAAACCCGTTTCCCTGCAATATAACTCATTTTTTGTTATCGCAAAATCAACATTAATAAATTGATTAATACTCATTGTGTTGTGTGACTAAAAAAAAATTATGAAGATATCTACTCATTTCAGAAAGTTATGAGCGATTTTTTAACACCACGGTGAACACGGTGGCCACTGATTTATGAAAATATGATCAAAGTTATACTGTATGCATTTACACGGTGTTTTGATATTCAGTGATTTTTTGGTTTTAAATTGACAAGTGATGTATGAAAATGTATAAAATGACGCAAATTAATTAATATCATGTGGACCCCAGAAATTATGTCGGCCAAAAATTCAATGACCCTGCCTCTGGGGGGTGGGGTAGAGAAAACGTCATTATTTCATACAATTTATGAAAATGGTGAGAACCTTTGTCCAAAATAGCATGGTATTGTTCTAATCTAACTAACATGAGTGATACATCTCAGATGTTTTCCGCTTTCGTATCAATATTTCTCAATTTTGGACATAAATTGAGCATTTCTTACTGTAACACAAGGGCCTAAACAACCGATTTTATTTGATATTCACACCCCGTAGAATATTTTGTTGTTTACGACGATGAATACTACATCGTATTTGATCTGCTAAAAATTTTCCGGACAGTTTAGACGGTCCGATCTACTATAAATGGCTCATTGTTTTGAGGCAGTAGAACATTTCAGAGGAAATCTGGGCTAATTTTGTATGCATCATTAAAAGCAAAATAAGCGTGCTGCTGGCTACAAAACCCCATTGTTTGTCATTTTTTGTCTAAACACACTGATTTAACACCTAAAACACAGGTAAAACAACTTTTAACATAGCAAACCCGTTTCCCTGCAATATAACTCATTTTTTGTTATCGCAAAATCAACATTAATAAATTGATTAATACTCATTGTGTTGTGTGACTAAAAAAAAATTATGAAGATATCTACTCATTTCAGAAAGTTATGAGCGATTTTTTAACACCACGGTGAACACGGTGGCCACTGATTTATGAAAATATGATCAAAGTTATACTGTATGCATTTACACGGTGTTTTGATATTCAGTGATTTTTTGGTTTTAAATTGACAAGTGATGTATGAAAATGTATAAAATGACGCAAATTAATTAATATCATGTGGACCCCAGAAATTATGTCGGCCAAAAATTCAATGACCCTGCCTCTGGGGGGTGGGGTAGAGAAAACGTCATTATTTCATACAATTTATGAAAATGGTGAGAACCTTTGTCCAAAATAGCATGGTATTGTTCTAATCTAACTAACATGAGTGATACATCTCAGATGTTTTCCGCTTTCGTATCAATATTTCTCAATTTTGGACATAAATTGAGCATTTCTTACTGTAACACAAGGGCCTAAACAACCGATTTTATTTGATATTCACACCCCGTAGAATATTTTGTTGTTTACGACGATGAATACTACATCGTATTTGATCTGCTAAAAATTTTCCGGACAGTTTAGACGGTCCGATCTACTATAAATGGCTCATTGTTTTGAGGCAGTAGAACATTTCAGAGGAAATCTGGGCTAATTTTGTATGCATCATTAAAAGCAAAATAAGCGTGCTGCTGGCTACAAAACCCCATTGTTTGTCATTTTTTGTCTAAACACACTGATTTAACACCTAAAACACAGGTAAAACAACTTTTAACATAGCAAACCCGTTTCCCTGCAATATAACTCATTTTTTGTTATCGCAAAATCAACATTAATAAATTGATTAATACTCATTGTGTTGTGTGACTAAAAAAAAATTATGAAGATATCTACTCATTTCAGAAAGTTATGAGCGATTTTTTAACACCACGGTGAACACGGTGGCCACTGATTTATGAAAATATGATCAAAGTTATACTGTATGCATTTACACGGTGTTTTGATATTCAGTGATTTTTTGGTTTTAAATTGACAAGTGATGTATGAAAATGTATAAAATGACGCAAATTAATTAATATCATGTGGACCCCAGAAATTATGTCGGCCAAAAATTCAATGACCCTGCCTCTGGGGGGTGGGGTAGAGAAAACGTCATTATTTCATACAATTTATGAAAATGGTGAGAACCTTTGTCCAAAATAGCATGGTATTGTTCTAATCTAACTAACATGAGTGATACATCTCAGATGTTTTCCGCTTTCGTATCAATATTTCTCAATTTTGGACATAAATTGAGCATTTCTTACTGTAACACAAGGGCCTAAACAACCGATTTTATTTGATATTCACACCCCGTAGAATATTTTGTTGTTTACGACGATGAATACTACATCGTATTTGATCTGCTAAAAATTTTCCGGACAGTTTAGACGGTCCGATCTACTATAAATGGCTCATTGTTTTGAGGCAGTAGAACATTTCAGAGGAAATCTGGGCTAATTTTGTATGCATCATTAAAAGCAAAATAAGCGTGCTGCTGGCTACAAAACCCCATTGTTTGTCATTTTTTGTCTAAACACACTGATTTAACACCTAAAACACAGGTAAAACAACTTTTAACATAGCAAACCCGTTTCCCTGCAGGTTGCACTACAGTATTAAATTCTACTATATATTCTTACCAAAATTGCACAACTTTACATACAGATTAAAAATTCAAAACGAACTTCTGGAAAAAATCCTCTTGACATCTTTTTAAACAACGCTTCATTTACAAGTTTCTAGCAAAATACACACGTGCATCCAGCAAGGCGTGCGACTTTGTTTACATCGAAGTTACACATGTGCTTGAAAATCAAGCCCGGGACTTTTCACCCCCCTCCAGAAACAACGCGCATCAAAAATTCAAATGACCTCGCATTATTACAAAACTGGGATAGTTAGACCTCTTACACATTGTTTTTCATCTCATACAAAAAATCAGCTCCTGTCTCGAGCGGAACCGCCCCGAATTCAAAGGAAAATTCGGGAATTATTTTGGCTCAGCCATGTTTTGACGTGAACCTTCAGTGAAATACTGTTATGACACCTGCAATATAACTCATTTTTTGTTATCGCAAAATCAACATTAATAAATTGATTAATACTCATTGTGTTGTGTGACTAAAAAAAAATTATGAAGATATCTACTCATTTCAGAAAGTTATGAGCGATTTTTTAACACCACGGTGAACACGGTGGCCACTGATTTATGAAAATATGATCAAAGTTATACTGTATGCATTTACACGGTGTTTTGATATTCAGTGATTTTTTGGTTTTAAATTGACAAGTGATGTATGAAAATGTATAAAATGACGCAAATTAATTAATATCATGTGGACCCCAGAAATTATGTCGGCCAAAAATTCAATGACCCTGCCTCTGGGGGGTGGGGTAGAGAAAACGTCATTATTTCATACAATTTATGAAAATGGTGAGAACCTTTGTCCAAAATAGCATGGTATTGTTCTAATCTAACTAACATGAGTGATACATCTCAGATGTTTTCCGCTTTCGTATCAATATTTCTCAATTTTGGACATAAATTGAGCATTTCTTACTGTAACACAAGGGCCTAAACAACCGATTTTATTTGATATTCACACCCCGTAGAATATTTTGTTGTTTACGACGATGAATACTACATCGTATTTGATCTGCTAAAAATTTTCCGGACAGTTTAGACGGTCCGATCTACTATAAATGGCTCATTGTTTTGAGGCAGTAGAACATTTCAGAGGAAATCTGGGCTAATTTTGTATGCATCATTAAAAGCAAAATAAGCGTGCTGCTGGCTACAAAACCCCATTGTTTGTCATTTTTTGTCTAAACACACTGATTTAACACCTAAAACACAGGTAAAACAACTTTTAACATAGCAAACCCGTTTCCCTGCAATATAACTCATTTTTTGTTATCGCAAAATCAACATTAATAAATTGATTAATACTCATTGTGTTGTGTGACTAAAAAAAAATTATGAAGATATCTACTCATTTCAGAAAGTTATGAGCGATTTTTTAACACCACGGTGAACACGGTGGCCACTGATTTATGAAAATATGATCAAAGTTATACTGTATGCATTTACACGGTGTTTTGATATTCAGTGATTTTTTGGTTTTAAATTGACAAGTGATGTATGAAAATGTATAAAATGACGCAAATTAATTAATATCATGTGGACCCCAGAAATTATGTCGGCCAAAAATTCAATGACCCTGCCTCTGGGGGGTGGGGTAGAGAAAACGTCATTATTTCATACAATTTATGAAAATGGTGAGAACCTTTGTCCAAAATAGCATGGTATTGTTCTAATCTAACTAACATGAGTGATACATCTCAGATGTTTTCCGCTTTCGTATCAATATTTCTCAATTTTGGACATAAATTGAGCATTTCTTACTGTAACACAAGGGCCTAAACAACCGATTTTATTTGATATTCACACCCCGTAGAATATTTTGTTGTTTACGACGATGAATACTACATCGTATTTGATCTGCTAAAAATTTTCCGGACAGTTTAGACGGTCCGATCTACTATAAATGGCTCATTGTTTTGAGGCAGTAGAACATTTCAGAGGAAATCTGGGCTAATTTTGTATGCATCATTAAAAGCAAAATAAGCGTGCTGCTGGCTACAAAACCCCATTGTTTGTCATTTTTTGTCTAAACACACTGATTTAACACCTAAAACACAGGTAAAACAACTTTTAACATAGCAAACCCGTTTCCCTGCAGGTTGCACTACAGTATTAAATTCTACTATATATTCTTACCAAAATTGCACAACTTTACATACAGATTAAAAATTCAAAACGAACTTCTGGAAAAAATCCTCTTGACATCTTTTTAAACAACGCTTCATTTACAAGTTTCTAGCAAAATACACACGTGCATCCAGCAAGGCGTGCGACTTTGTTTACATCGAAGTTACACATGTGCTTGAAAATCAAGCCCGGGACTTTTCACCCCCCTCCAGAAACAACGCGCATCAAAAATTCAAATGACCTCGCATTATTACAAAACTGGGATAGTTAGACCTCTTACACATTGTTTTTCATCTCATACAAAAAATCAGCTCCTGTCTCGAGCGGAACCGCCCCGAATTCAAAGGAAAATTCGGGAATTATTTTGGCTCAGCCATGTTTTGACGTGAACCTTCAGTGAAATACTGTTATGACACCTGCAATATAACTCATTTTTTGTTATCGCAAAATCAACATTAATAAATTGATTAATACTCATTGTGTTGTGTGACTAAAAAAAAATTATGAAGATATCTACTCATTTCAGAAAGTTATGAGCGATTTTTTAACACCACGGTGAACACGGTGGCCACTGATTTATGAAAATATGATCAAAGTTATACTGTATGCATTTACACGGTGTTTTGATATTCAGTGATTTTTTGGTTTTAAATTGACAAGTGATGTATGAAAATGTATAAAATGACGCAAATTAATTAATATCATGTGGACCCCAGAAATTATGTCGGCCAAAAATTCAATGACCCTGCCTCTGGGGGGTGGGGTAGAGAAAACGTCATTATTTCATACAATTTATGAAAATGGTGAGAACCTTTGTCCAAAATAGCATGGTATTGTTCTAATCTAACTAACATGAGTGATACATCTCAGATGTTTTCCGCTTTCGTATCAATATTTCTCAATTTTGGACATAAATTGAGCATTTCTTACTGTAACACAAGGGCCTAAACAACCGATTTTATTTGATATTCACACCCCGTAGAATATTTTGTTGTTTACGACGATGAATACTACATCGTATTTGATCTGCTAAAAATTTTCCGGACAGTTTAGACGGTCCGATCTACTATAAATGGCTCATTGTTTTGAGGCAGTAGAACATTTCAGAGGAAATCTGGGCTAATTTTGTATGCATCATTAAAAGCAAAATAAGCGTGCTGCTGGCTACAAAACCCCATTGTTTGTCATTTTTTGTCTAAACACACTGATTTAACACCTAAAACACAGGTAAAACAACTTTTAACATAGCAAACCCGTTTCCCTGCAGGTTGCACTACAGTATTAAATTCTACTATATATTCTTACCAAAATTGCACAACTTTACATACAGATTAAAAATTCAAAACGAACTTCTGGAAAAAATCCTCTTGACATCTTTTTAAACAACGCTTCATTTACAAGTTTCTAGCAAAATACACACGTGCATCCAGCAAGGCGTGCGACTTTGTTTACATCGAAGTTACACATGTGCTTGAAAATCAAGCCCGGGACTTTTCACCCCCCTCCAGAAACAACGCGCATCAAAAATTCAAATGACCTCGCATTATTACAAAACTGGGATAGTTAGACCTCTTACACATTGTTTTTCATCTCATACAAAAAATCAGCTCCTGTCTCGAGCGGAACCGCCCCGAATTCAAAGGAAAATTCGGGAATTATTTTGGCTCAGCCATGTTTTGACGTGAACCTTCAGTGAAATACTGTTATGACACCTGCAATATAACTCATTTTTTGTTATCGCAAAATCAACATTAATAAATTGATTAATACTCATTGTGTTGTGTGACTAAAAAAAAATTATGAAGATATCTACTCATTTCAGAAAGTTATGAGCGATTTTTTAACACCACGGTGAACACGGTGGCCACTGATTTATGAAAATATGATCAAAGTTATACTGTATGCATTTACACGGTGTTTTGATATTCAGTGATTTTTTGGTTTTAAATTGACAAGTGATGTATGAAAATGTATAAAATGACGCAAATTAATTAATATCATGTGGACCCCAGAAATTATGTCGGCCAAAAATTCAATGACCCTGCCTCTGGGGGGTGGGGTAGAGAAAACGTCATTATTTCATACAATTTATGAAAATGGTGAGAACCTTTGTCCAAAATAGCATGGTATTGTTCTAATCTAACTAACATGAGTGATACATCTCAGATGTTTTCCGCTTTCGTATCAATATTTCTCAATTTTGGACATAAATTGAGCATTTCTTACTGTAACACAAGGGCCTAAACAACCGATTTTATTTGATATTCACACCCCGTAGAATATTTTGTTGTTTACGACGATGAATACTACATCGTATTTGATCTGCTAAAAATTTTCCGGACAGTTTAGACGGTCCGATCTACTATAAATGGCTCATTGTTTTGAGGCAGTAGAACATTTCAGAGGAAATCTGGGCTAATTTTGTATGCATCATTAAAAGCAAAATAAGCGTGCTGCTGGCTACAAAACCCCATTGTTTGTCATTTTTTGTCTAAACACACTGATTTAACACCTAAAACACAGGTAAAACAACTTTTAACATAGCAAACCCGTTTCCCTGCAGGTTGCACTACAGTATTAAATTCTACTATATATTCTTACCAAAATTGCACAACTTTACATACAGATTAAAAATTCAAAACGAACTTCTGGAAAAAATCCTCTTGACATCTTTTTAAACAACGCTTCATTTACAAGTTTCTAGCAAAATACACACGTGCATCCAGCAAGGCGTGCGACTTTGTTTACATCGAAGTTACACATGTGCTTGAAAATCAAGCCCGGGACTTTTCACCCCCCTCCAGAAACAACGCGCATCAAAAATTCAAATGACCTCGCATTATTACAAAACTGGGATAGTTAGACCTCTTACACATTGTTTTTCATCTCATACAAAAAATCAGCTCCTGTCTCGAGCGGAACCGCCCCGAATTCAAAGGAAAATTCGGGAATTATTTTGGCTCAGCCATGTTTTGACGTGAACCTTCAGTGAAATACTGTTATGACACCTGCAATATAACTCATTTTTTGTTATCGCAAAATCAACATTAATAAATTGATTAATACTCATTGTGTTGTGTGACTAAAAAAAAATTATGAAGATATCTACTCATTTCAGAAAGTTATGAGCGATTTTTTAACACCACGGTGAACACGGTGGCCACTGATTTATGAAAATATGATCAAAGTTATACTGTATGCATTTACACGGTGTTTTGATATTCAGTGATTTTTTGGTTTTAAATTGACAAGTGATGTATGAAAATGTATAAAATGACGCAAATTAATTAATATCATGTGGACCCCAGAAATTATGTCGGCCAAAAATTCAATGACCCTGCCTCTGGGGGGTGGGGTAGAGAAAACGTCATTATTTCATACAATTTATGAAAATGGTGAGAACCTTTGTCCAAAATAGCATGGTATTGTTCTAATCTAACTAACATGAGTGATACATCTCAGATGTTTTCCGCTTTCGTATCAATATTTCTCAATTTTGGACATAAATTGAGCATTTCTTACTGTAACACAAGGGCCTAAACAACCGATTTTATTTGATATTCACACCCCGTAGAATATTTTGTTGTTTACGACGATGAATACTACATCGTATTTGATCTGCTAAAAATTTTCCGGACAGTTTAGACGGTCCGATCTACTATAAATGGCTCATTGTTTTGAGGCAGTAGAACATTTCAGAGGAAATCTGGGCTAATTTTGTATGCATCATTAAAAGCAAAATAAGCGTGCTGCTGGCTACAAAACCCCATTGTTTGTCATTTTTTGTCTAAACACACTGATTTAACACCTAAAACACAGGTAAAACAACTTTTAACATAGCAAACCCGTTTCCCTGCATGCAGGTTGCACTACAGTATTAAATTCTACTATATATTCTTACCAAAATTGCACAACTTTACATACAGATTAAAAATTCAAAACGAACTTCTGGAAAAAATCCTCTTGACATCTTTTTAAACAACGCTTCATTTACAAGTTTCTAGCAAAATACACACGTGCATCCAGCAAGGCGTGCGACTTTGTTTACATCGAAGTTACACATGTGCTTGAAAATCAAGCCCGGGACTTTTCACCCCCCTCCAGAAACAACGCGCATCAAAAATTCAAATGACCTCGCATTATTACAAAACTGGGATAGTTAGACCTCTTACACATTGTTTTTCATCTCATACAAAAAATCAGCTCCTGTCTCGAGCGGAACCGCCCCGAATTCAAAGGAAAATTCGGGAATTATTTTGGCTCAGCCATGTTTTGACGTGAACCTTCAGTGAAATACTGTTATGACACCTGCAATATAACTCATTTTTTGTTATCGCAAAATCAACATTAATAAATTGATTAATACTCATTGTGTTGTGTGACTAAAAAAAAATTATGAAGATATCTACTCATTTCAGAAAGTTATGAGCGATTTTTTAACACCACGGTGAACACGGTGGCCACTGATTTATGAAAATATGATCAAAGTTATACTGTATGCATTTACACGGTGTTTTGATATTCAGTGATTTTTTGGTTTTAAATTGACAAGTGATGTATGAAAATGTATAAAATGACGCAAATTAATTAATATCATGTGGACCCCAGAAATTATGTCGGCCAAAAATTCAATGACCCTGCCTCTGGGGGGTGGGGTAGAGAAAACGTCATTATTTCATACAATTTATGAAAATGGTGAGAACCTTTGTCCAAAATAGCATGGTATTGTTCTAATCTAACTAACATGAGTGATACATCTCAGATGTTTTCCGCTTTCGTATCAATATTTCTCAATTTTGGACATAAATTGAGCATTTCTTACTGTAACACAAGGGCCTAAACAACCGATTTTATTTGATATTCACACCCCGTAGAATATTTTGTTGTTTACGACGATGAATACTACATCGTATTTGATCTGCTAAAAATTTTCCGGACAGTTTAGACGGTCCGATCTACTATAAATGGCTCATTGTTTTGAGGCAGTAGAACATTTCAGAGGAAATCTGGGCTAATTTTGTATGCATCATTAAAAGCAAAATAAGCGTGCTGCTGGCTACAAAACCCCATTGTTTGTCATTTTTTGTCTAAACACACTGATTTAACACCTAAAACACAGGTAAAACAACTTTTAACATAGCAAACCCGTTTCCCTGCAGGTTGCACTACAGTATTAAATTCTACTATATATTCTTACCAAAATTGCACAACTTTACATACAGATTAAAAATTCAAAACGAACTTCTGGAAAAAATCCTCTTGACATCTTTTTAAACAACGCTTCATTTACAAGTTTCTAGCAAAATACACACGTGCATCCAGCAAGGCGTGCGACTTTGTTTACATCGAAGTTACACATGTGCTTGAAAATCAAGCCCGGGACTTTTCACCCCCCTCCAGAAACAACGCGCATCAAAAATTCAAATGACCTCGCATTATTACAAAACTGGGATAGTTAGACCTCTTACACATTGTTTTTCATCTCATACAAAAAATCAGCTCCTGTCTCGAGCGGAACCGCCCCGAATTCAAAGGAAAATTCGGGAATTATTTTGGCTCAGCCATGTTTTGACGTGAACCTTCAGTGAAATACTGTTATGACACCTGCAATATAACTCATTTTTTGTTATCGCAAAATCAACATTAATAAATTGATTAATACTCATTGTGTTGTGTGACTAAAAAAAAATTATGAAGATATCTACTCATTTCAGAAAGTTATGAGCGATTTTTTAACACCACGGTGAACACGGTGGCCACTGATTTATGAAAATATGATCAAAGTTATACTGTATGCATTTACACGGTGTTTTGATATTCAGTGATTTTTTGGTTTTAAATTGACAAGTGATGTATGAAAATGTATAAAATGACGCAAATTAATTAATATCATGTGGACCCCAGAAATTATGTCGGCCAAAAATTCAATGACCCTGCCTCTGGGGGGTGGGGTAGAGAAAACGTCATTATTTCATACAATTTATGAAAATGGTGAGAACCTTTGTCCAAAATAGCATGGTATTGTTCTAATCTAACTAACATGAGTGATACATCTCAGATGTTTTCCGCTTTCGTATCAATATTTCTCAATTTTGGACATAAATTGAGCATTTCTTACTGTAACACAAGGGCCTAAACAACCGATTTTATTTGATATTCACACCCCGTAGAATATTTTGTTGTTTACGACGATGAATACTACATCGTATTTGATCTGCTAAAAATTTTCCGGACAGTTTAGACGGTCCGATCTACTATAAATGGCTCATTGTTTTGAGGCAGTAGAACATTTCAGAGGAAATCTGGGCTAATTTTGTATGCATCATTAAAAGCAAAATAAGCGTGCTGCTGGCTACAAAACCCCATTGTTTGTCATTTTTTGTCTAAACACACTGATTTAACACCTAAAACACAGGTAAAACAACTTTTAACATAGCAAACCCGTTTCCCTGCAGGTTGCACTACAGTATTAAATTCTACTATATATTCTTACCAAAATTGCACAACTTTACATACAGATTAAAAATTCAAAACGAACTTCTGGAAAAAATCCTCTTGACATCTTTTTAAACAACGCTTCATTTACAAGTTTCTAGCAAAATACACACGTGCATCCAGCAAGGCGTGCGACTTTGTTTACATCGAAGTTACACATGTGCTTGAAAATCAAGCCCGGGACTTTTCACCCCCCTCCAGAAACAACGCGCATCAAAAATTCAAATGACCTCGCATTATTACAAAACTGGGATAGTTAGACCTCTTACACATTGTTTTTCATCTCATACAAAAAATCAGCTCCTGTCTCGAGCGGAACCGCCCCGAATTCAAAGGAAAATTCGGGAATTATTTTGGCTCAGCCATGTTTTGACGTGAACCTTCAGTGAAATACTGTTATGACACCTGCAATATAACTCATTTTTTGTTATCGCAAAATCAACATTAATAAATTGATTAATACTCATTGTGTTGTGTGACTAAAAAAAAATTATGAAGATATCTACTCATTTCAGAAAGTTATGAGCGATTTTTTAACACCACGGTGAACACGGTGGCCACTGATTTATGAAAATATGATCAAAGTTATACTGTATGCATTTACACGGTGTTTTGATATTCAGTGATTTTTTGGTTTTTAAATTGACAAGTGATGTATGAAAATGTATAAAATGACGCAAATTAATTAATATCATGTGGACCCCAGAAATTATGTCGGCCAAAAATTCAATGACCCTGCCTCTGGGGGTGGGGTAGAGAAAACGTCATTATTTCATACAATTTATGAAAATGGTGAGAACCTTTGTCCAAAATAGCATGGTATTGTTCTAATCTAACTAACATGAGTGATACATCTCAGATGTTTTCCGCTTTCGTATCAATATTTCTCAATTTTGGACATAAATTGAGCATTTCTTACTGTAACACAAGGGCCTAAACAACCGATTTTATTTGATATTCACACCCCGTAGAATATTTTGTTGTTTACGACGATGAATACTACATCGTATTTGATCTGCTAAAAATTTTCCGGACAGTTTAGACGGTCCGATCTACTATAAATGGCTCATTGTTTTGAGGCAGTAGAACATTTCAGAGGAAATCTGGGCTAATTTTGTATGCATCATTAAAAGCAAAATAAGCGTGCTGCTGGCTACAAAACCCCATTGTTTGTCATTTTTTGTCTAAACACACTGATTTAACACCTAAAACACAGGTAAAACAACTTTTAACATAGCAAACCCGTTTCCCTGCAGGTTGCACTACAGTATTAAATTCTACTATATATTCTTACCAAAATTGCACAGCTTTACATACAGATTAAAAATTCAAAACGAACTTCTGGAAAAAATCCTCTTGACATCTTTTTAAACAACGCTTCATTTACAAGTTTCTAGCAAAATACACACGTGCATCCAGCAAGACTTTTCACCCCCCTCCAGAAACAACGCGCATCAAAAATTCAAATGACCTCGCATTATTACAAAACTGGGATAGTTAGACCTCTTACACATTGTTTTTCATCTCATACAAAAAATCAGCTCCTGTCTCGAGCGGAACCGCCCCGAATTCAAAGGAAAATTCGGGAATTATTTTGGCTCAGCCATGTTTTGACGTGAACCTTCAGTGAAATACTGTTATGACACCTGCAATATAACTCATTTTTTGTTATCGCAAAATCAACATTAATAAATTGATTAATACTCATTGTGTTGTGTGACTAAAAAAAAATTATGAAGATATCTACTCATTTCAGAAAGTTATGAGCGATTTTTTAACACCACGGTGAACACGGTGGCCACTGATTTATGAAAATATGATCAAAGTTATACTGTATGCATTTACACGGTGTTTTGATATTCAGTGATTTTTTGGTTTTAAATTGACAAGTGATGTATGAAAATGTATAAAATGACGCAAATTAATTAATATCATGTGGACCCCAGAAATTATGTCGGCCAAAAATTCAATGACCCTGCCTCTGGGGGGTGGGGTAGAGAAAACGTCATTATTTCATACAATTTATGAAAATGGTGAGAACCTTTGTCCAAAATAGCATGGTATTGTTCTAATCTAACTAACATGAGTGATACATCTCAGATGTTTTCCGCTTTCGTATCAATATTTCTCAATTTTGGACATAAATTGAGCATTTCTTACTGTAACACAAGGGCCTAAACAACCGATTTTATTTGATATTCACACCCCGTAGAATATTTTGTTGTTTACGACGATGAATACTACATCGTATTTGATCTGCTAAAAATTTTCCGGACAGTTTAGACGGTCCGATCTACTATAAATGGCTCATTGTTTTGAGGCAGTAGAACATTTCAGAGGAAATCTGGGCTAATTTTGTATGCATCATTAAAAGCAAAATAAGCGTGCTGCTGGCTACAAAACCCCATTGTTTGTCATTTTTTGTCTAAACACACTGATTTAACACCTAAAACACAGGTAAAACAACTTTTAACATAGCAAACCCGTTTCCCTGCAGGTTGCACTACAGTATTAAATTCTACTATATATTCTTACCAAAATTGCACAACTTTACATACAGATTAAAAATTCAAAACGAACTTCTGGAAAAAATCCTCTTGACATCTTTTTAAACAACGCTTCATTTACAAGTTTCTAGCAAAATACACACGTGCATCCAGCAAGGCGTGCGACTTTGTTTACATCGAAGTTACACATGTGCTTGAAAATCAAGCCCGGGACTTTTCACCCCCCTCCAGAAACAACGCGCATCAAAAATTCAAATGACCTCGCATTATTACAAAACTGGGATAGTTAGACCTCTTACACATTGTTTTTCATCTCATACAAAAAATCAGCTCCTGTCTCGAGCGGAACCGCCCCGAATTCAAAGGAAAATTCGGGAATTATTTTGGCTCAGCCATGTTTTGACGTGAACCTTCAGTGAAATACTGTTATGACACCTGCAATATAACTCATTTTTTGTTATCGCAAAATCAACATTAATAAATTGATTAATACTCATTGTGTTGTGTGACTAAAAAAAAATTATGAAGATATCTACTCATTTCAGAAAGTTATGAGCGATTTTTTAACACCACGGTGAACACGGTGGCCACTGATTTATGAAAATATGATCAAAGTTATACTGTATGCATTTACACGGTGTTTTGATATTCAGTGATTTTTTGGTTTTAAATTGACAAGTGATGTATGAAAATGTATAAAATGACGCAAATTAATTAATATCATGTGGACCCCAGAAATTATGTCGGCCAAAAATTCAATGACCCTGCCTCTGGGGGGTGGGGTAGAGAAAACGTCATTATTTCATACAATTTATGAAAATGGTGAGAACCTTTGTCCAAAATAGCATGGTATTGTTCTAATCTAACTAACATGAGTGATACATCTCAGATGTTTTCCGCTTTCGTATCAATATTTCTCAATTTTGGACATAAATTGAGCATTTCTTACTGTAACACAAGGGCCTAAACAACCGATTTTATTTGATATTCACACCCCGTAGAATATTTTGTTGTTTACGACGATGAATACTACATCGTATTTGATCTGCTAAAATTTTCCGGACAGTTTAGACGGTCCGATCTACTATAAATGGCTCATTGTTTTGAGGCAGTAGAACATTTCAGAGGAAATCTGGGCTAATTTTGTATGCATCATTAAAAGCAAAATAAGCGTGCTGCTGGCTACAAAACCCCATTGTTTGTCATTTTTTGTCTAAACACACTGATTTAACACCTAAAACACAGGTAAAACAACTTTTAACATAGCAAACCCGTTTCCCTGCAGGTTGCACTACAGTATTAAATTCTACTATATATTCTTACCAAAATTGCACAACTTTACATACAGATTAAAAATTCAAAACGAACTTCTGGAAAAAATCCTCTTGACATCTTTTTAAACAACGCTTCATTTACAAGTTTCTAGCAAAATACACACGTGCATCCAGCAAGGCGTGCGACTTTGTTTACATCGAAGTTACACATGTGCTTGAAAATCAAGCCCGGGACTTTTCACCCCCCTCCAGAAACAACGCGCATCAAAAATTCAAATGACCTCGCATTATTACAAAACTGGGATAGTTAGACCTCTTACACATTGTTTTTCATCTCATACAAAAAATCAGCTCCTGTCTCGAGCGGAACCGCCCCGAATTCAAAGGAAAATTCGGGAATTATTTTGGCTCAGCCATGTTTTGACGTGAACCTTCAGTGAAATACTGTTATGACACCTGCAATATAACTCATTTTTTGTTATCGCAAAATCAACATTAATAAATTGATTAATACTCATTGTGTTGTGTGACTAAAAAAAAATTATGAAGATATCTACTCATTTCAGAAAGTTATGAGCGATTTTTTAACACCACGGTGAACACGGTGGCCACTGATTTATGAAAATATGATCAAAGTTATACTGTATGCATTTACACGGTGTTTTGATATTCAGTGATTTTTTGGTTTTAAATTGACAAGTGATGTATGAAAATGTATAAATGACGCAAATTAATTAATATCATGTGGACCCCAGAAATTATGTCGGCCAAAAATTCAATGACCCTGCCTCTGGGGGGTGGGGTAGAGAAAACGTCATTATTTCATACAATTTATGAAAATGGTGAGAACCTTTGTCCAAAATAGCATGGTATTGTTCTAATCTAACTAACATGAGTGATACATCTCAGATGTTTTCCGCTTTCGTATCAATATTTCTCAATTTTGGACATAAATTGAGCATTTCTTACTGTAACACAAGGGCCTAAACAACCGATTTTATTTGATATTCACACCCCGTAGAATATTTTGTTGTTTACGACGATGAATACTACATCGTATTTGATCTGCTAAAAATTTTCCGGACAGTTTAGACGGTCCGATCTACTATAAATGGCTCATTGTTTTGAGGCAGTAGAACATTTCAGAGGAAATCTGGGCTAATTTTGTATGCATCATTAAAAGCAAAATAAGCGTGCTGCTGGCTACAAAACCCCATTGTTTGTCATTTTTTGTCTAAACACACTGATTTAACACCTAAAACACAGGTAAAACAACTTTTAACATAGCAAACCCGTTTCCCTGCAGGTTGCACTACAGTATTAAATTCTACTATATATTCTTACCAAAATTGCACAACTTTACATACAGATTAAAAATTCAAAACGAACTTCTGGAAAAAATCCTCTTGACATCTTTTTAAACAACGCTTCATTTACAAGTTTCTAGCAAAATACACACGTGCATCCAGCAAGGCGTGCGACTTTGTTTACATCGAAGTTACACATGTGCTTGAAAATCAAGCCCGGGACTTTTCACCCCCCTCCAGAAACAACGCGCATCAAAATTCAAATGACCTCGCATTATTACAAAACTGGGATAGTTAGACCTCTTACACATTGTTTTTCATCTCATACAAAAAATCAGCTCCTGTCTCGAGCGGAACCGCCCCGAATTCAAAGGAAAATTCGGGAATTATTTTGGCTCAGCCATGTTTTGACGTGAACCTTCAGTGAAATACTGTTATGACACCTGCAATATAACTCATTTTTTGTTATCGCAAATCAACATTAATAAATTGATTAATACTCATTGTGTTGTGTGACTAAAAAAAAATTATGAAGATATCTACTCATTTCAGAAAGTTATGAGCGATTTTTTAACACCACGGTGAACACGGTGGCCACTGATTTATGAAAATATGATCAAAGTTATACTGTATGCATTTACACGGTGTTTTGATATTCAGTGATTTTTTGGTTTTAAATTGACAAGTGATGTATGAAAATGTATAAAATGACGCAAATTAATTAATATCATGTGGACCCCAGAAATTATGTCGGCCAAAAATTCAATGACCCTGCCTCTGGGGGGTGGGGTAGAGAAAACGTCATTATTTCATACAATTTATGAAAATGGTGAGAACCTTTGTCCAAAATAGCATGGTATTGTTCTAATCTAACTAACATGAGTGATACATCTCAGATGTTTTCCGCTTTCGTATCAATATTTCTCAATTTTGGACATAAATTGAGCATTTCTTACTGTAACACAAGGGCCTAAACAACCGATTTTTATTTGATATTCACACCCCGTAGAATATTTTGTTGTTTACGACGATGAATACTACATCGTATTTGATCTGCTAAAAATTTTCCGGACAGTTTAGACGGTCCGATCTACTATAAATGGCTCATTGTTTTGAGGCAGTAGAACATTTCAGAGGAAATCTGGCTAATTTTGTATGCATCATTAAAAGCAAAATAAGCGTGCTGCTGGCTACAAAACCCCATTGTTTGTCATTTTTTGTCTAAACACACTGATTTAACACCTAAAACACAGGTAAAACAACTTTTAACATAGCAAACCCGTTTCCCTGCAGGTTGCACTACAGTATTAAATTCTACTATATATTCTTACCAAAATTGCACAGCTTTACATACAGATTAAAAATTCAAAACGAACTTCTGGAAAAAATCCTCTTGACATCTTTTTAAACAACGCTTCATTTACAAGTTTCTAGCAAAATACACACGTGCATCCAGCAAGGCGTGCGACTTTGTTTACATCGAAGTTACACATGTGCTTGAAAATCAAGCCCGGGACTTTTCACCCCCCTCCAGAAACAACGCGCATCAAAAATTCAAATGACCTCGCATTATTACAAAACTGGGATAGTTAGACCTCTTACACATTGTTTTTCATCTCATACAAAAAATCAGCTCCTGTCTCGAGCGGAACCGCCCCGAATTCAAAGGAAAATTCGGGAATTATTTGGCTCAGCCATGTTTTTGACGTGAACCTTCAGTGAAATACTGTTATGACACCTGCAATATAACTCATTTTTTGTTATCGCAAAATCAACATTAATAAATTGATTAATACTCATTGTGTTGTGTGACTAAAAAAAAATTATGAAGATATCTACTCATTTCAGAAAGTTATGAGCGATTTTTTAACACCACGGTGAACACGGTGGCCACTGATTTATGAAAATATGATCAAAGTTATACTGTATGCATTTACACGGTGTTTTGATATTCAGTGATTTTTTGGTTTTAAATTGACAAGTGATGTATGAAAATGTATAAAATGACGCAAATTAATTAATATCATGTGGACCCCAGAAATTATGTCGGCCAAAAATTCAATGACCCTGCCTCTGGGGGGTGGGGTAGAGAAAACGTCATTATTTCATACAATTTATGAAAATGGTGAGAACCTTTGTCCAAAATAGCATGGTATTGTTCTAATCTAACTAACATGAGTGATACATCTCAGATGTTTTCCGCTTTCGTATCAATATTTCTCAATTTTGGACATAAATTGAGCATTTCTTACTGTAACACAAGGGCCTAAACAACCGATTTTATTTGATATTCACACCCCGTAGAATATTTTGTTGTTTACGACGATGAATACTACATCGTATTTGATCTGCTAAAAATTTTCCGGGACAGTTTAGACGGTCCGATCTACTATAAATGGCTCATTGTTTTGAGGCAGTAGAACATTTCAGAGGAAATCTGGGCTAATTTTGTATGCATCATTAAAAGCAAAATAAGCGTGCTGCTGGCTACAAAACCCCATTGTTTGTCATTTTTTGTCTAAACACACTGATTTAACACCTAAAACACAGGTAAAACAACTTTTAACATAGCAAACCCGTTTCCCTGCAGGTTGCACTACAGTATTAAATTCTACTATATATTCTTACCAAAAATTGCACAGCTTTACATACAGATTAAAAATTCAAAACGAACTTCTGGAAAAAATCCTCTTGACATCTTTTTTAAACAACGCTTCATTTACAAGTTTCTAGCAAAATACACACGTGCATCCAGCAAGGCGTGCGACTTTGTTTACATCGAAGTTACACATGTGCTTGAAAATCAAGCCCGGGACTTTTCACCCCCCTCCAGAAACAACGCGCATCAAAATTCAAATGACCTCGCATTATTACAAAACTGGGATAGTTAGACCTCTTACACATTGTTTTTCATCTCATACAAAAAATCAGCTCCTGTCTCGAGCGGAACCGCCCCGAATTCAAAGGAAAATTCGGGAATTATTTTGGCTCAGCCATGTTTTGACGTGAACCTTCAGTGAAATACTGTTTATGACACCTGCAATATAACTCATTTTTTGTTATCGCAAAATCAACATTAATAAATTGATTAATACTCATTGTGTTGTGTGACTAAAAAAAAATTATGAAGATATCTACTCATTTCAGAAAGTTATGAGCGATTTTTTAACACCACGGTGTACACGGTGGCCACTGATTTATGAAAATATGATCAAAGTTATACTGTATGCATTTACACGGTGTTTTGATATTCAGTGATTTTTTGGTTTTAAATTGACAAGTGATGTATGAAAATGTATAAAATGACGCAAATTAATTAATATCATGTGGACCCCAGAAATTATGTCGGCCAAAAATTCAATGACCCTGCCTCTGGGGGTGGGGTAGAGAAAACGTCATTATTTCATACAATTTATGAAAATGGTGAGAACCTTTGTCCAAAATCGCATGTATTGTTCTAATCTAACTAACATGAGTGATACATCTCAGATGTTTTCCGCTTTTCGTATCAATATTTCTCAATTTTGGACATAAATTGAGCATTTCTTACTGTAACACAAGGGCCTAAACACCGATTTTATTTGATATTCACACCCCGTAGAATATTTTTGTTGTTTACGACGATGAATACTACATCGTATTTGATCTGCTAAAATTTTCCGGACAGTTTTAGACGGTCCGATCTACTATAAATGGCTCATTGTTTTGAGGCAGTAGAACATTTCAGAGGAAATCTGGGCTAATTTTGTATGCATCATTAAAAGCAAAATAAGCGTGCTGCTGGCTACAAAACCCCATTGTTTGTCATTTTTTGTCTAAACACACTGATTTAACACCTAAAACACAGGTAAAACAACTTTTAACATAGCAAAACCCGTTTCCCCTGCAGGTTGCACTACAGTATTAAATTCTACTATATATTCTTACCAAAATTGCACAACTTTACATACAGATTAAAAATTCAAAACGAACTTCTGGAAAAAATCCTCTTGACATCTTTTTAAACAACGCTTCATTTACAAGTTTCTAGCAAAATACACACGTGCATCCAGCAAGGCGTGCGACTTTGTTTACATCGAAGTTACACATGTGCTTGAAAATCAAGCCCGGGACTTTTCACCCCCTCCAGAAAACAACGCGCATCAAAATTCAAATGACCTCGCATTATTACAAAACTGGGATAGTTAGACCTCTTACACATTGTTTTTCATCTCATACAAAAAATCAGCTCCTGTCTCGAGCGGAACCGCCCCGAATTCAAAGGAAAATTCGGGAATTATTTTGGCTCAGCCATGTTTTGACGTGAACCTTCAGTGAAATACTGTTATGACACCTGCAATATAACTCATTTTTTGTTATCGCAAAATCAACATTAATAAATTGATTAATACTCATTGTGTTGTGTGACTAAAAAAAAATTATGAAGATATCTACTCATTTCAGAAAGTTATGAGCGATTTTTTAACACCACGGTGAACACGGTGGCCACTGATTTATGAAAATATGATCAAAGTTATACTGTATGCATTTACACGGTGTTTTGATATTCAGTGATTTTTTGGTTTTAAATTGACAAGTGATGTATGAAATGTATAAAATGACGCAAATTAATTAATATCATGTGGACCCCAGAAATTATGTCGGCCAAAAATCCAATGACCCTGCCTCTGGGGGGTGGGGGTAGAGAAACGTCATTATTTCATACAATTTATGAAAATGGTGAGAACCTTTGTCCAAAATAGCATGGTATTGTTCTAATCTAACTAACATGAGTGATACATCTCAGATGTTTTCCGCTTTCGTTATCAATATTTCTCAATTTTGGACATAAATTGAGCATTTCTTACTGTAACACAAGGGCCTAAACAACCGATTTTATTTGATATTCACACCCCGTAGAATATTTTGTTGTTTACGACGATGAATACTACATCGTATTTGATCTGCTAAAAATTTTCCTGACGGTTTAGACGGTCCGATCTACTATAAATGGCTCATTGTTTTGAGGCAGTAGAACATTTCAGAGGAAATCTGGGCTAATTTTGTATGCATCATTAAAAGCAAAATAAGCGTGCTGCTGGCTACAAAACCCCATTGTTTGTCATTTTTCGTCTAAACACACTGATTTAATACCTAAAACACAGGTAAAACAATTTTTAACATAGCAAACCCGTTTTCCTGCAGGTTGCACTACAGTATTAAATTCTACTATATATTCTTACCAAAATTGCACAACTTTACATACAGATCAAAAATTCAAAACGAACTTCTGGAAAAAATCCTCTTGACATCTTTTTAAACAACGCTTCATTTACAAGTTTCTAGCAAAATACACACGTGCATCCAGCAAGGCGTGCGACTTTGTTTACATCGAAGTTACACATGTGCTTGAAAATCAAGCCCGGGACTTTTCACCCCCTCCAGAAACAACGCGCATCAAAAATTCAAATGACCTCGCATTATTACAAAACTGGGATAGTTAGACCTCTTACACATTGTTTTTCATCTCATACAAAAAATCAGCTCCTGTCTCGAGCGGAACCGCCCCGAATTCAAAGGAAAATTCGGGAATTATTTTGGCTCAGCCATGTTTTGACGTGAACCTTCAGTGAAATACTGTTATGACACCTGCAATATAACTCATTTTTTGTTATCGCAAAATCAACATTAAACAGTGCGACATTTGTCTGTGTGACATGACAAGGTCGGGATTTTAGCTACCTTTCGTTGGACATGGCTTACTTTTGTTATATATCTTGGTGGGACATTTACTTGATCCTATCATGTCAGCATGAATGTACACATGCTCTAGTTTTCTTATAATTGTCTCTCAAAATATCAAATTCCCATGGGATTTTTGGTGGGATTTTTCATCCCATCTCAAACCCCACCAAAATCCCATGGGAGGAAAAAAATCTTTGTGGGATTGATAAACTCCCGTGGGATTTTTTCTCCCATCTTGGTGTTGATGGATAATTAATCCTATAAAAGGCTTTTATAGGATTTAAAATCCTACAAATGACCATGTTGGATATTTTATCCCACAGGAATAAAAAGTCCTCTAAATATATCATCTGATGATTGTATGTTGGGGTAACTAAACACTTATGATTCAATTGTCTGATCATATAGTCTAGTAAAAGCAATATTCAAAAACCAATGTATTAATTTATTAGATAATGTCATTATATCCATCTAATGAATTACACATGCTAAATTATATGTACCATCAATAACATATTCTTCTTGAAATGACTTAATAGAGCTTATAAACAATAAAATTTAACAAATTCTGAGAAAATAAATACCAAAAATTACCAATTCTATGAATATTAATGAAAATATTTCTGTTTATGTAAACCTATAAACTCTTACTTTTCACTGCTGCAAGGAGACTCATTTTTGTTTTAAATTTTGATTGATTGATATGATTGATTTGATACTGTTCATCAGGTGAACCGGCATGACCCAAGGAACAAGAATATATATGATTTATGGGCGGGGATCTCAACTGTTTCAAGATATTTGGGCACTTCCTGTTCAAAGGGGGGGGGGGTCATGACCACCCTTGGGGCCCATGACCAATATACTATTTGGATGCTCCTTGACACAAGGAACACGAATATATTTGGTTTAGGGGTGGGGATCTCAACCGTTTTCGAGATATTTGGGCACTTCCTGTTCAATGGGGGTCAGGACAACCCCAGGGCCCATAAACTACATACCATTTGATGCCCCTAATACAAAGAACAAGAAATAAGTAGTCTGAGGTTGGGGATCTCATAGGAATTTATGAGATATTCAAATTAGGGCACTTCCTGTTTCAGGGGTAGACGGAACCACCCCCATATGGCCATAAACTATATACCATATGATGCCCCATTACACGAGGAACAAGAATATATATAGTTTAGGGGGTGAGGAGTCACGGTTTTTTTAATATTAAGTAATTTCCCAAACCTGGGGGTACGGGAATATATATAGTCCCCAGAGATCATATCTATAATGTACATGTATGGACCATAATTAACACTCAATATATTTAGCATTTGAAAAATCCATGTCAATATCTTTAACGGTTTTCAAGTGAGAACATTTACAATATAGTGTATAATTTTTCCCTAAGGATTCAGTGTTAGATCCCACCCCTATTTGACCCCCAAAACTATGGTTGCCCAACCCCAATTTAAAAACAATAAATTTAAAATTTAAAACAGGGTATGCAGGCTATCATATTCTAGATCTGGAGTTGTGTACAACTCTGTTAGCCATCTCTGAGAAACGCGATGGACAAGTTCAGAGGCAAGAAAAGAAGGAAAAGAAGAAACCGCTTTCAAAAACAATGTCTCCAACTTCTTTTGGGAGACTTAATTACAAAGGTACAATGTAAACAATATTATTTTTATATACATACAGAAGGAGAGTTATAAATACTCCCTCTTCGGTTACATGTGTAGAATGGCCATCACTTGAGTAAAATTTGGCCTACTCAGAAAGTTGGAATTCCTATCCTGATGACAATTATAGGCTTAAGTTAATTACTGAGATAAGAATAAATTAATACTTTTAAAACAGTTTTTATCAATTTAATCATTAAATATATAAATCTGCAGTGAAGTTGCTCTCTGGTTTTATGAAATAAAATTAAGAAACCTGACAAATTATAAACCCATTTTTTTAAAGAATATGGTTCTTTCAAATGTAGTAATTACATGTAAACAAATGTAGTTATGATAGTATCAACCTTAAAAACCCAAGTGTATGTATCCTGTGCAAAAGTGATATTTAAG